>CM030367.1:59698691-60898691 GCA_017893485.1 Hemerocallis citrina | reverse complement strand
GATTCTCGTTCTCCTCGTCTAATGAAGACGAAGTGGAAGAATAACTCATATTAGCCATGGTAGAAATGAAGCACGAGAAGAAATTGTGATTTGGTATGATTGCATAATGGACCACCCATTTAAATAGACATGGAATCAATATTGTTGATACACATACAAAATAGGAGCCTCCATATTGGAATAAAGTTAGGCTATAAAGCCAATAAAGTAATTAGAGTCTGATGTTGTAGGAATTGAATTGCGACATGGTGTAGGATTTGATGGAGTAGGATAATGAAGACAAAATCTATTGTAGTAGATTCCCATGCCAAAATCTATTTGGATTTAAATGGTGTAGGATATGATGGGCACCAAACCTACTAACATGATGGAAAAAAATTTGGTCAGTGGATGGTATTGTAGTAGATTCCCATGCCAAGCTTCCATAACAATTAATATCTATTTCAAAATTTCATTACAATTCGTACCCTAATACTACTACATGATATCAATACACAACTGTACTATTCATCTGAATCGAATTGTGTATATGCAACAAATTCGGGTACTGACATTTACGACGTCTGGGTATTTAAGTAGTCTGTATTGCTCTAAGATCCCCATTGTCTTGACGATGATGGTCGGTCCCCAGATACAGATCTTCTACGAGCAATAGATTGAGCTGGAACAGATTCTCTCAACACTGTTTCGGATAAAATGATACGCCGTAACTGAGCCTCAGTATTCAAATGTTCCTCGCAACGTCGGTATAATTCTTCCTGTGACAAAATTAATGAATAGCCGATATAGTGTTATATATTTCAAATTAATAATACATAAGATAGAGCGCCACGTGGCACAAACTTAGGAAATTCATGTTTGAAAACTTCTCGTAACTGTACCGCTGCCAAAAATTGGCACTTCCACTACACATTCTAGGTACTTGACGGGTTGTTCAAGAGGGAGTTGTGTTGCATACTTGGCCGGTGCCCA
The DNA here is from genome assembly GCA_017893485.1 of Hemerocallis citrina. NCBI lineage: Eukaryota > Viridiplantae > Streptophyta > Magnoliopsida > Asparagales > Asphodelaceae > Hemerocallis > Hemerocallis citrina. The sequence continues at coordinate 60,897,719 of CM030367.1, read as the reverse complement.
GAATGGTGGAGATGGAAAAGGTAATTAAGCAGTAGGATCAATAAGACTAGCTGGTCCAACAAAATCAATATTTGAAGCATGCGAGAGTGTTTTTATAAATGCACCTATTGATACCTTAGCCCAATACTGATCGTATATATGCTGTTGAACAGGCTGGACCAGTTGATTAGTGTCAATAGGTCGAATTAAATCTTCTGGGGCTATTCGAGACTTAATAGTCGGTGGATCTCTTGGGATAGAAATAATCCTAGTCAATTGGCGATAACAACGATCACCAAGGTACCATACACACTGCGTCACAATGTTATCTTCACAACACAAACTTTTTCAATAAAGTTCATATCTGGATTGTGACCTATTCGCAAAATTAAAATACAACTCGATGTCGAGACATGATGTTAGCAATGACAATATCATGTTCGCCCTCATATGACTATCCCGAATAGGGTTGCCAAATCATAGATGTTGATGTCCGCATCTCCAACTGATGTCTGGCCACATATATTGTATCCAACTTGATCCGTTCTTCTCATCTCCAATTCACTGCGATTCCAACGAGCAATTTTGGACCGTTTGTCGGCGGCCCGTAATGTGTCTCGATATTTTCTGTGGCAAGCACTTATTGGAACACATACATGCGTGTATTCATACGCCCAGTACTGAGAATAAGAATGATTGTATTATAATTCATACCCGAAACTAGTATTATTGTTAATGTTTTATGCCCTGCATAGTTCAGTAAATAACGATTACATTAAATGTCACCTTAAGTACTTGTCATGGGCCGTTAAATGCCTTCATTTGATTTCTGCAACAAGAATCAAGAGACATACAATAGTGCCAGTGCGGGACTACCCCAGTCATATGTGCCCACTTCAGTAAGATATTCAAGCGCCGCAAGCTAACTGCATCTTGCAACTGAAGCAGAACTAGAGAAAATAAATTTCCCAAATAAGAACATAAAGAATGCTCGTGCAACCGTCACAGCTTTCATATTATCAACTTTTGCTTCCTCGATCATACTAGTATGAAAATACTTCTTCAGGAACGATAAACGTATTCCCTGAGAATTCAAAACTGCTTCAGTTAATTCTAGGAAGAATCTGGTCTGAACTAATTCGAAAGGATAGGCTCCATCGTTGCACGGAGGCTTTTCACCAATTCCGATGGATATTCTGTTAGCATTGCCCAATCCAATGGGGTGAATCCTAACTCACTGCACGGCAGATGAAATGTGTGGGTAGTATTCCACCATCTCTCAACTAAGGCCTCGACTAGCCGATGAGAAGACTTCTCGGTATCAATTGTAAAAAAACGGTGTCACCCCGCATTATCAATTATTTGCTTGACTATTGGGACACGAGAGCATATCTTGTATGCTTTAATTGGACTATTCCAATTTCCTCTAAATGTACAAAATCCGCCATAAGATATCTCGGTTATATATACAATTATGAGGCCGATCGTTGACTAACCGTTTCCACATTGTTGGATCGCTGAGATCGACATCTGGAATATCTGGTTCGGCTTCTTTTCTGCTGCCATGATCTGAACTGGCTTGACTCTTTGATTTAATCCAACCAATAAATCTTTGAATCGACATGGTGTTATCGATTATTTCTAGTGGAGAATGAATTAAGAGAGTGAAAAAATTTAAATTCAGACAGAGTAATGAACTAAGAGTGAGGAGTGAGCTAGGAGTAGTTCAAAGGGTATGTATATATAGCGCAAAATGTGTATAAGGGTAAATTAGGAATTGGAAATATATAAAAAAAAGAGAAGAGGGACCCATTTCTTTTTTCATGGACACAACATGTTACTCCATCTGTGGTTTTTTCTTCTTTTTTTTAAGTCGCACGCAACTTCATTTGGCGTCTCATTATTTATTATAATAAATAAATAAATAAAAATGTTCGGACGTTATATAATTCGGCGTCCGATAAAAAAAATTCAAAGAATTTTTTTTAATATCAGATGCAACTTAATCCTGCGTCTGAATATATATATATATCCTCGGACGCAATAACATATAGCATCCGATGATTTATTTTACAAGATTTTGGATGGACACAAGATCATTTTGATTCTGTCCTTTTTTTCCCAAAATTTGAGATTTTTGACTATAACGCAAATTTCCTATTTCTATTCCCCAAATATAGAAATTTTGAGTCTCAACGACTACAAATGCTCTTAGAGACCTAAAAGTTTCATCATGTTCACCATCTTCCTTTTTGCACAAAAGCCAACAAAACTCGTCTTGAAATTCGAGATTATTCCTTCGAATGTCTGCAAGATCCTTTTTGCATTTCTTCAAGATATTCATGAATCTCGCGTAATGCCATGAATAGAAAAAAAAAATGGTTAACTTTTCATTGCTTTACTCTGTTATTCTTTTCCTTATCAGGTTACTTACTGTTCATCTGAACAATAATAGATTTCCTTTTTCTTTTCTTTTTGAAAAAAAGGAAAGGTGGAGGTTTTTTTCTTTTATGTGGTGGTTGGGGTAAGGGATTAAAAAGGGATAACCAGGTTCAGGATTTGGCTCTGATAACCAAGACAGTGAACAAATGGTCAAGAAGGGGGCTCTGAAAGGGGGATTTAGAGGATTCAAGAAAGAAGATAATTTTTTGTGAGAGGAAGGAAGAGGATGGCACACAGCCATAGTACGCAGCCTACAGTAATCGGGTTTCTATTCATTTCTCAAAATTCAAGTCTTACCTTTCTTTAGTGAGCAATGGCCTTTAAATAGGATCACAATAGAGGATCAAATAAAATCCTAAATTATATTTTCTAACATATCAAATTAAACTAAATAGCAAACAATAATAAATATCCTATCTAAAAAAGTAAAGAGAGAAAATGAAATATTTAAATAACTTCTTCTAGAAGATTCTTCTTTGTATTCCCCTGTTTGCATTGTTTTTCCTCATTGTTGATCGTCATTTCCTTTCCCTTGCTTTTGGCTCTATCTTAGGTGTTATCCTAGTTTGTTCTTTCCCTACTCATGTTCTCTTTGATTCCGGGGCGACCCATTCCTTCACCTCTTACCGCTTTGTGACTCGGCACCGGTTGGCATGTAGCATCATGCCTGAGGCTTGAAGCATTATCACAGGTGGCGGTATTGTTGTCTGTTCTTGGGAATGCAAACAGAGTCCCGGGGTTATTGGTGGTGCGAATTTCAAGGTCGACCTGAATTCAATTCTGAATTCGACGTCATTCTCGGTACGGATTGGTTGGGTGAGTCCCATGCCATCATTGATTGTTGTGCCAAAATGGTTGTATTCCGAATCCCAGGTCACGCAAAGTTTGAGTTCCATGTCGGGGAGATGCCCCTAGGCCGAACTGAGACTGCAGTTGATCAGGAGACTTATGCAATGGAGTTGCACACAGGCTGTGAGGCTGAGCCTCTAGTAGTGTGGGAATTTCTAGATGTGTTTCCAGAGGAGTTTCCTAGATTACCCCCTGATAGGGATGTGGAGTTCAGTATTGAAGTTCATCCTAGTATGGTGCCCGATATCAAAGAGTCCCTACAGGATGGCACCGATTGAGCTAGCAGAGCTGAAGGTGCAGATTCAAGGTTTGCTAGATTTGGGGTTCATTCGGCCCAACGTTTCACCGTAGGGTGCTCCAATTCTTTTTGTCAACAAGAAGGACGGTAGCCGTCGATTGTGCATTGACTATCGGGAACTGAACAGTGTTACTGTGAAGAACCGATATCCGCTGCCCAGGATCGATGACTTGTTTGATCAGTTGGGCGGAGCAGCTGTCTTTTCGAAGTTGGATCTTCGCTTAGGGTATCATCAGGTCAAGGTGAAAGCGACTGATGTGCCGAAGACCGCTTTCATGACCAGGTATGGGCACTATGAGTTCCTTGTGATGCCGTTCGGAGTCACGAACGCGCCAGTCATGTTCATGAGTCTGAAGAACAGGGTCTTTTCTCCGTTCCTGGACAGATTTGTGGTGGTCTTCATCGATGACATTCTGGTGTATTCTCGGAGCTAGAAGGAGCACGCTGAGCATCTAAGGTTGGTCCTTCAGACTTTGAGGGAGAATTAGCTTTATGGGAAACTCAGCAAATGTGAGTTTTGGCTTGAACGAGTTACCTTCTTAGGGTACATTATCTCGGGCGATGGTATCTCAGTGGATCCTTCCAAGGTTGCGGCTGTGAGAGATTGGCCAGTTCCCAAGTCAGTGTCAGAGGTGAGGAGTTTCTTTGGTTTAGCTGGCTATTATCAAAAATTCGTCCAAGACTTTTCGAAGATAGCATGACCTTTGACAAAGCTGACAGGGAAGGATAAGAAGTTTTGTTGGTCTGAGGCTTGCAGTAAGGCTTTTGCTGAGTTGAAGAGCAGGTTGACGTCAACACGTGTGTTGACTATTCCAGATGGTTCAAGCAGATTTTTGGTTCACTGTGATGCTTCTGGAAAGGGTCTTGGTGCAGTTCTGATGTAGAAGGGTCGAGTTGTTGCTTATGCATCGAGGCAGTTGAGGCCGCATGTGAGGAACTATCCGACTCATGATTTAGACTTAGCGGCAGTGATCTTCGCTTTGAAGCTGTGGAGACACTATTTACTTGGAGATCTAGTGGAGATCTTTACCTGACCACAAAAGTCTCAAGTATGTCTTCAGCCAAAAGGAATTGAACATGAGGCAGAGGCGTTGGTTGGAGCTTATGGCTGACTATGACATCAGTTTGCAATACCATCCTGGTAAAGTGAACTTGGTGCCAGATGCTTTGAGCAGGAAACCGGCAGCCATGTTCCTGACTCAGCAGAGTGATCTGGTTGAGCAGATGCGGAGGTTGGAGTTGCATGTGTTGTTGTCGAGTTCTGATCGGAGTTGCATGATGCTTTAGCTTCACTCGTCTCTTGTCAAAGAGGCTCAGGCTGATGATGAGTAGTTGCAATGATTCAGAGCAGAGGTTGAGGCTGGTTCCAGAATGGATATGGTTATTCATGCTGATGGATCGCTTCGTTTTGGGTCCAGGTTATGTGTCCCGAAAGGTGAAGTTCGTCAGAGGTTGCTTGAGGAAGCTCACCGGTCGTCGTACTCTATTCATCCTGGAGGTACTAAGATGTACCGGGACTTGAAGCTTCACTTCTGGTGGCATGGTATGAAGAGGGTTGTGGCTCGGTTTGTGTCTCAATGTTTGATCTGCCAGCAGGTGAATGCAGAGCATCAGAGAACTGCCGAACTTCGTCAACCACTTCCCGTTCCAGAGTGGAAGTGGGAACACATCACTATGGATTTTTTGACCGCTTTGCAAAGGATTCTCAAGGGTCACAATGCCATTTGGGTGATTGTTGACCGACTGACGAAGAGTGCTCACTTCATTCCATTCAGAGTCGGATAGTCTACTGAGAGCCTAGCTGAGAAGTACATGCAAGAGATCGTCAGACTTCATGGCGTTCCAGTCAGTATTGTATCTGACAGGGATACGAGGTTCAGATCTTAGTTTTGGGAGAGTCTTCAGAGTTGTCTAGGGAGAAAACTGAAGTACAGTGCAGCTTTTCACCCACAGACAGATGGACAGTCAGAGAGGACCATGCAGACTCTATAGGACATGTTGAGGTCCTGTGTGTTGCAGTTTGGTGGTTCATGGGAGGACCATTTGCATCTTGTAGAGTTCTCATACAATAACAGCTTTCAAGCTAGTCTTAAAGCTGCACTGTTCGAGGCACTATATGGTCGGAGGTGCAGATCACCAGTGTGCCGGGATGACTTTGGTGAGAGGAAGTTGTTGGGTCCGGAGTTGATCACCAGGACTGTTGTTGTGGTGACTCAGATCAGGAAGCACCTTCAGGCAGCATAAGATAGGCAGCAGAGATGAGCTGATGTCCATAAGAGAGCCTTGGAGTTTGAGGTTGGTGGCCATGTTTACCTCAAGGTATCGCCGTGGCGAGGTGCATTCGGTTTGGTGGTGGAGGCAAGCTGAGCCCCAGGTTTATCGAACCGTTTGATATCGTGGAACGAGTAGGCAAGGTGGCCTATCATCTTGCATTACCACCGGCTTTATCAGGAGTGCACGATGTTTTCCATGTCTCACAACTCAGGAGATATATCCGTGATGAAAGCCACGTGATTGACTAATCAGAGTTATCCGTGCAGCCGGATTTAACTTGTGAGATTCTGCCAGTTGCTATTTTTGATCGGCGGGAGAAAGTACTGAAGAACAAGGTCATCAGGTTAGTTCGAGTTTCTTGGAATCCTCAATCGTCAGGTGAGTCGACTTGGAAGCTAGAGGAGGACATCCAGTGGAGGTTTCCTCATTTGTTTGTGTAGTGTTGTTTTGTTTTGTTTTTGTTCTTGTTGTTCCTTCTTTTCGAAGTTACCCTATGTACCTCTTGTTGAATTTTGAGGACGAAATTCTTCTTGTTAGGCAAGTAGGATTTTTAACTCCTATATCCCATTTTTTGTATTTTTGTATTTTATTCTTTCTTCCAGTGTATTCTATCTATCTGTACTCTTTCTTTTTCTGAATCGTGTATTTTGTTCTTCTTTCCAGTATTTATATATTCTCTATTTGTTTGATTCTTTTGTAATTCTTTTGTCTGCCAATTATTTTGTCTCTGGATGATTTATTGTTCTAAATTGTTGCACTTCATGGCTTAATTGCCTATTTATTTGAAATCTGTCTTGTTGGATCTGGTTTTCTACCCAATATACTTTATTGAACGCTCATACCCATCCTATTGGATCCTAACCCGCAACCCAATACCGACTTCTTTAACCCAGTCTTCCCCAGATCTTCTTCACGTTCCCTAACAAGGCAGATCATATCTTCCCCCTATTCTCTTGATTCTCCAAATCACAACTTGCCAGAATCTCTCATTATAATCCCCAACAAATTTTTTCATTCATGCTTAAAATTCCAATCTCCAAACCCTAACCCTAATATTCTCTCTCTCATCTTTTCTCTCCCGTGTGCCATACCCCGACCTCTGGCCTACCGCTGCTTGCTGTACCCCCCATCGCCGGTGCCTACTCGCGATCTCTAGTCGCGCCGACTAGCAAACCCAGCAGCAATGCCCCCCTTTCCTCTTCCTTCTTATTCCGAAGTCGACAGCAGCAATGACCAGAGCCAGCACCAACCCCATCGTGCTGACCCCCCTCGCTGCCGTCGTGCCGTTCTGCTGCCGCCGTGCCCTGTGTCGTTATCGTCCCCTTCTGCGGTGCACCCGGCTGCACCCTCTCTCTTTTGTGTGCACGATTGGATCTAGAGAATTGGGTTCGTGGTGATCGTGATCCTCTTGTGCATGTCACGCCCCGCTTCCCAAAAAGAATACGAAATACGGATACGTAACAAAAGCCCAGCGAATGATTTTCATCATCCTTAAGCTGTTCAAGAATCTTTGCAACACATCACAGAAATAATCAGAGTTGGAAGCAAAAGGCACAACCATTCATGCATAATTGAAACAAATTACCAACAGAAATTTACTTGAAACCAAATACAATATTCTCAAATAAATCAGAGTCTGGAGAAAACAATATCCTAGGACACATCGCCCAGACACAAATAATATCCAAATAACCAAATACACTTTATTCATTGTTCAAGCAACAACTAATAAAAATAATAGAGCAGAAACTCCAGCACTAATACATCATCTCGCCAGTACCTTCTGCCAGCTGACCATCCTGATCTCAATTAGTAAATTCGCAGGAAAAGGGGAAAAGAAGAAAACAAGTACTCGTCAATTGCAAGTCGCGGGTCACAAATAATATAGGATACAAGCACATGGGAAATTATCTAGCAACATGGTATACTAACAGGTACAGGTAACATGTGTCAAGTGTCAAGTAAACAAATAAACAGGTAAACATGTATCAAGCATCAGGTAATCAGGTAAACAGGTAACAAGTAACCATGTGACAGGATAATCAGGTAACAAGTATACAGGTAACAGGTACACAGGTAACAGGTAAACAGGTAACAAGTTATATCATGTCAAGTCTTGTTATTTTACTATCTAGGTAGCACTTCATGCATCCCGGTTTTTACTACATGGTTGCTACAACAAACAATTTTGCTTTAGATTTCATAGTGGAGTCCATAGGGCAGTGTACTTAGGTACATGAAACAGGAACAGGTAGAACCTAGTGGTTCTCTTCCGAGTACACCTTCCTAGGGGAAGTATGCAGTCAGGTACAGGAAACATGCATAACCTAGTGGTTATCTTCCGAGTACATCTTCCTATAGGGAAGCATGCAATCAGGTACAGGTAATAGGATCGTGAATCATGTAGTCATGAACACGTAACAGGCAGGCAGGACACAAGTCCTCTTCCAAGTACACGATTCTATATTTTCCACTACTAGATCTTTCCCTTAAACCCCGGCTTGGTTACTTTTATTATGGTCATCAAACTGGCATGAATGTATAAGAAATAGTGGCAAACTAAAATGTTATAATCAGTATTAGGTTCAGGGAAACAAATATACAAGCATGGATGATATACATTCACATAAACGAGCAAAACGGGGTATGTTCATAATCAGGACAGCATGACAGATTAGTACTAAAACAGTGATTCTTATCGCTACGGAAATGCAAATATGAATCCGTCGAAGGATCTGGAAACTAGACATCCACACGAATCCAACGAGTATAATTAAGTCATATAGTAATTCACAACATCATAACTCAAAAAAGATTTTAAAACAGAAAATATGTTCAGTCAGAAATCAAGAAAACGAATTCCCAATCAGGAAAACAGCATTAAAACCTCTCAAATAAATTCAAGAAAAATCTGGGGTATTCCCCTATATGTCTAGAATCAAAATATAAAGTTTCATAATATTACAGTATGAATAGATCAGTCATCAAAAATACCAAAGCATCAAGAAAGCATAGTTTAACGAATCTGAAAATCTCAACACTCCTGTACGAAAACAAAGATATCTCGCAACCAGTAAATCAAAATCCAATTCTGCCAAAGGGATATGAAAATAGATAAAATTTACTAACTTTCACATTTCACAAATATTTTTCATACAGTATAAGGAATCATAGTGAAATTAGGGTTCTTTACAGAACAGCGAGCAAAAGACAGCATGAGTAGATTTTAGAAACGAGCATGAAACACCACATAAAACTTATCAATAAAATCCATAAAAATTCTGGGTAATCCCTAACTTCATAAAGAAACACTGACCATAATATTGGATCATGATAATATGTATAGAATAGTTCTTAAAAATAGTTTGTTAACAAAATCAACCAAAAACTGAATCTGGAATAGATCGACATCTGTGTACTAAAACAGTCATAACTCAGTCATACGAAATCCAAATCAAGCAAAACGAGTGGGGTTTGAAAATAGACAAAATTATCTAAAATTCATATTTAAGATACTAGCTGTAGCATAGACGAAAACAGCAAACAAAACAGAACATTCAGAAAATACAGATTTCACACTTCAAAACAAGAACATCATAACTTCAAGAATATTGATCCAAACACATTCAAACTTGAAATACAACCTACCAAGCATCTAAACATCATGAATTAGGGTTATTAACATGTCCACACCTATTATTTCATATGGGTCTTAATCCAAACACAAATTCACACCATTATTCACATACATGCCTAAAAATCAAGAATTGGGCAATTCCTAGGTTATCACATATCAAGATTGGTGTCATGAGTCATCTATGGCCAAATTATCACAATAAAGACAAAACCCATCAAGGAACCCACAATCTTTGGTTGTCTCTAGACCCAACTACACTATAGGTGAACTTTGGGACTTGTATCAAACAAATAAACTGGAGTACAAGTTACTTGCCTTAATTAGGGGATGAAGAACGATCCAAACACGAAGAGAAGCCAAACCCACGAACGAAACCCGCTACAAGCAATGAATCCAAGCACAACGAACGAATCTACCCACGAACGGTCTCCTTGAAGCAATGACGATCAAAGTGGCAAACACCCACTTTGAGAACACCACAAGAGAAGGGGTTGATGATGCAAGAGTTGATGGTGGTTGTTGATGGTGTGGATCGGCAATCAAGCAAGGGATGGAGTGGTCGGTTGTATAGTGATGATGTATGGGATGGCCAGAGTTAGGGGGATGTGGTGGTCGGCTATGGGTGCAGGTCGGCCTAGGGGAAGGCCGGATGTGTGGGGAGTTGGGCTCGGGTTTTGATGCAGGCCGGGAGCACACCAAAGAAAGGGGAGGCCGGGATTAGGAATAGAGGGAGAGATTTAGGGTTGGGGTTTAGGGTTTTAGGATTAGGGTTTTATATGTAAGAGTTTAAATGTGGGTTAATGGGTTGTGGATATTGGTATGTAGTATTAGGTATACAAATGGGTAATGGATATTGGGTCAATAACCAATGTGAATACAATTTAGGAGTGAATTCTATGGCTCTTGAAACATCTTAATAGGAGTCAAAATCATAGGTTTGGAAAATCACCACCAAAATTCCATCACAACACCATTGAAAAATAAAATAAAGATAACGATGCCAAGAAAATGAGAAAAAGAATCAAAATGACGAAAAACGAACAAAAGCGACGATCAAACAACACAAGGAACTCAAGAATGAAATAAAACGAATATATATTGAAAACAAAACCAATATACGGTTCAGAAAAATACCAGAGAGATAAAATACACAAAAATAGAAAATACACTCCAAAATACATAAAATGAAAAACAGGGGTTACAATCCTACCCACCTAACAGAAAAATTTCGTCCTCGAAATTCAAAAGAAAGATACATAGGGTAACCCCAAAAACAAAGAAAAAGAAAAAACAAAACCAAAGCAAACTACTCAAACAAATGAGGAAACTTCTGCTGAATTTCCTCCTCCAGCTCCCTAGTCGACTCACCAGGCGAGTGAGGATTCCAAGCAACACAAACCAACTTGATGACCTTATTCTTAAGCACTTTCTCCCGCCGATCCACAATAGCAACTGGCGGAATCTCACAAGTTAAATCCGGCCGAACGGTCAACTCAGAATAGTCGATCACGTGGCTCTCATCTCGGATATATCTCCTGAGTAGTGAGACATGGAAAACATCGTGCACTCCTGATAAAGCTGGCGGCAGTGCAAGACGATAGGCCACATTGCCTACCTGCTCCAAAATCTCAAACGGTCCAATAAACCTCGGGCTAAGCTTGCCCCCGCCACCGAACCGAATGACACCGCGCCACAGCGATACCTTAAGGAAAACATGGTCACCAACAACAAACTCCAAGGCCTTACGATGGACATCAGCCTATCGCTTCTGCCTATCCTGAGCTACCTGTAAGTGCTTCCTGATCTGAACCACCACATCCATTATCTTGGTGATCAACTCTGGACCCAACAACATCCTCTTACAAATGTTATCCCAGTACACTGGTGATCTGCACTTCCGTCCATAGAGTGCCTCGAACGGAGCAGCTTTGATACTGGCTTGAAAGCTGTTATTGTACGAGAACTCTACGAGATGCAAATGATCCTCCCAAGACCCACCAAACTGAAGCATGCATGTCCTCAATATGTCCTCAAGAATCTGAATAGTCTGCTCTGACTGTCCATCAGTTTGGGAAAGAAAAGCTGTACTGTACTTAATTTGCCGCCCAAATTGTTCTGAATACTCTCCCAAAACTGAGATCTGAATCTTGTATCCCTGTCGGATACAATGCTGACTGGAACCCCGTGAAGTCTAACAATTTCTTGTATGTACCTCTCAGCAAGGCTCTTAGTAGACTGACCGACACGAAAAGTAATGAAGTGAGCACTCTTCGTCAAACGGTCGATAATCACCCAAACGGCATTATGACCCTTAGGACCCCTCGGTAAAGCGGTCACAAAATCCATAGTAATATGTTCCCACTTCCATTCTGGAATAGGAAGCGGTTGAAGAAGTCCAGCGGTTCTCTGATGCTCTGCCTTAACCTGCTGACAGACCAAACACTGAGAAACAAACTGAGCAACAGCCCTCTTCATACCATGCCACCAGAAATGAAGCTTCAAATCCCGATACATCTTAGTACCGCCAGGATGGATAGAATACGATGACTGATGAGCTTCTTCAAGCAACCTCTGACGAACTTCACCCTTAGGGACACACAACTGGGAACCAAAACGAAGAGAACCATCTGCATGAATAACCATGTCCGTCGTGGACCTAGACTCAACCTCAGCTCGAAAACCCTGCAACTGCGCATCACTAGCCTGCGCCTCTTTAATCTGCTCAGCAAGAGATGACTGCAGCTGGAGCGCCAAACAACTCTAACCAGAACTCGGCAATACAACATTAAGCTCCAACCTCCTCATCTGCTCAATGAGATCACTCTACTGAGTAAGAAACATAACTGCCGGTCTCCTGCTCAAAACATCAGGCACCAAGTTTACTTTACCGGGATGGTATTGCCAACTGATGTCATAATCAGCCATAAGTTCCAACCAACGCCTTTGCCTCATGTTTAACTCTTTCTGGATGAAGACGTACTTGAGACTTTTGTGGTCTGTAAAGATCTCCACATGGTCTCCAAGTAAATAATGTCTCCACAGCTTCAAAGCAAAGATCACTGTCGCTAACTCCAAGTCATGAGTAGGATAGTTCTTCTCATGCGACCTCAACTGCCTCGATACATACGCAACAACATGGCCCTTCTGCATAAGAACTGCTCCAAGATCCTTACCAGAAGCATCATAGTGAACCACAAATTCGCTTGAACCATCTGGAATAGTCTGCACAGGCGTTGACGTCAATCTGTTCTTCAACTCAACAAAAGCCTCATTGCACTCATCAGACCAACAAAACTTCTGATCCTTCCCAGTCAATTTAGTCAAAGGTCCTGCTATCTTTGAAAAATCCTGGACGAACTTCTGATAATTGCCAACCAAACCGAGAAAACTCCTGACTTCTGAAACTAACTTGGGAATAGGCCAATCCTTCACAGCTTCAGCCTTCGCAGGATCCACAAAAATACCATCGCCAGAAACAATGTGCCCCAAGAAAGAAATTCTATCGAGCCAAAACTCGCACTTGCTAAGTTTCCCATAGAGCTGATTCTCTCTCAAAGTCTGCAGAACCACTCTAAGATGCTCAGCATGATCTTCCCGATTCCGAGAGTACACCAAAATATTATCAATGAAGACCACCACAAATCTATCCAAGAATTTAGAGAAAGCCCGGTTCATAAGACTCATGAATACAGCCTGACACGTTCGTGACCCCGAACGGCATCACAAGATACTCATAGTGCCTGTATCTAGTCCTGAAAGCAGTCTTCTGTATATCTGCAACCTTCACCTTAACTTGGTGATATCCAGAATGAAGATCCAACTTCGAGAAAACAGCAGCCCCACTCAGCTGATCAAACAAATCATCGATCCTGGGCAATGGATACCGATTCTTCACAGTAACTCTGTTTAGCTCTCGATAATCCATACACAGTCGACAACTACCATCCTTCTTATCAACAAAAAAGACCGGAGCACCCCAAGGCGAAACACTAGGTCTGATGAAACCCAAATCAAGAAACTGCTGAATCTGCACCTTAAGCTCTACCAGCTCAACCGGTGCCATCCTGTAAGGACTCTTCGATATCGGTTCTGTTCCAGGCTGAACATCAATACCGAATTCCACTTCCCTATCAGGAGGTAAGCCAGGCAACTCATCTGGAAAAACATCCAAAAAATTCTGAACTACTAGAGGCGCAGCCTCACACCCTGAGTGCCATTCCATAGCACAATCCACCTGTTCAACTGCAGTCTTTGCTCGACCAAGAGAAGACTCTCCGGCATAGAACTCAAATTCTGCTAGATCTGGAATTCTGAAGACAACTTTCTTGGCACGGCAATCAATAACGGCATAGGCTTCACCCAACCAATCCATACCCAGAATAACGTCAAATCCTGAATTTCCAATTATAATCAGGTTGGCTTTGAAATCTGTATCCCAAATAACAACGGGACATTGCCCACACTCACGGGAACAACTGACAACTCCACCACTTGTCACGATGTTCCAACGCTCTGACATGTTGCTGCACTCCAACTGATGGTGAGCGACAAATCGAAAGGAGACAAAAGAATGGGTTTTCCCAGAATCAAAAAGAACATATGCAGAAAAAGAGCAAACAAGGATGATACCTAAAAGGAACCAAAGACAAGGAGAAGCATAGAAGATCAAGGGTGAGGAAAAAAAACAACAATGCAGGGGAAAAATAGAAAAAGAAAGCAAAGCAAGACTAAAAGAAATGAACAAAAGGAACAAAACAACAAAACAAGACAACAAGATATACCTGCCACAACTCCTTCAGCGGTCTCAGCATTTGCAACAGTCAAGTTGAAAGCTTGACCTCTCCTCGGAACATTGGTCCTCTGACTGACAATCTGGCATTGAGGAGGAAGCGGTGGCCTAACTGGACCACGAGTTGGAATTGCCTGCTGATCAGGACCCCTGGCTGGAAGAGCCAACTACTGCAACGACCGGGGACAATCTCGCACTATATGATCAGTGGAGCCACACCTAATGCATCGGCGATTGGTGCGCCTACATTTCCTGCGATCATGCCTAGGCAACCGACAGAAATCACAGTAACTACCCCTCTGAGAATGCGAGTCTGGGAAGTTCTTTGTGAGTTGCGAGTTATTGCTGTTTTGCCATAGATGTGTTGAGAATTCTAGATTCTGTTTTATGTGATTTTTGTGTAGTAATTCATTTTTTAAACTGATGTTAAGGGTAAGATTTGGATCTAATATTTTTCCGCGTATAACTAGACTTGACTGGATTATCCCCAAATTTTTCCAGATTTATTTGATGACATTTATAAACTATTCTATGCTTGTTAATAACTACTATATTTTCAGAATTTCATGTTGTTCAATAAAGAACCATAATTTCAACCTAATTCTAGTTGCTGTTGGTAAACACTTTGTGAAGATAAAATGTAGCCTACTGTATCTATTTTATCACCCTTTTGACGGATTTGTATTTCGAGTTATACTTTGTAATCTATCACTATTTTAGTACTGCTGTGTCAAGAGTTTCTGATTTACAAATTTGTTGTATCTTGCTGTTTCTCAAATTTATTTGATTATACTATCTATGTTGGAATATTATGAAATATTATTTGCTGATACTATACATACTAGGAAATACCCCAGATTTTTCTTGGATTTAAATCAGTAAGTTCTATGCCATTTTCATGCTTATGAATACAACATTGTGATTTCTGGCTGAACATGATTTCTGTATATAATTCTGTTTTGAGCCATGTTTTTGTGATTATTATGTGACTTGTATATATTTGATGGATTTGATCGAGAGTTTATTTTCTAGATTTTCTGACGAATCCAGATTTGCATATTTATGGCAACGAAAAACTCAGATTTGGTACAATACTGTCTTGTTGTCCAGAAATAGAAGTTTCGTTGTCCTAGCCCTTGTTGAGTCGTTTGTCACCCGTTCGTATCTTTTATCCAACTTGTACTTGTCCGTTGTTATCTTACCATATTTCTTGCCTTGCTTGTGCACGTCCATGCTTGCCTTAAATAATAATAACCAGAAACCAAGCCGGGGTTAAAGGGAAAGATATAATAATGGAAAATATAGAAACGTGTACTCGGAAGGGGATCTGTAGATCCTACATAATACTTGATACTTGATACTTGATATACTTGATACTTGATACTTGATACTTGATTACTTGACACTGGACAAGGGATACTCGATGCTTGATACTCGATACTTGATACTTGTCCCTGAGTACACTGCCATTTATGATCCATTATGAAATCTAAAACGCAACATGCATGAATGTAGCAACCATGTGGTAAAAATTTGGGACGCATGAAGTGCTACCTAGTTAGGAATAAATACAAGACTTGAGAATAACATGATAACTTGGCACTTGTTACTTGTACATGGTACTTGATACTTGATACTTGTTACTCGTTACTCATTTGCATGATACTTGACACTTGTTACATACCACTTGCACCCGTTTATCTTGCCATTCTATCTGATTTTGTTCCTGTCAAATTTCTTTCATGTTACTTCTATACTTGCTTCGGCTATTACTCTATTTTTGTCTATTTATTTTTTCTGTACTTGTTGTCTACTATACAAGCGGCCCGTAACTTGCATTGACGGGCATTTGTTTTCTCTTTCCTCTTCTAATAAATTTGTCACTTCCAGACTTTGGTGACCAGCAGTCCGATGGAGTAGGTGATCAAAGATTCTAGTTGAATTCTTGCTACATTTATTTATTCTTGTTGCTTATTTTGAATAATTGTAACTTTTTACATGGATTATTTTGTATTGGGCATTTTGTCCCAGACTTGTATTTTGTTCCAGACTTGATTATTTGAGATTTAGTATTATTGTTTCAAGTAATCATGCTGACTATATTTGACTATATTAATTTAGTTATGCATGCGTGGTTGACTATTGCTCTTGTATATCTCTTGTTTATTCTTGGGTATGTTGTAAAAATCATGACAGCTTATGAATGGTGAAAGCCATTCGCTGGACTTGTGTCACATACTTGTATTCTGTATTCCTTTTTGGAAAGCGGGGCATGACAATAAATTTTGTAAGATGAGAATTTATCTCTTTTGAAAGAAGAGTAATTGGGTAGGTAGTGATTCAATAGCTTCCAATTATTGGTCAGAAAAAAGTTTGGCAAACTGGAGTTAAAGGAGAGATTTGAGGTGAAACATGAATTCATGGAGTGGAATTGGGGGCCTGGAGATGGGAGAAAAAAATTTATTTCTTTTTTGAATAACATGATTTGAAGATAAATTTAGTGGGTTGAGTTTAACTTTTGGGTATCATCGGACTTAAGGGTGGGTATTTCATGATTTATAATTTTGATGAAGTGAGAGAGAGAGAGAGGGAGAGAGGTTAATAACTGAATATATTATGGAGGATGGGTAGAAGAGGATATAACAATGACATATTTTTCATAGCCTCCAAAGTCATCATCTTTAGCTCAATTTGAAACTAATTATTATATTTCTCGATAAGATTATTTTTGGGAAGACAAGACTTCTTGATAAAATTATTTTTGAGGAGACAAGATTAAAATATTAAGTAATAATATAAAAAATGAGAAATGGGAACTACAATAATTCAAAATAATAGGTTTATTGTGTTTTAAATAGTTATTGGGTTAAAAATAAATCATTCAAGTAATTGTTTGTGTTTATAATAATTCAAACATGGAACATTAGGGTACATAAATCATTTTCCCATTATTTTATTTTAGTTATCGGGTTTTGATCAATCTGGTTAGGAAATACAGTGGGGGTTCGAACTTTCATGAAACCAACATGAAATTCTAGGGTTTGTGAGGTTAGAAAACCCGCACAAACTTAACATGGGCAAGTTTTACATTTCTCAATCCTGCCTAAAACTCACCAGCCTCGTAGGTGCCCATATGTGTATATAAAACTTTTGTGCATCTAAACACACCTGCATGATTTTGCAATCTAATTTTAGTAAATGCCGTGTTTAGACCTAATTTACCCCCCCCCCCCCCCCTCACCACACACACACACATTAAAAAAAAATGTTTCTCATTTTTATATATGTTTTTTTCTCATAATGACACCCAAATGATTTGATATTTTCATAATAGCCCCCGAAGTTTTCATATTTCAAAAAAAAACATCTGTAACTGCCATAAAATTTTCAAAATAACACTTTTCGTTAGTAGTTATGTTAAGGGAACATTCCTGAAATATTACCTTTAATGGGTTTAGACTCGGTAAAATATTTGTGAAAATGCAAAAATGTCCATTATCAGTCTCCGCTACTTTAACTCAGCCTCTAATCTTCTCATTCTTCTACAGTCCTCAACCTCGGCCTTTCCCTCCTCCACATTGTTCCCTACCTCTTCAATATTCTTGCCCTTACCTCTTACAGCCTCTTCAAAGAATCCAATCACCATCACCACCATCACCATCAGAAGTAAGAGAGGAGATTGTGTTGGGGCTAAAGGTAATGAAGAAAAAGAATAAAGGGGATGATTTATGAAGGTGATGAAGATCCTTCATAAAGGTGATCTAAAAAAGGTACTGAAATTTGTTTTCTGGTTTTGGGATGGAATTGTGGTAAGTAAAAATCTGATCTTATGAGAATGATAACTAGTAAAAATATTGATGTTGCTTTTTCGGTGTGGGAGCAACATATGATGTCTTCTTATATTTTTGTGGAAAGCTTAACCTTCGATCAGATCCATATATGAGGCTAGTATATGTGGATTTTTGTGAAGGTTATGGTGGTTGCACTAGTTGGCGTCCCGCCAGAAACCTACAAAAGCAACCCGAAACACTAGGGGTGATCCTGGCAATAGACCCTTTGATGATCAAGTCAGTAACCAGAAGTAATAAGTAAGGTTCAGTGGGCCAATGATTAATTAACTGGTAAAAAAGGAGGATGGGTCATATTTATAGGCTTGAGCATGAGCAGTTAGAGGAAGATTCCCTTAAATAATTTAGAGGTTTCCTTTAATTAAGGGATTAAATCAGCTAACATTTCCCTAATCTCAGGGATTTGATTACCATCCTTAATCGGCTAGTAAATCTCCCCTGATTGGGCTTCTGGTAGTCCCAACTCATGGGTTGAGCTGGGTTGATGGGCCTGCGATCGACCCATGTTCGAATCGTGGGTATGTAGTTGCCGTGAAATGACCATCTTGCCCTCAGGACTCCGAGATTTATTCAAGAATCATGCGGTCCTAATTAGTTGCGGTTTTTACCTCCATCATAAGCCCCCACTCGTGGAGGTTAGTTTTAGCAGCCTTCGAGGAGTAGGTATCTCGTGGGGGAAAATCAGTGGCCGTCGACATGGGGGTTCGTTCGCCGTAGCCAGGGGGCAGAGGCAGCTTATGGTTAGGGGACAAATGGGACCCCAACAAAATTGCAAAACCCCTTTCATGTAGCCAATTTTTTTATTTGCCCCCCGCACACACATACACACACACACACACAAACACAAAATAATAATAATTTTGGGACCCCAACTCAAACCAACCATTCCCAAATCCAAGCCCAACTAATTATTAAAAAAAAATCATTCTTCACATTTATTAAGCCCATTAGCCCATATATTAACTATTTAACCCAATACCCCATCATCTCAAACATTCTCTCTGCAACAAAATTGCAAAACCGCCCTTTTATGTGTTGCCCCCCCCCCCCCCCCCAACACACACACACACACAATAATAATAATAATTTTGGGATCCTAACCCAAACCAACCAATCCCAAATCCAAGCCCAACTAATTATTTAAAAAAACAAATCATTCTTCACATTTATTAAGCCCATTAGCCCATCTATTAACCATTTAACCAATACCCCATCTGTAACGCCCCGAGTTCCTAACACAGAAAACTTGAGACACAAGCCAGAAACTTTCCTTTAAATGAGTCCAAACACAGTAAAATCACAGAAATTTTAATCTTTTATTTCCACAAAATGTTATTTCAAGTACAAATTTGTTCAACATAGAATTACATCATGAGTTCACATAAATTACATCCCAAAAATTTACTGTACAACACTTATAGTCTCACAAAGTACAATAATTAAGAAACTTTGCGACACACTAGACAACAGCTACCACTGATCGCTCCCCGCAGCTCGAGTCTCCTGCTCCAGGAACAGCCATCATGCAACTAAATAGACTGTGGGCACATCAGTTGAATGCAACTGAAGTAATACTTGATAAAACCAGCAACTCCCAAAACTCAACAATCATGTTTGATGCAAAAGAAAAAATGTGTAAACAAATCACAAGTGTTAGTGTATGCCATGCCCTAGAGTCTAATGCACAATTCGAAATGTACAGGATGCACTTACTCTAATGCAATTTATTTGAAAACGTATGCATCCCATACTACATACTTTCCCAAACACAACTTCAATGGAAACTTATGCATTCCATACTACATATTTCCTAAGGAGTTCGCTTCCTTCTCATTGTAGGGTTCGATCCCTTGCGATGCATCCTACTCTTATACTCTTCCCCGTTCCTGACATTTACCTAGTGACTGATGAGGTTGTAGTTGGTCGGTCTAATTCCGTCACTGCAGTCAGTAGTGGTGTCCCTATTTTCCACTATGCCTGATTTTCGTCCATTGCGCCAGACCTCACTCAAAAGTTGCTACGAACATAAGGTTGCCTGCAAGCTCACCAGGATGCCTCGGGTCTTACTCGCGATTTTGAGTCTTACCCTAGCTCCCTGTTCGTATCAAACAATATAGAACCTGATGGAGTCTTAGGGTCCATCCCTGATCTTTCGACGAGAGAATCATAACACTACAAGAAAAACCCTCTTTCGCAACAAGGTTTTGGCAACGACCTTTTACTCGTTGTGAAAATTAGTTACGGCAACGCGAAAGTCGTTGCTAAAAATAAAATAAAATTTTCCTCCTCCAAAATGCCTTGCGCGGGCCTTCGCAAATCCCCCCGCCAGATTGTGTAAATTGGAAACGATAAATGTCGTTGCGTATATTTCCTTATATCTACTGCAACGACAGTATTGTTGCCAAAAATATAAAAAAATAAAAATAAATAGCAATTTTAATAAACCCCCATATATATATATTTATATTCTTCACTCTTTCTCTCCCAAATTCCAATCTACCTCTCTCCTTTTGTTTTCTTTTTTGCCCAAACAGAAACCCTCCCCGGTCCTCTTCAACTCCTCCCGGCGGCCCGGCCTCCTAGCCCTCCTCAACCGCCCAAACCGAAACCTTCCCCCGCTCTTCCGCTCCCCGATCCTCTTCTTATCAGGTATAATTAGGAAGATGTATTGAGATTTGGATTTAGTTTTCCTATTTGTTGTTATGGCTTGGTCTAATCTTTTGATTGTTGAAATTAAAAAAAAGAATCCATTTTGAGGATGGTATTGTGGGCATGAATCTGAAACTTTGATGAAACTATTTTAAATTTGGATAGATTTGAGATTGCTTAGTAACTGTTTGATAAAATGCATGAACGGGTTATTGTATCACTAGTACAACTGTTGATGTCATTGTTCCCCGGGCTATTGTACCTTCAATATATGGAGAGGATGGATGTTGCTTGATGCAGATTTCGTATTAATGTAATATGTATTCATCTTCTTCATAAATATAAAAGCAACTAGCAAATGATATTCCTGCCGCATTTTTAATTTATCCCATTTTGCAGTGCTTCAGGTGATACAAAATTGGAGCCTATCCTTTCTGATGGTAAGAGTATTTTGAATGTACCGTTTTAATCAAACTCAAATACTCAATTGTATGTTTGTTATAATGGTCTTGATTTCATGTTCATTTTTTTTTCCTAACAGTTGACACAAGCTCGTATGAAGCCCATAAGGTAATGAGTATCATGCTCTGTGCTGCCTTATACATGCATGGATTTCTCTTTTCCGTTTAATTGTAGCCCTAGATAGATTATCTTACGAGGCCTTCCTAGGACATTGTTTCAGGCCAAAATGAATGCAATTTTAATTTATTTTCCTATTTTTGTGATACATCTACAGAAGTTTAATTTTGCATATGAGAAAACTAAATACCTAGGCTTATGTATCTATGAGGAACCATTCTACTATAGATTGATCGTAATCATTGGGTCATCCCAGGGACAATGTACATCTTTCATAGTTTCATTGTATACTGCTGGACTAATCATTATTTCAAATATGTAGGTACCACGAGAAGGAACTGTATTTGGAGAATTAGGGAATAAAGCCATTGGTCCGGGAGCATATATTTTTGTATCATATTTTGACAGTGTATGATTTAGTTATATCTTATATGAGTTAGCTATTGGTTTAGGTTATTAACTCTCCAACATCAACCCCAATTTTTTGCTACTTGTATTTTCTGAGAATATTCATCCCAAAATGTTCTTTTGTTCTAAGTTGATTCAGTTCTTTCAATCTTGCATCCAATTTTGTTGCGATGTTTAGATGTCAAGAGAATATTAGAAAACATGGTTAAGCTTATTATGCACAATGGAAATGATTATGAGATACTTAGATATCTTTTTGAGAAGTTGATGGTTGTAATATTTTGGGCATTGCTTCTAATTCTCTTTTCCGTTTTTGGAATGATGTTGGTTTTTAATGTTTTTGAAGTGTATGCTAGTTTGGATAGGGCTGATGCAACGACAATATATAATTTGTCTCGAAAAGAATTAAACTTTTGCAACGACAATTGATAGCTTTAGCAACGACTATAGTTGTTACCAAAATACAAGTAATGCAAAGCAATTATAAAAATAATTGCAAAACAGTCGAGCTTTGTCAACGACAGTAGTCGTTGTCAAAATAGAAAATGTAAAGCAACGACAATAATTCATTGCGAAAAAAATATCTTTAGCAACGACATGAGTCGTTGCCAAATATATGAAGTATGTTTGGCAACGACAAAGATTGTTGCGATTGATTTTATACTATAGCACGGGTGGAATTAGGTATGGCAACGACAAAATATATTGCAACGGCAATGTCGTTGCGAAAAAATCTATGTTTGGCAACGACAGCAAGTCGTAGTCAAAATCTTTCGCGACGCCCGGACGCGCAACGACCTTGCAACGACAAATGTCGTTGCCAAAAATATTTTTCGCAACGACAAACGAGTTTTAGCAACGACATTTGGCGTTGCGAAAAAGGGTTTTTCTTGTAGTGTAATACGCACATCCCGTTATTATCACTAGATCCCAGAAATTAACAGACGAGATTACGCCGTCCGTCACCCTTACCAGGCGAGACGGCGCCGCACGTGTCCCTTTGACAGACGAGTATAACCACCTGACTAGTGCCTACCCTAACATTACCCAATAGCTCAACCTAATCTTAGGACACTACCATACCCAAGGGTACCAACGTTAACCAAACTATGGCCCAACTAAGCGGCAAACTGACCACCGTCAACCGCCACCCTACCTTCTGCACTTGGAGTTGATTATGACATCGGGCCGACCCAAACATGTTGCTCCCGCTAATAATTTCTCTCCATGGTCTCTTAACCAAGTGGTAGCACCAATAACAACGGACATCCCTCCGTGTATAGCAAGCACGCCGGTGCACGAGTCGTCTCCTCCAACACGTTCGAGGTGACACGAACTACTAACTACCCAAAGGATTGAGTAGTAATGATAGCCCCTATAGGGTAAAATTCATTACCCCAAGCAACACTAAGCAACACACATACCGGGGTAGTAAGAATCATCCCAAACAACAATACAATACAAGTCTACTTTAATCTTTAACCAAGCTAGAAGATTAGAGTAACAAGCGAATTGCACCAATGCAAACATAGGAAAAATAGTCAATCCAATTATAAAATATTATAGATGTAAACAACACAACTTTAACACAATCAAACACGATCCAAGAGTAAAAATAATCATCATTCTAAGACCATTCTAATGCCTTATTATGATGAAAACATACATTCAATCAAAATAGCAACTTAGTCATCCAACATACACTTGGTGTTGTTTGCAAAAATCACCAAAAATCACACACTCGTTGGAAATCAGAGTTCTTAGGGTTGTTGTAAAGATCATTAAGTCTACTCCAACTTCCCAGTTGAAAATTTTCTAAAAATAATGCATTTAGATAAAGAAAATATCCAAAACCGAGTGGTATGTAAAACTTCCAGATCTGATGAAACCATCGACCTATCACGCAATAAAACTTCTTTAAAAATAACAAATGATCTCAAAACTTTATGAAATTTTGCAAAATTTCTCTTACACATAGGATCAATACATATCCAAAATTTGGATATAAACTCCAAGCACACAAAAAGTTATGATAGTTTGAATGGGATGCAAATTTTCCAAACAGCAGCCACACTGTTCTCATTAACAGTGGCGAGATGTATTTTTTTGAGATAACGATTCTTGCTCAAAAATTACGAAACTTGTAAAAATTGGTATAGACACATACAAGGACTTGCAGTAGAACTTTCAACTTGAAACTCCATATATCCACAGATTTATAAATTCTTGAACTCGGTATGAAAAATTAAAACAGAGCACAGAACAAATTTCGAACCAACGATGGTTTCGGATTTTATTAAGATATCAATTATTATCCAAAAAAAATGGAATTTTGGCATAGGTATTAAATGCATGATCAAGATGCTACTATAAGAGTTTCAGGTCCAAATTCCGTTGTGGCACAAAGTTATGACTTTTATAAGTCAAGAGTGAACATTCAACCAAACAGCAATATTGTTTAATGTCGAACAGCAATATTGTTTAATGTCAATAGCAACATATTGGATTTTATTGGGATAGCAAACAATGTCCAAAAATTACGAAATTTAGTGGAATTATTGTGAACATGTATAAGAAGCTCTATTAAAAATCTCAGCTCAAGATTCATTGTGTTCATGGAGATACAAATTTTATAAGTCGACATGCTAGATTCAACAAAACAGCAGCTTTTCTTTCCAAAGCAGCAACTTTATACCTTTTATAAAAATATCAAACCACCTCCAAAAATTGTAAAATTTGGTGGAGATACTCTAGACACATATAAGAACTTCACATAAAAATTTCAGCTCAATACTCCAAGTATAGAGAGATTTATGCTAATTTGAATAGGATGCACATTCTCAAACAACAGTCGCACTGCTTCTCAACCACAACGAAGGTTTTGCATTTTAAAAAAATATGAAAAATTCTCTTAAAATTATGAAATTTGGAAAAATTGATAAAGACATGTAAGATCACATACTGTAAAATTTCAATTCTAGATTCATAGTATTCAAGGAGTTATGGTTTTTACAAGTGAAGCATGTTAAAATTCAATAAAGTAGAATTTTTCTCCCCAAACAGCAGCTAAATGGAATTTATTTAAATATCAAACCACATCCAAAATGAATGAAATTTGGTGGAATTCTTATGCACACAATAAAGATACTACCATAAAAATTTAAGTATAAATTCCAGTATAGTACAAGGTTATGAATTTTCTAATGAAACATGCTTATTTCTTCACAAGATCATATCTTTATCCATTATTTAGCACTCTTAGCATAAGAATTAATTTATAAACACATAATAATTCTCATTCATTCTGTCTATCAAACCAAATCAGTAATTAGCTCTCACCATACACACAAAAATAAAATAAGCATAAAGTTTTAGAAGACACCCACAATGCTTTGATTTTTTCTCCTTGCTTTTTCTTCAACCTTGCTTTCTTTGGCCTTCTCGTCCTTGCTCCTTGCTCTTCTTCTCCTCAGGCTTAGATGAAGAGAAATATATTTTTGAAGTAGTGGAAATGCTAAGAAATGAGAAAATGGAGTTTTGAAAGAAGAAGCCTTTTAGGGTTAGAAGAAAATGAAGAAGAAGATGGAAATAAGCATTGATGGGTTTATATGGAGAGAGTGAGGGGGTTGGCTGGCCTAGGATAAGGGAGAGGGTGATCACACCCAAAACAAGCCCAAGGTTTTTGTTAGGTGGTTTAGGGTTTTAATTAATTGATTAGGGTCTGTATGGATAATAGTACAAAATACATACACATACATACATGTATACATACACATGTATACTCACATCTACATTTCATGACAAATGCATACACATTCACAAAGAAAATATTTGTATGCATATATATATAAAATAATTTTATCACTGTAGAAAATACTATACGTTCTTTCTCGATTATAGTTGAGACAAACGTACAATTTAATTGAGAAATTATTCCAACTCCGGTTCAACAATTATACCATTATTGGGCTTGAAACATATTGAATAATATGTTCCAACACTTACTTAATTAAAATAATTTTGGAAAATCTATTAATACGTGCAACTCTGAATTGTGCACGGACTAATGTACAAAATAGTTATATACTATTTTATGGGATCCTATAATCCTCTCAATCATTCTCTCTGTCTCTCTCATCCTATACCCCTTCCTCTCACAACTCAATCCCTCTCTCTATCGATGTCTCTCATCTGATGCCCCAAGCTCTCCCAATCTTTCGCATCTCATTCTCTCAAGTATCAACCCCATAATTAAGGTAACCTTCTAAATTCTTCTTTCTTTTGAAGTATTAATTTTGGTGTTTTTAAGGTAATTTTTTGGTAGGTTTAATTTGGGGCTTAATTTTGGTAGGTTTAATTTAGGGCTTAATTTTATGGGGAGAGTGAGAGTGAGTGATTTAGGGCTTAATTGGGTTCTATAACATAATTCTCTACATTCTATTAAAAATTGAAAAGCTTTAGGTATTATGTTGTGTCATAGTTAATTTAGTTAAGCAAATTATTATTGTGTTAAACAACTATTAATTATGATTGATTAGCAAAAAACAAATATTAGTTATTAGTTAGGCATACATCACTTAAGAGCTAATTAACACCATGAGTTGCATAAGGAACCAATATAACAATATGGAACAAATCACTGCATTTGCTATTATTCCTCTTGGAGAATGGGATCAATGGTTGACAAAGAATATTTTTCTACGAGAATTTGATGCTATATAATACAAATTAAGGTTGGATAGTAAAAAAAGCATTGGCTACTTGTTGTCCTCGATCAAATTAACAAGTTGGTCATGATAGTATCTTAGATTAGAGGTTGATGTCATAAAGCATCCAAAATTCTTGAATTTGTCTTCAACATCTGATTATGTCATAAATTATATATGACAAAAAAATCAGTTAACTATCATCTAATTGATAGGTTGATCCATTTGGTGCTAATTTTACCTATTTCTACAACAACTACTGAACGAGTTTTTTCAGCTCTGAAACTTGTGAAGACGAAACTCCGCAATAGAATGGAAGATGATTATTTAGCTGATAGCCTCGTAATTTACATTGAAAAGAATATTTGTCGTAATTTGACTAGTCAGATGATTATGTTAGAGTTTTATTCTATGAAACTTCGACGATAGGGATAGATTTTTCGATTGTAATTTTTGAAAACTTGAGTCATATTATTAACGTATTTTGTTGTTTTTTACTAGCAAAGCATTTTCTTGTTACTTTATTTTGTCTGGCTCCACCACTGCCAGTAGCGATCTGGGGCCCATCTGCCGAGGGGCGATGGGGAAGGCATGAGCCGAGTGAACTTGAGAAAGAAGTTCTCAAGTGACTTTGATTACCATGCTGAGGGACGAGGCACGAGTCAAGTTAATTTTTGAAAGAACATCTCGAGTGACTCGGGTTACCATGTCGAGGGGCGAGGCACGAGTCTGTGAAAGAAATTTGCGAATGACCTGGAGTATCATGTCGAAAGGTGAGGCACGGGCCACACAAATTTATGAAAAAATTCGCGAGTGACTCGAAGTACCTTGTAGAGATGCAAGGCCCAAGCCAAGTGAACTTGTTTGTGAAAGAAATTCACTAGTGATACAGATTACCATGTCTATGGCAAAGCCACGAGCCAAGCGAATTTGTTAGAGAAATTCGCGAGTGACCTAAAGTACCATGCCGAGGGGCAAGGCACGAGCCAAATGTATATTTGAAGGAAAAATCCTGAGTGGTCCAGATTACCATGCCGAGGGGAGAGGCCCGAGCTAAGTGAATTTGTTTGTGAGAGAAAACCCAGATTACCATGCCCATAGATGAGGTACGAGCCAAGCAAATTTGTGAGAGAAATTCGCGAGGGACCCGGAGTGCCATGTCGAGGGGTGAGGTACGAGCCAAGTGAATTTATTTGCGAGGGAACTTCACGAATGACCCGGAGTACTATACCGAGGGGCGAGGCACAAGCCAAGCGAATTTGTGACAGAAATTCATGAGTGACCCGGAGTTCCATGCTGGGGGGCGAGGCCCGAGCCAAGTGAATCTGTTTCTATGGAAAATTCGCGAGCGACCTGATTACCATGCTGAGAGGCGACGCACGAGCCAAGCGAATTAGGTGAAGTTGGACGAGTGGTGCTGAATCCTGCCATCATATTGCTTCGCAGATATCGAGGTGTCGTCGCACGACTTTGTGGTTATCGAGGAGCCGTCACATGATAATGGTTATCAAGAAGTTTCGTTCCGCTCTATAAATTCTCCCCCCTCTCACTTTTTAGGATTACTTTCTCTTTCTTCATTCAGAGCTTCTCGCTCTAGGACATCCAGGAGTCCCTCTGGCGATTTTTCCGACAACTCTTTCATAACCCTACAACCAGGTAAAGTGTCAACCTATGTCTAGGGATTAGTCCGACTTCTCAGCCTCATTCTCGGGCCGAAGCGAGTCACCTTTGCAATCTTCGTATCAGTCGTCATCGTTTGTGGTGGAGTCCGACAGATATTGGGCACTAGAGGGTGAAGTAGGGGAGAGTTCAATCCCTGTCCGCATTCCTTTCAATGAAGGGCTTGAGGAAGAGAGAGAAGGGGAAGTTGATTGAATCCCCTCAAACCGAAGGGGTGAGGAGTCGTCCTCCGATAGTGTGGTAACCATTCCCCTATCTTGGGTACGTCGACCTCCAAGGAGAAAGGAGAAATTCATCTATCCCCCATGTATCGCCCCGATTCCAAACACACGTAGCACAACCAGAATCTTTATTTCAACTTCATACAAAAATACAAGGAATTTTGAAAAAAATTTATTACAATATTATTCTTCACAGTGCACAACAGAAATTACATATAAAATGCAACTTATATCATCAAAAAACTTCAATCTTACAACACCATCGACACCAAACTCATGCCCACGTCGCTTGCTAATCCAAATCCTGCAACACTTGAGAACTGTTGGCACGTCAGCTGACGCAATGCCATAACAAAGCGATCTTCAACTTTAACAATCACAAATTTGAATGCAGAAACAAAATGTGAAATGTCGCTATCCTAACCATGTCGATGTGGTTATGAACCTAGTGACTAATGCAAAAACACTTATGCATACAATGCTATTCTAATGCATACTTGTTCGGATTCTATGCCGCCCATACAACATAGGTCCAAGGGCAAGTCCTTAGCGTTCTTCTCATTATAGGATTGGATCCCTTGTTATCCAAACCTAAAACCCAATGATTGTACTCCAATGCGTAATCACGTGTAAGTCGCATCCCCAGGATGTTAGACCTCCCTGGCATACCCCCTAGCCCACACATCGTGGATTTACCGGGTGTATCCTCAGCCACGAACCCCAACAAGTCGATCTCCCATAACTACGGACCTTATCGGCATTCCCATAGCCCACACCGTGGATTTACCGAGCGTATCCTCAGTCCCGAACATTCCTAGGAACTGCAAGCTCTTTATCAACCATTTTGTAGACATAACAGTAGGGATGCTCTTGGATAAGGATATACCTTATTCGATCCGCATCCGAATCCGATTTTTTGGCGGATACGGATATAAAAAATCCGTATCCTGGCGGATATGGATACAGATTTGGATATCCAAATCCAAAAAAATTCGAATTCGGATACGGATACGGATATCCCTAAAAAAAGTGAATTCGGATACGGATATCCACTTAATTTAATATATATTTATTTAATAAATATACTTAATAGTTATAAACTTATACTTATATATATGTAATGAAATATACTTAATAGTTATTCCTAATTTCCTATTCCTATCCCACTGTAGCAGCCCTAAGTTTCTAATCCCCATCGACCTCGTGACCCCAGTCGCACTGCCAATGAAGCCCGGCCACGCCAGAGCCCCTGCCTCTTCTCCCCTTCCTCTCCCACAGCCAGAGTCGATGGTAGCAATGCCTGCACCCACGCCAACCAGCAGTCGCGATGCACCTCTCATCGCTGTCCCACTTCCGACGCCGTGCCTCCCGTCTTCTAGCACCACCTGTCCCTGTCCTGTCGTGCTGTCCTCTGTCCCCCTGGTCGCCATCAGAGTCGCACTCTGTCTGCCGCAAAGCCAAAAAGTTCAAGAGACGGTATAAATCTCTCTCTATCTCACTCTATATTTGAATATATTATTCATTGTATTTTGGTAGTTTTAAGTTGGCTGCATATTCATAGGTGCAAAGCGATTAATTATATGTTATATGTTAATTTTTCTTCATAGGTGCAAAATAGTGTTCATCATGTCTTCTCCTAATGAACAATCTATCACTCAACCCATTGATACCGAATCATCAAGTAATTCAAATACTCAAGTACTAAACCACCGAGAAGTAGAACGGAAGTGTGAAAAGATTTTGTAAAATATGATGAGGATGCAAAAGAAATGGTGGATGGGAAAGAGATAGTGGCAAAATGCAAAAAGGACGAGTGCATACATTGTCATTTCAAAACTAGCGCGGAAAGTAGACTTGGAACTACACACATACAGAACCATATAAAAACTTGTTCAAAGAAACCGAGAGCCGATATACGCCAAATGTTGATACGAGCATCCTCCAAGAAAGTTGATGGAACTTGTATCCTAGAAAATTTTCAATTTGACAAAGAGAAAAGTCGCTATAAACTTGAACAAGCAATCATTGCTCATGAATACCCATTCAATATAGTGACACATAGAAGGTTTTTTGATTATTTGCACTCTCTTCGTCCCGAACACATAGTTCCTTCTCGCAATACAATCATGGAATTGTGTATGAATGTCTATGTTGATTACAAGAAGAAGCTGTTTGACACATTTTCCTCGCATACAAGTAGGGTAAGTTTCACAATGGATAAGTGGACCGCATCTTACAACAAAAGTCATACTTGTGTGTTACTTCTCATTTCATTGATGATGCTTAGAATTTGCAACAGAGGGTTGTCGGTTTTATTAAAGTTAGAGGGGTACGGGAATTATTATTTGTGATGTTTTTATGTCGTGCATGCTTCAATGGAATATTGATATTCAGAGTTTTACCGTTACCGTTGATAATGACACGGCTAATGATGTTGCTATCTCTTTGGCAAAGGATCGTATTTTGGATATGCTTCCTTACAAGGGTTCTTTTTTTCATGTGAGATGTGCTGCACATATTATTAATCTTGTTGTCTAAGATGGTTCGAAGCAAATCTCTGAAGCTATTCATAATTTGAGGAAAAGCATTAAATATTTTAAATTTCTATGATATTGCTAAACAACTTGGTGTGAATGGAAGACATGTGTTCCTTGATGTTTGCACGAGATGGAATTCCACGTATGATATGTTAAGTGTTGCACTAGAATATAAGCAAGTTGATATGGCTAAAAATAAGGGCTAAATCGGAACCGTCCAAATCGGGCGCGAATCTCAAAGCCTGAGGGTAAAATGGTAATTTCACCTATAAACGGGTCTGAAGTGGGTACTGGGTCGTCTCTCCAGAGACCCAACAACCCGCGAACGGATCCATCTCAACTGGGTGCGGGTTCCAACCCGCAGCAAACCCAGTCCAGTAGGATAGAATTAGGGTTTCTGATTGTATTCAATCAACGGCCCTGATTCGCTCTATCCTTTCACTGGGAATTAGGGATTTCATTCCTAATCTGATCCCAAAGGCGGCTATAAATACCCCCCATCCACCACCATTAAGAGGTAATCAATCTTTTGCCAATTTACGCTCTCTCATAATCTTCTCTGATTACTGACTTGAGCGTCGGAGGGTGCATCACCGGGATCAACCCTGGTGTCTCGCACTTTTTGCAAGTGAACGGCGGGAGTCAACGGTCCAACTCCGGTGGAGAAGGTTAAGGTTTGATTATTCAGTTTCCTTAAGAATCCACAAATACTATCTGTTTGCCCCCACACCGGATTTAGCGGTAACAGATTGGCGCCGTCCGTGGGAACCAACGAATAGTAGCCCTTCCTTTTCCCGTTGGTCAGATCCTACCCAGCCATGCCTCCAAAGAAACTTAGATCTAGGGGGTCCAACTGCGGACCTACTCCTCAACAACAGAACCCCCTAGAAATGGTCCAGCCACCGGGACTCCCTCCTCAACCCGACCAAGCCCCGCAGTAGGACCAACTCCCTCCTTAGAATCTTCAACCCCCTTGCGGTCAACCGGTCCCCTAGAATGTCGGTGCGAGGGGCTGCCGTCCCAATCCTCCGAAACAACCTCTTCAACACGACCACGTCTTCGTACATAATCCCTTTACCGATTCCATGGCATCCCACAACCCCTGAGCTTCCGATGATCTCCGCAATACCATCCTCAATCGGCAGAAGGAAGAGGATCTTCGCCGCCGTTTGGATGAAAGACGGGCCCGAGAGGGAGCCTCCCGCCAACAATGTCCAAATGAGCGATCTCCTCATCCCCGAGACCACAGAAGGTCCCTTCCTCGCCGAGGGCGGAGAGAGTCCCCCGGCCACTATAGGAGAAGACCTCACTCTCCTGATGGCCGGTGACCTTTGAGGAACGATGACGCACCCATCACTCGTGCCAAGTTCCAGCAATTCTAAGCAACCATCTTACAAGCCCTCAATCTCCAACCCAACAATAACAATGCTCGGAGGGTCCCCACTCCTCCTTCGGTCCAAAGTCCTTACCGACGGTCCCTAACTCCTCCTCCAGCTCCTAGCAACCCCCGGCACATTCCTAGTCCTCGCCACTCTCGGAGCCACCGTCATCGTAGCCCCCGCTCTCCCTCGTACGAAGACGAGTCTAGAGGCTCGTTTGAATATCGTCGAAGGGATGACACTGTCTACCGTCGTCTCCATGAAATGGAGAGGTGCTTGGGTCAGCTAGACAGAGAAGAAGAGCTTAGAGGAAGGACCCTCCGTCCGAGCCGACCTCCTTTCTCTCGAACCATCATGGAGGCGCCCGTTCCAAATAGGCTTCAAGCCTCTACAATTCGAGACTTATTCTGGGGAGTCCGACCCTGTGGACCACATCGAAAGCTTTAAGACCCTCATGCTAATCCACCAAGCTTCCGATGCTCTGCTGTGCAAGACCTTCCCTGCTACTCTCAAGGGTCCGGCCCGGGAATGGTACTCTCGCCTCGCCCCATCCTTAATATTCTCCTTCGAGCAATTCGAGACCCTCTTCGTCACCCACTTCGTGAGTAGCTGCCGAACTGAGAAGACCAGCATTTTCCTACTATACCTCAACCATAAGAAGGGTAAGAAGCTGAGAGACCATGTGAAAAGGTTCACTACGGAAGCCAGGTCCATCGCTTCCCTCGACCAGTCGGTCGCTGCAGTAGCATTCCAATCGAATGTCCTTAACTCTAGCCTTCGGTCCTCCCTCGCCAAGAAGCCCCCGCAGAACTTCTCCGACCTCCTTCTTCGAAGCGAGAAGTATATCCGGACTGAGGAAGCTGGGCGATACCTTTGAGGGGACTTCCTCCGGAACTAAAAGAAAGGCAGGTGAAGAAGAGAGAGCCAAGAAGCTCCAGAAGGACAATGGCGGACAGCGCCGCCCTCCCCCCAGATTTGAAAAATTCACTCCTCTTAACGCCAACATTTCCACTATTCTCATGGAAGTTGAGAAGGAAGGGGTGATACCTCCTGCCCCGAAGATGAACACCCCTGGCAAGAAGAGGGACAAAGAGAAGTGGTGCCGCTATCACCGAGACCATGGCCACGACACCAATGATTGCCGGGCCTTGAAGAATGAGATTGAGGCTCTCATCTAAAGGGGGCAGCTGGCCAAATTTGTGAGAAAGGACCAGACCGATCCCCCTCCTCCACCTCAGGGGGCTAACAAGCATCCTGAGCGATGCGATGAAACTCCGGAGTTCGAAGAGGAACACACCCTACATCTCATCCATGGAGGCCCCATGGGAGGCACCTCCAACTCCTCTCGAAAGGCTTTCATAAGGGAAGTCAACTCAGTACATGGCATGCTCCCCACCAAAGGCCTCGGAGTACTGGTCACTTTTTCAGATGAAGACCTTGAGGGTATCCGAACCCCCCATTGTGACGCACTAGTCATCAACCTCCATGTGGCAAATTTTAAAATAAAGAGGATCCTGGTGGACAATGGCAGCTCCGTTAACATTCTCTTCCTCGCTGCTTTCAAAGGACTCAAGCTATCCCAGGACAGACTTAAGCCCGCCGGCTACTCACTCCACGGGTTCACGAGAGTGCCAGTGACTATTGAAGGGGTGATCACCCTCGACGTAACCGCTGGCAAAACTCCTACTACCCAAATGGAGCTGATGGACTTCATGGTCTTCGATGTCCCCGCTGCTTATAATGTGATCCTAGGCCGACCCGACCTAGCTGGTCTCGAAGCCGTCCCTTCCGCTTATCACCTCAAGATGAAGTTCCCCACCCAGGCAGGAGTAGGGGAAGTAAGAGGCAGACAGGAAATGGCCCGTAAATGCTACATGACCTCTACTAGGGGTCCAGTCCTCTCCCTCGAAACTCTTGAAATCCCCCAGGACAGAGTCCGACCAACGTCCGAGCCGGTGGATGAATTGGAGGAAGTGCACTTCTCTGAGCAAGATCCGAACCGCAAGTTCTTTATTAGCATGACCCTCCCATCTGCCCTAAGCTCAGACACAGTCCAATGTATTAGAAAGAACCGTGACCTCTTCGCATGGTTGGCTGCCGACATGCCAGGAATCTCCGAAGAGCTCCTCGTCCACCACCTGAGTGTTGCACCGGGGTCCAAACCGGTTCAACAGAAGAGGCACAAATTTGCTCCCGAGCGCCAACAAGCTATAAAAGAAGAGGTGGACAATCTCCTTAAGGCTCGGTTCATACAAGAGGTCAATTATCCTGAATGGCTCTCAAATGTTGTGATGGTAAAGAAAGCCAACGGGAGCTGGAGAATCTGCATCGATTTTACGGACCTGAATAAAGCATGCCCCAAAGATCCATTCCCTCTTCCAAGCATCGACACCCTGATTGATGCCACTTCGGGCCATGAGCTTCTCAGCTTCATGGATGCTTTCTCTGGATACAATCAAATCCGCATGTTCCTCCCGAATATCCCGAAGACCTCCTTTGTCACCGATCAGGGCCTCTACTGCTACAGGGTGATGCCTTTCGGGTTGAAGAATGCAGGCGCCACCTATCAATGCCTCGTTAACAAAGTCTTCCAAAATCAGATCGGCCGCAACATGAAGGTGTATGCTGATGATATGCTTGTGAAGAGCATCCGTGGGGCCGACCATGTCACCGATCTGCAGGAGGCGTTCGATGTATTAAGGAAACATGATATGAGGCTCAATCCAAACAAGTGTGTGTTCGGAGTCTCGTCGGGGAAATTCCTAGGCTTCATGGTCAGCCAATGATAGATCAAAGCCAACCCCGAGAAGATCAAAGCCATACTGGATATGGCTCCTCCCAAAAATGTGAAAGAAGTTCCGAAACTAACCGGGCACCTCGCAGCTATAGGGCGCTTCCTTTCCAAATCAGGGGAGAAGTGTCTTCCCTTCTTTAAGGCTCTCAGGGGGGCTAAGGGCTTCGAATGGGGTCAACAACAGCAGGAGTCGTTCGATCAGCTTAAAGCCTATCTAGTCACCCCCCTCTCCTCAGCAAGCCTATCCCCGGGAAAACACTCTACATCTACTTAGCTACCTCCGAGCAAACCCTCAGTGCTGTCTTGGTGAAGGAAGAAGACAAGGCTCAGAAGCCCATCTATTACGTAAGCAAGGTACTTCGGGATGCCGAGCTTCATTATCCAAGGCTAGAGAAGATGGCATACGCCTTGGTTATGGCAGCTAGGAAGCTTCGCCCATATTTTCAGTCTCACTCGGTGGTCGTTCTTATCGACCAACCGCTGAAGCAAGTTCTGCACAAGCCGGAGACCTCTGGCCATCTCATGAAGTGGTCGATCGAGCTGAGCCAGCACAATATATCATATCAGCCTCGGACCGCAATCAAAGCTCAGGCCTTAGCTGAATTCATAGTTGAGAGCACTATTTTCGAGGTCAGTCAAGCGGCAAACGGACCTCCTATATGGACCGTATATGTAGATGGATCCTCTTGCACCAAAGGGAGCAGAGCCGAGGTCATTCTGGCAGGCCCAGATGACTTCGTTCTTCAATACTCCCTCCGCATCAACTTCAAGGCCTCCAACAATGAAGCGGAGTATGAAGCCCTTATAGCCAGTCTCGGAATGGCCCGCAAAGCAGGGGCACAACGCCTCCGCATATTTAGTGACTCTCAGCTGGTCGTGAATCAAGTCTTGGGCGAGTATGAAGCACGAGATGATCGAATGGCTAAGTATCTAGCCAAGGTCCAAAATCTCATGGCTCTATTCGAAGAGGCACTTATTCGGCGAATCCCCAGGGAGGAAAATGCCCAAGCAGATGCCCTCTCCAAGTTAGCCTCTTCCTCCCTCCAAGGTCTCGAGCAGACCGTCTTGATTGAAGTGCTCCTGAGGCCGAGCATAGAAGAAGAAACTTCCGACTCATTGGAGTCACTGCCGGTTCAAATTCAAGATAATTGGATGAAACCCCTGCTAGAATTTCTAAGGGATGAGCTCCTCCCCGAAGACCCTAAGGAAGCTCGTCGAGTCAGAACTAGAGCGGAGCGGTACACCCTTGTTGAGGGGATCTTGTACAAACGCTCCTTCACACAAGTTGACGGTAGACCTTATCTGAGGTGCCTCTCCCCCAAAAAAGCCACATACGCCTTGCAAGAGCTTCATGAAGGCATAGGAGGAGCACATTCATGGTCCAGATCCCTTGCCCGGAAGGTGTTGAATTATAGATATTTCTGGACTACCCTCCTACAAGATGCCGAGCGACACGTTCGGCAATGCAGCTCTTGTCAAAAGTATTCCATCATTCGTCACCTACCCCAAGCTCACCTCGCTTCCCTATCAAGTCCGATCCCTTTCGCAATGTGGGGGATGGATTTACTAGGGCCGTTCCCACCAGCTCCCGGCCAACTCAAATTTTTAGTCGTGGCAATCGACTACTTCTAGAAGTGGATAGAGGCTGAGCCCTTAGCTACAATCACCGAGAACAAAGTCCTTCAGTTCTTCTGGAAGAGCATCATCTGTAGGTTCGGTGTCCCTCGGGTCCTCATAACCGACAATGGAACATAATTTATAGGGGCCGCATTCCGAGCTCTATGTGAAGACCTTGCCATCCAACAACGCTTCTCCTCCATCTCCCACCCACAGTCAAATGGTCAAGTAGAAAATGCCAACTGAAAAATCCTCTCCGGTGTTAAGAAACGACTGGATAAGTCCGCTAAAGGCTTATAGGTTGATCAGCTCCCTAACGTACTGTGGAGTTACCGCATAACGAAACAGAACCCTACAGGAGAGTCGCCATTCAATCTCACCTATGGGTCTGAATCTGTGATCCCCTTGGAAGTCGGTGTACCCTCTCCTCGCCTCATTGCCTATGAAGAAGAGCAGAATGCCAGAGAGCTACGGGTGAATTTGGATTTGATTGATGAGCTCCGTGAAAGAGCTTCAATTTGCCAACAAAGCTACCGAAGGAGAGTCGAGTTGGCCTACAACAAGAAGGTTCGTCCCACTAACCTCAAAGAAGGGGATTTGGTCCTCAGAAAGTTAGATATGTCATTTTCCAGTTAGAAGAACAAGCTAGCCCCAAATTGGGAAGGATCCTACAAGATCACCAAAGTTGTTCGGCCCGGGACATACCGTCTAGAAGACCTTGAAGGAAGAGAGATTCCAGGACTTGGAATGCTGACCATCTCTTGAAATACCAAGAGAGCGCATGAACACCTCTCCGAGTACCGTCAGATGTCGAACCGTTCCTTTCCCTTCACTTGTATTTTACTTTTGCTTCTTTATTTCTCCAATGTAATAACGGCTCGCAACTTAGAAGCAGCCGAGTATTAGTTTTCAATAAAGAACATTTTTCTTCATATCTTACTTGTGAATTGCTTGTATCTCTCTGTTTTTACCTTCTTTATACTCAAATGACGAGTTCGGAGTCCAACACTTGGCTCGATTCCGCTTCGCAAGCTCACTCTTAAGCGAGCTAGAAGTGGTTCGCCATTCGGAATTGCTCCCACAACCTGTTGAAACAAACTCAAACGACGAGTTCGGAGTCCAACACTTGGCTCGACTCCGCTTCGCAAGCTCGCTCTTAAGCGAGCTAGAAGTGGTTCGCCATTCGGAATTGCTCCCACAACCGTTGAAAACATACTCAAACGACGAGTTCGGAGTCCAACACTTGGCTCGACTCTGCTTCGCAAGCTTGTTCTTAAGCGAGCTAGAAGTGGTTCGCTATTCGGAATTGCTCCCACAACCGTTGAAACAAACTCTAACGACGAGTTCGGAGTCCAACACTTGGCTCGACTCCGCTTCGCAAGCTCGCTCTTAAGCGAGCTAGAAGTGGCTCGCCATTCGGAATTACTCCCACAACCGTTGAAACATACTCAAACGACGAGTTCGGAGTCCAACACTTGGCTCGACTCCGCTTCGCAAGCTCATTCTTAAGCGAGCTAGAAGTGGTTCACCATTCAGAATTGCTCCCACAACCGTTGAAATATACTCTCGTTTCGCCGCCACGCGCAAAATCCTTACAACTAAACTAAACATGGGAGAAGCTGATGCTAGGTCTACCATTCGTATGCTAGTCTTGGCACCCTGCATCTCTTGATCCTCGTGGTTGAAATGTCATTGATATGAATTTGCTATATTCTTCGTGTTTGCTCAAGAGAAGATATCAGCTTTAAACAGGAACTTGTTAGAAGCTTCGGTGAATTCCCAGCCTAGACAGTCCTCAGTTTTTTCACAAGGCGAAGTCGAAGGTCCACGACAGCCCTAGTCCTTGATCAAATACTAGACTATGAAATCACCTCTAGAATCTCGTATATCGTCGACCCATGCCCAGGGCTCTGAGGAGCTAACCTCTGGTTCTTATAGTTTGTTTAAAGTTGAAGTGATCCTCCAATAGGCGGCTCTCCACTGCAAGAAACTCACTCTCGCGGATTCACGAGCCAAGAGGTTCGAAGCAGGGCTCGGCCCGCCCTAGTCTTGCTCTAGACTTCGGCACACATTACCGAGCGCTCTTGGCACCGACGCCCAAACAAGCCAAAAACCTTGCTCTGGACCTCGGCACGCCTAGTCGAGCGCTCCTGGCACTGACACCCAAACAAGCAAAAACCTTGCCCTGGACCTCAGCACGTCTAGTCGAGCGCTCTTGGTGCCGACGCCCAAACAAGCAAAAACCTTGCTCTAAACTTCGGCACACATTGCCGAGCCCTCTTGGCACCGAGGCCCAAACGAGCATAAGTTTAGCTCCGGACCTCGGCACGCTAAAGATAGCCACGAGTAACACAGCAACAGAAAGGGTTCAAAAATGCACAAGTTCAAGAAAGAAAAAAACGTCATTTCGATTAAGTGCGGGAGACAATTACAAAGCGGCATCTTCTTTACAACCGAGCTACAAGACTTCCAAAAGCAAAAGCTACAACGCCGACTCGTTACACTTATACAAAATACAAAACTTGGAAAACAAAAAATCTTTAGCGCTTCCTTGGCGCAGGGATATTTCGCTTCAAAGACACCCGAGGGCGGCGACGCTTGACCCCGGTACTCGTCCCTAAACCGGCGAATTGAGAAGTGTCCTCGGCGCTGCTCCCGACAGTTGTGCCAACGGATGCTCCGCTCGATGAAATTGCCACACCATTTGGGCATCACCCGGACTTGGTCGACGTACGGGAGAACGTGTCGCGAGCTCATAAAATGAAATGCCTCGCTCACCCTCCTTGCGAGTGCATGAAGTGCTCCTGACATTAATTGGCCCCAAGTGTGGCTTTAGGCGAGCCACTTCAACCTCCAACTCAGCGATCCTCTGTTTCAGAGACTCATCTCCTGCGTCTACCTCGAAGCGAGGAGGCACGGCGGAGCTCGGAATGCCGGGGCGACTAGTGATAATCCGGTGGAGGTGAGTGACTTCGATGCCCCTATCCACTGTGGCTCTTTTCAATGCATCGACCTCTGCCGTCAGCTCGTCACGCTCGGTCATCAGCTTGTCCACTGCCTTGGTTAGCTCATCTTCCTCCGTCAGAAGTTCAGCCTCTACAATCTGCAAGTGGTGCACTTCGGTGAGCATATCGTCCCTCTCCGCTGTCATCTTCGACAGAGAGAGCTGGAGACACTTTAACCTTAGCCCGTTGGTAAAGGCTGTCGACGAGCCATCCTCCACATCCACGGGGGGATATCGGCGAGCCGACCCTCTAGTCGCCGAATCTCGATGTCCCGTTGGCTCAATATCACCTGCAAATGGTTCCGCTCGCTCTCAGCCCTGCGCAACCCCAACTCAACCGCATAAAGGCGCTCTCGACACCTAGCCAAACTCAGCCTCGTCGACCCCAAGCTATCCTCGGAACCAAACTCCTCCCCAGAGCGAGTGGGTTCTGCTGAGTGGGTCGCCTCCGCAAGATGAAAAGATCAAAGCAAACAACGGGGCTCAGTAAACAGGTTCACTCCTCGTCCGACCCCTGAATAAAAGCTACACGCACTCAAGCAAAATTTTTTTGTTTAAACACTTAGTCGAATTTCAAGCAAACAAAAAGGGGGGGATATTCAAAGGCGACATGGGGCCGAGCTCAAAAGTTTCTTTCAATCATCACAAAAAATGCAGTGGCCAGTCCGCAATTAGGCAATATAGGATAAGACAAAAAAAAAGAGGGGGAGAAAACAAGAGGAGGTGAATTCAAGGGTCGACCTCTTTCTCTGGGCGTCGAGAGTGGATGGGGACGGACCCCCCGATGGGGGCTAAATCGCCAGCGGGGTTACTTCAGTGATCTGCACCTCACCGACGACCTCAACCTCGTGGTCGTCCTCATCCTCGCCTTCTTCTTCTTCTCCCTCCGACTCAGGGTCGAAGCCCTCAACATGGCCCGGGAACAGCCTCCACCCTGAGCAGTCCACCTCAGGGTATCGCTTCGACACCTGAGAGATGGCTTCGGCATAGGCCTTGGCCATGTTTTGGGTATGGAAGCCCTGCGCCTTCGCCATGGTGGCCTCTTCGGCCCCCTTCACCGCGGTGTCCTTGGTCTTCGCCGCCTCGGCCAGCTGCTTTGTCGACTCCTCCTTCTACCACAGAAGATCGGCCTCGAGCTTCGCGACCAGATCTTCGAGGTACTCGAGCCTCGTCGACCTCCCCTCGAGCTCGACCGTCAGCTTGTCGAGCTTGGTGCCCATTCGAGCCTTTTCGGCCCGAGCCCGGTCGGTCTCTTACTTCAGCTGCTTCTCCAAGTCCATCATCTTTTCCGAAAGATGACCGAAGTGGACGATGATCTACAACAAAACAACAAAAAAGTGCAAAGAGTTAGAGAAATCAAATGTAAAAGTAACCAACAAAGGTAGAAATTTGACACTTACCGAAACTGCCGAGCACGCGATCTCGATAGCGTCGTCACCCGCAAAACCGGCCTCCATGGAGGCTCGGTCCTTTGGCATCGCCAGGTGTTTGACCACCTGCATACTCGCCAACGAGTCACCGTGGAACCCATCATGCTTCTGAACCTTCCAGTCTGGAATGTGGATCCTCTTGTGCTCCTCAGTTAGGAGCTCCTCGGCCGTCACCATCAGTGGTGGCATCTCCATCCCGAGAGCTGCGGAGATCGGGAAGTCCCCTGCAGCAGTCGATGCCGAGGCTGCTCCTGCAGCCGGGGTCAGGGTCACCACAGCCGGAGGCTCCACCCCCTCGGCTACGCTCGCGCCCCTCGGAGCCTTCGCGGGCGGCAGCTTGGTGGAGACCCTCTTGCGCTTCTTCGGCACCTTACTGCCGAGGGCAGCCCTCTGCGCCATCACCGCGTCGAAATCCATTGCCTCTGCATCGAATAAGAAGCCGGTTAAAGACACAAGTTGGAATAAGCAAAAAAGAAAAAAATGAACGAAGAAAGAGCTGCGTACTGGGATCTACGTGGCTGAGCCCTCCCCTGAAGAGAATGTCTTCGGTCAGCTCGCTCCAGTCGTACTTCGGCCTGTCTAGAAGAGTCTGCACTACCTCCTCTTCTTGGGGGTGAAGCACCGGCGACTCTCGAACTCGCCTTGACATCTCCTCCACGAAGCTGTAGGTATGGGCCACACCTCTGCGCTCCGCACTATGAGGTACTTATCCCGCCAGTGCTTGATGGAGTCGGGGCAGACGACGAGCCGACCTCCGTGCCTCGGAGCTAGGTAGTACCGGAACTCTGACTGGTTCTGCTGATGAAGCCGGTAGACAGTCCGGAGTACCCTCAGCTCCGGCTCGATCCCAGCCGCTTGGCAGTGGAGTACAAACCCATTGATAACTCTCCACGCATTCGGCATCAGTTGAATGGGGCTGACCCTAAACCACCTCAGCACTTGGATCGCGAACGGGTGGAGAGGTAGCCGAGCACCGGCGATGAAGGCATCAACCGGCCAGAAACACATGTTTACTGGTATCGGTGAATTTTTCCTAACCCCGTGACCCGGCAACATAAGCTTGTACTCCTCCGAAATTTGGAAGCAACTCCGGATCACTACCAAATCCTCCAGGCTAAGGATCGATACAGTTTCATCGGCCTCGGAGGTCTCCCTTGCCTCGTTTTCCTCGAAAGCTCTCCCCCTCCCGTGAATAATGCGCTCGGCCTCCTCCCCCGGAAGTTCTCGAACTCTTTGAAGCCCGGTCAGTGGACCCGGATACCTGCCGAATGGCCCCATGCGCTTCGGATCCTCCATTATACTGTCTCGACCAGATGCCTTCTTGCCTTTATCTTGGCGACTCGAAGAAGGGACTTCGGCAGCAGAAGGGGAGGGCTCGGAAATAAGAGAAAGAGACATATTTATACTTGAAAAACGACTAAGTATAAATTACCTTTGAGTTGATAGAAACGGTCGGAATTTTCACCGGAAAAGCAATCGACGATCACCGTGAGCTCTCATTAGTAGAAATTACCGCCTAAGTAAAATTCGGAGAAGTGAGAAATGAGAGAGGGGGGGGTGAAGTTTTATAGAGTTTGGCACACGAAACAAGGTTAATGGGCCCACAGAGCTGGCCCATTTACATAAGGCAACAAAATGACCTGAACCGTCACATTATTTACCGCGCCTAGCCGTACTATCACATTAATGGCCGACACATCTGTTAGAGTAGTCAGAAAGATCAGCAGCCATCGCATTAATGACTGTCACATTTGTCAGAAGTTCAGCAGTCGCCAACTCAGCCTGACGTTTCCTATGATGCCGAGCGTTCTTGCCACCGACCATGTTACATGGAAAAAGTGGACCTCGGCACACGCTACCGAGCATTCTTGCCACCGACCATGTTACATGAAAAAAATTGTTACATGGAAAAAGTGGACCTCGGCACACGCTGCCGAGCGTTCTAGCCACCGGCTATGTTACAAGAAAAAAGTGGACCTCGGCACACGCTGCCAAGCGTTCTTGCCACCGACCATGTTACATGGAAAAAAATGTTACATGGAAAAAAGTGGACCCCGGCACACGCTGCCGAGCGTTCTTGCCACCGACCATGTCACATGAAAAAAATTGCTACATGGAAAAAAGTGGACCTCGGCAC
Organism: Hemerocallis citrina; assembly: GCA_017893485.1. NCBI lineage: Eukaryota > Viridiplantae > Streptophyta > Magnoliopsida > Asparagales > Asphodelaceae > Hemerocallis > Hemerocallis citrina. Next base: position 60,854,462 of record CM030367.1, on the reverse strand, counting down.
ACGCTGCCGAGCATTCTTGCCACCGACTATGTTACATGGAAAAAGTGGATCTCGGCACACGCTGCCGAGTGTTCTTGTCGCCGACCATGTTACATAGAAAAAAATGTTACAAGGAAAATGTGGACCTCGGCACATGTTGCCGAGCGCTCTCAGCACCGACCCTCTTATGGGGAGGAAACCACTCCGAACTCCGCCAAAAATCCGCCGAACACGCCTATAGCCTGGCCGAAGTATCTGTGTGCTTCGGCGGAAGGTACCGAACCCCCAGGGACCTCGGCCTCCTTTGTAGCGGGTGTTCGGAGGGCGTCGGCGATGAGGCCGAAGCATCCAGGCCATGAAACGACGTAAATAACACCAAATCATCTACCTAAAAACTGCAAAAAAAATAATTTAAAATTCAGGAAAATTAATTAAAAATTCTAAAAAATAATTATAAATCCAGAGAAACATTTTTGAAACCCTGGGTAGATAATTATTGCTTTGCTTAGAAAGATTAATTAAGACCCCCGAATGACAAATCACCACTTCGCAAAGTTAGGAAAAATCACCAGAAATCGAAGAGAGCTCAGGAGTAACCTCGAGCGTGCAAATAGCTTCGAAAATCACCATAATACCTCTTACAAAGATTCAACGTCCCTCATTTGGACGCCGATACCGCCCTGCAAGCCATTAAAATAGTAAAACTACTCCTCAAAGCCTGATCAAACTCAGTCTTCGGGAGTAGAGGGCTCGTGATATGGCTAAAAATAAGGGCTAAATCGGAACCGTCCAAATCGGGCGCAAATTTCAAAGCCTGAGGGTAAAATGGTAATTTTACCTATAAACGGGTCTGAAGTGGGTACTGGGTCCTCTCTTCAGAGACCCAACAACCCGCAAATGGATCCATCTCAACTGGGTATGGGTTCCAACCCGTAGCAAACCCGGTCCAGCAAGATAGAATTAGGGTTTCTGATTGTATTCAATCAACGGCCCTGATTTGCTCTATCCTTTCACTGGGAATTAGGAATTTCATTCCTAATATGATCCCAAAGGCCGGCTATAAATACCTCCCATCCACCACCATTAAGAGGTAATCAATCTTTTGCCAATTTACGCTCTCTCATAATCTTCTCTAATTACTGACTTGAGCATCGGAGGGTGCGTCGCCGGGATCAACCCCGGTGTCTCGCACTTTTTGCAGGTGAACGACGGGAGTCAACGGTCCAACTCTGACGGAGAAGGTTAAGGTTTGATTATTCAGTTTCCTTAAGAATCCACAAATACTATCTGTTTGTCCCCCACACCAGATTTAGCCGTAACACAAGTATTTAGTAAATTCTGTCCCAAAGACAACAAATACAATTCTTAGTCATCAGGAGATGAATGAAATCATATTGATACCTTGAGTAGTTGTTTGAAGCATTTTAGTGATCTAACTAAGCTTATTTCCGGTTCCGATTATTGTACTGCTAATCTTCTTTTTGAGGAATTTTGTGAAGTTCTATTACTTCTAAATGAATGTGAGAGAAGTTCAGATACTGTAATTGTGAGAATGGCAACTACAATGAAGAAGAAGTTCATGAAGTATTGGTTAAAAGCTAAAAAGCTTTTTACCGTTGCAACTTTTCTTGACCCAAGATATAAATTAGTTGCCATTAAGTTGTATTATGAAAAGACATGGTTTTGATGGTGCAAGACGGTTAGGAAATATTGTAAACTTAATCAAGAAACTTCATGCTGAATATTCGCAAAATTCTCATGAAAAAATTCAATGTATACCACAAGGAGTTTGCTTAAGCAATTCTTCACAAAGGGTGGAAAGTGTCGATGAAAAGAGAAAGAGTAGATTTAATCAATATATTGAGAGTTGTTAAAGCATGCCTACGAAGACGGATTTACACATATATATGGAGGAGGGTGTTCTTAGGTGGAATGATTCTACAATGGGAAAATTTGATATATTAGCTTGGTGGAGAGGGAATATCGGAAAGTATCCTATACTCGCAAGGATTGCACAAGATGTTTTTGCTGTCCCGATTTCCACAGTAGCTTCTGAATCCACCTTTAGCACTAGTGGTCGTGTGATCCGTTGTCATAGAAGCCGAATAAAGAAGGAGACAATTGAAGCCTTGATATTAACTCAAGATTGGCTAAGAGCAGAGGATGGAGGTATTTGCAATACTCGCCCTCTTTTTTGCATGTATTTATTAATCATTATCTAATTATCTGTATTGTGTGTTAATTTGTAGCATCCAAAGTAGAACTATTTTCTAATGATTTGGTCAATGAAGATGCTAGGACGGAGGATGAATATGTGACTCTTATACCAACAACTCTAGGTATGATGAGATTCAAATAATATTACACACTTACACCACTTGCAAGAACTTTTGGTTATTTGCATAAATATAATATAATTTAATTTTTGTTATTAAGGTGACGATGAGGTGGATGAATATATCTTGGAACAATTGGATGATGATTATTGATCTTTGCATTCTGAGTTGATGGAAGCCCACTTTCTTTTGAAGACTTGGTTTATCATCATATGGTTTATTTATAGATGTAATGTGAGGTGACAACATGGAGGGTCCATTTGTTTTACATTTCTGTTTGTTATTTTGGATGAATTTTGAGTTATTAATCACAGTTAAAAAGTGAAGGAAATATTTTCTCACCTTTCTTTTCTGGTTAATTTGGAAATGGAGTTGCTATGATAACCAGCTACTGACTATTTCTGTATAAGAGTGCTTTGTGTATCTTTTATAAATTATTGTTATGGTTCATCATCTTTTGAAGGCAATGGTTTATCATCTTATGCTAGAGCTTCTCAATGGGAAGATGAGGAGAGGATCAAGAGCAGTCTATGTCAATGCAAATGCATTTTACTTTGTGTAAGGTGTCTTTGTTGAAATTTGAAACCATGGTGTAATCTTCTTCAAAAGATGTGTCGATTCATGTTAAATCTACACATTGTATTCTTAGATGTCAGGTTGACTTATTGTTATGTTCTGTCATTTTATTTCTTCTTGTGCGTTATGGCTGATCCCATTTGGATAGGAAAAGACTAGATGCAGATTGTTCATCCTTTACCTGCTTCCTTTCTTTACTGTTTAACTTTTTGCTGTTACTTCAGGTGAGCAGTCAAAGATAGCTCCTGGTATTAGCTAGTCCCTAGTGATCCTCACAATAGTATTAACTAGTCTGGTATGCGAATTCAGTTCTCAACAGTAAATGAATTCCAATTTTCTTACATGATAAAGTACTATTTTTAGTTTCATGGTAGTTGTTTTTTTTATAAACAGTTCTTTGTTTATGTATCTTTTCTCTCCAAATCCATGGATATAATTTCCCCCATTCAGATTTAAAATTTTCTTTACTAGAAATAAAAATTTCTAAAGGTATGCATTTCCATATGCATTAAGTCTTAACATGATAAAGCATTCTTAAAGTATTCTGTATTTATTTTAGCTAACAAATAATACATTTTTAAGTAGTAGTTATAACTGCTCATTGGATAAGAATTTGTTTATGGCTAATCTTTGAACTCTATAATAGAAATTTCCTTCTCTCCACATAGATGTTTGAAGTATCAATGAAATCCTGCTAATTTCAAGTGTAATTCAAAATGCAGTTATGTGGTTCTGATACAAAGATCTTGAAAACTGCAAAAATGAATTCTATAAAGAGTTCACAGTGGATGATGTTGACCTCACTTTTGAGAACTATGAAGAACTGTTTGGTGGAACACATGATCAATCAGGGCAGCTTTTTGATGATGCTGGAATTGATAGCTTCTTTGACATGAAGGAAATTTCTGGTAACAATTTGAATTGCCGGGGGGGGGGGGGGGGGGGGGGGGGGGCGGGGGTTCTTGGAGAGGTATAGCATATTGTAATCCTTATATATATATATATATATATAAATATATAATATCTTTGCTTCATGAGTGTACTTTTCTGAATGACTTGGGGTGTCAACTTTTTACCCACCGTTTTGACGACAAAAAAAAACCATTTTTTTTAACGAAAAGATTGACACAAGTATAAAATTTTGATCTCTTTACTAGTCAACAAAGAGACTTATTACGAGATTATTATAACACTTGTTTCAGAATCCATCAAAGACTACTTGGAATGTTGGCAACTTCAGGATGTCTCTAGATTACTCATCTGTTGTTGCTGCTTAATTTAATTATTAAGATCAAGACTTTAAAAATGAGGTGCTTAATTAAAAAAACCTTATTCTAATCCAAAAGAAATAATATTAAAAATGGAGTGTTCAAGATCCTTCTTTCTTTGGTTAAATTAAAGGTTAAATTAAAGGTTCAAGATCCAGGATAAAGGCTTTGTTGTTGTAGTTATCGGTTTGACAAAATGTCAACTGCGAGTGCTATATATATACATATATATAGATATATATATATATACTAGATTTGCCCGTGGCCACGTGCCTATGGCACGTCTAGAGAACGATACAACATATGAAAAATCTTGTAACAGTAAATCACCAATTATGTAGTTGTGAAGTTTGAATAGTATGACAATAATTAGTTGTAAATAAAAGTAAAAGTCTTGTAAACAGTAAATCAACAATTATGTAGCTGAAGTTTGAATAGTATGACAATAATCAGTTGTAAATAAAAGTCCATGTTTCCATTAGTATATGGTGAAAAATAATTATAAATTGGGATATCCATGTTTCCATATATATAGAGAGAGAGAGGGGAAAGAAAGAGAGAGAGGGAGAGAGAGAAATAAATAAATGAGTTGTTTTTGGGGGGATTTGAATTTGAATTTTGAGGGGGAAACTTTTGGGGGGAAAATATGTTTTGTGAGATTAGATCTGGACCTTTGATTTTTGGGGAGATTGAAGGAGAGCCACTTGATAGCTTTCTTTGTGTTTTATTATATATATATATATATATATATATATATATATATATATATATATATCTCGTTGAATTCATCGGAGATATCTGAAAAGGGTTAATTGGATTGTTATGGAGAGTTAGAATTCCTGGATGGGGTTTTCAAATTGGAAATGTGGAAGAGAAGTACCAAGTGACTCTGAAGAATAATAGACTGCAACATTTTATCTGTATTTTGAGTTTTAGTCAATTCTCTGCAGTCAGTGCATGAGTTAGGTTCTTCTTACTGCACAATATGTATATATTAGTATCATCTTGTGCTCATGTTTCTCAAAAGTCATGACATTTGTGCAATTTACTATTGATATAACAAATGATGTAAGAACAGCTGAGTTCTTAAATCTGTAAGGATTATTGCCTTTAAGATAAAGGGGAATGCTCAGGTGAATTTGATGTGTCTAATTTTTATACAAATATTTGTACTCATTTACCCATTAAAATTGCTTGTTTTCGTCTATATTGTGTTTAATTCATCTTATTTCCACAAAATTTCAAGTAATTAATTATTTTTGAAGAAATAAGATTTTTGATGCAAAAAAGTGAAGATTTTTGGAAAAAAATCAACAAACAAAGCAAAACTTTTGATTTCTTAATTTTTATTGTTTTGTTGAATCTAAATTGTACAATTTGGCCTTGAGAAAAATAAAATATAAATTTTAATTTTCCAATTGAGCTAAAAGTGCAATAAATAATTTTAACAGGGTTTAAATAAGCTAATATGATATTTAGTTAGTTTAATTAATTTTAAACTAATTAATTTTATTTTTATTTTTATTTTTAAATCCTAATTTCTGATTTTATTTTGTATTTGCAGCACGTGTTTCAAATTAGTAAAGAGAGGGGTTCTTTCTGCAAAAGTAAACCCTAATTCTGCGTCTCCTACTCTTATAAATACAACAGCAGATTGAACAAAGAAAGTAGGGCTGAACGAAGGGAGAGAGCGACGGCTGATCCCTAATCATTATAAATAAATAAAAAAAATATTTTTAATACAGAGCAGCTCTCTGCTCTCTCTCTGTTGGTGCAAAGAACGAGGAGAGAGAAGAGAACCAGCGGAAGCACAGAGAGAGTGCCCTGCTCCTTTGCGTGTGCAACTCGAAGAAAGAGAGAGCACGTGGGCCAGCCGACGTGGCAGCGGGACCCTGACGACGTGATAGCAGACAGGACCTGACGATGACACGACCTGTCGACGTGACAGCAGTCAACATCCACTGATGTGGCTCGGTGAACAGGATCAGAGAAGAGAGAGAAGGGATTGGACTTTGGCGACATGCTTTTCGAGGCGATTGGTTTGCAATCTCTTATACAAAAACAACCTCTTTTGTATCTCTTTTCTCTCTCTAATTTTTATCATGCAATCCAAGATTGTATTTGTTAGTGACAATAAATTTATTATGAACTAATTTTACTTTTCTAGGGCTACGATGTAGCCTAGTTTTGAGAACACAATTTTAATTCCATATTATTTTTCTATTTTTTCATGGTTGTGTGTTTGATTTTTATTCTTAATGTATACAATTGGTGGATAGACATTTGTATGATCTATTAAATCATGAAGAGACCGAGAGGTAATTTGTGATTAATAAAATTAAACACTATTGATTGAGCGAAATTAGAGATGATTTACCGCAATTGATGTGACCGTTAAGAAATCCACAAAACTTAATGAGTCTTCGATTAATTAAATTTGCATAGAGATGTGACAAACTGTTAGTTGGAGATATTTTTGGTGTTGTTCGAGAGAAAACATTGAATAATTTGGAGATTTCGGTCTACAACTTGGAAAAATAATCTTTTTATTCATATGGAATAATAAAGTGTGTGGGATAAACTAAGTGACATCAAAAGCCCTAGAATTAATTTTGCCATTAACAAATCACAAAAATCTCACATCCCGCTACTCTTCATTAATTTAGTTGTTTTATCCTTTATTAATTTCGATTATCCAAATAGTTATTCATCTAGTAATTTTGGTACTCAATAAAATAATTAGTCCCTGTGGGTTCGACACTCTTGTCACTAAAACTATACTACTTGTTGCGATTTTGTACACTTGCAAATATTCACATCAGAATCTTATCACTATTTTTAGTTAAATGTTTTAAGCCAGACAACTGTTTCCATTCTGTTATTCTGTATCTCAGAATGATATCTTAATCAGCTGTCCAAAAACAAATTGTATCAGTATAAGGCACCCTTAAAATGATATATGTTTATTTGTTTGGTTTTGTATTGGCATGTGAACTTTACAATCCCATTAGATTCTTTGCATGATTAGGTAATGTGGTGGAATTGCATCAAATCAAAATTCTTAGCCCACTGTTTTCTCCTTTCAAATTGCTATCTAACTACAACTATTGTGTGATGTTTGATGTTTCATTCAATATTTGTATCAGTGTCACAACCTGGTACAATATCAGTCACCAACTGTATAGAGCCCCTCTCTAGTACTTTAATTCTACATTATATATATCTTATTTTTAAATTTTGAACAATTTTATGGAGTATTAGGACTTGTTGACATTATTATAGAGGGTATATAGAATGAGGACATTGAGAAACATGAACATTGGATATTGAGCATGACTGCATGAACGACATTCTTGGTTGAATAAATTGCAGAAAAGTACCCTATACTTTTTATGTTTCTTAGAGCAACTCCATAAAGTAGCCATTTGGGTTGTCAATTGTCAACATGTAGTCCAGATGAATATCAACTTCGTGCAATCTTGGCCCTCTTTCTGTATTATTATTGTGTGTGGTCTGTCTTTAGCTAGGTTTCTTTCTTTAGAATTCACGACTATTCCATAGTATGCAAGAGAAGAACAACAAGCTCAGATCATTATACATTGTACTGCTTTAATTCTTTCATGCAATCTAAAGGCTATGAAATAGTGGAAATGGAAATATTGAGATTCATGATTTTGCAGCAATCAGAGTAAACAAAGAGCACTTCGGCTTTCTATTTTCTTTTGTTGGTTTGAGTTTTTTTACTTCACAGTAGTTCAATTTTATAACCACTTTTAGAACAAAATTTGTTTTCACATATTTTCATGTAGTTTTGAAAATATACAACGATATTAAAACAAGTTTTTATCCCAAAATCTGGGTCAGCTACTGAATACTTTTTCTTCAGTTTGCTTTGTCAAGTTAACATCCAACATATATTCTTGTTAATCTGTTCTGGGCAAGTATTTAAAGCTTATCTCTATTAATTTTTGCTTCATTAACTTCAGTCGTGTGATTATACTTGGTACTCTCCATTTCACATGCCCAACCCATCTCATTCTCTTTCATCCTGTTTTTCTTCATTGAAGCTACCTCTAGACTCCTGCAGTTTTCCTCATATTTTATCCACTTTTTATTTTCTTCGCCTCATCCATCTCAACAGTCTTTATTTAGCTACAGTCATTTTTTTAGCATATAGTTCTGTAACCCCTGTTTTCCCAAAAAAACAGGATTTTTGTGTATTTTCAGTATTTAAAATTTTCGCAAATTATTTTTTTTCCGGTTTTCAAATTCTTTGTCAAATTGTACTATTGGATTTTCTATTAAAATCTATCAATAATTTTATTTGTTTTCAGTTATTATTAGTATTATTATTATTATGTTTATGTTTATTATTGTTGTTGTTATTATTCAGTATTATTATTATTACTATTATTTTTGTTACCATTTTTATTATGGTTATTACTTTGATTGGTTATTAAAAACCTAGTTCCATTTATAAATTATATTTGTAGTTATTTTAAATAACGTTTATATTGTAAGTTAAATTACATTATTTTATAAATTATGTTTTATTGGTTATTTAATTTTCTTATTGGATTTTTTTATTTAAAACCCTAATGGATTTTAACCCAACTATTCTATTTTAAATCACATTTACATAAACCCATTAACCCATTATTAATACCCCTACCCGTTATTCTAATACCCTTTCACCTAAACCCATTAATACCCTTTACCCCAACCCAGAACCCTATCAACCCAACCCGTTAACACACCCGATACCCTATATCTTTCTTTCCCTGTCTACCGTGCCGCTGTCATCTCCGCATAACCCTATCTCCCCTATATTTAAACCCATGCAGCCTTTTTACCTGTTCACCTTCCCCTAGCCGCCTCTTCATCTTTTCCACTGCACCTCATCTCCCTCTGCCCCCCTGCTCCGCCCTACTCCCGCTCTTATCTCCCGACCCTTATCCCTTGACTCTCCCATTCTCTCCCTGACCTCCGCGACACACCCAGTCTCCTGCACCCCTCTCCATCCCTGTCTCTTTGTGTCCCTGCTCCCGCTCAGCCTCGATGTCCCCGTAGTCGCACCAGCCAGTCTCGTCTTCGATCCTTTCCCTGTCGCTCTGCTGCAGCGCAGCGACGCCGACCATCGCAACGCAGCCCAGAACCCCCTGTCCTCTCCGCAGTCACAACTGCAAGCCGCGATGCCGTCTCTTGTGTCGCCGTTCCCCTTGATGTTCTTGCCACTGCGTGTGTGTTGGGTGGTGTGTGCGGGCACGTCTCGAGTGCTTGGTCGTTGGTGTGTATTGGTTCGTGGTTGTGTTCGTTGAGTGTTCGTGTGTTCGTTGGGTTTGTGGATTTTGTTCATCGTTGTTCGTGGATCTTGTTCGTGGTTTCGTTGTTTACTTGTTGGAGTTCATTGTCCGGGAATCCGTTCCCTTTATTCTTGCTTGGAGTCGTTTTCGTCGTCGGTTAAGGCAAGTAACTTGTACTCAATTCTTTTGTATGATACAAGTCATAAATTCCGCTTGTAGTGTAGTTGGGTTCTAGAGACAACTCGTGTGTGATGTATGTTGATGAGTATTGTATCTATAGTGCTATTGACCATAGTTGCCTAATGACAAATAATAGACATGAAACAACTTAGGTTTTGACCGTTCTTGATGTGATTATATTTGTGAAACAATTATGAGAACTCGTGTGCTTGTGAGATCCATATGATATACTGGTTTTGGACATATCGTATACCCTATTCCATGTTGTTTGGACACTTTGTAGACTCTAATTCATGTTTAGTTATGTTTCGATTAAGTTTCGTGTGATTCATGTTGGTTTTGTTCCTAAAAGAAATTCTGTGTTGTTCTCGATAATCTGTCTTGATCAGTAATTTAGACCATATTAAGGTCAATATCTTAATTTCAGTATAAAACATTTTAGAGAAATCGTATTCTTTCCAACCTTTCTGATCTTGATCGATTTCGTTTTTGTATATGTGAGATATGGATGTTTTACTACAGAGGTGTATTTCATTTTCAGATTTGATTTCTTGATGACTAAATTATTTTGATACTAGTTCTAAACATGTTATTTTTATCTGAAGTTTTGATCAGTTTTTCTATACCTAATTAGGGATTATCCAGAATTTTGGTGGATTTTATTGATGAGTTTTATATGCCGTTTCATGCTTATTTATAAAAACTATACTTGCTGGATTTTGCTCACTGTTCTGTAAAGATTTGCATTTTCACCCTAATTCCTTTTTCTGTATGAAAAATAATTATGAAATATGAAAGTTAGATTATTTTGTCTATTTTTATCTCCCTTTGGCGGATTTGGATTTTGTTTCACGGTTTGCGGGATATTACAGTTTTCGTACAACGGTGTTGGGAATTCCAGATTTGCGAAACTATCGTTTCTTGATATTTTCTGATTTTTGTTGGCTAAACTAATCTTATTGGAAAATTATGAAAATTTATATTATGATAATAGATATATAAGGGAATACCCTAGATTTTTTGTGAATTTATTTAATGGGTTTTCATGCTGTTTTCCTGACTGTGAATACAAAATGCTGATTTCTGACTGAACACGTTTTCTGGTTTCAATTTAGTTTTGACTCATGTTTTTAGTGAAATACCATATGACTTAGATATATTTTCTGGATTCAGCCAGAAGTCTATTTTCCAGATTTTCTGACGGATCCAGATTTGCACTTTTGTACCAACAGGAATTTCAAATTTAGCACAGTATTACTTGCTGTCCCGAACTAGAGTTTTCGTTGTTATATCTTGTTATGAGTTGTTTATCACCTATACATGTTTATCTTGCAACCTGAACTTGTTACTTGTTCATGACATGATATTCTTGCTCCGTTTTGTACACATACATGCCTGTTTAATAATAATAAAAATTAACAAGCCAGGGTTAAGAGAAAGACCTTAGTAGTGGATGATATAGGTATGTGTACTCAGAAGAGGGCCCGTGATCCCATTACCTGTTGCCATGTTTCATGCTCGCATGATTCATGCCTGTTATTATTATTTTATGCCATGAACTCACGATTATATGATTCATGCCTGTTATTACTACTTGTTGCCATGTTTCATGATTATATGATTCATTCCTATTATTACTTGTTGCCATGTTTCATGACTACATGATTCATGCCTGTTTCTGTTGCCACGATTTTACTACGTGATTCGTGCCTGTTTACCTGTTACTTGTTACTTGACTTGACGCCTGAGTACACGGCTCTATAGAAACCCACCACTAGGCCTAAACGCAATTTGTTTGAATGTAGCAACCATGTGTTAAAAGTTGGGGCACATAAAGTTCTGCCTAGATAGTAATAATACAAGACTTGAACATGATCACTTGACACTTGATACTTGATTACTTGTACACGATACTTGATACCTGATACTTGTACTTGATTACTCGATACTCGATACTTGATACTTGATTCTTGTTTACATACACTTGTTCAATTAACACTTGTTACATGCCTCTTGTACTTGTTTACCTTACCATGCTAGTGTTCTATTTTATTATCATGTCTATTCCATGTTATTAGTTAGTTTTTTCCATGTACTTATATCCTGCATTACAAGTGGCCCGTAACTTGCATTTACGGGAGTTTATTTTCTTTTTCCTATTCCTGCAATTGTTAAATTGCAGATTTTGGAGATCAGCTGCCCGATGGGATACGCGAGATGAGATAGTAGTTGCTGGAATTTTGCTATTATGATTTTCCTGCTATTATTATTATTTCCTATTGCTTTGAACAATGTATCTTGTACTTGGATTTATTTTGTATTTGGGCAATGTGACCCAGGATATTTGACTTATTCAGATATGATTTATTTGAGATTAATATATTTTGTTTCAAGTAAATTCTTGTTGGTATTTTGATTCATATATGCATGCTTGGTTAATTCTCTTGCTTCCGACTCTGATTATTTTGTGAAATGTTGTAAAGATTCCTGAACAGCTTATGGATGATAAAAATTATTCACTGGGCCAATGTTACGTGCTCGCATTCCGTATTTTTGGGAAGCGGGGCGTGACAAGTTCTTTTTTGAATTTCCGCAGAATGAATGTCGGCATCACAAGATCAAGATCCTCTGTCCTGGTATATGTTCTTTGGAAGTTGAAGTCTTTTCCTTTTCACCGAGTCCACCTTTTCTTGTTCTAGCTAATGACCAGGGGATTAATTCTCGAATATATTGTTCATGCTAATGGCCGGGTTGTAACAATATTGCTTCTGTCGCATATATGATATTATGTTATATATTGTGTGTATAGGTTATATACATCATATTTAGGACATATATTTTAAACCAACATGACACACTGATATCCATCAAATATCCCAAAATTTCCTTGACATCAATATTTGAAATGAAAATTCGTAAGACTTACATGACATCAAATCAGACATTTAGAACCTTGTATGTACTACTACATTATACATATTATATACTACTACATGCATGCTCATAGTAATTAGGGGACATTTGCTTTGATCTAATACCATGAGCATCTTTTACAGCCATCTCATGTTGTTTCATACTGTAGGAAGACAGTCTCCATAAACCACAACTTATTTTCCTATTTTTGGTGGATTTTCTGTTATGTACAGGATTGGCAAACATTTTGTTGAATACATGCTCTTCTACGTTTTTTCCAAAAATGTTTGCAAGGGCTCAAGTCACCATTCCTCCATTACTGCAGTTCTTCCGAAGTACTGTCTTTTTCAATAATGCCACACCGTCCTGGTGAAAAAGGTTAAGAGCCAGATTTAAACCAATGCAAAATAGACAGGTAAGTGCATACTGTATTCATTTTTATAAGAGTTGTATATATTTGAAATAAATTTTCATTCACCTCTTTTATTCTGTTGATTTTCATTTTGTGATTAGATATGAAAATCGATATCCACAATTCAGTGATATACATGTCTTAAGTACTAGTTAAGAAAAATAAGTAGCAAAAACTTTATATTTGATATCCGAATTCGTATCCGTTATCCGGTAGACCGTATCCGATTCGCATCCGTATCCGAAAATTGCGGAACAAATATGATTTTTATTTTCTGAGTCATATCCGTATCCGTATCGGAATCCGTCTTTGGAATGCGGATACAGATATTGGTATAGCCAATATCTGATCCGTATCCGATTCGAAAGCATCCCTACATAACAGACATACCCCTATCCCACACATGTGGATTTACTGGGTGTATCCGCAGTGCCATCTCGAACCCCTAGGACTCGAAAGCTCTTTATCAGACATGTTCGTCATTGTTTCCATCATATCTTCTTCTAGTGCATGTCCTTATATTTATAGCATACATAATATCACCTAGAGCTAGCATACCCTCCTACCGGATTTAAATCAACACATGAGAACATTAGCCATACTGGCCACTTCTCAAACTTTCATAATCACAACTTTGTCAGCACTCTGGGTCTCGCTCAGCCTCTAAAGTCCATACATCTTAAATTCATAAACTTCCTAGGTTATCCTTAACATCTTTTATAATCATTATAATTTCCATTCATTCATATATCAAATTCATCTCTTATTCATTTTACCCAACTAGTCATCCTCGAATAACTAGATACAATTTTCCAAACTGTTATAATAGGACTTCAAAATACCTCAATTCAATCAACATCAACTCTGTTCTAATATTTTAAATATAATTACCAAATCTGTACTAAATCGTTCATTCTAATTTGGAATTTAATACAAAAATTTTGTACCATTTTCCACTAAATTAATATTCCTCAAAATCAATTTCTAATTCTCCAAAATACTCAAAGGATAATATCCCTCAAAATCAATTCCTTAATCCTCCAAAGTACTATAAAAAAAAATCAAATTCTATTAAGATAGTATCCTCAAAAAAATCAATTTTTATTCCCCAAATGCTCAAACAGTAAATAAAAACATTAAACTGAACTCATCAAGTTTTGAACTCATGATCTCTAAAGTCTTCACATGCACTATCCAAACCTCCAAATCTCTTTCTCTATCATCAATATCATCAATTTAATTTGAATTCAAAATGAACCCATTTCCAACTCAAGATAAATTAAAAGAAAAACCAAAGTGAACCTACCCCCCTACTTCGAACCCGAGCACAGTCCAACACTCTAAACCACACCCGCAAACCAGGTTTCCAAACCACTGTTTGTGTAGAAAACTTTTCACAAACTAATATATGGCTTACTGACCTATAATACATTTCCTTTACATTAAACCGAAGCACAATATCAACACTTAAGTTGTAAATTCTGAGTTCTACAGTACATAATCCACTTCACATGAATTACTGGCATGGTAATCTAATGTTTATAATAACCACAAATATACTTATATATATGATACATTAATTTAATCTACACAAACCAAATGTGAACGAACCATTTCTACGGCTATATTTCATTCAATTTCCCATTGTATTATACTCAATTCTACTTACAATTTTGCTAATAAATCAATGCATTCTCACACTATAACAATGATTAAGAATTTAAAACATGCTATCGCATTTTTATCATAATCTAATTATACATGGATTTGTCTAGCATGCATACAATCCTAGTGGAGAAACAACTTGCAACTTTAAAGAGAATTACGTCTACGCTTGAAATAATTTTCATTACACAACATTAACAAAGCTATACTGAAAGAAACTTTAGAAAATTAAAGAAGCATCCACACATATATCTTTCACATATAAAATTTAACCTCAATCTACATACAATTTAAACATCAATACTGCTCCATAAAATTTAGAAAGTTGGAGAACACTCACCTCAAATGATTCTCTTGAAATTAAGAACTTATAGCACCTCTCATTCCAAAACAAGAGTTCCAAGCCAATTGATTTTGATTCACAAAAAAAATAAAAACCCTCCCTAACTAAGTAGGATGTGGGTATACATGAGAGAGGGAGAGGGAGTGGGTTTATTTTAAAAAGAAAACTACCCATGATTTTAACATAACCACCCACTCATCTTACTGAATGTAACCCTTAAACTCATTTAAAATTTTCCCTCTCATCCAAGTTGACCAGCCACACTTTTACGTGGGGTGTGCACGAGTTGTAGATTGTGCACAAAATAATGTGTACAATCATTCAAATGAAGTAGCATTATCTTAAAAAAATGAGTGTAATTACAAGTAGTAAGAATTTTTCAATCTGATCACCCATATGTTAAAATTAAGCACAAATAAAAATAAATAAACACACTTCATTAATATATATTAAAAATATAATTAACACGTGCATTGAAAGCACGTGTATTGGACGTATAAACCAAAATATATTTGAGTTGGTTCAAAATAAGAGAAAATAAATTTCGAGAGAACGAAAATATATATAAACAATAGAAATACAAAATACAAAGGATATTTGTATTAAAAATATGTTACGAATATTTTCTGTAACAATACAAAATTCATGTATGTAACACATGTGCTGCAAAATTGCAATAACTCAAAGCAGGGTGTTACACCCCGGACACGGAGTACGAACCGATAGAGTACGAGCATGAGGGTGGCATGGCTCGACCGTTTCTGAGCAGATCCATCTGAATGTACCCGGATGATTTGTTCTACTCAATTTGGTTCGAAGTGCAGCCATTGTCACCGGGTCGGTCGAAGATAGAGGCAAAAACGACGAAAAATACCTTGGTGGCGACTGATCTTCCCAACATCTAAAACACTTTCCATATCCCCCGAGATTTTGACATGGTCATCCCGAACCTAGGGATTCGTCTGACTAACAACCTCTCTGAGTGGTTCTGTATGTTCCCCTTGAACCCGTTTGTCTCTTGCCTCTGCCTTCCTATGCACTCATTTATCAAGGAGGTTCTGAATAGGGCTGGGGTGAGCCCTATGCAGTATGAGCCTAACTCCTGAAAGTAGCTGGCCAGCTTCATCATGCTGTGTAAGAAGATGGTGCCCTTGAAGCTCAAGTATTTTCGCATGTGCTTGGGCCTAAGCATAGCTCGGGTGTATCAGGGGTGGTGTTTCCTCACCCCTCACCATAAATATCGCATGGTGCATAACCACCCGGACTCAATCAAGGATTGGAAGTCGAAGTACTTTATCATTTACAACACCTAGCCTTGGGACATCCTCACCAGATGGGTGTATGACATCTAGAAGACTAAGGCTCCGAAGCTGAAGGACATCACTTCGGAGAAGGAGGTGGAGTTCATGAAGTTATTCGAGGGGGCAACACAGACCGGGTGAGGGTGACTGAGATGAGTCGATGAGTCTGACAGAGTGTGGCTTGATTCCATTCGTGCACCATATGTTCTTAGTTTCTTTTTATCGCTGCCTCTTTTGCCTTGTCCTAATGTTACAATGTTTTTCTTTGTAGTCGTGATTGACGACAATGCCATTGCGGCTTGCCTGGCCAAGCTGGCGAAGAAAAAGACCATCGAGGAGTTAAAGGGGAAGAAGAGGGTGTCTGTTTCGACCTCCGATAGGTCACCGGGGGGACATTCTGATAGGGCAAGAAGGTCTAAGGCCCTCACCATCACTGAACCAGAGGAGTCCCCGAGGGCTCTACCAATTGAGGAAGCGCTTAAGGTTACCAAGTTGGCCACATCTTTGCTTACCCCGATTCATCTAGTACTGAAGACTATTCTCGGCGAGAAGGCCGAGGAAACTCTCAGGCCTGATTGGGCTGTGAAAGTGGCTGAATCCATAATGGAGGGCTCGGTGGCTCTCGAGGTGGTGCTTTACCTAGCTCCACCGAGAAACAGGAAGAGCCTCGCCCGCGAGACCTATGACTTGAGCTACTTTAAGTTCGCTCAAGCCTCCGTTATGGTATGGACCCGATCTTGATGAGTCTCATCCTTTCATTTTGAGTTTTGAATTTCTCAAGTGTTTTACCCTTTTTTGCAGGCCATTCTTTAGGGGGCAGAGATGAAGAGGCAGTATGAGCACGATCTCAAGTGACCAAACTGGAGGGCATCCCGGTTAGAGATGGAGTAGAAGGATGCAAAGCTCCAGTTCGAGGGTCTCGAGAAGAGGGAGAAAGCTTTGGAGGTGGACCTCTTGTCCATGGCCTCATACCGGGAGGGACTGCAAAAGGAGAAGGTGGCTTTGGAGGTGAAGCAAAGGGAGCTGGTTATGGACCTAGAGAGTATTATGGACAAGGTCATCGTGCGGCAAGACCAGGGGTATGATCGGGTCCTTCAACATGTCAGGCAGAGGTATCTTGACTTTGACCTCGATGGCCTCTCCTTCGAGCTGGAGGTCGGTAGTGCTCCTCCAATGCCGCCATCGGGAGATGAGGAGGTTCCCTTGTCACTTGTAGAATGTCTGAAGGTCGGGACCGAGGCTCTCCACATCTCTCCTCAAGAGGTGAGCCTCTATCCCAAATCGTAGGCTGTCACATTTTATTCTGTTTTGTATTGACGTCGAACACGTACTGGCCACTGCCTCCTGGTATTTTTGAATGTGAACGCTTCGACAGTTATAACTTGAGATTGTGAGATATGAGCCTCCGGAGAGTTGGTCTCAGGAGGAGATTTGATCTCTCTGATGCCAGTTGCGAAAGGCAGAGAAAACCATCACTCAGCTTTAGAACGAGGTAAGAGACTGGGAGGAGGCATTCAGCTACCATATTCAGAGATTGCAAAGCATCGCGCAGAAGCTATCTCGCTTGAAGCAGTTTGGGCTCGATATTAGCTTAGTGCTATTCCGGGCTGAGGGGGACACCCTGTCTGGTTCAACATGAGAGCGATCATCGAAGGCCATCCTCAAGCAGATGCTCGGGGAGAATGACTTGAAAATATATTGCTTGAGGGTCAAGCTCGGGGAATCAGATATGTCATCTCCTTTTTGGAGCCGATTTTTTAGGCGAGATCCTTACCCGGGGACCCATTCAGGATTGAGGGCTCAAGGTGATGCTCAGAGCGGAGTGGTCGGGTCATCTAGTGTTTCTAGTGTTCAAGAGGGCCTTGGTTCATCAGGGGTAGGCACGCGCTCTATGGGTGCTGATGTCACGAACCTAAATCTGGGAGTTAATTAGGGAGCCTCTGAGGGTCGGGCCCTTGCACCATGAATCTATAATTTCTTATGTAATTCCAAAAATGTAACTTCAAGATGTACTTTCCATGCCTTGGTAATAAATGTATTTTCTTGTTTGGTCACTTTGCTAGACTGTTATCAGGGCAGTTTTATCCCCCTTTTGTGAATGTCTCAGATGGCCATCCGAGAGCAAGGGTAATAGAGGGTCCGTATGCTGAGACTTGAGGGAAAATTCTCGAATGAGCTGGAGTACCATTTCTGGAGGGGAGGCCCGAGCCAAGAGAATTTTTTAAAGAAACTCGCGAGTGACCCGGAGTACCATGCTAAGGGACGAGGCACAAGCTAAGCGAATTTGCGAAAGAAATTCGTGAGTGACCCTGAGTACTATGCTAAGAGGCGAGGAGTGAGCCCAGTGAATCTTTGGAGGGTTTTCGTATGTGACTACATGAATTCTTGGAGGGATCTTCATGGGAACTTCGCATGTGCATCTCTTGTGTTACATTACGTGTTGGTTGCAGTAATTGAGGCGTCTCCTTCCTCTTATATATATATATATCCAACTTCATTATTGTTTTCCCCATTTATATATATCTCCAACTTCATTATTGTTCTCCCCATTTTTCCTTCTTATCATCCTGAAGAATGGTGACTGACAAGATGCTAAAGGAGAGCTGGGCGGCATTGAAGGCAAAGGCACAGAAGAGTCCCCCTCCTTCAGAGCCCAAAGAGCCTTCCTAAAAAAGGACAAAATCGTCCAGCATTGGCAGGGTGTCAGAGCCAACAAATAAACAGAAGGCACCGAAGCCTCCTACCTCGTCGCTGAAGACTGCCATCGTCCTCACGAAGTCGCCCTCGTTGGTGAAGGCGTGGGTTCCTTCGTGGTCCTTTGTTGAGGCAGACTTGCTAGTGGAGGGTCTTAATTCTCTGCAGGTTGCCGAACACCTTGCCACCCTCCGCCATTGGGTAGCTCTGAAGAAGGATTCAGAGGAGGAGGTTTATGCCCATTGGGCGCAAGCCGTTGTTCTGTTATGGGCACCCTCTTTTTCCGACACCCCACGATCCTTACATTTTGTTGAAGTTCACTTTTGTTTCTTGTAGGTGACCATTAACGGGGCTGAGTTGAAGCGAAGGCGCGAGGCACTCCTTTGGCGAGCACAGTTAGCCGAAGTGGATCAGAAGGAGATAATCGGGTGAAACGATGATCTCCGGCAGAGGCTGAATAAGCTGAAGGCAGAGCTAGCGATGGAGAAGCAGGCTTAAGAAGAGCTGTCAAATGAGAAAGAGGAGCTGGCAGAGGAGAAGCAAGCATGGCAGGCGAAGGAGAAAGAGCTATTGAACGATCGGGACAATGTGATCGATCATGTCATTCTTGCTCAGGATGAATGTTACAATTGCGCCCTTGAGCATGTTGGGGTTAAATGCCCAGATCTCGACTTCAGGGGTTTTTCTTTTGACATGAAATTGGATGAGCAGTCTTTGGCCTGCCGGTGAGGAGCCTTCTGGGGGAGGGCATATAACGGCTCCTGATCTTGTCGGCCCCGTCGTTTGAGCCGAATCCACCCCCGTCGACGTTGCAGGTGGAGAAGGGCCTTCTTCTCCTAGGAAGTAGGTCTTCGGAATTTTTCTTTGTTTTTGTCTATGCCTATTGCAAATTTTTCACAGCCCCCATGTAATCATGCATTTGAAATTAAAGAACAGTTTTTGCGTCAAACTTCTCTGTATGACTCCTTTATGTTGAGAGAGTTCACGGAAGAGATCCACAATTGACCCGGATTAGCACGCCGATGGGTGTGGGATGAGCCAAGTGAGTTTGCGAAAAAGACCCATGAGTGACCCGGATGACCACGCCGAGGGGCGAGGGACAAACCAAGCAAATTTGTAAAAAGACATGCGAGTGACCCGGATTACCATGCCGAGGGCAAGGGACAAGCCATGCGAGTTTGCGAAAGATACCCGCGAGTAACCTGGATTACCATGATAAGGTGCTAGGGACGAGCTAAGCGAATATGCGGAAGAGACCCGCGATTGACCCAGATTACCAAGCTAAGGGTTGAGGGATGAGCCAAGTGAGTTTGCGGAGGAGACCCACATGTAACCAAGATTCGCGATTGACTTGTTCACTTCCTGTACATTCCAGAACTTTTTGACTGGTCATGTGGATCATCACGTGGGTTAGCTTATGCCAGGATTGCTAGGATCAAGGTGTCTCCCCACCTTGGGATTCTAAATGCCTTTTTTATTGTGGCTGTTGGATGGGGTAGAGGGCTCAGATCTTTTCCATGCCGACATCGCAAAGATCGATGAAATTCTTCCAAAAATCCCATAAAGCCCTGCATTCCTTCAAGTCTTTCTGCACACCCACTAGTTTCATGGTTATTCCCCACTGAATGATCATTCTCCCGACGAGTTTTTTGGTGAGTGTCTCGAATGGAAATCCGAGGGTCGAGACTGGGGGATCAAAATACTGGAATGGAACTTGGGGAGATCTACCCTACGTTCTGAGGGTCGAGTCGAGAAGGAATTAGGGTCTCGGTGTGGAACTTGAGGATATTTAGCCCGCATACTGAGAGCCGAGACCTGAAGGAATGGGGTTCCCGGCATGGAACCTTGGGGATATTTAGCCCGCACTGGGCCTCTTATGCTCGCGAAGTTCCTCAAGTATTCTTATAGGATCAGCTAGCCTTCAACTTGTCGCTGGCTATGCGGCCCTTCTACCATAGCTGACAGTTAAGGGTAGCTTAGTGCACCGTGATAGGAAGGACTACCTTGTTCCCGGGCATCAGGCATAGTTTTTTTTAAAAAAATTTGTATTAGACTTGCCAACTGATGATTGAACACCACCCATCTTGTACTTATCTCTCTTTTAATAAAAGACTTATTTCTTTGATCCTTTGTTTGAACATTTGTTTGTCCTGTTATGTGGACGAAAAATTCGAGGCGCTAGGGTTTGAGGCACTTCGTTGTGTTGACCCTTTACGTGTCGAACAAATTTGTTGGAAGATGTTGTGAGTGGCTCGGATCACCATGCCGAGGTCCGAGGGGCGAGCCGAGCTATCCTGTTGGATTAATTCGCAAATGACCCAGATTACCACGTCAAGGGTCAAGGGACAGGCCAGGAGATCCTATTCGAGTAATTTGCAATGACCTGAATTACCATGTCGAATGGCGAGGGATGGGCCAGGTAAACGTGTTGGAGTAATTCACGAGTGACCTGGTTTATCACGCCAAAGGGTAAGGGACGGACCGAGTGACCCTGTGGAGTAACTCATAAGTGACCCAAATTACACATTGAAGGGCGAGGGATGGGCTAAGTGACCCTATTGGAGTAACACGCGAATGACCTGGATTACCACTCGAATGACCTGGACTACCACGTCGAAGGGCGAGGGACATGCCAGTCGAACCTATTGGAGTAATTCGCGAGTGACCCGGATTACCACGCCGACGGATGATGGACGGGCCAAGCAAGTTCGTTGGCCACACGCGATCCGGGGTGCTCCGAGGGTTGAGGTTCAGAAATCTGAACCTATTTGGTTCTTTTTGCCAAAGGCAGTAAGATAAAGTTTGAAACATCAGGAGATTTTTTGAAGCTTCATTGATTATTGAAATACTAGACTAGCTGCCTTTCGACGAGCGTTTATTATAGGTACCAGCCTTGATGGCTTGATTACAATTTGTCCGAAGCTTTCTGTGGAGGCGTTAAGCACCCTCCCTGAATTTCATTAGATGCTCTGCATTCTAGGTCCTCTAGATTACCTTGCCCCCCAGGTCTTCAAGTTGGAAGGTCTTTGGATGAACCACTTTGGACACCTTGTAAGGGCCTTCCCAGTTCAAACCGAGTTTCCCTTTTTTACTCGGCTTAGAAATTTCGAGCTTCCGAAGGACCAAGTCACCATCCTTGATGTTTACTAGTCGAACCTTCCTATTGTGGAACTATTTTATTCTCTATTGGTAGATGCTCCTTTTGATGGCCAACTTCACTCGTACTTCCTCCAGGAGATCCAGGTTAGCCCTGAGTCCCTCCGAGTTCATATCTTCATTAAAACTCATCATCCAAGGCAAAGGTAGGCCGACATCCAAGGAGATTATGACTTCGGTTCTAAATGACTCTCCTGTAAGAATTTTCTTGGTCGTTCTTCATGACCAAAGCACACTTGGAAGCTCTTTGACCCACAATCCCTTGGGGGAACCGTCCAGACATTTCTTATAGTCATCCAAAATCTAACAATTAGTGTTCTAGATTTGGCTATTGGACTGGGGGTGAAGAGATGGACGAGAACCTTTGTTTGATCCCCAGGTTTGTGCAGAACTTGCGAAATCCCTTTCCGGCAAACTGGGTACCATTGTTAGTGATTACAATTCGAGGGATCCTGAATCTGCACACAATGTGTTTCCAAAAGAACTACTGAGCTTGATACTCAACCATGGAGGGGAGGGG
This sequence comes from Hemerocallis citrina, assembly GCA_017893485.1. Lineage (NCBI taxonomy): Eukaryota > Viridiplantae > Streptophyta > Magnoliopsida > Asparagales > Asphodelaceae > Hemerocallis > Hemerocallis citrina. Next base: position 60,831,816 of record CM030367.1, on the reverse strand, counting down.
CTCAGCCTCGATCCACTTATAAAGTAGTCGATGGCCATAATAAGAAAGCGTCGTTGACCCATTGCCTTTAGGAAAGGCCTGACTAGATCCATCCTCTACATGGTAATGAGGGTTAGTCTCGCCAATGACGTGATCCCAACTTTGGGGGGGGGGGGGGCATGCTTGATGGAGGAGAACCTTTGATAGGGGCAACAACTGTAACACCCCACAAAATTGAGTTACGATAATTTTGCTCCTGCATGTGTTATGCACAGGTATTTTGTACAATTGCATATAATATCTTATGTAAAACTCTGAATATTTTTAGATGTTAGTTTGTAAAATATAAATATTTGGGAATGACCCATATGCATATTTAATATTTTATTTTTGAATAAGGACTTAGAAGTAATTGTTTTAGGGACTTCTAGGAAATGATTATCATGAAAAGGGACCTTAATAAAATAGTCCAATTTTTTATATTATGTATGATTTTTGCTGGTTAGTGGTATAGGGGAGCTTTAAGGGACGTGAAATTAATTAGAATCTAGAGTTAGGGGAGGAGGATTAATGAGGTGGATGGTATAATGCATATTTAGGCTTATAAATACCCCCATAAGCCTAGATGAGTTATAAAATCGTTAGTTGAGATTTTCATAGGTAAACTTAGAAACTCTATTTTTTTTCATGAGTTGTAGATTATTAATATAATATATGATAATGATAGTGTACATTTTGTTGTGTTCATAAGGTTAAGTTTATCAATTTTGTGTGTTGGAACGCTTCGTGGAGCTTAAAAGCAATCGAATTCAGAAGCTGTAGGTGGGTAACAACTTTACTACTCTAATTTCAACTATATTGGAGGGTGTATGCTTGTTTTAGAAGCTATATATGATGTATTGGATGAGTATTCATACTTAGATTATGTGTTAATTGTTAATTAATTGTGTGAAATTATGATAAGATTAACTTGGAAACGTTTTAGAGTTTCTGTCCTGAATTTTGGACTTACTTTCGAAAATTATTTCTCTTGAACTAGATGGAATCTACAGCTAAAAACTTTATGTGTATCCCATTTATGTCAATAATAACTCATCAAAATTTCATGATTTTTGGATGTCATTTGATATTTTAAATAAATCCGAACTCATTCTTGGTTAAGAAGGAAAACATGATCTATTCTATAATTCTGACCTGAATATCATGCTTAATTCTAAAAACTCATTTCTCTCCAAATATATGGATTTTGATGCCAAAATTTTTCTATATGAATCTAGTATATGTCTATAATATGTTCACAAAATTTTGTGAGTTTTAGATATCGTTTAGTATGTTAAATAAATTGAAACTTATGACTAGTTAACAGTTTTGCCTTAGTTTTGGAAATTTATATAGGTTCTGTATTGAGTTTTAGAATTACTTCCTAAAATCATTTCTTTTTAACAAAATAGAATTTGAAGATGAAATTTTTATGTGTACCCTATATATGTCCATAACATCTCTTCAAAATTTTATGCCTTTTGGATGTCATTTGATATTTTAAATATATTCGAACTCATTCATGGTTAAGAACTGAAACATGACATATTATATAATTCTATCTTGAATATCATGCTTAAAATATTTTGGTGAAGTATTTGGCCCCGTTCAACTCATCCATCAGTTCGTCGATGATTGGGATAGGAAACTTGGCCTTTATAGTTTGGTTATTGAGAATTCGATTAGTCGACACACATTCGTCAACTACCATCGGCTTTTTTAACCAATATGACAGAAGATGAATAAGGACTGCTACTAGGCCTAATAAAACCAGAGTTCAGCATCTCTTTAACTTGTTTTTCAATCTATGCCTTGTGGAAATGGGGATGTTTATAGGGCTTTAAACAGACTGGTTCTTGACCTTCAATTAAGGGAATTTTATGATCTACGCTCCTATGTCGTGGTAAGCTCATTTCTTCATTGAATACTTCAGGAAATTGCCGCAGTATTACTTGGATCTTAGTGGGAACCTTGTTCAACCTTTGGTGATCTACATTACTCCTTTCACCTTTCTCAATGCCTTGCACTTGTATCATATAGAATTGACACAAACAATTGCCTAGGCTACCCAGTTCTGAAGCTTCCATCATTTGGAGTGGAGGATTCACTATTCCTTGCAATCTCTTCACAACCCCTGCCACCCTAAACTCCATTGTCATCACACTAAAGTCCATGGTAACTGGACCTAGGATCGCAGCTAATGAGCTCCCAAGACCATTTTTAATGGAAGTAGCAGCAATTCTGCTTGCAAATTCACCCCTTGAGCTGTGAAATTCACCTTCTCCACCTTCCCTTCACTATGCATTACTTGGCCATTAGCGACCGTAACACTATATCTTGGCTCTTTACTAATTTACATATTGGCACTAACAGCCGTTTGTGGGTCAAGGTAGTTGTGGGTTGAGCCTGTATCAATCAAAATATTCACTTCTAAGCCATTGATTCTGCCCTTCACCCTCATGGTTTGAGGGTAGACCTGCATGCCTACTAATGCTTGGAAAGAAATCTCTGGGGGTGGTGTGTTTGGGTTGGAAGATTGAGGGTCAATGTGGGACTGCAGGGACTGCTGGGATGTTGTTGTAGGTAAATTGGGTAGGGGGAGGAGAGATGTGGGCTTGCAGGGTGTTTTGTGGAGTTGGTGTAGGTAATTGGATTTTTAAAGGGAAAACTGGGTGTTGTTCTTCAGCATTCACAACATCGAAGTAAGCTTCCTCACTCACCTCCTCTTCTATACCTTCAAGATAATAGAATTTTTGGGTCTTGCAGAGGTGCCCCTGTGTATATTTCTCGTTCCAGTTAAATCACAACCCTCTAGCCTTCCTATCCCTCATTTCTTTGATACTTAACCTTCGGGGTGTAAAGCTTGTAGTGGGCATTGTAGGGGGGTGTAGCTCCCCGAATTTCCAATAGATAAATTCAAAAATACGTGGCATAATTTCCATCATCTACCTCAATGTAATAGTAAACATAGCCACACAGAAATTTTTTTTTCAACTTTTATTACATCAATTCTTTTACAAAGCACAGCGGAATTTAACACTTTGAATTACATTTTAATTTACAACACAGTTCCACATTTATATATTTACTCTCATTCTTTTTATAGCATGTATGATAACACAAAGCATTCTACCGCAAGCTCCCAACTCCCAGCTAACAGTACCTACCTGCGAAACATTAGGCTAGAGATAGCCCTAGCCCCAAAAACTACAGGGGTCAGCCATAACGGTGTGAGTGATATTTGAATGAACACAACTGAACGAAACATAAAGAACAATATCATGGTAATAACAATGAAATATGAAATAACAATAAAACATAAATTATCAAGTGAACTAGGCTAATGTCGAGTGTAGAAAACAGAAAACAAGCATAAATCAAGTCAAGGAAATCAAAGATGCTTATGATGAAAACTAATGCGCACTTGCCGAATCTATGCTCCACACTCTACATAGATCCGGTACAAGCCCTTATCGTTCTTCACTTTATAGGATTCAATCTCACGTTATGCAACAAACTTACTACAATGATTACTTTATGATTTAGATATCCCGTGAGTATCAGTCCATGACCGATAATCAGTGGAATCACTCCTCCAATGCAAGTGCTCGCACCCCGAAGGTCAGGTAATGAAACTCACACCGCAAAGTACATGGTACCTCATCATGCAAACATCCCATGGACGTCACCTCGATCCCGATAATCAGGAAGACCAGCCACATCGTGAGTTTTCACACCCCGATAATCAGTGAAACCATCTCCCATTGCTGACCATATGAGGCCCCCTACCCATGTTTGCTCATATTTCGTCACAACTCGAACAAGTGCTTGTCCTTAGGTTTGTTATTATTAATTACTTTACAATCTCCCCAGAGTTGATGTACCCCCAACCGGACTTAACACAACTAGATCAGGAACGAAGACCCTAACTGGTCAACTTCCCCAAAAATCACAACTGCCGGTACACAAGGGTCCCACTCAACCTCTAGAGACTCACAACTCAAATATCAGTACAAATCTTTCATTAAAAACTCTTGATTCTATTATCAATTTGTTCATATTAAGAAAACTTCTTTAAATCAAGAAAATCCAAATTTGTCTGAATACTCACAATTTCCAGAAGTAAAATCTGACTCCAATTCACTTAAGTAACTGAGTTTCACATTTTGAAGTCGTAGAAAAATCACAAAACATCAACCTCTTGAAATCCGTATATATATTTTGTTTTATAAAGTCATAGAAATACGAGTTAAACTCTATTATAATCAAAATATAACTCTCGGTAAAATACAATAATCTGTAGAGAAAACTTCATCTAAAATAGTAGTTCAATAATCCATAAGTTCGAAGAATCAATGTTCAAAAAAAAAAACAGCAAAAACTCAACAAAACAAACTTACTACAATGATTACTTTATGATTTAGATATCCCGTGAGTATCTAGTCCATGACCCGGTAATCAGTGGAATAAGTCCCCCAACGCAAGTGCTCGCACCCCGAAGGTCAGGTAATGAAACTCACATCGCAAAGCACATGGTACCTCATCATGCAAACATCCCATGGACATCGCCACGATCCCGATAATCAGGAAGACCAGCCACATCGCGAGTTCTCACACCCCGATAATCAGGGAAACTGTCTCCCATCGCTGACCATATGAGGCCCCCTACCCATGTTTGCTCATATTTCGTCACAACTCCAACTAGTGCTTGTCCTTAGGTTTGTTATTATTAATTACTTTACAATCTCCCCAGAGTTAATGTACCCCCAACCGGACTTAACACAACTAGACCAGGAACGAAGACCACAACTGGTCAACTTCCCCAAAAATCACAACTGCCGGTACACAAGGGTCCCACTCAACCTCTAGAGACTCACAACTCAAATATCAGTACAAATCTTTCATTAAAAACTCTTGATTCTATTATCAATTCGTTCATATTAAGAAAACTTCTTTAAATCAAGAAAATCCAAATTTATCTGAATACTCACAATTTCCAGAAGTAAAATCCGACTCCAATTCACTTAAGTAACTGAGTTTCACATTTTGAATTCGTAGAAAAATCACAAAACATCAACCTCTTGAAATCCGTATATATATTTTGCTTTATAAAGTCATAGAAATACTAGTTAAACTCTATTATAATCAAAATATAACTCTATGTAAAATACAGTAATCTGTAGAAAAAACTTCATCTAAAATAGTAGTTCAATAATCCATAAGTTCGAAGAATCAATCGTTCAAAAAAAAAAAACAGCAAAAACTCAATAAAACAATCAACACAGCAGCTGTCGGTCGACCGACACATTCAGTTCAAAAAAAGTAGTGGTCGACTGACATTCTAAAAATCTAAAACCAACCATTTGACAATCGACCCTCATCCCAAGTGTATTTTGGGGCGGTCGACTGACATGTCAAAAAAATACACCTTCAATTTTCGTGCATCTTTCAACTGATACTTAGTTTTAGTTTTTTAAAAGCATGAATTTGTAAAGTTAAAACCCTGATATGATCAAATACAACTTGTCTAACATATTGGAGTTCATAAATCAAATCAAACTCTAAACAATTTCACAAAAAGGCAATTTTTCAACAGGATTCTTCAAATCAGGAAAAGCATGTATTCGTATGTGTATATATGTGTATATGCATCAGTAAATGCATCAAGATTCCTTGTATATGATTAGTATATTTTTTAATTCAATCATAGTATCGATATAAATCAAAATCCATTGAAAACATCACAAAAGTCCACTTTCGGCCTACACCATCAGACCCGAATTAAAAACAAATCCAATCTTTACTTATGATTTCTATTATCCAAATCCGCATCTTATGATTGTTATACACCCATCAATCCACTATCTAACATTTATATTTTGTGTTGATATTCAAATCTCAATAAAAACCACGTATTAATCCAAAGAAATCAAGAAAAACCGCAACTCAGGTATGAACAGTAGACTAAAATTCAATATTCATGCTAATTTCATATAACTCCATAACAATCAATCCTTCGCACGATCAAACGAGTATAGCATGATGTTCCATGAGTGTTATTAGGTCTTTATAATTCTGTTCAGTCATACATGAAAATCATTCATTAATTTATATTCTTTACCATACATCTTGTTTTTAAACCATTCATTCAATACAATGTATCCATCATATCAATATATGATTTTCATAGCATGATCTACTGCATACTCATCATCAACAGTATATATACAACAAAACAAGAGAGTAGAGTAACACTCACCTCAATGAAGAATCAACGAAGACGATGAAAACAATAATAGAAAGCTCCTTTGCAAGAAATCCAACATCCTAGCATCGAAACTCCAAGAAAGGCAATAGTAAAAATAATTTGTTCGGTGCAGGAAAGAAACGGCTGTAGCAGCACCTATATAGGCCGAAATCTGGAGAATTAGGGTTTTGCAAATCTTTTGGAAATATCTCTTAACAATTTATTTATTTACATATATGAATTCTCCTTTAAAAATTAGTTAAATAAGTCAATTAAATTAAAATAAAACCAAATCCTTTTACTACTGAGTTGGCCGGCCCTCAAACATATCCCACAAATTGAAAAAAATGGATTTGTACCCAAGTGGTAATTTTGCACAAAATTCTATTTTTTTGTAATATTTGCAAACATGTCATAAAATATATGTAAAAATACAGAAAATTCAGAATAATTATTTACTAATAAATATAAGATTTCCCAAATAATGTTTCTGACTTTTCAGTTTCCAAAAAAAATATTTGCACGTATTTTGCACGTATAAAAAGGTAAATTTCAGAAAAATATATAATAAATCTAAAAAATTCTCAAATAATCATTTATTAATGCCAAATTTATATTTAAAATTTCTATGGTGTTACATCACTCCCTCCTTAGAATAGTTCTGTCCTCAGAACTACTGCTAATAAGGATCAAACAATTTAAGCAAAAGGGATGCAACCACGTAAATGGAAAGTACAATTTAAGGAATTTAATCATATAACAAGAAGTACAATTCAATCAAAAGAATACAATCATACAAAGAGCTCAGGAAAATCATTCTTCATGCGATCCTCAGGCTCCCAAGTAGCTTCCTCGAACGACTGGTTCCTCCACAAAATGTTGACCATAGGCATCACTTTATTCTGTAATACCTTCTCCCGTCGATCAACAATCTCTACTAGCCGCTCCTTGTAACTCAAGTTCACCTGTAGCCCACGAGCACTCCTGCTAACTGATGATTCTGGTCTGGCACATACTTCCTTAACATCGACACATGGAATACATCGTGTACCTGTGCCAACTCCTCGGGCAATTCCAACTTATATGCCGTCTTGCCAACTCGTCCCAAAATCCTGTACGGTTCAATGTACCTTGGTGCCAACTTGCTCCCTTCCTAAACCTGACTACTCCCTTCGTCAGAGATACTTTGAGGAAAATAGCATCCCCAACCACAAACTCCAAATCTCTACGCTGAGAATCTGCATAGCTCTTCTGCCGACTCTGAGCTCCGACCAATCTCTTACGAATTAGTTCGATCTTCTCTGATGTCTGCTGCACAATCTCTGGCCCAAACAACTGCTTCTCTCCAACTTCATACCAACAGACAGGTATTCTGCACTTCCTCCCGTACAAAGCCTCATATGGCACCATTCCGATACTTGCATGATAACTATTGTTATAAGAGAACTCAACCAGTGCTAAGTACCTCTCCCAGCTGCCAACAAAATTCATGACACAAGCCCTCAGCATATCTTCTAATACCCGATTCACCCTCTCCGTCTGACCATCAGTCTGTGAATGAAAAGCGATACTGAAGTCATTTCGGATACCTAAAGCTGCCTGCAAGCTCCTCCAAACCCTCGAAGTGAACCGTGCATCTCTGTCGAAAACAATCGATACTTGAACTCCATGAAGTTTGATAATCTCATCAATGTACAGTTCTGCCAACTTCTCCAATGACCAAGTAATCTTTGTAGACAAGAAGTGAGCCGACTTGGTCAAACAATCTACAATAACCCAAATCGAGTCGTTGCCTTTCGGACTCCTTGGCAACCCAGTGATGAAGTCCATGCTGATATTCTCCCACTTCCGTTTTAGAATAGGCAATGGATGTAACAAGCCTCCCGGTTTTTGATTTTTTGCCTTGACTTGCTGACAATTCAAACACCTTTGGAGGCCGAGCCAGTGCCACCAGAAATGAAGCTTCAAGTCCTGATACATCTTAGTACTTACAGGATTGTAACCCCTGTTTTCCTAAAAATGTATTTTTGTGTATTTTCGGTATTTAAAAAAAAATCGCAAATTATTTTTCCGGTTTTCAAATTTTTTTGTCAAAATGTATTTTTTTTGGATCTTCAATTTTAAAATCTGTTTTCGATCAATAATTTTATTTGTAGCTATTTCTACGATTTTTATATTGAAATAAAATTCTTATTATTATTACCCTTACTATTATTAGTAGTATTTTTTAAAAATCCTAAATTGTATGTTTTATTGGTTAATAAATTTTCCTATTGGATTTTGTTTAAAAACCGATTTAATGTTTTATTACCCAAACCCATTATATAAAACCCATATCCATTAAACCCATTTAAAACCAAACCCAATCCCCATTTAACTAAACCCATTTACACCATCCAACAGACTAATACCTAACCCATTACCTTATGACTACCCAGTACAAAACACTAAAACCTATCAGCTCTAATACAAGTTAGCCTACCCTTACCCGAGCCCTACCCAAACCGAATAATAACCCACCCAATTAATTAATCCCCTAACCAAATACACCTACCTTCCTAATTTTAAAACCTCCCATTCCCATACCGTAGCTGCATTCTCCCTACCCACACCCGGATTTCACCATTCACCAGGCCAAACCGACCCACTTCTTTTTCTTGTAGCCGTCAGTTTGTGTGCTTCAAACCCTAATACTTGTACATCCCTATATATATTACAACCTTGTTGCATGCTATATTTTCCCCTTACCTTTGCAACCACAATGCATATTCTTTTTTTTCCCAAACCTTTGCGCCGTGCTTCTCTCTCCCGTGTCTCTCCATCCGCCGTCTCGCGCTCTTTTGCTTTTGGGATTTTTCTTGCGCGTGCTCGAGTGCGCGTGTAGATCGTTCGTGAGTTCGTGGATTTTCGTTCGTGGGTTTTGCTACTACTTTTGAGTTCATCGTTCTTTATCCCGATTTAAGGCAAGAACTTGTACTCCAATTCATTTGTTTGATACAAGTCAAAAAATTCACCTATAGTGTAGTTGGGTCTAGAGAACCAAAGATTGTATTATCCTTGATGAATTTTGTCTCTATTGTGATAATTTGGTCATAGATGACTCATGACACAAATCTTGATATGTGATAACCTAGGAATTGCCCAATTCTTGATTTTTAGTCATGAATGTGAATATTTGTGTGAATTTGTGTTTGGATTAAGTTCCATGTGAATTAATAGGTGTGGACATGCTAATAACCCTAAATTATGATGTTTAGATGTTTGGTATGTTGTATTTCAAGTTTGGATGTGTTTGGATCAATATTCTTGAAGTTATGTCGTTTTTGTTTTGAAGTGTGAAATCTGTATTTACTGGGTGTTCTATTTTGATTACTGTTTTCGTCTATGCTAAGGTCAGTATTTAAATTTTGGTATAAAATACGAATTTTATATAATTTTGTCTATTTTCAAACCCCACTGGTTTTTCTTGATTTGGATTTCGTATGACCGAGTTATGACTGTTTTAGTACAGAGGTGTCGATCTATTCCAGGTTCGGTTTTTGGTTGATTTTGTTAACAAACTATTTTCAAGAACTATTCTATACATATTATCTTGATCTAATATTTTGGTCAGTGTTTCTTTATGAAGTTAGGGATTACCCACAATTTTGATGAATTTCATTGATAGGTTTTATGTGATGTTCCATGCTAGTTTCTAAAACTTACATGTGCTGTATTTTGCGTGGTGTTCTATAAAAAATCCTATTTTCACTATGATTTCTTTTATTGTATGGAAAATTTTTGTGAAATATGAAAGTTAGTAAATTCTATCTATTTTCATATATCCCTTTGGCGGAATTGGATTTCGATTCACTGGTTGTGAGATATCTTAGTTTTCGTTCAACAATGTTGAGATTTCCAAATTTGCCAAACTATGTTTTCTTGATGCGTTCTTATTTTTGATGAATGATCTAATTTTACTGAAATATTATGAAACTTTATATTTTGATACTAGACTTATAGGGGAATACCCCAGATTTTTTCTGAATTTAATTGATGAGTTTTGATGCCATTTTTCTGACTGAGAATTCATTTTCCTGATTTCTGACTGAACATGTTTTCTGTCTTCAAACCTGTTTTGAGTTAAGATGTTGTGAATTACAGTATGACTTAATTATATTCGTTGGATTTGTGTGGATGTCTATTTTCCAAATCCTTCGGCGGATTCATATTTGCATTTCTGTAACGATGAGAATCACTGTTTTACTACTGATCTGTCATGCTGTCCTGATTATGAACATACACCATTTTGCTCGATTATATGACTGTATATTATCTATGCACGCTGATTTATTTCCCTGAACCTAATACTAATTATACCATGATAGTTTGACACTATTTCGTGCACATTCATGTCTTTCAGATAACAATGATAAAAGTAACTAAGCCGGGGTTTAAGGGAATGATCTAGTAGTGGGAAAGTATAGAAATGTGTACTTAGAAGGGGGCCCGAGTTTCCCATCTGAGTATCTGTTAGATGTTAGGATCATTTTACATGATCGTTTGTTGAGATCATTTTATATGATCGTCTGTTGAGATCATATTACATGATCGTCTGTTATCTATCTGAACCCTGAGTACACGGCCCTATATGATTCCATACGAAATCTAAAGCGAAATTCTTTGTTGTAGCAACCATGTTATATGGACGGCATGAAGTACTACCTAGATAGTAATCACACAAGACTTATAAGAACATAACATCTGAATCTGTATCTGATATCTGAATCTGAATATGAAATCTGAATCTGAATCTAAATCCGTTATACGTATCTGACTATCTGTTATCTGATTATCTAATTATCTGTTATCTGTCTGACACTACCATGTGACACATTACTCGACACTATCTGTATATCTGTCTGCATACTATCTGACACTTAACACTTGACATATGTTAGTATACCTTGCTAGTTGATTCTGCCATACCATGCTAGGTCTGTTTCTGATATTAATTAGATCTGTTTAGTTTCCCCCCATGTGCTTGTATCCTATATTATTTGTAACCCGTAACTTGCAATTGACGAGTACTTGTTTTCTTCCTTTTTCCCTTTCCTGTAAATTTACTAATAGCAGATCAGGATGGTCAGCTACCAGATGGTAATGGCGAGAGGATGTATTAAGTTGGAAATTTCTGCTTTATGATATTTATTAATTGTTGCTTGAACATTGAATAAATTGTATTTGGGTTATTGGATATTATTTGTATTTGGGCGATGTGACCCAAGATATTTGTTTTCTCCAGACTCTGATTTATTTGAGAACTAGGTTTGCCCATTGACACGTGCCTACGACACGTCTTTGGATGGTTTGATTATATAAAATAATTTTGGAGGTCCAGCAAATTAATTGAAGTAGCAAACATATTATATGAGGAAGCAGTATATCTACCTTTAAGCTCAACCATCGCCTTTTTTTATCATTAGCTTGAACTTACATATAGAGGCTCTCGTTTTGGTGGAGAGGAGTCGCCGATACGGAGTCGCTTGATATCCGCGCTTGATTTGGTGGAGTCACCGATATGGAAACAGCAGCGGATCAGATTTCGGCGACGACCTCTTTAATGAGGTTCGACAATGGATTTTGATTTGGATTTGCTTTGAGATTTTCAAATTTTCAAAATTTCAAAATTTCAAAATTTCAAAATTTCAAAATTATCAAATATTTGAATTTTAAAATTTTAAAAATTTTTAATTTTTAGAAATTTTCTAATTTTTTTAATTAAAAAAATTAATTTTTTAGATTTTTTTATTTTCAAAAAAAAACTTATAAATATTTTTTGTAATTTTTGTAAATTTTTATAATTTTTTATAAGTTTATGATTTTTTTGATTTTTTGAATTATTTTTAAATTTTTTAGTTTGTTAGTTTTTTTATTTTTTTAAAAATTTTATTTTCTTAATCTTTTGAATAAGAGAGAGAGAGAGGGAAATAATTAAATAAATAAATGAGTTGTTTTGGGTGGGGGAATTTGAATTTGCGTTTTGGGGGAAAACTTTTGGGAGGAAAAATGTGTTTTGTGATATTAGATCTGGGCCTTTGATTTTGGGGGGATTGAAGGAGTGCCACTTGATAGCTTTCTTTGTGTTTTATTATATAGATATTGTATTTAGTTTCAAGTAAATTTCTGTTGGTAATCTGTTTCAATAATGCATAATGGTTGTGCTTTTGCTTCCGACTCTGCTTATATCTGTGATGTGTTGTAAAGATTCTGAAACAGCTTAAGGATAATGAAAATCATTCGTTGGGCTTTTGTTACGTACTCGTATTCCGTATTTTTGGGAAGCGTAGCGTGACAGGATTTTTAGTGGTATCAGAGCCCAGGTTTGGCTAATGTATTAGTTGACTAATATATTAGACAAGCTTGGCTCGATCTGGAATCTGCTCAACATTTCACCAACCATACATGCATAAATGAATCATAATCAACATTGATCTGGATAGTAGTCATATTCCATCCATTTGATCCATTCTTATTTGATTCCTTGATTCCTTGTTTCTTCCGTTCCTTTTAGTCATTCTTATTTGTTGATATTTTATTTGGTATAGTTTCGTTCTTTTCGTACCCATATTCCTTTGATTATTTCATTCATCTTCCTTTGTTGACTCATTTTGAGTATCATGCTAGTTATTCTTTTTCTGCCATATTCTCTTGAAGTTCCGCTTGTGCCCTCTCGTTCATCTTCCTTTATATTCAATTCTTTGATTCTTATTTTCTTTCATCCCTTGTAGTCGTTCTCCTTTATTGACTCTTTGTTGAGTATAAAAATCATTCTTCTCCTGCCTATATTTTCTTTATATATATATATATTCGAATATTTTGTGTATTTCGATTATTATTTGTTATATTTTGGATCTTCTATAAAATTATTTTCTAAAACAAAAATTTTGTTATTTCGAATAACCGAGTATTTTAATATCAAAAATTTCAAAATGTAACTTCGTACTTAAATTGAGCAATCAATATCTAAGTACGTGTGGAAGATTGCATCATCTCATTCATTGTTTTGTTGCAACTGGATGTCGAGATGGTAAACATGCAACTAGACGTCAATGGAGGCAAATTGCAATTGGATATCGGGGAGACAAAATGTGCAACCGAATATCCAGATGGTAACCTGCAACCTGTTGTTGTGGAGGCAAACCTGCAACTTGATGTCGAGAAGGCAAGACTACAGATGGATATAAATGAGGCGAACCCACATCAAAGAATTTCTACTACTGCTATTATTATTGTTTTCCTTATTATTATTAGTATTATTATTATTATTGTTATTACTATTACTATTACTATTATTATTGTTGTATTTTTCTTACTATTTTATTTTTGATGTTGATATTGAATTACTTTCACCAAAATGATGAACCCCAAATTATTTTCTGTCTTGTATTATTATCCTTACCGGCATTGTTAATATTTTATTATTATTATTATTATTTTTACCAGTATGTTTATGATGATTATTATTTTTATTTTTATTATTTTTGTCATTATTATTTTATTATTATTATGTGTAGATTTTTTTGTATTATTAATATTATTTTTGTTAATGTTCATTAGTTTTGACCTAATTATTTTAATTAAAGCCCTCCTCTAAATTCCAATTTTAATCTGGTGTCTCATTCTCTTCTTCTTGCTCGGATCGTCGCTTGTTGTCACGTGGTCTACAACGACATGTCTGCAGTTTGGAACGTCACCATCAGAGTGGCGCAGCGAAAGCGTGGTGGGCCCATAACCCACAGGTTCCAGGATCATATTGTTGCTTCTCCTTCCTTGCATTGTTTTGGTTTCCCCTATCTCTTGCAATTGTTCTCATCCGTTGACTTATTGTTTGATTCAATTCTTCACTGTCTTTTCTCTCTTTGATTTCAGTTCTGCCGACTCCCTTATTGCTTTGTTATCTGGTGTTGATTCTTACCTTTTTGATACTGTTTATTCTCTTTCTTGCATTCCATTTGACATCCTTGCTATCCACTTTCTTCTTTTCTGGTGTTGCCTCTGTTTTGTTCCTTTCCCTTTAGCCCTCTGCTTTGTTACCCTTTTCCCAGTTTGCTTTTGCCTTGTCCTATGTACCGCCTAAACAAATTTCGAGGACGAAATTTTGTTGTAAGGTGGGTAGGATTGTAACCCCTGTTTTCCTAAAAATGTATTTTTGTGTATTTTCGGTATTTAAAAAAAATCGCAAATTATTTTTCCGGTTTTCAAATTCTTTTGTCAAAATGTATTTTTTTTGGATCTTCAATTTTAAAATATGTTTTCGATCAATAATTTTATTTGTAGCTATTTCTATGATTTTTATATTGAAATAAAATTCTTATTATTATTACTCTTACTATTATTAGTAGTATTTTTTAAAAATCCTAAATTGTATGTTTTATTGGTTAATAAATTTTTCTATTGGATTTTGTTTAAAAACCCATTATATAAAACCCATATCCATTAAACCCATTTTTGAGTTTAAACCCATTTAAAACCAAACCCAATCCCCATTTAACTAAACCCGTTTACACCATCCAACAGACTAATACCTAACCCATTACCTTATGACTACCCAGTACAAAACACTAAAACCTATCAGCTCTAATACAAGTTAGCCTACCCTTACCCGAGCCCTACCCAAACCGAATAATAACCCACCCAATTAATTAATCCCCTAACCAAATACACCTACCTTCCTAATTTTAAAACCTTCCATTCCCATACCGTAGCTGCATTCTCCCTACCCACACCCGGATTTCACCAGGCCAAACCGACCCACTTCTTTTTCTTGTAGCCGTCAGTTTGTGTGCTTCAAACCCTAATACTTGTACATCCCTATATATATTACAACCTTGTTGCATGCTATATTTTCCCCTTACCTTTGCAACCACAATGCATATTCTTTTTTTTTTTCCAAACCTTTGCGCCGTGCTTCTCTCTCCCGTGTCTCTCCATCCGCCGTCTCGCGCTCTCTTGCTTTTGGGATTTTTCTTGCGCGTGCTCGAGTGCGCGTGTAGATCGTTCGTGAGTTCGTGGGTTTTGCTACTACTTTTGAGTTCATCGTTCTTTATCCCGATTTAAGGCAAGTAACTTGTACTCCAATTCATTTGTTTGATACAAGTCAAAAAATTCACCTATAATGTAGTTGGGTCTAGAGACAACCAAAGATTGTATTATCCTTGATGGATTTTGTCTCTATTGTGATAATTTGGTCATAGATGACTCATGACACAAATCTTGATATGTGATAACCTAGGAATTGCCCACTTCTTGATTTTTAGTCATGAATGTGAATAATTGTGTGAATTTGTGTTTGGATTAAGTTCCATGTGAATTAATAGGTGTGGACATGCTAATAACCCTAAATTATGATGTTTAGATGTTTGGTAGGTTGTATTTCAAGTTTGGATGTGTTTGGATCAATATTCTTGAAGTTATGTCGTTTTTGTTTTGAAGTGTGAAATATGTATTTACTGGGTGTTCTGTTTTGATTGCTGTTTTCGTCTATGCTACGGTCAGTATTTAAATTTCGGTATAAGATACGAATTTTATATAATTTTGTCTATTTTCAAACCCCACTGATTTTTCTTGATTTGGATTTCGTATGACTGAGTTATGACTGTTTTAGTACAGAGGTGTCGATCTATTCCAGGTTCAGTTTTTGGTTGATTTTGTTAACAAACTATTTTCAAGAACTATTCTATACATATTATCTTGATCTAATATTTTGGTCAGTGTTTCTTTATGAAGTTAGGGATTACCCACAATTTTGATGAATTTCATTGATAGGTTTTATGTGATGTTCCATGCTAGTATCTAAAACTTACTTGTGCTGTATTTTGCGTGGTGTTCTATAAAAAATCCTATTTTCACTATGATTTCTTTTACTGTATGGAAAAATTTTTGTGAAATATGAAAGTTAGTAAATTCTATCTATTTTCATATCCCTTTGGCGGAATTGGATTTCGATTCACTGGTTGCGAGATATCTTAGTTTTCGTACAACAATGTTGAGATTTCCAAATTTGCCAAACTATGTTTTCTTGATGAGTTCTTATTTTTGATGAATGATCTAATTTTACTGGAATATTTTGAAACTTTATATTTTGATACTAGACTTAGGGGGAATACCCCAGATTTTTTCGGAATTTAATTGATGAGTTTTGATGCCATTTTTCTGACTGAGAATTCGTTTTCCTGATTTCTGACTGAACATGTTTTCTGTCTTCAAACCTATTTTGAGTTAAGATGTTGTGAATTACAGTATGACTTAATTATATTCGTTGGATTTGTCTGGATGTCTATTTTCCAAATCCTTCGGCGGATTCATATTTGCATTTCTGTAACGATGAGAATCACTGTTTTACTACTGATCTGTCATGCTGTTCTGATTATGAACATACACCATTTTGCTCGATTATATGACTGTATATTATCTATGCACGCTGATTTATTTCCCTGAACCTAATACTAATTATACCATGATGGTTTGACACTATTTCGTACACATTCATGTCTTTCAGATAACAATGATAAAAGTAACTAAACCGGGGTTTAAGGAAAAGATCTAGTAGTGGGAAAGTATAGAAATATGTACTTAGAAGGGGGCCCGTGTTTCCCATCTGAGTATCTGTTAGATGTTAAGATCATTTTACATGATCGTCTGTTGAGATCATTTTATATGATCGTCTGTTGAGATCATATTACATGATCGTCTGTTATCTATCTGAACCCTGAGTACACGGCCCTATATGATTCCATACGAAATCTAAAGCGAAATTGTTTGTTGTAGCAACCATGTTGTATGGGTGGTATGAAGTGCTACCTAGATGGTAATCACACAAGGCTTATAAGAACATGACATCTGAATCTGTATCTGATATCTGAATCTGAATATGAAATCTGAATCTGAATCTGAATCTGTTATACGTATCTGACTATCTGTTATTTGATTATCTGATTATCTGTTATCTGTCTGACACTACCATGTGACACATTACTTGACACTATCTGCATATCTGTCTGCATACTATCTGACACTTAACACTTGACATATGTTAGTATACCATGCTAGGTCTGTTTCTGCTATTAATTAAATCTGTTTAGTTTTCCCCCAAGTGCTTGTATCCTACATTATTTGTGACCCTCGACTTGCAATTGACGGGTACTTATTTTCTTCCTTGACTCCTTTCCTTTAAATTTACTAATTGCATATCAGGATGGTCAGCTGCAAGATGGTAATGGCGAGAGGATGTATTAAGTTGAAAATTTCTGCTTTATGATATTTATTAGTTGTTGCTTGAACATTGAATAAATTGTATTTGGGTTATTGGATATTATTTGTATTTGGACGATGTGACCCAGGATATTTGTTTTCTCCAGACTCTGATTTATTTGAGAATATTGTATTTGGTTTCAAGTAAATTTTTGTTGGTAATCTGTTTCAATAATGCATAATGGTTGTGCTTTTGCTTCCGACTCTAATTATATCTGTGATGTGTTGTAAAGATTTTGAAACAGCTTAAGGATGATGAAAATCATTCGCTGGGCTTTTGTTACGTACTCATATTCCGTATTTTTGGGAAGTGGGGCGTGACAATGATGAATTGAATACGATGACTGGTGGGCTTCCTCAAGCAACCTCTGACGAACTTCACCCTTCGAGACACACAACCTAAACCCAAAACGAAGTGATCCATTAGCATGAATAACCATATCTGTTCTGGAACCAGCCTCAACCTCTGCTCTAAATCCCTGCAATTGCTCATCACCAGCTTGAGCCTCTTTGATCTGATCAACAAGAGACGACTGAAGCTGAAGCACCAAACAACTCCGATCAGAACTCGGCAACAACACATCCAACTCCAACCTCCGCATCTGCTCAACCAAATCTCTCTGCTGAGTCAGAAACATAGCTGTCGATCTTCTGCTCAAAGCATCTGGTACCAAGTTCACTCTACCAGGATGGTATTGCAAACTAATGTCATAATCGGCCATAAGTTCCAACCAACGCCTTTGCCTCATGTTCAATTCCTTTTGGGTGAAGACGTACTTGAGACTTTTGTGGTCAGTGAAGATCTCCACTCGGTCCCTAAGTAAATAATGTCTCCACAGCTTCAAAGCAAAGATCACTGCCGCTAACTCCAAGTCATGAATCGGATAGTTCTTCTCATGCGCCTCAACTACCTCGATGCATAAGCAACAACTCGGCCTTTCTACATCAGAACTGCCCTAAAACCCTTGCCAGAACCGTCACAGTGAACTACAAATCCTCCTAAACCATCTGGAATAATCAACACTGACGCTGATGCCAACCTGCTCTTCAATTCAGCAAAAGCCTCACTGCAAGCCTCAGACCAACAGAACTTCTGATCTTTTCCTGTCAGCTTCGTCAATGGTACTGCTATCCTCGAAAAATTTTGGACGAATTTCCGATAATAATCAGCTAGACCAAGGAAACTCCTCACCTCTAAAGCTGACATAGGAACTAGCCAATCCTTCACGACTTCAACCTTGGACGGATCCACTGAGATACCATCGCCCGAGATAATGTGCCCCAAGAAGGTCACTCTGTCGAGCCAAAACTCACACTTACTAAGTTTCCCATAGAGTTGATTCTTCCTCAAGGTCTGCAGAACCAACCTAAGATGCTCAGCATGATCCTCCCGATTCTGAGAATACACCAGAATGTCATCAATGAAGACCACCAAAAATCTATCCAGGAACTGGGAAAAGACCATGTTCATCAGACTCATGAACACAGCTGGCACATTCGTGACTCCAAATGGCATCACAAGATACTCATAGTACCCATATCTAGTCCTGAATGCAGTCTTCTGCACATCAGTCTCCTTCACCTTGACCTGATGATACCCAGAACGAAGATCAAACTTCGAAAGAATAGCTGCTCCGCTCAACTGATCAAACAAGTCATCGATCCTCGGCAGCAGATATCGATTCTTCACAGTAACACTGTTCAGTTCCCAATAATCAACGCATAGTCGACGACTACCATCCTTCTTGTTGACAAAGAGGACTAGAGCACCCCACGGCGAAATACTGGGCCTGATGAACTCCAAATCAAGCAACTCCTGAATCTGCACCTTAAGTTCTGCTAACTCAAACGGAGCCATCCTGTAAGGACTCTTCGATATCGGTACCATACCATGTTGAACTTCAATACCAAACTCCATATCCCCATCAGAGGGTAAGCCAAGCAACACCTCTGGAAAGACATCCAGGATTTCCCGTACTACTAGAGGCACAGCCTCACAACCTGAATGCAATTCCATCGCGCACACCTCCTAATCAACTGCAGTCTTAGCTCGGCCAAGGGGTGTCTCCCCTGCATGGAACTCAAACTCTACGCGATCTGGGATTCGGAATACAACTTTCTTCGTACGACAATCAATGATGGCGTGGGATTCACCCAACCAATCCATATCGAGAATGATGTCGAATCTTGAATTCCCAATTACAATCAGGTTGGCCTTGAAATCTGCACCGCCAATAACCACGGGACTCAGCTTGCACTCCCGGGAAAAAACGACAACACTGCCATCTGTGAAAATGTTCGAAGCCTCCGACATGATGCTGCAATCCAACTGATGACGAGCCACAAAATAGGAAGAGACGAAGGAATGGGTTGCCCCGGAATCAAAGAGAACACGAGGAGGAAAGGAGCAAATAAGGATAACACCTAAGATAGAATAAACAAGACAAGGGAAAAAGAATTGATGATCAAGGGGTGAGAAAAATAACAATGCAGGAAGATAGCATGAATGAATAGTGCAAGATAAAGAAAGAAGCAAAGGAATAACACCTCTGTCGTCTCAGCATCTGCAACAGTCAGGTTGTAAGCTTGACCTCCCCTGGGAACCACGGTCCTTACTGATAATCTGGCGCTGAGGGGAAAGCGGTGGCCTGACTGGAACACGAGTTGGGGCTACCTGCTGAACTGGACTCCCGGCTGGAAGAGTCGTCCCCTGCTGTGGACAATTTCGCACTGTATGGTTAGGAGCACCACAACCAAAACAGCGGTGATTGGCTCGCCTGCAGTCCTTGCGCTCATGCCCAACAAGTCGGCAAAAGTTGCAAAAACTAATCTTCTGAGGACCAGCAGAAGAGTAAGGAGCTACCCTGACTGGATAGGGCTAGGACAGGCCTCCAAATCAGGCCCACCAGAAGGCCTAGCAACAACAGTAGAGTGCTGAACAGTCCACTGGGGAGGAGCCAACCTGCCACGAGCCTGCTTCTGAGCTTGGGCTGCTCCAAGAGCCTCAGCATAAGTACTCAGGCGAAGGGAAATGAGATTGATCTGAATATCTCGCTCAAGTTCCAGCGTGATTCTACGAGCCATGTCCTCTTCATTCGCCACAAGAATGGCTGCGAAGTGGCTAAGTCTAAATTCCGCTGCATACTCATCCACTGACCTGGAGCCCTGTTTCAAGGAAGTCTCATGTTACAACATTACATGGATAAAATGTAACAAGTTCCAATAATAGAACAACGACCAACCTGTTTCAGGGCCAGGAACTGTTGCTTGGGAAGGACTTCTCCAAGAAGCTCCTAGTGAACGTGTCCTAAACAATAGGCTGCACGAGCCTTTCGGACTCGGTCCTCCACTATATGTGGGTCAGGTTCACCGCTGGATGGTCACCACATCCACTCGATCAGCATCGGCAACTCGCTCTTCCAAAAGCAACTGCTCAGTTCGGATCAACCACTGCTCGGCCTCCAAAGGCGTCTCAGTACTGAAAATCTGTCAGGGTGCAGCCTCATGAAATCTGTAACTGTACCCGGATTGGGAGGGAGAGCTGCCTGTGTTGGCACAACGAGATTCAGAACCCGGGCAGCTTCCAAAGCAGCGATCATAAGGTCACTGTGATTTTGCTGCATATTGATCAACCATTCCAACACATTGGTAACGACCTCAAGCTCAGGTTGTTCTCCCTGAGGAAGGGAAGTGGAACCTTTGCGAACCATGGTCTGCACAAGATCAAAAATAGTTAGCATCCAGATCAAAGTTGATTATAATTCATTCATGTTATTGCATGGTTTGTACATTGTTGAGCCAATCCTTGATCGAGCCAAGTTTGTCTAATATATCAGTAAACTAATACATTAGCCAAACCTATGCTCTGATACCACTAAAAACCCTGTCATGCCCCGCTTCCCAAAAAGGAGATACGGAATACGGATACTTGACTAAGTCCAACGAATGACTTTCACCATTCATAAGCTTCAGGATGTTTACAACAAGTACAAGTATAAACGAGAGATATACAAGAGAAATAGTCAACCATGCATGCATAACTGAATTAATATAGTCAACAAGATTACTTGAAATAAGAAGCAAAAATACTAAATTTCAAATAATCATGTCTGAAACAAAACACAAGTCTAGGACAAAAATGCCCAATACAAATATCCATGTAACAAGTTACAATTATTCAAGATAAGTAACAAGAACAAATAGATTTAGCAAGAACTCCAGTCATCTAGAATCTTTGATCACCTACTCCATCGGGTAGCCGATCACCATAATCTGCAATTTAACAAATTGCAGGAAAAAGGAAAGAGAAACAAAATGCTTGCCAATGCAAGTTACAAGCCGCTTGTAGTGCAGGCGACAAGTACAGAAAAGATAAACAAGAATAGAGTAATAGCGGAAGCAAATATAACATGAAAAGGATGTAACAACAAAATAGAGGACTAACTCTAAATCAAGAACGGGACAAGTAGCATGGCAAGATGAACGGATGCAAGTGTCAAGTAACAAGTGTCAAGTATCATGTATACGAGTAACAAGTAACAAGTAGTCAAGTAATCAAGTATCATGTACAAGTAGCAGGTAGCAAGTCTCAAGTGATCATGTTTAAGTTTTGTATCTAATCCTATCTAGGTAGTACTTCATGCGTCCCAAATTTTTACCACATGGTTGCTACATTCTTTCAATTTGCGTTTTAGATTTTATAGTGGATCATAGAGGGCAGTGTACTTAGGGACAAGTATCAAGTAATCAAGTATCAAGTATCAAGTATTACGTGTCAAGTGTGCAAGTGTCAAGTAATCACGTGTCAAGCTCCAAGTATCAAGTATCAAGTAATCACATAGGATCTATAGATTCCCTTCCGAGTACACGTTTCTGTATTTTTTATTATTAGATCTTTTCCCTTTAAAGCTCAGGCTTAGTTTCTTGTTATTATTATTCAAGCAAGCATGGACGTGCATAAATAAGTCAAGAAACATGGTAAGATGAAAAGGGATAAGTACAAGTTGAATAAAGGACAAGAACGGATGATGAATGATTCAAAATAGACCAAGACAATGAAAATTCTAGTTCTGGACAGCAAGACAATACTGCACCAAATCTAGGATTCCCGTTGCCACGGACATGCAAATCTAGATCCATCAGGAAATCTGAAAAATAGACTCCCGGCCGAATCCAGCAAATATATATGTCATATGGTATTTCACAAAAAACAGGACTCAAAACAGAATTGTATCCAGAAAAAATGTTTAGCCAGAAATCAGAAGATTGTATTCATAAACAAGGAAACGGCATAAAAACTTACTGATTAAATCTAAGAAAAATCTGGGGTATTTTCTAGTATGTCTAGTATTAGTAAAGATAATTTCATAATATTCCAACATAGATAGTATAGTCAAATAAAATCAGAAAACAGTAAAATACAGCAAATTTGTAAATCTGAAACTCTGAACACAGCAGTACTAAAGCAGCAATAGATTACAAAATATAAATTCAAATCCAAATCCTGTCAAAAGGGTGATAAAATAGATACAGTAGTCTACATTTCATATTCACAGAGTTTTTATCAACTGCAAGTAGAATCAAGTTTGAAATTAAGGTTCTTTACTGAACAGCATGAAAATTCTGGAAGTATAGTAGTTGTTTGCAAGCATAGAATAGTTTGAAAAAGTCCTTAATTAAATCCACAAAAATCAGGAGTTAATCCCTGTCAAGTCTAGTTGTACTCAGAAAAATATTGGATCAAAATATTATCTTTAACATCAGTATAAAAATAAATTACTCTCTAGAATTCACATAAAACCAAATCTGAAATTTTCTAAACCTCTGTAGTAAAACAACAATAACTTGCGACTCACAATTCGAAACTGAGACCTGCCAAAAATTCTGGAAAGTAGATAGAATTCTATATAATTCATATTCACAAATAATTTTCATTTACTAACCTTAATAGGGTCTGAAATATTAAACAAAAACAGGGTAACAACAACGACGAAATCTTCTTTATGCATAAAATCAACTAGTTCATGTGTAACCCATCCAAATCTTAACAAAATGTGAAATATGGTATACTAGATGTCCAAGCAGTATAGTATAGGGTATTTAACAAGTCTACAACAAGTCATACTATGACTAACACATCATGCATACAAGATCGTACGACACTCCATAAATCACGAACAACATGCATATATGCAACAAGAACTAATTATTTCTAAGTTATTTCATGTCGTGTGTGTAACCAAAGATGACTACGGATGGATCAACAAGTAGAGACAAGATCTAATCAAGGGTTTTCATGAGAATTGACTCTAAAAATAAAAGTTACACTACAGGCGGTATTTAGTACTTGTATTATACAACAAAAGGAATACAAGTTACTTTCCTTGAAATAGACGACGAATACGATGAAGCAAGAACGAAAATAACGGAAACGGTTTCCCAGGCAACGAACACAATAACACGTGCAATCTCACGCATGTGCAACTTAAGAGAGAGAGGAGGCGATCGAGGCACGGGCGACGGCAGCGTGACGATGCCGCTAATGCTGCTACTGTCTGCCGTCAGAAGGAAACATCATAGTAGGAGGAGCGTCGGGTGCTGGCTGCATCGTCGAGAGGAGCACAGGGGCGCACAGGGGATCGACTGCAGTCTGGTTGCGTCGCTGGCTGCTAGGGCATTGGGGGAAGGGAGAAGAGAGAGACAGAGAAACATGGGGATGATGGGGCTGTAGTCAGGGAGAGCACAAAGGGAGCGGTCGGGGGATATGGGTATAGGCGGCTAGGGTTTCTTTTTTGAAGTATAAGGGATATATAGGGAAGATGAACAGTGGGGGTATTTATATATTGGATAGTTAGGGTTTTGGTGAATGTGGGTGACGGTTCATAGGGTGTATAGTTAATGGGTAGTGGTTCCAATAGGGTTTAGAATAGGATTTAGGGATTTAATAATAGTTTAAAAGATCCACACGGCAAATAGGGTTTTAGGGTGTAAAGATCCATCAAGAAATAGATTAGGATTTAAACAATAATCGAATAGGCCATGAACAAAATTAATTGGAGCAAAACAATTTAAATCGGAGCCAATAAATTGGGACAGAAATATCAGAATCAAATCAAGAAAAATATTCAAGGCCAAAAAATAGAGTAAAAAATCAAAACAGATGGATTTTTTATTGAGAACGAAGAACAATACACGTTTCAGAGGAACGGAAGAGTACAAATTGAATAAATACACAAAATAGAAAAATACACTTAAAATACAGAAAATGGAAAACAGGGGTTACACTCAAATAGGATAAAAATAAATTTTGAGAAGATGGAAAATGCATAAATAATCGAAATCCAAAATACGTATGATATTTACATTAAAATACGTTATATTTATTGCCGGTAACAGTACAAAATATACGTACGTAACACACTAGGGGCAAAATTGTCATAACTCAATTTTGCGAGGTGTTACAAGAAATGGCACTCGATAGGCCCTTTTTAGGCACGTAATCTTCGCTTCAAAGCCCCTCGCTAATCCCATCGCTTCATTCACATTCCTAGGCCTCTGCGACTTGACATCTCATCGTATCTCATATCTTAATCACTGATAAAAGTGCTCAAATAGTGGTTTTCAGTCCAATCTTTTACAAAGTTTGAGATGTGATCAAATTCACGGATATAAGACTCAGAATCCCCCTTCTATTGCAGCTTGGACAACAACCCACTATAGTCTTGGAATTCAGTTGGACCAAACCTAGTGAGCAGCTCTTCTAAGAACTTGGGTCAGGTTATGTCATGGATTTTAGGCTTAACGTGTCGTCGGAACCATTGTGCAGCTCTCCCCCTCAGATTGAGTTGAAGCATACTTCAATTTTTGCACATCTGGAACCTCATAGAACTCCAAGAATTTTTCCACTCCGCAGATCCACTATGTCGGATCTCCCTTTTGGAAGATAGGAGATTCCACCTTGAAAGGGGTCCTAAATAAAACCCCATTCTCATTCATCCTTTCACATTAAGAAATGGTATGTTTGTGTTGATTACCTCACGGTGGATGCCCTGATGTGGAGGATTGGGGAGTAAAGGTGGATTCGAAGGTCGGGGTGAGGTCTGCTGCATCATTTCCATCATCGCATCCAGTCTAGCATTCATTCGAGATTCCATGGCGGTGAAACGGTCGTTGATCCTCGTAGCTACTGCTTCAACTCTCTCAGTGAGATATCCACTCTAAAGCCGTACTTCCACCATTTTACTCATGAGGTTTGCCACATCTCCCTCCACTGTCGTGCTCCCATCATCACGACCATCGCCGTCTATAAAGGTGGACAACTATTATTCGAACCGAACAATCTCCGAACGAATCGGTTTTAACCGAACCAATTGGGGGTTTGGGTTGGTCCAGTTCTTGATCCTCAATAACCAACTGGAACGGATCGGTTGATGGATGAAGCTTTCAAATAACCGATGAAACTGAACCGACCGTACCTCTATGCATTAGTCTATAAAAAATATAGTTCTCCTTTAATTTCTGAATATACAAACAGTCATTTCTCATTTTCTTGGAGATACAAACATCTCCTTTAATTTCTTTAACACTGATATGGCTAAAAATAGGATTAAATCAGGATCGTTCAAATTGGGTACGAAACTTAAAGCTCCTGGGGGTAAAACAGTGTTTTCACCTACAAACGGGTCCGAATTGTGAACTAGGTCTTCCCGCAAAGCCCAATAGCCCATAAACGGATCCGTTCTACTGGGTATGGGTAGCAACCCGTTACAAACCAACACAGATGGATAGAGAGTGATTAAAATTCGTGATTATCCCTGGGTAACAGTTTCAACTGTCCCTCTTATTATGAAACGAGTCTAACCTCTCCATCTTATCCATTAACAGAAGGTGATTTATCCTTATCTTGAAACAGGTCCCTAAGGCGACTATATATACTACTCTCCCCCCACCATAACAAGGTAATCAATCTTTTCTACCTAAATCTTTTTCTTAATCTTTGATATTACTGAGAAAAGCGACGGAGGGTTCGTCGTCGGGATCCATCCCGGTGTATCGAACTTTGTGCAGGTTCGAGGCAGCAGCAAGAAACAAGTCAACACGTTGGTGAAGGTCAACAAGTTCGTTTTATTGTTTTCCTCGAAGAACCCACAAATTCATTTGTTTGCTCCCACACCCGAAATCAGCAGCAACAGATTGGCGCCGTCTGTGGAAAACAGTAACAACGATTTAGTCCTATCTTATTAGCCAAAATAGTTTCAAGCCATGCCTCCCAAGAAGGGGAAGACGACGGTCTCTAACCGTAGGGCCACTCCCTCTCATCCCTCTCCCTCCAGTCCAGGAGGTTCCCCCTTAACCCACTCAATAAGTCTAGCAGCTTGGACAGCCTCTCCCTCAACCCGTCCAGCAACCGCAGCCTGGACGGCCCCTTCCTCAACAACCTCAGCCCCAACAGGCTCGTCAAGGGCCACAAGAGGCTGTTGTGGGACCCTCCTACCGAAGTCGACAAGGGCAACCTCCTCATCGTGACCATGTGTCGATACACAACACCTCGTCCGACTCCATGGCCTCGCATAGTCCCCCTACGCCAAAGGATCTCTGGAACATCATCGTCAACAGATAGTATGGGGTAGATCTCCGGACCCAGTTAGATGAGAGGCGGACCCATGAGGGGATACCCTACCGAGAACATCAAAGGGGTCCAACGATCCGGTCCCCTAGAGCCCGGTCCCCCCGCAGGCCAGTTCGCAGAAGGTCCAACTCTCCTAGGAGGCGAAGGGAGTCACCCTAGCATCGTCAAAGGAGAAGCCTTTCTCCAGTCAGCCGACCCGCCCCTCGGGACCACCGAGAGCAGGAGCCCCCTGTCACGAGGGCAGAGTTCCAGCAATTTCAAGAGGCAGTCCCGAGGACCCTCAATGTTGCTCCCGACCACGGTCAGCAGGCACCCAGTCCTCAACCTGCCCCAGGCCATAGGCGTCGTACGCCCAGTCCTCAATCTGCCCTGAGCTATCGTCGCCGCACTCCCAGTCCCCTTCTGTATGAGGACGAATCCCAGGCCTTAGCAAGGTATGATCGGAGGGAAGATTCGGTCTACCGCCATCTCCACGAGATGGAAAGGTGCCTTGGCCGACTGGACAGAGAGGAAGAGCAATGGGAGAGGAATTTCCGTCCCAGTAGGCCTCCATTCCCGGACTATAATGGAGGCACTGGTCCCAGATAACTTCAAGTCTCCTCATTTTGAGTCATACAATGCGGAGTCCGACTCCGCTGACCACATCGAGTTTTAAAACTCTCATGATGATAAGCCAGGCATCGAACGCACTTCTCTACAAAAAATTTCTGCCCACACTGAAAGGGCTTGTAAGGGAATGGTACTCGCGTCTAACCCCAGTCTTCATCTTCTCCTTCGATCAGCTCGAAGGCCTCTTCCTGACTCACTTCGTGAGTAGTCGCCGAGCTGAAAAAATGAGCACCTCTTTGTTGTTGCTTCATCAAAGGAAAGGCGAGCAGCTAAGAGACTATGTCAAACGTTTCACCACGGAGGCCAGATCCATCGCCTCCTTGGACCAGTCCGTAGCTTCCGCCGCCTTCCAATCCAAGTCGCTAACGACAGCCTCAGAGCATCCCTTACCAAGAAGCCTCCTCGGATTTCTCAGAACTCTTGCTCTAGAGTGAGAAATACATCCAAGCGGAAGAAGCTCTCTCTCTCTTACCCCAGTCTTGAGGGATCGTCCTCCGGGAACAAACGGAAGGGCACTGAAGAAGGAGCTAAGAAGCTACAGAAAGACAACGGAAGCCAGCGTCGCCCTCCTCCCCACTTTGAGAAGTTCACTCCGCTCAACGTGAGTGTCTCACCATCCTGATGGAGGTTAGGAAAGAGGGTCTTCTTCTGCCACCTCCGAAGATGAACACCTCGGGTAAGAAGAGGAACAGGGACAAGTGGTGCCGCTTCCACAGGGACCACGGCCACGACACGGATGATTGTCGGGCCCTAAAAGACGAGATCGAGGCCCTTATTAAGAGAGGGCAAATCTCCAGGTTCATGAGGAAGGACAGTGCAGATCTTCCTCCGCCCCCCAGGGGGGCTAACAAGTGACCCGTGCGGTACGCAGAGACCCCGGACTCCGAACCAGAGGCTATCACGCCCCGCTTCCCAAAATACGGGAATACGAGCACATAACGAAGGCCCAACAAATGAATATTATCCGTAAGCTGTACCAGTCTAACTCAACAATATACAAGAGAAACAACCACACAGGCAAAGAATATAATCACATAAACAATAAATAAACTCGAAGATAATCATGAAATAAATTCACTAAATAATTATCCAACATCAGGGATAAAACAAACTTCGGGTCATAAAGCCCAAGAATACAAAGTATGATAAAAAGAAATACAATAAGCAAATAATAAAAGATAGCTAAAAAGTCTAATAGTCCAGCTCCAATCTTCAGGGAGTTTGCTCACCAATGTTTTCTGATATTGCTCATTCGGTACCTGTTAATACTAGATCTAAAAAGAAAGAAAAGAAAGCCCTTAGAGCAAGTCGTGGGCAGCAAGTAGAGAAAACAGAGGATAAAAGAAAGCATGAATATCAAAGAATTAGGACATGGTCAAAGACGAAGAACAAAACAAAGAGTAGGCAGTAATATCAAAAGGATTACAATAATCACACATGTAATGCATGATGTCAAGTAAATGTCAATACAAGATCGAGTATGCAGGTTATTAGTCATTTTATTAGCCTATCTAGTGCACGTACTACTGTGTCCCATTCCATAGGTTCCGCGCAAGCACAGTGATCGTTTTAGACTGATGGTGAATTTACAGAGCGTGTACTTGGCGTTGATGACGATCAATAATTAAAAATCAATAATTGCAATCAATACTTCTTCCAATCAATATTTCTCCTCTTTCCAATACGATATAACGATAAGGCCTTGCCGAATACATTTTCAGATCATTCACTACCAAGATCTGCCAATGATACATCGGCTTGTTATTAAGTAATTTTCATCCTATGTGAGCATGCAAGAGGGTGTCAATGTTGTATAATACTAAGTGTATTTATATCTATGCATTACAGACAAATCATGAGGCAAACAGGTCAAATAAACACACATCACATGATCAGGACAGCATGACCTTGCTGTACTAAAATATGGATTATGGTCACTACACAATAGTAAAACTGAATCCGCTGGAAGATCTGGAAAGTAGAATTCCACACGGTTCCAGCGAGTATAATTAAGGTATATAAAAGGTATAGGACCTAGGGTGAAAACTCTAATATAATCAGGTTTTATGTTCAGTCAGCATGCAGTAGGTTATGTTCCATTAATTAATTCGAAACAGAAAACTCATTATTAAAATCTACATAAATTCAGGGGAGTAGCTATACATGTCTAGGTTCAGCCTAAAATATTTTAGATTTTTCTTTTACTGTTAACAGGGTCAACTAAAATGAACAATAGCAGGATACGCTTGAAATTATGAGTCTGAAATTTCTAACACAGTTGCAGTAAAGTGATGATAACTAACAGATGAAAAATTGGATTTTAAATCCAGACCAGGGAAAAATTATCTAGACATTAAGGGCTACATTTTATATTCAGTACGTTTTCTCAAATTATGTCATTAGCATGTCAAAAAATGATTCAAAGTGAAATATACAGCAGTCCAGAAATCAACTTAACATAAAAAGATAACAAATAATTCATACGTTCACATATAGCATGCAAATGGGCAATCAAAGCAATCCTAGGTGTCAACATGCAAATTCCTAAGGTTTAAAATACATTTATCATGGTCAAGGGATCAACTCATCAATTGAATCCAATTCTAGCATGTTCAATTTCAATGTCCAATCTATCAAGCATGAATCTACTCGATAATCTTAATGGAATTGTATAAGCAGTTTTTGATAATAAAAGGACAGGATCTACTTGCAGGAGATCAAAGAAATCTTGAACACAAATAAATAAAAAGGGTTATGGAAGAGACTTGTCTGTTATTTGCAGATACAATTAAGATAGGAATAACAAAATTAGAATTCCAGGCGAAATCCACAATAGCACGTGCAAGTTACGTGCGAAGAAACTCCAAGCAAACAAAGCAACAATAGCAACTCCGCCAAAGATACCCCTACATCGGATCTGGGCAGAACACGGGACACCAAAATCAACCAATCGGTCTCCTTCTCCACACCGAATCTACTCTAAACACAGAACAACAAAAATTGAATCCCAAGAGCCAAAACGGCAAACACCAAGACGTGGCAATCCCTACTCTTCTTCTTCCTTATGACAGAGAGAAAGGCAGCGGCGGGAAAGACTCGGCGACGACTGCGGCAAGGTCGACGATGACCACGGTGGCGGCGGCGGCTGGTCGGGAAGCAACAGCAGCGCGAAGCCGACCGACGACTCTGTTTTCCGCTCACAAACAAAGGAAGACAACGCGACCGGCTTGGACAGGGTTTGGACGGCGATGACTGGGATGATGGGGGGTTCTCCGAAGGTTGCGAGGGGGGTGCAAGGCTAGGATGAGGGACGTCGAGGCGGCGATGGGTAATGGCGAAGGCGAGATGGGTTTCGGTGGAGTCTTGGGCTGGGGCAATGGCGAGGATGGCGAGGTGAAGAAGAGGAGACGGGGACGAGGATGATGGCGGTGGACGAGGGGACGGTGATCGGAGGTGGATGGTTTCAGTGGTTTCTTGGGCGATGGGTTGGGCTTGTGAAAACAGAGAGAGAGCGCGAGTTTGGGAGATCGGGGAGACATGAACAGTAATGGGGAATAGTGAACAGTAGGGGTTTGGGGGTGTAACAGTGGCGGCTGAAGGGGTTTAAGAAATTAATTAGGGTTAGGGTTAAGGGATTAGAGTATTTATAGAGGAATAGATGAGATATTTGGGTACTGGGTAATTGGGTATAAATCCAATAAGTCAAATAGATAGGGTATAAAGATATAAAGATCAATATAAACCCGTATACAAAAGAATGAGATATCTGATACAATATGATTCATAACAAAATACAATTTGTACCACGAAATTATTTGAACTAATTATAAACACAATTATTAAATAAGAAATGATTTGTTTTTAAATAATCAAATATAACAATAAATAACCATAGTAACAATAAGAATAGAAATAAACATGTAAATAAAAATAATAATACTAATAATAACAATTAGTAAAAATAATAACACTAAGAATAAAATACTGACAATAATAACAATAGTGACAATAATAATAATAAAAATAATAAAAATAACCACAACAATTATCATAGCAATATCTGAATATTAAAAATAGGAATTGGTCGAAATAGTCCAAACAGTAATAATAATATTTTTGATTTGAGATTAAAATGCAAATAGTTGATCAAGTAGAAATAGAGACAAGTTTTATTCAAAAATAATTACAACTATTGTTTAGGAAAAGCTTTAACAATAAATTCGAAACGAGTTTAACAATAATAATTTATAAATATCAAAATGCAGGAAAATACTCACGAAAATACGTATTTAGGGGAATAAGGGTTACAAATCCCACCCACTTTACTACAAAATGTTGTCATCGAAATTTGCTTAGGTGGTACATTGGACAAGGCAAAAAATCAAACTGGGGTAACAAAAACAGAGGGTTAAATACAAAGAACAACATTGGCAACACCAGGAAAAGGAAGTGGATAACAAGGAGGTCAATAGGGATGCAAGAAAGAAGTAACCGGTATCAAAAATGAAGAATAAATAACACAAGACTTGCAAGATAGTAAGCAAAGAGATAAAAAAATAGATAGAGCTGGAGTCGATGAAAGATGGACAAGGAAAAGTTAGACCAGATAATGAGTCAACGGGTGAGGGTGAATGCAAGGGGTAGAGGGAAACGAACAACAAATCCAGGAGGAGAGAAACAACAAGAGATCCTGGGACCTGTGGGTTATGGGCCCACCACGCTTCCGCTGCGCTACTCCGATGGTGATGTTCCAAGCAACATACGTGATATGGCTAAAAATGGGGTTAAATCGAGACCGTCCAGATCGAGCACGAATCTTGAAGCACGGGGGTAAAAGGGTAATTTCACATACAAATGGATCCAAAATGGGTATTGGGTCCCCTTCTCACAGGACCAACCACCCGCAAACGGACCCACTCTTATTGGGTTCGGGTTCCGACCCGAAACAAACCCATATCAGCAGGAGACAAACCAGGATCCCTGATTTGACCAAATCGGCATGCCTGATTTGCTCTCACCGGGAATTAGGAGATCTACTTTCCTTAACAAACTGTGAGGATTTTGCTCCGAACAGTTATACAAGGAATCAAGCCCCTAATCTCTCTCTTGGCGACTATAAATACAACCCCTCTACCACCGAGACCAGGTTAATCACTCTTTCACCGCCTAAGCTCTTTCCTAATCTTTTCCTGATTACTGACAAGAGCGTCGGAGGGTGCGTCGCCGGAATCAACCCCGGTATTTCGCACTTCCTTGCAGGTTGTGCCAGGAGCAAGGAGACCGAGTCAATCGTTCAGGTGTTTCCCGGACTCACAAATTCTATCTGTTTACCCCCACACCGAAATCAGCGGTAACAGATTGGCGCCGTCTGTGGGAAACCACCACACGAACGACCTCAGCTTCTCCTTCCTCGCCTTCCATCACCATGCCTCCGAAGAAGAACAGATCCAAAGGATCCAACCGGGTGGCCAACCCCGCCGACCCTACGGAGGATACCCCCGTCAACCCGATTCCCCAATCTGGGCTTCCTCCGCAGACCCAACCGGTCCAGCCTCATCATCCTCAGC
Source organism: Hemerocallis citrina (assembly GCA_017893485.1). Classification (NCBI taxonomy): domain Eukaryota; kingdom Viridiplantae; phylum Streptophyta; class Magnoliopsida; order Asparagales; family Asphodelaceae; genus Hemerocallis; species Hemerocallis citrina. Next base: position 60,798,455 of record CM030367.1, on the reverse strand, counting down.
AACAACCCAACAATGGTCCCACCGGTCTCAACGGCCAGAAGCTGAAGCAGCCCATCCAGGACCATGTCTCGGTCCGTAATGGATCCTCGGACTCGATGGCCTCCCATAACCCCGACCTCAGCCTCACGCTCCAGAACCGCCAGAAGGAGAACGACCTCCGCACGCACCTTGACGAGAGGCGGGCCTGAGCGGGAGCCTCTCGGCAGCGTCAGGCTGAGCGGTCACCTCGTCGCCGAGACAGGCGGAGATCCCCGTACCGGAGAGGCCGAGCGGCATCTCCCGAACACCGGAGGAGGAGGCCGCGTTCCCCCGAGGATCGGCATCGTACGAGGGACCGCGAGGTACCCATCAGCCGTGCCGAATTCCTCCAGTTTCAGGAGACTGTACTGCAGGCCCTGAACGCCCGTGCCAACAACCAAAACCCCCCGAGGATCCCAACACCCCCTCGGATTCCCAGTCCTCGCCGCCGGTCGCGAAGTCCTCTCCAGGCTCCCAGTCGTCAGCAACAGTACAGTCCCCGCCGATCCGAGGGATACCGGCACCGAAGTCCACGCTCTCCCTCTTATGAGGAAGATTCCGAAGGGTCATACGGTTACCGGCGGGGGGACGATGCCTTTGACCGCCGCCTCCATGAGGTGGAGAGGCGCATTGTCCGTATGGACCGAGAGGAGGAGTCCAGAGCAGGTACTGTTCGTCCGAACAGACCGCCCTTCTCTCGGACAATCATGGAAGCTCGCATACCGAGGGGTTTCAAACCTCCGCAGTTTGAAACGTACTCAGGCGAGTCCGACCCAGTAGACCACGTCGAGAGTTTTAAGACTCTGATGCTGATCCACCAAGTCTCCGACGCCATACTCTGCAGGACCTTCCCGGCCACACTTCGGGGTTCGGCTCGGGAATGGTATTCCAGGCTTGCCCCCGCCTCCATCTTTTCATTTGAGCAGTTTGAGACGCTGTTCATAACTCACTTTGTGAGCAGCCGACGGGCCGAGAAAACGAGTCTCTCCCTTCTGAACCTCCGGCAGGAAAGGGGTGAGAAGCTGCGTGACTATGTGAAGAGGTTCACTGCAGAAGTCAGGTCGATCGCCTCCTTAGACCAATCCGTGGCAACAGTGGCGTTCCAGTCGAACGTCCTCAACTCCAACCTCCGCTCGTCCCTAGCAAAGAAGCCGCCTACCAACTTCGCCGACCTCCTACTGAGGTGCGAGAAATACATCCGAGCCGAGGAGGCCGAGTCCCTCCCGAACTTCGGAGGACCCTCCTCCGGCTCGAAGAGGAAGGCAACGGAGGAAGAGGGGGCCAAGAAGACTATGAAGGACGGAGGCGGCCAGCGTCGTCCTCCCCCCAGGTTCGAGAAATTCACGCCCCTCACAACTAATGTCTCCACTATCCTCATGGAGGTAGAGAAGGAGGGGGTCCTCCCTCCAGCCCCGAGGATGCACAAACCGGCGAAGAGGAGGGACAAAGACAAGTGGTGTCGGTATCACCGGGACCACGGGCACGAGACGAATGACTGTCTGGCTTTGAGAGATGAGATCGAAGCCCTCATCCGAAGGGGGCAGTTGGCGAAGTTCGTGAAGGCTAACGATCGGACAGATCGGAACTCTCCTCCCCCTCGGGGGGCTAACAAGCGGCGCGAAGTAACGCCTGAGTTCGAAGAAGAAAGGGTTCTGCACATGATCCACGGGGGCCCCATGGGCGGCCCCTCTAATACGTCCCGGAAAGCCTTCGTCCGAGAGGTGAACTCGGTCCACAGTGCTCCTCCTCCCAAGGGCTTCGGTGTGCCCGTGTCCTTCTCCGACGCTGATCTCGAAGGAGTCCGAACCCCTCACTGTGATGCCCTCGTCATCGACCTCCGCATGGCCAACTTCAAGGTGCAGAGGATTTTGGTTGACAACGGAAGTTCGGTCAACATTCTATTCCTCTCGGCCTTCCAGGGCCTCCAGCTGTCCCGAGACCGTCTCAAACCGGCCGGATACACTCTACACGGGTTCACGGGGGTCCCGGTAACCATCGAAGGGGTAATAACCCTCGACGTTACTGCGGGGAGCACCCCTACTACCCGGACCGAGCCCATGGACTTCATGGTCGTTGACGTCCCGGCAGCATACAATGTCATCCTCGGTCGCCCCGGCCTAGCCGCCCTTGAGGCCGTCCCATCAGCATACCATTTGAAGATGAAGTTCCCCACTCGGTCGGGAGTAGGGGAAGTCAGGGGGAGCCAGGAAACAGCTCGGAAGTGCTACATGACTTCCACCGGGGGACCAGTGCTTTCGCTCGAGACACTCGAGATCCCCGAGCCGAAGGCTCGCCCAACGTCCGAACCAGCGGACGAGTTAGAAGAAGTACTCTTCTCCGACGAGGATCCGAGCCAAAAATTCCTCGTCAGCAAGTCCTTACCGACCGTGCTATTCTCCGACCTTGTGAGATGCATCCGGGGTAACCACGACCTATTTGCTTGGTCGGCCGCGGATATGCCCGGCATCTCCGAAGACTTGCTCGTCCACCGCCTAAGTGTCGAGCCGGGGTGCAAACCGGTTCAGCAGAAGAGGCGAAAGTTCGCTCCCGAGCGACAGCAGGCAATCAAGGAGGAAGTGAATAAGCTGCTGAAGGCCAAGTTCATCCAGGAGGTGAATTATCCCGAGTGGTTGTCGAATGTTGTGATGGTCAAGAAGTCCAACGGCTCGTGGAGGATATGCATCGACTTCACCGACCTCAACAAAGCGTGTCCGAAGGATCCCTTCCCTCTCCCGAACATCGACACCCTAATCGACGCCACCTCGGGCCATGAGCTCCTCAGCTTCATGGATGCCTTCTCGGGCTACAACCAAATCCGGATGTTCCCTCCGGACATCCCGAAGACCTCCTTCGTCACCGACCAAGGCCTCTACTGCTACCGAGTAATGCCGTTCGGTTTGAAGAACGCGGGAGCCACCTACCAGCTCCTCGTGAATAAGGTCTTTCAGCATCAGATCGGCCGAAATATGGAGGTGTACGTCGATGACATGCTCGTCAAGAGCATCCACGGCACCGACCATGTAGCCGACCTCCAAGAGGCATTCGGCGTGTTGAGGAAGTACAACATGCGGCTAAACCCGAACAAGTGTGCGTTCGGAGTCTCCTCTGGCAAGTTCCTCGGTTTCATGGTGAGCCAGCGGGGGATTGAAGCTAACCCCGAAAAGATCAAAGCCATATTAGACATGGCCCCGCCTCGGAACGTCAGAGAAGTGCAGAAGCTCACCGGTCGGCTCGCAGCCATCGGTCGGTTCCTCTCCAAGTCAGGGGAAAAGTGCCTTCCCTTCTTCAAGGCACTCCGAGGCGCTAAGGGATTTGAATGGGGCGAGGCACAGCAAGCATCGTTCGACCAGCTGAAAGCCTATCTGGTGAACCCCCCTCTGCTCAGTAAGCCGGTCCCAGGCGAGCCTCTCTTTCTCTACTTGGCAGCCTCCGAGCAGTCCCTGAGCGCTGTCCTGGTCAGAGAAGAGGACCGGACCTAGAGGCCTATTTACTACGTGAGCAAGGTACTTCGGGATGCCGAGCTCCGTTATCCGGGGATAGAAAAGATAGCCTACGCCCTCGTCATGGCAGCAAGAAAGCTTCGGCCCTACTTCCAATCTCATTCAGTCATCGTCCTCACCGATCAACCGCTCAAGCAAGTCCTCCATAAACCCGAAACCTCGGGCCGGCTGATGAAGTGGTCGATAGAGCTGAGTCAGCACGACATCTCCTATCAACCTCGGACGGCAATTAAGGCGCAGGCCCTCGCCGACTTCATTGTAGAATCCACCATCCCCGAGGTCGGCCACGTCCCGAACGGACCCCCCATTTGGACAGTCTTTGTGGACGGATCCTCTTGCAGTGAAGGAAGCGGCGCCGGCATCATCCTGAACGGCCCTGATAGCTTCGTCCTACAGTACACGATCCGCATGAGCTTCAAGGCCTCGAACAACGAGGCGGAGTACGAGGCACTCATAGCCGGTCTCGGACTCGCGCGAAGCGCTGGGGCGCATCGTCTCCGGATTCACAGTGATTCCCAGCTGGTCGTGAACCAGGTCTTGGGCGAATATGAAGCCCGGGACGAGCGGATGGCGAAGTACCTCGCCAAGGTCCGGGATCTCATGGGTCGGTTCGAAGAAGCCATCATCCAGCGGGTCCCTCGGGAGGAAAACGCACAGGCCGATGCACTTTCCAAGTTGGCCTCGTCCTCTTTACAAGGACTCGAGCAGACCGTACTAATTGAAGTCCTCGCTAAGCCGAGCATCGAAGACGAGGCACTAGGCTCGGCGGAGTCATTGCCAGTCATGCTGCAAGACAACTGGATGAAGCCACTGGTAGAATTTCTAAGGGATGGAGTTCTGCCCTCAGATCCCAAAGAAGCTCGCCGAGTTAGAACCCGAGCCGAGCGCTATGTCTTAATCGAGGGCATCCTATACAAGCGCTCTTTCTCCCAAATGGACGGCCGACCATATCTACGATGCCTCTCTCCGGAACAGGCCGAATATGCCCTACAGGAGCTTCATGAAGGGATCGGCGGGGCACACTCGGGATTTAGGTCCCTGGCCCGAAAAGCTCTGAATTATGGGTACTTCTGGCCGACACTTCTCCAAGACGCCGAGCGACACGTTCGGCAGTGCGGCTCCTGCCAGAGACACTCCAGCATCCGACGCCTCCCTCAATCCAACCTCGCCTCCCTATCGAGCCCTATCCCCTTCGCGATGTGGGGAATGGACTTGGTAGGGCCTTTCCCTCCAGCTCCGGGTCAGCTCAAGTTTTTAGTCGTAGCTATCGACTACTTCTCGAAGTGGGTCGAGGCCGAGCCCCTCGCCACGATAACCGAGAACAAAGTGGTGCAGTTCTTCTGGAAGAACATTATATGCAGATTCGGCGTCCCGCGCGTCCTCGTGACAGATAATGGGACCCAGTTCACTGGCTCAGCATTCCGAACCCTGTGCGACGACCTCGTCATTCAACAGCGTTTCTCGTCCGTCTCGCACCCCCAGTCGAACGGACAAGCCGAGAACGCTAATAAGCAGATCCTTGCGGGGATCAAGAAGAGGTTGGACAAGTGCTCCAAAGGACAGTGGGTCGATCAACTCCCTAATGTGTTGTGGAACTACCGCACAAGCAAGCGGACGCCCACTGGAGAGTCCCCTTTCAGCCTTACTTATGGGGCCGAAGCCGTAATACCCCTCGAGGTCGGAATTCCTTCCCCTCGGCTCATCGCCTATGACGAAGCACAGAATGCCAGGGAACTCAGAGGAAACTTGGACCTGATAGATGAACTGAGGGAAAGGGCATCGATTCGGCAGCAGAATTACAGAAGGAGAGTCGAGCTAGCCTACAACAAGAAAGTCCGACCCGCCAACCTTGAACAAGGAGACCTGGTGTTGAGAAAGCTAGCCATATCCCTCCCCAGTCAGAAGGGCAAGCTAGCTCCGAATTGGGAAGGGCCGTACCGGATCGCAAAAGTTGTTCGGCCTGGAGCATATCGACTTGAGGACATGGATGGTAGAGAGCTCCCGAGGACCTGGAATGCCGACCACCTCCTGAAATACCAAGAGAGCGCCCCGGCGCCTCTCTAAGTAATCCGAGGTGTCGCGCCATTCCTCTCCTTTAACTTGTAACCTGTTCTATGAATCCTACTATGTAAAACGGTTCGCCGTCAAATATCAAATAAAGAAAGTTCCATTTTGTTTTTGAATTTGCCTGTTTTTTCCTCCCCTCTTTACTATACCGATGGTTCGGAGTCCAACACTCGGTTCGACTTTACCTCCTCGGCTCGTCTCCGGACGAACCAGGGGTAGATCGCCGTTCGGAATTGCTCCCACAGCCGTTGAACTATACCGATGGTTCGGAGTCCAACACTCGGTTCGACTTTACCTCCTCGGCTCGTCTCCGGACGAACCAGGGGTAGATCGCCGTTCGGAATTGCTCCCACAGCCGTTGAACTATACCGATGGTTCGGAGTCCAACACTCGGTTCGACTTTACCTCCTCGGCTCGTCTCCGGACGAACCAGGGGTAGATCGCCGTTCGGAATTGCTCCCACAGCCGTTGAACTATACCGATGGTTCGGAGTCCAACACTCGGTTCGACTTTACCTCCTCGGCTCGTCTCCGGACGAACCAGGGGTAGATCGCCGTTCGGAATTGCTCCCACAGCCGTTGAACTATACCGATGGTTCGGAGTCCAACACTCGGTTCGACTTTACCTCCTCGGCTCATCTCCGGACGAACCAGGGGTAGATCGCCGTTCGGAATTGCTCCCACAGCCGTTGAACTATACCGATGGTTCGGAGTCCAACACTTGGTTCGACTTTACCTCCTCGGCTCGTCTCCGGACGAACCAGGGGTAGATCGCCGTTCGGAATTGCTCCCACAACCGTTGAACTATACCGATGGTTCGGAGTCCAACACTCGGTTCGACTTTACCTCCTCGGCTCATCTCCGGACGAACCAGGGGTAGATCGCCGTTCGGAATTGCTCCCACAGCCGTCGAGCTCCAGCGATGGTCCCGAGGTCCAACACTTGGTTCCTAGTCCATCTAAACTACTCCGGTAGGTCGATGTCAGACGTTCGTCCGGACACGAAAAAAGCCGAACACTCCTAGCTACTAGCCGGAGACCGAAGACCTACAACTCGGTCGGCTTCCGAGCAAGCGGCTTCCCGAGTGTGTAAATGGGGAAAACACACTTTCCCCTCAACTTTCGTACGTGATCCCGGTCAGACGGCTCAGATCTAGCCACCTACTCTAAGCGACAAAATGACGCTTTTATGGGTACAGAGCCTTGTCGTACCGTGCCAGATCCACTCAACGACAAAGAGCCGGACACCTGGTCCATTCGGCTAAACAGACGCGCTCGGTTCAAAGATCCCGGCACGACCGATACGGTTACAAGCGAAGGGCGAACATACAAAGCAACGGAAAGGAATTTTTTATTAATTGTCGGCACGCAATACAAAACATTCCATTACAAAGTGTTGGCAAACAAAACACACAATGCCCGACCCACTACACTTGTCTCTCATACCAAAACATCCTCACTAAACTGTCCGTCCTCCTCGACAGACGACTCCTCCTTCTCCCCCCGGAAGCTCGCCATCACGCCACGCAGATGCCACATCTCGGAGAGCAGGTCATCTCGCTCGGCGATGATCTTCGACTGAATGTGCCGAATGCTTTTGGCCCGAAGAGCACTGCTGAATGCGGTCTGCGAGTCTTCATCCTCCCCTGCGGAGTTCAGCTCGGCGACCTTGCTCTCCAAGCGTTGAATCTCGGCTTCCCGGAGACTGAGGACCAACGAAAGGTGGTCCCACTCACTCTCGGCTCGGCGCAACTTCATATCGGTGCTCCTAGGGCTCAGAACCACTGTTCCAGAAGTAGCCTCGGATTCAGAGCCATCATTCGAACGCCCAGAGTCCGAGCTATGGATCGTCACGACGAGCTGAAAAGAAGAGAAAACGAATAACACAGTTTCAATACTCTGCCGGAGTCTAACACTTGAGAGTTTTTCAGAATTATTTGCATTCAGACATGATAGTGTTACAGACGGTCGGTCAACCCTACGGCTAAGCTATTACAACAATCAACAAAAGTAGAAAAACGGCCGAATCAGAGCCTCTTCGGAAGGGGAACGCTTCGGTTTAGGGAAACGCGAGGACGTCGAGGTCTGCCCTCCGAACCCGACCCTAAACCAACGAAGCGCGACCCCCCTTCGCTGCTAGCCCTAACGGCGACGCCGGCCGAAGCCCCGCTCGACGAGGCTGCCGCGCTACTCTGAGCATCGGCTGGACTTCCCCTGGTCAACGGCGAGCGCGTCGCAAGCTCGTAAAACGTAACCCCCCTCTCGCTCTCTTCGCGAGTGCACGAAGTGCTGCGAACGTTAGCCCTGACCGGTGCCGGCTTGAGCGACGCGATCTCTTCCTCCAGTTCGATGATCCTACCCCTCAGGACATCGTCCTTCGCCAACTTCTTCGGTCGAGGCGCTGTCAACGAGCCCGAGGCATTGGCATTATCAGTTGCAAGCCGTCGGTAGTAGGTCACTTCAATCCCCCTATCTACCGTGATCCTTCTGAGCCTATCGACTTCGGCCGATAACCTCTTGCGCTCGGTTGACGCTTTCTCCAGTTCGGAAGCCAGCTTCTCCCGCTCCGCCGAACGCTCTTTTTCCGCTAGTTCCAAGCATTGAACCCCGGCCAAAAGGTCGTCATTCTTCCGCTCGGCGGCGGTGAGCTCTTTACGGAGGTTCTCAACTTCGCCTTCGGGATAGGGGGCTGAAGAGCGCTTCCGGTACTGGTACAGCTCGCGACCGTACCTCCGCAGAGCCGCCTTCGTATCCTCGAGCCTGCCGAGCAGGAGATACCGTCTATACCGGCTCTGAAAGAGCTCGTCCTTCGTTTTCGCCAGCTCCTGCCGAAGGTATTCAGCCTCCGTGATCGGACCGAATCTCACCTGAAATGCAGAGATAAATCCGAGGGCCAACACGCCAAAACAAACACTAAGTCCGAGATTCGACACTTGGGCAAATTTTGGCCAAACAAAACATTTTTTCATTCAAAATTCGAGAAGTTCTACAGCAGCGGTGGCCAGTCCGCAGTTAGGCTTACAGAAACAAAAAAAAAGAGATAAAAGAAGACAACCGAGTCAGGGGTCGACCTTTTTGTCGTTTGGGTCCGTCGACCCCTCGGCCTTGTCCTTGCCGTCGCCTCCGCCACCTCCCTCGCTCCAGCTCTCCTCCTCCTCGGAGTCGTCTTCCTTCTCCTCCTCAGTCGCGGCCTTCCACGGGTCGTCGACGGGCTCTGTCTCCCCCTCGGGGCCGATCAACTCCTCGGGGACAACCTCCTCCCCCTCCACGAGGTCATAGAAGTTGTAGGTGGACGTGTCGAAGCCCGGGTTCTTGGCGACCACATGTTGCAAGGCCCGGCCGTAGGCGTCCAGCATGTTCTGGGTCATGTGCATCGCGGCCTCCTCCTGCACGGCTTTCTTCACCCTCTTCACCTTCCTGAGGTGCTTGGCCTTGAGCTTCTCGGCCCTCTTCCGAGCATCCTCCGCCTCCGACAGAGCCTTGGCCAACTCCTCCCTCAGGTCGGCAGCCTCCTTCACCGACGCCTCGAGCTTGGCCGCTGAGTCCTTCAGCTCGGAGACCTCCTTCTTCGAGGCCTCGAGCCTGGCCGCCGCATCCTTTGACAGCTGAATAGCATCGGTCAGCTGCTTCTCCAGCCCCGAGACTTCGGCAGCCCTCTTCGCCGAAAGAAGCAATTCGGAATCGAGCTGCTTCGCGACCTTGACGCGCTCCGTCCTCTCCTTCTCCTTCTCCTGATCCTTCCTCGCCATCTCCTCAAGCAGGAAGTTGAAGTGGCAGATGATCTGAAAGAGAGCAACGGAGTTACGATCCGAACCTAAATACTTAGAAAATTTTCTAAGGAAAAAATTCAGATGAAGAAGAAATCAGCCCACTTACCGACATGGAATCCCGGGCGACCTGCATCACGGAGCCACCTGCCATCCCGGCCTTCAAGGTCGCCCGATCCTTCGGGGTCGGCAGATGCCTTATCGCCTCCATACAGATATTCCCGTCGCCCAGGAAACCATCGGCATTCATCACCTGCCAGTCGGGGACGAAGATCTGCTTGTGGCGCTCGGATAAGATCTTCTCCGCCTCGGCAGTAAGGGGCGGAACGGGCATGGACAGCGCATCCTTCACCCCGAAGACGCTGCTCGACGAACCCGGAGCGTCCGTTCCCGAGGTCGGCACGGGCGCATCCGGGGCAGGGGATCGGAGACATTGACCTCGCCCTGGTCGGGGATCACGACCTTCGTCGGAGAGACGAGGACCTCGATCTCCCCCTCCTTGAGGACCGCGACCTTCGGCTGCTCGGCAGTCTTCGCGACCGAAGGCTTCTTCGCTGGCCGGCTCTCCTGAGTCTCCGCCGCCGACCTCTTCTTCTTCTCCTGCTCTGCCCGGCCCTTCGCCACCAGAGCCTTGTAATCAAGCTTCATTGTCTCTGCAAAAGCCGGATGAAAAAACTTAGAAAATTTTTCATGAACTTTAAACGAGGAGTATAAATACCAGAAGCATACGAGGGTCGATCGGACTGAGACCCCCACGGAACAGATGCTCCTCGGTAATATCCTTCCAGCTTAGCGCTGGCAGGGCTAGAAGCTTCCTCTGGACCTCAGCCTCCTCGGCATTCAACGGGGCGTCCTTCTTTGTACGCTTAGGCAGGCCGTCCGTCGCCCAAACTGTCGGTATCACCCACGGCGTCAGACTTCGGACGAGGAAGTATTTGTCCTTCCAATGCTTGATCGAGTCCGGGTTCTCGATCAACTTAACTCCCGTCCGAGGAGAAAGGAAAAACCTCTGTTCATGACGCCTCGGCTGACAAGGTTTGTAAAGACTCCGAAAGAGAAACATAGTCAGCTTGGCGTCGACCTCTTGACATCGGAGGAGAAACGCCACGACATGCCTCCAAGTGTTCGGCATCAGTTGGGCAGGACTCAGACCGTACCAGATCAGAACTTCGACCACGAACGGGTGTAGGGGGAACCGGAGCCCAGCAATGAGGGAATCGACTGGGAAGACGCATATATCCGGCGAGGACTTGGTGTTAGCTCGGAACCCCGGCCCAGGAAGAAGCAGCGCATACTCGAGCGGGATTCGGAAACCCTCTCGGATCGTGCGGAGATCGGCCTCGGTGAGAGTCGATATCCTGTGGTCGACCTCGGACAGCTCCCTAGGCTCGTTCTCCTCCACCAGTTTTGCCGTACCTTGAGTGACCCTCTCCAAGTCATCCTCGGTATAATCCCGAACACCTCCCACGGTCGATACTGCGATGAGTTGCCGACCGAACGCCCCCGCTCTCTTCGGCGTCTCCACTATCGTGATTACGGCTTTACCCTTCCGGGACTCCGCCACGACCTCCTCAGGCACTTCGGCCACCTCACCCTCCTTATCCGGACGAACGACGTCTTGTTCGCTCGGCTCCATTAGTCCCTTCCCTTTGTCCCCTCGGCCAACGGCTTGCTCCGAGGTGGGGGTCTCATCCGAGAGTGTAATCTTAACCATTTTATAAAGAGTAGGGAAAGAGACTGACCTTGAAGTGACAAGTACGGTCGGAAAACTCGCTGGGAATCGGAACGCTACCGCGACAGCTAGCAACACCACCAGGGAGGTAAAAACTTCGAAGCGGAGTAAAAGCTGAAGAGAGAGAGTAAAAATGAAAAGTGAGACTTAGTCTCAAGGGGGGTGGAGATTTATAGTAAAACTGGGACGCCCCTTGGACTTCCAAACCAAAGTTCGCGACTTTTGGGCTGCCTCCGGAACGTCACCAAAGCCCATCACCACTACTCCTCTCACCGGGTCCGACCTCCGAGCGATCCAAACACGCCGACAGCAGGGACCGGTCGGAATCCGAGCAAGTGCCTTCCCGAACTGGTAAATGGGGAAAACACACCTCCCCCTCAACTTTCGTACGTGATCTCGATCAGACGGCTCAGATCAAGCCACCTGCGCAAAACGACAAGATAACGTTTTCTGGGAAACTGAGCCGCCTCGAGATTCACGCCTACGTTCGACGGCTCAGATCAAGCCACCTGCGCAAAACGACAAGATAACGTTTTCTGGGAAACTGAGCCGCCTCGAGATTCACGCCTACGTTCGACGGCTCAGATCTCGCCAAGAGCACTAGACGACAAGATAGTGTTTTCTTGGGAGCCGCGCCCGTCTCGAGATGCGCGCCATCATCCAGCGGCTCAAGATGCGCCGCGTCGCCCGGACGATTTAACCCTCGGACGCCTCGCCTATGCATAAAAGAACCTGGAAAATTTTTGATTATGTTTTAAGGTGCCGCCCTCGGCAGGCGCCCCCCGGGTCCCAAGCCTCGGTCGGTATTATGCCGACAACAGGTCCCGGTCGGAAACAGATCGGCACCCCCCCATCTCTAACTCCCCCGGGCTGACATCCGTCAGAAGCCATCAGCCCGAGAAGGAAGACAGAGATGGGAGGGAACCCATCAACACTCAGAGGTCGAAAGAGGCGCACCATCCCGAGCTAGTTGGTTGCAACTGGAAGGCTCGGCTTGTCGAAAGACTCTAACAGCGGCGCCTTCACAGTTGCAACAAACGGACTCGGACGGCCCGAAGATCGACATCGGACAGGGGTCGTCACTCTCCCACCAAGATCTCCGCCTACTTCGACACTCACTTCGGAGCAACCGAAGAAGGCAGAAGATCTTGGTGAGAGAACGGCGACCCGTCCTTCGAAAGAGGTCCACACCTCGGGTCCGGACCATGGCCGTCGACGCTACTGTCTTGTTGCCCCCCACCCCTCACACCCCTTCGGAGCAGTGAGGGATGGGGAAACAACAAGACAGAAGGGCGACCGCCCGTCCTTCCGAGAAGGCCCATCCCTCGGATCCGGACTACGGTCGTCACCACTCTTTCCTTATTCTCCTCCGCTCCCGACATCCACTTAGGGACCGTCCGGAACGGGAGAAGAAGAAGGTAAGAGAGCGACCACCCGTCCTTCGGAGATAACTCATCCCCCGAGTACGGACTACGGTCGTCACCACTACTACCTCGTTCCCCCTCGCTCCTGACATCCACTTCGGGACCGTCAGGAACAAAGGGAAAACCAGGCAGAAGAGCGACCACCACTCCGAACCTCGAGAGAGAAGCTACCCAAGGCAGATGCCTCCGAGGTCTGGAACCCAATTTGGTTGTGACGAAAATGACAAAAGGAGTGGGGTACTTATAGCCTGCCTCCTATAACCAGCCATTATGATCCTCGGAATTATCCTTAATGACGTCGGGAAGGCGAAACGCCGCACAAGTCACGAAGCGCCATTAACACAATTGAGAACAGAGCCATCTCAAATTGCCGAACACCAATGCCTTCGGTCGGCATCCGAGCAAGAGCCTTCCCGAGCTGGTAAACGGGGAAAACCCACTTTCCCCTCAACTTTCGCGTCTGATCTCAATCAGACGGCCCAGATCCCGCCGAGAGCACTAAAAAACAAGATAGTGTTTTCTTGGGAACTGCGCCCGCATCCAACAGCTCAGATGAAGCCACGTCCCTCGGACTGCTGAACATCAGTGCCTTCGGTCGGCATCCGAGCAAGTGCCTTCCCGAGCTGGTAAATGGAGAAAAAAAGACGCCGAGCCACTTGAACCGCCGGATCTCTCAGAAAATCGTGCACCTTATGATGAACGGACCGGATCGCACCACGTGCGCTAAAGGACAAGATAGTGTTTTTTGGGGAACCGTGCCTGTTTCGAGATGCGCGCCACCATCCGATGGTTCAGATTGAGCCACGTCGCTCGGTATGCCGAGCTCCCCTGGTCCCCGGTCGGCAGCCGAGCAAGTACCCTCCCGAGCTCGCAAGCGGAGAAAACGGCTTCCGAACTCCGACAACCGTCGGATCTCTCAGAAATCCGAGCTCGTCCGTGATCGACGTCCCAGATCCAGCCACGTCATAAACCGGTGTTTAAAACCTTTTTTCTTCTATTTTAATCGTTTTATTTATTTAAATTGCGAAAAATTGCTAAAAATTCGGGAAAATTAACTAAAAATTCTGGAAAATAATTAAAAATTCGGGAGTACATTTTCGAGCTCCTGAACGAACAATTATTGCCTAGAATATATCGTTAAGGCCCCCGAACGATTAGCAAACGCATCGCAAAATTAAATAAATAGTCCGAAGAAAGTAGACGAAAGCTACCAAATACTCGATATGGCCTGAGAACAACAAGCAGCATCATAAACTTCCTCACTACCCCCTTTCTAGATTCAAGATCCTACATCTGGACTTCGATACGACCCTACCAGCCACTAAAACAGTTAAACTACTCCTCAAAGTCTGATCACGCTCAGTCTTTAGGAGTGGGGGGCTCGTGATATGGCTAAAAATGGGGTTAAATCGAGACCGTCCAGATCGAGCACGAATCTTGAAGCACGGGGGTAAAAGGGTAATTTCACATACAAATGGATCCAAAATGGGTATTGGGTCCCCTTCTCACAGGACCAACCACCCGCAAACGGACCCACTCTTATTGGGTTCGGGTTCCGACCCGAAACAAACCCATATCAGCAGGAGACAAACCAGGATCCCTGATTTGACCAAATCGGCATGCCTGATTTGCTCTCACCGGGAATTAGGAGATCTACTTTCCTTAACAAACTGTGAGGATTTTGCTCCGAACAGTTATACAAGGAATCAAGCCCCTAATCTCTCTCTTGGCGACTATAAATACAACCCCTCTACCACCGAGACCAGGTTAATCACTCTTTCACCGCCTAAGCTCTTTCCTAATCTTTTCCTGATTACTGACAAGAGCGTCGGAGGGTGCGTCGCCGGAATCAACCCCGGTGTTTCGCACTTCCTTGCAGGTTGTGCCAGGAGCAAGGAGACCGAGTCAATCGTTCAGGTGTTTCCCGGACTCACAAATTCTATCTGTTTACCCCCACACCGAAATCAGCGGTAACAATACGTGTCGCTGTAGTTCACATGACACCATCGACGAACCGAGCAGGAAGACAAGAATGAGATGCCGGATCAAAGGGAGTATGAGCTCAAGATAGATATAAGCAATAATGCAAAATGAATATAAAGTTAAGATTCAATTTAAATAATTGAAAGATATAGTATAGATCAAAACTAACGGCTTTAACAAAAATAATAACAACAACAAATATCAATGATAATAATATCAATAGTAATAGAATAATAATAAAATAATAATAACAATAATAATAACAGTAATCCAAAATCATCATAATCATATAGGTAATAATAATATAATAAATTAAGACAAAATATTAACAATACTGATGATAATGATAATACATACACGACAGAAATGGGATTCAATATATTCATGTAAATAATGCAATAATAATAGAAATAATGATAGCATTAAAAATAATAACAGTGATATGGCTAAAAATAGGATTAAATCGGGACCGTTCACATCGGAGACGAATCTTAAAGCTCAGGGGTAAAATGGTAATTTCACCTACTAACGGGTCCGAAGCGGGTACTGGGTCTCCTCCTCACAGATCCAACAACCCGCAAACGGATCCATCTCAACTGGGTACGGGTCCCGACCCGATACAAACCCAGACCAGCAAGAGGAGATCAGGGTCACTGATTTGACTAAATCAACGGACCTGATTTGCAGTTATCCTCTCACCGGGAATTAAGGGATTACATTCCTAATCTGATTACGAGGATTTTACGCCTTATCAGATCACAGGAATCACATTCCTAATCTGATCCCAACGGTGACTATAAATACCCCCCACCTACCACTGTTACAGGTTAATCACTCTTTTTTCAATTAAGCTCTTTCTTAATCATATCATTGGTTACTGACAAGAGCGTCGGAGGGTGCGTCGCCGGGATCAACCCCGGTGTTTTGCACTTTCCTTGCAGGTGTACGGCGGGAGTCGGCAGCCCAACTTCGACGAATAGGTCTGGACTCGCTATTCAGGTTTTTCCACGAACCCACAAATTCTATCTGTTTACCCCCACACCAAATTCAGCAGTAACAGATTGGCACCGTCTGTGGGAAACCATACGAATAGCCTCCTCCTATTCCTCGTCGACTAGCTCTTCTCCAGCCATGCCTCCCAGAAAGGTCAGATCTAGAGGGTCCAATCGTGCGCCCAACCCTGCTAACCAGCAAGAAGTCCCTGTCCATCCCTCTCAACAACTGGGGGGGCTCCCTCCGCCCACCGAGGACCGTGTCCAGCAAGACCAACCTCCTCTTCCGAACCAGCAACCCCCAAACGGTCCCGATCCACGGAAGCAAAAACAACCTCTTCATCAAGACCACATATCGGTACACAACGCCTCTACAGACTCTTACGCCTCTCACAGTCCGCAGGCCCCTGACCTTCGAAATACTATCCTCAACCGGCAGAAGGATGAGGACATCCACCACCGTCTGGACGAAAAGCGGTCCCGAGAGGGAGCCTCCCGCCTACAACGTCCAGATGAGCGGAATCCTCACCACCGCGAGTGTAGAAGGTCTCCTACCAGGAGAGGGCAAAGAGAGTCACCCGAGCATTACAGGAAGAGGCGCCACTCTCCTACCGGTCGGCATCAGCCGAGGAACAATGAGGCGCCCATCACTCGCGCCGAGTTCCTGCAGTTTCAAGCAACGGTGTTGCAGGCTCTTAACCTCCGACCCAACAACAATGAGGCCCAAAGGGTTCCTTCGCCCCAACGGGTTCCCAGTCCTCGCCGTAGGTCCGCCTCTCCTCCGCCGGCTCCTAACCACCAGCAGCATGATCTTAACCCTCGCCGCTCCCAGGACGACCATCGCCGTAGCCCCGGCTCTCCCGCCTACGAAGACGAGTCCAGAGGCTCGTTCGACTACCGCGGGAGGGACGATGCCCTATACCGCTGTCTCCATGAGGTGGAGAGACGAGTCGGTCGGATAGATGAGGGGGAGGGGTCGAACAGCAGAACCATCCGTCCGAGCAGACCCCCCTTCTCCCGGACCATCATGGAAGCTCCTATCCCAAGAGGTTTCGAACCCCCGAAGTTCGAAACTTACTCGGGGAAGTCGGATCCCGTGGACCACATCGAAAGCTTTAAGACCCTTATGCTAATCCACCAAGCTTCCGATGCTTTGATGTGCAAAACCTTCCCCGCCACTCTTAAGGGTTCGGCTCGGGAGTGGTACTCCCGCCTCGCCCCGTCTTCCATATTCTCCTTCGAGCAATTCGAGAGCCTCTTCATCACTCATTTTGTGAGTAGTAGACGCACGGAGAAGACCAACATCTCGTTACTCCAGCTCTGCCAGGAGAAGGGAGAGAAGTTGAGAGACTATGTGAAGAGGTTCACTGTGGAGGTCAGGTCCATAGCCTCCCTCAACCAATCCGTCGCAACAGCCGCCTTCCAATCCAACGTCTTCAATTCCAGCCTCCGCTCCTCTCTTGCTAAGAAGCCTCACAGAACTTTACCGACCTCCTTCTCAGGTGTGACAAGTACATTCGTGCCGAAGAGGCCGTCTACCTTCCAAGCTTCGGAGGGTCTACCTCAGGGACAAAACGAAAGCTGACCGAAGAAGAAGAGGCTAAGAAGCTTCAGAAGGACGGCAATGGCCAGCGCCGCCCGACTCCTCGGTTTGAGAAGTTCACCCCCCTCGTTGCCAATATATCAGAAGTTCTTATGGAAGTGGACAAGGAAGGGCTACTCCGTGCTCCCCCTAGAATGAACACACCTGGAAAGAAGAGGAACAAGGATAAGTGGTGCCGCTTTCACAGGGACCACGGCCATGACACGGAAGATTGTCGGGCTCTGAAGGAGGAGATCAAAGAACTCATACAGCGGGGGCACCTGACCAAGTTCGTCCAGAAAGAGGGGGCCGAGCTTCCCCCCTGAGGAGCCAACAAACAAACCGAAGGGCCCGCTGAGCTTTAAGACTCAGAACCTCCCGGCTCTTCCCAAGAGGTCTTCACCTTATTATAGAAGTAGGACCCTGATTTTCAATAAGGCCGATGCTTGTAATTTGGCCAATAGCATGTAATAAGGGCTCGCCATATTGAAGCAGCCACTTAGTTTATTTCAATAAAACTTTACGTTTTTTCATTGGAAATTTTTGCTCTTGCTTCATCTCTACCTCTCCGAGTCGTGACTCGCTGAAGGGTGAGTTCAGAGTCCAGCCTCTTCTACATGGCTGCTCCTGCAACTTACTAAGCTCTTCCCAACGAGTTCGGAGTCCAACACTTGGCTCGATTCCTCTTCAAATAACCTGCTCTTCAGCGGGTTAGAAGTGGTTCGCCATTCAGAATTGCTCCCACAACCGTTGACTATCTCTACCGATGGTTCGGAGTCCAACACTTGGCTCGATTCTGCTTCAAATAACCTGCTCTTCAGCGGATTAGAAGTGGTTCGCCATTCGGAATTGCTCCCACAACCGTTGATTCTCTCACATAAGCAGCGAGTTCGGAGCTACAGCTCTCCCCTAGAGTTCCTCCTCACACTCGTCTCACAAATGGCTCTCTTCCAGGGCCGAGCTCTTCCCTCCGCACACCGCCGAAGCGGACCTCTTCTCAACGAGTTCGGAGCTCACAACTCTCTCCAAGAGTTGCTCCTCAAACTCATCTCACAAATGACTCTCTTCCAGAGCCGAGCTCTTCCCTCCGCTCGCCGCCGAAGCGGACCTCTTCTCAACGAGTTCGAAGCTCACAACTCTCTCCAAGAGTTGCTCCTCAAACTCATCTCACAAATGGCTCTCTTCCAGGGCCGAGCACTTCCCTCCGCTCGCCGCCGAAGCGGACCTCTTCTCAACAAGTTTGGAGCAAAACTCTCTTCTAGAGTTCCTCCTTAAACTTGTCTCACAAATAGCTCTCTTCTAGAGCCGAGTTCTTCACTCCGCTCGCCTCCGAAGCGGACCTCTTCTCCACGAGTTTGGAGCACAACTCTCTCATAGAGTCCCTCCTCACACTCGTCTCACAAATAGCTCTCTTCCAGAGCTGAGCTCTTCGCTCCGCTCATCCCCGAAGCGGACCTCTTCTTAACGAGTTCGGAGCTCAAAACTCTCTCCAAGAGTTGCTCCTCAAACTCATCTCACAAATGGCTCTCTTCCAGAGCCAAGCTCTTCCCTCCGCTCACCGCCGAAGCGGACCTCTTCTCAACGAGTTCGGAGCTCACAACTCTCTCCAAGAGTTGCTCCTCAAACTCATCTCACAAATGGCTCTCTTCCAGAGCCGAGCTCTTCCCTCCGCTCGCCGCCGAAGCGGACCTCTTCTCAACGAGTTCGTAGCTCACAACTCTCTCCAAGAATTGCTCCTCAAACTCATCTCACAAATGGCTCTTTTCCAGAGCCGAGCTCTTCCCTCCGCTCGCCGCCGAAGCGGACCTCTTCTCAACGAGTTCGGAGCTCACAACTCTCTCCAAGAGTTGCTCCTCAAACTCATCTCACAAATGGCTCTCTTCCCGGGCCGAGCACTTCCCTCCGCTCGCCGCCGAAGCGGACCTCTTCTCAACAAGTTTGGAGCACAACTCTCTCCTAGAGTTCCTCCTTACACTTGTCTCACAAATAGCTCTCTTCCAGAGCCGAGTTCTTCACTCCGCTCGCCTCCGAAGCGGACCTCTTCTCCACGAGTTTGGAGAACAACTCTCTCATAGAGTTCCTCCTCACACTCGTCTCACAAATTGCTCTCTTCCAGAGCTGAGCTCTTCGCTCCGCTCATCCCCAAAGCGGACCTCTTCTTAACGAGTTCGGAGCTCAAAACTCTCTCCAAGAGTTGCTCCTCAAACTCATCTCACAAATGGCTCTCTTCCAGAGCCAAGCTCTTCCCTCCGCTCGCCGCCGAAGCGGACCTCTTCTCAACGAGTTCGGAGCTCACAACTCTCTCCAAGAGTTGCTCCTCAAACTCATCTCACAAATGGCTCTCTTCCAGAGCCGAGCTCTTCCCTCCGCTCGCCGCCGAAGCGGACCTCTTCTCAACGAGTTCGTAGCTCACAACTCTCTCCAAGAATTGCTCCTCAAACTCATCTCACAAATGGCTCTTTTCCAGAGCCGAGCTCTTCCCTCCGCTCGCCGCCGAAGCGGACCTCTTCTCAACGAGTTCGGAGCTCACAACTCTCTCCAAGAGTTGCTCCTCAAACTCATCTCACAAATGGCTCTCTTCCAGGGCCGAGCACTTCCCTCCGCTCGCCGCCGAAGCGGACCTCTTCTCAACAAGTTTGGAGCACAACTCTCTCCTAGAGTTCCTCCTTACACTTGTTTCACAAACAGCTCTCTTCCAGAGCCAAGCTCTTCACTCCGCTCGCCTCCGAAGCAGACCTCTTCTCCACGAGTTTGGAGCACAACTCTCTCATAGAGTTCCTCCTCACACTCGTCTCACAAATAGCTCTCTTCCAGAGCGGAGCTCTTCCCTCCGCTCGCCGCCGAAGCGGACCTCTTCTCAACGAGTTCGGAGCTCACAACTCTCTCCTAGAGTTGCTCCTCAAACTCCTCTCACAAATGGCTCTCTTCCAAAGCCGAGCTCTTCACTCCGCTTGCCTCCGAAGCGAACCTCTTCTCAACAAGTTTGGAGCACAACTCTCTCCTAGAGTTCCTCCTTACACTTGTCTCACAAATGGCTCTCTTCCAGAGCCGAGCTCTTTGCTCCGCTCGCCCCCGAAGCGGACCTCTTCCCAACAAGTTTGGAGCACAACTCTCTCCTAGAGTTCCTCCTCACACTTGTCTCACAAATGACTCTCTTCCAGAGCTGAGCTCTTTGCTCCGCTCGCCCCCGAAGCGGACCTCTTCCCAACAAGTTTGGAGCACAACTCTCTCCTAGAGTTCCTCCTCACACTTGTCTGACAAATGGCTCTCTTCCAGAGCTGAGCTCTTCACTCCGCTCGCCTTCGAAGCGGACCTCTTCTCTACAAGTTTGGAGCACAACTCTCTCCTAGAGTTCCTCCTTACACTTGTCTCCCAAACGGCTCTCTTCCAGAGCCGAGCTCTTCGCACCGCTCGGACCTCCTCTCAACGAGTTCGGAGCTCACAACTCTCTCATAGAGTTGCTCCTCAAACTCGTGTCCCAAATGGCTCTCTTCCAGAGCCGAGCTCTTCGCTCCGCTCGGACCTCCTCTTAACGAGTTCGGAGCTCACAACTCTCTCTTAGAGTTGCTCCTCAAACTCGTCTCCCAAATGGCTCTCTTCCAGAGCCGAGCTCTTCCATCCGCTCGAATGCCGAGCAAGTGCCGATCCGACCCCAACATCGAAGAGCCCGGTCGGCTGCCGAGCAAGTGCCTTTCCGATCCTGCAAACGGAGAAAACTCACTTTCTCCTCAACATTCGTGCAAGATCTCGATCAGACGGCCCAGATCTTGCCAGCATCGCTAAACGACAAGATAGCGTTTTCTTGGGAACTGAGCCGTCTCGAGATTCGTGCCATCATCCAACGGGCCCAGATCTTGCCATATAATACCCCGATTTTTCCTAATGTATAAAGATTATTTATTTTGTTGCACGTGGTATGTACGTGTAATATTTTGGCTATTATTTTCAACATGATGAATAAGCATATTGTTTTCTATAAGGATTTTCCCTAAAGCCCAAATGATAATTTACTTATCTTTCTTTTAAAAATATTTATTTCTGGCCCAATTAATTTTAGCCCATGAATTTAAACCCTTTATTATTTTTCTACAACTTGCAACTTGTAGCATCCTTTCTTTTAATCACCGGGTATTTGATGTACAAATTTGTAGAGTGGTTTGTGTGTACACGTGCACTCAATGTACACGTGCACAAGGCACAAAGCTTGGCCGGTTGGAGTAAGTAATGGGATAGGATCATGGGCAGTTACTTTGGAGGTGTGGGTAGTTTTGCAACTTCCTAGTGAATTCTAGCCCTTGATCTTCCAACTCCCTAATGCATCCTAACCCTCCATCTCACTCTAATTTGTGTATAAATACCCCCTCCCATTCTCTATTTCTTTTACACTAAAATTATTATTGTAAGAGAAGTATTTGTGAGAGTTGTGTGTGTGCTTTTCTGTGGGAGACCGAGTAGCATTCTGAAGGTGCCGGTGTAGAAGGTAAACGGTGTGATTACTAAGTTTGTTTCTCCCTATGACACATATGATGGAGGGAAGGTAAATGGATGAAAAGAACTAGCGATGATTAACAAAATTAAGAACTGTCGGAGCAGTCGACTGACACTGTGTTCAGCCGACTGGTGCGTCGATTTAATTATGATTATTTGGAAATCCCATGTAATGTGATATTCCATCATGTTGATCTTGCGTAATGATTTGAGAATTATATCTTCATCTTCGTAAGGAAGTTATGAATAGTGTCAATGCCTGTTTAAAATATTTCTTTAAAGAAAAGGGCATATTAGTAACTTGAAATTCCATGCTACGATGTTTCTGAACAAGTAAGGAGTGTGATGTTTATGAAATATGAATGTGTGTATGATGTGATGAAAATGCATGTGAGAACGGTGGAAAAGATAATTACTGTTTTGAATTATGGAACTGAACAGTCGACTTAGTGCGTGTAGCCAGTCAACTGAGCTGAACTTTGAATTGTACTATTAAAAATCCCAGAACAGACGACTGGTGGATGAACAGTCGACTGTCACGTAGATGATACTGTGAACATAAAAAATTGCGGGACAGCCGACTGGTCGTGTACAGCAGTCGACTCTCCCGAGTATTTATGATGAACCTGTATTTGACTGTATGAGTCGACTGGTATTCTTCCAAGTCGACTGTACAGAGTGGACCTTGATATGTATGAGATTTCGTTTTATTTATTGCTGTTGGAAGTTCTGAACTTCATGATTGAAGTCAATGAATTCTTATGACTGTATGGATTTATGTGAAAAGAATTATAGATATGAATTGAGGATTAAATGAATATGAAAGGCTAAGATCATGATAAGAAAGTCTGTGAGACTCTAAGATGAATTATGAGCTGAAAGTGCTCAATTGGAAATTGTAAATTTGAAATTGAAATGAAAGAGTAGCTAAGTCTCCCCCGGCAGTGAAATGAAATGATATTGAAAAGAAGACCAAGGTTGGTCATGTGTGAATGAAATGATAAGTCCGGTTTGGTGGAGAGGCTAACTCTAGAGCTTTGATTTTGATTCATGATTCTAATGACTTTAGTACAGAGTGAGGAGGTGATGAAAGTGAGAGAAAAACATGAGTATGAGAACTAGAGTTTACGGTGCGGGTGTGTGAGCCGTAGAATGCATGCTTGATGAGTCGAGACATGGCGCGGGCACAACTCAGAATGATCGGACTCTAGTCACACTTGTGGGATGTTTGGTGACTGTAAGAGGATCGTGTTCAGGGAGGAGGCTTGAATTGCCACAGAATACATGCTTGATGAGTCAAGACATGGCGTGGGGTTCCCCTCCAGGGTCCAGTGCACGAGCTTGTACTCATAGACCATTTAAGATACTCACCGTAATTACAGAAGTAGAGTAAATCATGGCGAGGGATTGAACCCTATAAAAATGAAGAACGATTAAGAGGCTTGCCCTCGGACCTATGTAGTATGGGATGCATAGAATCCGAACAAGTGCGCATTA
Organism: Hemerocallis citrina; assembly: GCA_017893485.1. Classification (NCBI taxonomy): domain Eukaryota; kingdom Viridiplantae; phylum Streptophyta; class Magnoliopsida; order Asparagales; family Asphodelaceae; genus Hemerocallis; species Hemerocallis citrina. Next base: position 60,775,407 of record CM030367.1, on the reverse strand, counting down.
GTGTCATGTAAATTAAATAATTGCATTAAGGATCAAGTGCACAATCACGACACGACATCATTAAAAGTTCCCTTTTGATTTATATTCTTATTATGAACAAGTTTGTGATTTGTTAAGAAATGAGATACGTTATGCTGTTTCTGGCATAGAGAGGATGGCCATGTATAACTATCGTCGGTTGAATAAACTGACGTACCCACAGTTTTGTATGCAGGATGAATTACATGTAAAGAGGAATGGATGCATAAAGATTTTATCATGGTGTTGTACATTCATGTAAATGTTGTATATTTTGCTTCCGCTGTGCAAATGTAAATATAATATGATGTAAACTCTGATGTAAAAAGAAAAGTTTGAATTTCATTGTAAAATTGTACTCAAAGAAAGTGAAAAGATCCTGTAGAACATCTCGAACTCAGTGATTTAGGATTCGGGGCGTTACAGAGTGGTATCAGAGCCACGCTTTCTACACTTTCCACACTTGTACAAATATAAGGAACGACACCCTAGATGTGGATATTAGAGTGTGTGTTTGAGTCTAGAGATTTAAATGTAAGTGACTTACATTTGTGTTGCTCTATGATTTATGCTTCTTCCTCTCTATTTCTAAGATGGCTGATCACTTCGACCCTGCTGGAGGCGACGAGTGGCATATCATTGAGGAAGAGTACCATCCTGGACAGGCTGATTCTGAGGACGAGTATCACCCTGGACAAGCAGATTCTGATGATGAGGAGTGGCCTGAATCTCGAGAGATTACCCCACCTCCAGATTCATCTGACGATTCTTCTTCCGATGAAGAAGAGGGACCAGCTCTGAGTGGCACTGTGGCTTCTCTTCAGAGGCAAGTGGAGACCCTGAAGGAGAGAGTTGGAGTTTTGGAAGCTCAGCTGGCACAGCGGAAGGACGATTTCTCTGTTCTCAGTCACCGAGTGTGGGAACTTGAAAAGAGAAAGAACCTGACGGATGTGCTGAAAGATGAAGTGGACGAACTGCGGGAAGAACTTCGAGCAGTGAAGAGGACCCGTAGGAGTTAGATTGTTGTAGCTTCTATTTTCTTCATTTTTGATGTCAAAAATGTTTTTAATTCGAATGTATAAACTTTGGAATTCAATGAAATGCAAGTTGGTTTAAATTCTTGTCTTATACTTCGAACTTAATGGATCTTTTGCATCAGAATATGTCGAGAAGAGGGGCTAGGAATGGTGAAGGTTTGGACCTGGAGACCGAACTTGCAAGGGTTTTGAAAAAAAAAAGAAGAAGACTAGGCCTTCGCCGTATCGAATATGAATAATGGGTAACAATAGCATGGCACTTCAAATTCGGTATGAACAAACTATTATTTTATTGTTTTTCCTAACATAAGATTTTGTATCGAAATAGTAGTATGAAACAAAGGTTATTTCCGATTTTATGTGTCGGGAGTACATTTCAGCGTTAAAAACAACTTTTCTTCCACAACAGAAGTCTCTTTCTCATATTTATGTTACGAAGAAGAGTACAAAAATGAAAAAAAAAGATCATTTTTCCTTATTTGATCGTATTCCAGACGCTGAATGCAGTGGCTGTGAACCAAGGAAGCGGGCCGGCGAATCCAGTGCCCGAGGCAATTAAGCTAGTGGAATCATTCAAGAGAATGAAACCACCAGTATTCGAGGGAAAGTCAGACCCAGATGCGGCTGACAACTGGATTCGGCAAGTGGAAACGATCTTCGAGGTGTTGGAGACACCGGAGGGCAGCAAGGTCAAGTTGGCGACTTTGCAGTTGGAGAAGGATGCGGCTGTTTGGTGGCAGTCGATGAAGAGGACCATGGGAGGCATGTTGCTCGGCTGGGAGGAATTTCTGGAAGAATTCTGCAGCCATTATTTCCCCTCCGACGTCCAGGAGAAGAAGGCAGTAGAGTTTCTGTCACTTCAGCAAGGCAGCATGTCAGTGAGGGAGTATGAGACTAAGTTTACTCAGCTCTCCAGGTATGCTCCAGAACTGGTGATGGATGAGGCGAAGAAGGCTCGCAAGTTCGAGCATGGGTTGAGGCCAAGCTTGAGATCCCGGATGATACCCCTTGGTATCAGGCGATTCGACAAGCCGGTCAAGAGGGCGGCAGCGACGGAGGCGGATATGGAGCAGTTCCATGTTGTTCAGAACCGGAGGAACAACTGGTAGTCCGGGAAGAGGCCTGCACAATCGGGGAGTTTCAAGGGGCAACCATCTGCACAGAGGTTCAAACCGACAGGGGCGAACGCTATCAGTGTAGCTGGAGGACCTGGAAACAAGGTGGGGAGACCTTCTGCAGTCACCTGTTACAACTGTGGGGAAGTGGGACATTACCAATCTCAATGTCTCAAACCACGGGCTGGCAATCACAATGTGCCAATACAGCAAACTGGGAAGAGGCCGTACCAATCAGGGCGAGTATTTGCTTTGACGGAAGCTAATGCTGATGAGGCAGATCAGGTCATCTCTGGTACGAGGGCTGATGTTTAGTGGTTTCGTCATTTCTTCTTCCCGTTTATATTGTGAAACTGTTATGTAATGGTGTGTATAATGTAACAGGAGAACTCTATCTTAATGGAAAGAAAGCTGTTGTGTTATTCGATACTGGATCCTCTCATACATTTGTGTCTCCTAGATTTGCTAAAGTGTTGGGAGTTGAACCGAAGATTTTTCCAGGCAAGATCTTGGCAGTAGCTACTCCATCAGGGAAAACTCTGACCACTGATCGGTATTATGCTGATTGCGAGATTGTGATTGGAGATCGAATCTTTGGTATTGATCTGATCGAGCTAACTATCTTGGGAGTCGATGTTATCATTGGCATTGATTGGATGTCGGTGTACAGTGCAAGCATCGAGTGTAAGACCAAGACCGTAACAGTGAAGGCTCCAGGTGGACCTGAAGTCACTTTCCAAGGGAAGCAGAAATGTTCTAAGCTGGTGGCAACTATCCGCAAGGAAGAGACTCCTGTGGATTTGCAAGGGATTCCTGTGGTTCGGGACTATCCGACCGTGTTCTTGGAAGATTTTCCTAGGTTACCTCCGCATCGTGATGTAGATTTCAGCATCACTGTTCAACTGGAAAGTGCACCCATTTCTAAGGCACCTTATAGGATGGCTCCAGTGGAACAGGATGAGGTGAAACGGCAGATTGAGGAACTATTGGGGAAAGGCTTTATTCAACCTAGTGCGTCACCTTGGGGAGCACCAGTGCTTTTGGTAAAGAAGAAGGATGGATCGATGAGGATGTGTATCGATTACCGAGAGCTGAATAAGGTCACTGTTCAGAATAAGTATCCGATTCCTCGAACTGATGACTTGTTCGATAGTCTACAAGGAGCAGCTGTATTCTCCAAAATAGATTTTTGATCAGGATATCACCAAGTGCGAGTGAAAGCTGAAGATGTGCACAAAACTGCATTTAGAATTCGGCATGGGCATTACGAATTCTTAGTTATGCCATTCGGAGTGACAAATGCACCCGCAATCTTCATGGATTTGATGAACAGAGTTCTGAGGCCGTTTATTGATTCTTTCGTCGTGGTGTTTATCGACGATATTCTCGTGTACTCCAAGTCAGAGGCAGAGCACACCGAGCATTTGGCAGCAGTTTTGCAGAAGCTGGAAGAGCAGAGGTTGTATGCCAAGTTATCCAAGTGTGATTTCTGGAAATCTGAAGTGGCATTCCTAGGTCACATCCTTTCTAAGGAGGGAGTGGCAACTGACCCTCAGAAGATAGAGGCAGTGAGAGATTGGGCTAGGCCTACTACAGTGAAGGAAGTCAGAAGTTTCCTTGGGATGACTGGATACTACAGGAGATTCATTCAAGGTTATGCTCAGATAGCTGTACCGCTTACTGGACTGACCAAGAAGAATGTGAGCTTCAAGTGGACTGAGCAATGTGAGGCAAGCTTTCAGGAGTTGAAAGATAGGCTGACTACTGCACCTATTTTGGCTTTGCCTAGAGCAGGTGTTGAGTATGATGTTTATAGCGATGCTTCACATCGGGAGCTTGGTTGTGTCTTAATGCAAGAAGGTAGAGTAATCGCTTATGGGTCTAGGCAACTACGACCGCATGAGAAGAATTACCCTACTCATGATCTGGAGTTGGCTATGATTATCTTTGCTTTGAAGCAATGGAGGCACTATGTGTACGGAGAGAAGTTGAACATGTACACGGACCACAAGAGCTTGAAGTATATTTATCAGCAGAGGGATCTCAATCTGAGGCAGCGGAGATGGTTGGAAGTGCTCGAGGATATGCGACCTGAGATCAAGTATCATCCTCGAAAGGCTAATGTTGTTGCTGATGCACTTAGTCTCAAGAGCAGTTTGGCCAGTCTGATTACAACTCAGAGGCATTTGATTGAGGAGTTGGACCGAGCAGGTATTGAGGTTGTCATGCAAGGATTGGGAGCATCTTTGGCTCAGTTGAGGCTTCAGCCTACTTTGAATGCAAAGATCATTGCAAGTCAGGAGGTTGATGCTGATATCTTGGAGATGAAGGAGCAGGTTAGTGCTGGCAGGTTGCCCGGATTTCAGACCAGGGATGGAGTGCTTTGGTTCGGAGATAGGCTGTGTGTTCCAAATCAGGCGGACCTGAAAGAGAGTATTCTTCAGGAGGCGCATGCTACTCTTTTGTCGGTACATCCTGGGAGTACTAAGATGTACAAGGACATCAAACAGCATTTCTGGTGGTCAGGTTTGAAGCGGGATGTGGCTGATTTTGTCGTGAAGTGTGAGGTTTGTCAGCAAGTCAAGGTCGAAAATCAGAGTCCCGGAGGTCTGTTACAGCCGTTACCTATTCCGGAATGGAATGGGATAACATCAGTATGGATTTCATCACGGGATTGCCTAAGAGTCCTAAGGGCAATGATGCGATTTGGGTTATAGTCGATCGACTGACCAAGTCCGCTCACTTTTTGGCGATGAAACTCACTGCTTCGATGGACAAGTTGGCTGAGATGTATGTTGGCGAGATTGTCAGACTTCATGGTGTTCCGTCAACTATTGTGTCTGATCGAGATGCGCGGTTTACTTCGCATTTCTGGAGGAGTCTTCAGACAGCTTTCGGTACCAAGACAGATTTCAGCACTGCTTTTCATCCGCAAACCGATGGCAGACCGAGAGAGTCAATCGTATTCTTGAGGATATGCTTCGGTGTTGTATACTAGACTTCAGAGGCAGTTGGGAAAGGCATTTACCTTTGGTAGAGTTTGCCCACAACAACAGTTTTCAGGCTAGCATCGGGATGGCGCCGTACGAAGCTTTGTATGGCAGGAAGTGCAGGACTCCTATTTGTTGGTATGAAGTTGGGGAGCGGCAGTTGTTTGGTCCTGAGCTTGTACAGCTGACTTCTGAGAAGATTGATCTGATCAGGAAAAGGTTGGTGGAAGCTCAGAGCAGGCAGAAAAGCTATGCAGACAACCGGAGAAGGGACCTTGAGTTTGAGGTTGGTGACTTTCGTCTTTCTGAAGGTATCGCCCAGTAAGGGTGTGGTTCGATTTGGCAAAGGCGGGAAGTTAGCCCCGAGGTTTATAGGCCCTATAAGATATTGAAAAGGATCGGGAAAACTGCTTACCGGCTTGAATTACCGGGAGAGTTGTCTCAGGTGCACAATGTCTTCCATGTGTCTATGCTGAGAGGTTATATTCCAGATCCGAGTCATCATTTTCCTGAAGTGCCGGAAGGTTTGCAGTTAGACCTGAATTACATCGAGACTCCTGTCGAGATTGTTGACCGTAGGGAGAAAGTCTTGAGGAATAAGACGATACCGATGGTCAAAGTAGTCTGGAGAAACCACTTGGTTGAGGAGGCTACTTGGGAATCTGAGGAGAGGATGTTGAAGGACTATCCTGAGCTTTTTGCTTGATTGTATCTTTGTATCCTTGTATCTTTGTATTTTAGTATCTTTTGTCTATTGTTGTTGTTATGTTATATTTCGAGTTTTTCTCGCTCTTGGCTGTAGTTCCGGGGACGGAACTATTCTAAGGAGGGAGTGATGTAATACCCCGATTTTTCCTAATATATAAAGATTATTTATTTTGTTGCACGTGGTATGCACGTGTAATATTTTGGCTATTATTTTCAACATGATGAATAAGCATATTGTTTTCTATAAGGATTTTCCCTAAAGCCCAAATGATAATTTACTTATCTTTCTTTTAAAAATATTTATTTCTGGCCCAATTAATTTTAGCCCATGAATTAAAACCCTTTATTATTTTTCTACAACTTGCAACTTGTAGCATCCTTTCTTTTAATCACCGGGTATTTGATGTACAAATTTGTAGAGTGGTTTGTGTGTACACGTGCACTCAATGTACACGTGCACAAGGCACAAAGCTTGGCCGGTTGGAGTAAGTAATGGGATAGGATCATGGGCGGTTACTTTGGAGCTGTGGATAGTTTTGCAACTTCCTAGTGAATTCTAGCCCTTGATCTTCCAACTCCCTAATGCATCCTAACCCTCCATCTCACTCTAATTTGTGTATAAATACCCCCTCCCATTCTCTATTTCTTTTACACTAAAATTATTATTGTAAGAGAAGTATTTGTGAGAGTTGTGTGTGTGCTTTTCTGTGGGAGACCGAGGAGCATTCTGAAGGTGCCGGTGTGGAACAAGGAGCAAAGAGCAAGAAGTGCTGCACTGCATTGAGGAACTTTGCTGGATTCAATTATTTCTTCAAATAAGGTGGGTGTTTTTCAGGATTTCTAATGTAGGAATTATAACATGATTATTATAATTGCTACCATGTTACAGAAAGTAAATTCAATGTATTAGAAATGCCTGAGCATGCTGTTGATAATAAGAACGAATGAGTTGGTACAGTCGACTGTCGCATGAATCAGTCGACTGGTATGAGACAATTATTTTTGTGATGTGGTGATAAACATGTATGCAAATAGACACAACGGTGTGATTACTAAGTTTGTTTCTCCCTATGACACATATGATGGAGGGAAGGTAAATGGATGAAAAGAACTAGCGATGATTAACAAAATTAAGAACTGTCGGAGCAGTCGACTGACACTGTGTTCAGCCGACTGGTGCGTCGATTTAATTATGATTATTTGGAAATCCCATGTAATGTGATATTCCATCATGTTGATCTTGCGTAATGATTTGAGAATTATATCTTCATCTTCGTAAGGAAGTTATGAATAGTGTCAATGCCTGTTTAAAATATTTCTTTAAAGAAAAGGGCATATTAGTAACTTGAAATTCCATGCTACGATGTTTCTGAACAAGTAAGGAGTGTGATGTTTATGAAATATGAATGTGTGTATGATGTGATGAAAATGCATGTGAGAACGGTGGAAAAGATAATTACTGTTTTGAATTATGGAACTGATCAGTCGACTTAGTGCGTGTAGCCAGTCAACTGAGCTGAACTTAGAATTGTACTATTAAAAATCCCAGAACAGACGACTGGTGGATGAACAGTCGACTGTCACGTAGATGATACTGTGAACATGAAAAGTTGCGGGACAGCCGACTGGTCGTGTACAGCAGTCGACTCTCCCGAGTATTTATGATGAACCTGTATTTGACTGTATGAGTCGACTGGTATTCTTCCAAGTCGACTGTACAGAGTGGACCTTGATATGTATGAGATTTCGTTTTATTTATTGCTGTTGGAAGTTCTGAACTTCATGATTGAAGTCAATGAATTCTTATGACTGTATGGATTTATGTGAAAAGAATTATAGATATGAATTGAGGATTAAATGAATATGAAAGGCTAAGATCATGATAAGAAAGTCTGTGAGACTCTAAGATGAATTATGAGCTGAAAGTGCTCAATTGGAAATTGTGAATTTGAAATTGAAATGAAAGAGTAGCTAAGTCTCCCCTGGCAGTGAAATGAAATGATATTGAAAAGAAGACCAAGGTTGGTCATGTGTGAATGAAATGATAAGTCTAGTTTTGTGGAGAGGCTAACTCTAGAGCTTTGATTTTGATTCATGATTCTAATAACTTTAGTACATAGTGAGGAGGTGATGAAAGTGAGAGAAAAACATGAGTATGAGAACTAGAGTTTACGGTGCAGAATGCATGCTTGATGAGTCAAGACATGGCGCGGGCACAACTCAGAATGATCGGACTCTAGTCACACTTGTGGGATGTTTGGTGACTGCAAGAGGATCGTGTTCAGGGAGGAGGCTTGAATTGGCACAGAATGCATGCTTGATGAGTCAAGACATGGCATGGGGTTCCCCTCCAGGGTCCAATGCACGAGCTTGTACTCATAGACCATTTAAGATACTCACCGTAATTACAGAAGTAGAGTAAATCATGGCGAGGGATTGAACCCTATAAAAATGAAGAACGATTAAGAGGCTTGCCCTCGGACCTATGTAGTATGGGATGCATAGAATCCGAACAAGTGCGCATTAGTGTCATGTAATTTAAATAATTGCATTAAGGATCAAGTGCACAATCACGACACGACATCATTAAAAGTTCCCTTTTGATTTATATTCTTATTATGAACAAGTTTGTGATTTGTTAAGAAATGAGATTCGTTATACTGTTTCTGGCATAGAGAGGATGGCCATGTATAACTATCGTCGGTTGAATAAACTAACGTACCCACAGTTTTGTATGCAGGATGAATTACATGTAAAGAGGAATGGATGCATAAAGATTTTATCATGGTGTTGTACATTCATGTAAATGTTGTATATTTTGCTTCCGCTGTGCAAATGTAAATGTAATATGATGTAAACTCTGATGTAAAAAGAAAAGTTTGAATTTCCTTGTAAAATTGTACTCAAAGAAAGTGAAAAGATTCTGTAGAACATCTCGAACTCAGTGATTTGGGATTCGGGGCGTTACATGTCAGCATCGCTAAACGATAAGATAGTGTTTTCTTGTAAACTGTGCCTGCCTCGAGATCCGCACTGAGATCCAGCGGCTCAGATCGCTCCACGTCGCTCAGTATTCCTAGCCGAGCGACTAGCGATCCGACCCACTCGCGCCTCTTCTTCGCCCCAAGGGTCTTCCTAGCCCAAGGGTCTTCCAAGCACAAGGGTCTTCCTAGCACACCTTACAAGGGTCTTCCTAGCCCAAGGGTCTTCCAAGCACAAGGGTCTTCCTAGCACATCTTCTCCGCCCCTAGGAGTGGAACTCCTCTTCCAAAATCCCCAAGACCAAAGTACTTATCAACTTCATGAAGACAAGCATGTTGCGGGGCTATTCTGACCATGAAGGAGGGTGAATATTCATCCCACTCCTAAAGAGAAGTTGTAGATCTTCGAACTAGCTTCGAAACGAGGGGTCGCACTCCCCGATCGGACCTCCGTAGCACCAGGAAAGTGGATCTCAATGCAGCTACGCCGAATAGCTCGGGAATCCGAGCCGAGCCACTTGCGCGAGGGAGAAATCCGAGCCAAACCCGAGCAAGAATCTGAGCTCTTCCCATCCGAGCCCCAACATCAAAGAGCCCGGTCGGCTGCCGAGCAAGCGCCTTTCCGATCCTGCAAACGGAGAAAACTCACTTTCTCCTCAACATTCGTGTAAGATCTCAATCAGACGGCTCAGATCATTCCAGCACCACTACACGACAAGATAGCGTTTTCTTGGGAATTGAGCCCGTCTCGAGATTCGTGCCACCATCCAACGACCCAGATCAAGCCACATAGTTCGGATCTCCAATCCGAGCTACTGTCCGGCCGAGCTTCAAAGTTGCAAAAAATGTGCCTCAAAATTTGCGCTCGGATTTGCCGAACAAGAAGCAAATAAAAAAAAAAAAGAAAAAAAAAAGAAAGAGGCACAAGGGGCCGGGTTCGGACCCGTTAAGGGGATCCAACCCGAACCCCTTCCCATCTCCTTCTCCAAAACTCCTGGCGCCAAAACAGCGATGAAGAAACCCAAAGCTCCACGGTGCCGAGCGCCCTCACCGACCTCGTCCTCCACCGAGCTCACGTTGAGCTCCGACGAGCGCTACGGCGTCGAGCTCCTCCGACGACGTCGAGCACCCATCGCCAAGCTCGCCAACCCATCAACCTCCGAAGCTTCGAACTCCGCTTCGTCGCAAACTCCCATGCCGAACTCTCCATGACTGAGCTCCTGCGGCGAGCTCCTCCACGGCGCGAGCTCCGAGCTGCTTCTTCGACGAGTCCATCGCTGCCACTAATGAGCTCCGCGCTCGAGCTCGCGACCAAGCCGCGCCGCAATACCGAGCTCAAAAGCTTCAAACACATCTTCACCGGCCTCCCAGCTCCGGCGCTGAGCTACGAACCCATTACTGAGCTCGAGCTCCACAAGCCCCTCGCGATACCGAGCTCTTCACTGCTTCGAGCTCCGACCTCCCGACCTCCATTCCTCGCCGAGCAACCTTTTCGTCAACCACGAGCTCCACTCCTCCAAGCTCCACCGCGGCCTCTCCGAGCTCCTCTGCCGACGAGCTCCACCTCCCGTCAAGCACGCCTCACCACGCCTCCACTGCCAAGCTCCAGCGGCGAGCTCCTCCACAGCGAACGAGCTCCTCTCCTCCACCAAACTCCTCTCCTCCGTCAAGCTCCGCTCCAACTACAAGTGCCGAGCTCTCCACGAGACGAACTCCACGGTACCCTCGCCGTTGCCGAGCTCTCTCACCCTCACTCCGAGCCGCGTCACGAAGCTCCACCATGGCCGAACTTCCCCATCGTCGAGGTTCTTTCCACCGAGCTCCATTAACGCCCTCGAAGACGAAGACGGGACGGAGTCGGAGTCGGAGGCGTGATAAGAGGCGGAGGCGTGGTAGGAGTCGTGGACGAAGAAGAGAGATGAAGAGAACGAAGAAGAAAAGAACAGATCTCAAGAAGAAGAAGAACGAAGCTGGCGGGAGAAAAAAAAATTGCCACGTGGCGACACCTCAGTGGCTGGCTCGGGCTTGGATCCGCTATGCAAAATTCGCCACAGTCGCTCGGTCGGCTGCCGAACAAGTCCCTTTCCGATCCTGCAAACGGAGAAAAAAGCCACCGAGCAACTCCAACCGTTGGATCTTCGCGAAAATCGCGCAAAAATTGATGAACGGCTCAGATCGCGCCACGTCTGCACAAAACGACAAAATAGCAATTTTTCGAAAAACGTGCCCCCTCGAGATTCGTGCCAGGATCCGACGGCGCAGAACGTGCCACGTGTCAGGTATTATTTAATTTAATTTATTTATTTATTTAATTGTTTTTTTATTTAAAAAATCCGAAAAAATATTTAAAAAATCGAAAAAATTAATTAAAAATTCTAAAAAATAATTATTAATTCAGAAAAAATATTTTAAAATTCTGGAAAAATAATTATTTAATTAGAATAATTAATTAATATTTTCGATAATTAATTATTTAATTCGGAAAATGAATAAAAAATTCAAAAAAATGAGAAAATATTTAGAAAAATCTGGAAAAATCACCAAAAATCCAAAAAATTCTGAGAATATTTTTGGGCATTTTACAAGCCCAGAATAACACCGTTATACCCCAAGCAAGATCCAAAACTCCCTTAAGAACACCGATAAAATCCCGTATGCCATTAGAACAGTAAAACTACTCCTCAAAGACTGAAAAACTCAGTCTCTAAGAGTGGGGGGCTCGTGATATGGCTAAAAATAGGATTAAATCGGGACCGTTCACATCGGAGACGAATCTTACGGGTCCGAAGCGGGTACTGGGTCTCCTCCTCACAGATCCAACAACCCGCGAACGGATCCATCTCAACTGGGTACGGGTCCCGACCCGATACAAACCCAGACCAGCAAGAGGAGATCAGGGTCACTGATTTGACTAAATTAACGGGCCTGATTTGTAGTTATCCTCTCACCGGGAATTAAGGGATTACATTCCTAATCTGATTACGAGGATTTTATGCCTTATCAGATCACAGGAATCACATTCCTAATCTGATCCCAACGGCGACTATAAATACCCCCCACCTACCACTGTTACAGGTTAATCACTCTTTTTTCAACTAAGCTCTTTCTTAATCATATCATTGGTTACTGACAAGAGCGTCGGAGGGTGCGTCGCCGGGATGAACCCCGGTGTTTCGCACTTTCCTTGCAGGTGTACGGCGGGAGTCGGCAGCCCAACTTCGACGAATAGGTCTGGACTCGCTATTCAGGTTTTTCCACGAACCCACAAATTCTATCTATTTACCCCCACACCAAATTCAACGGTAACAAACAGTAATAATAATAATAGCAATAATGATAATAATAATATCAATAATAATAAAATAACAGTAACAATAATAGTAAAAATAATAACAACAACAAATATAATAACAGCAATAGTAATAACAATAATAATAATAACGAAAACAATAGCAATAATAATAATAGTGGCAAAAATAATTTTATACACAAAATAGAGTAAAATCAACTATACTAGTTCAAATTGTATGGAAATATAAGTGTAATTGTATAAACAAAATGTCATAAGGATTTTTTTTTTTTTTTAACCATCTGTTTCATTATATAAGTAAAAAGTCTTGAAATATCAATTAGCAAATACGTAGAAAAATCTTGCCTCCTTAACATCAAGTTGCATATTTGCCTTCACGACATCAGGTTGTAGGTTACCGTCTGGATATTCGGTTGCATATTTTGCCTTTCTGATATCTAGTTGCAATTTGCCTCCATTGACATCGAGTTGCATATTTGCCATCTCGACATTAGGTTGCACCGAAATGGTGAATGCATATAAAATTGAGCATGTTCGGGCTCAAAACAAAATAATAATAATAATAGTAACGATAAAAATAATAATAATAGGAATAACAATAATAATAACAAAATATCAATACTAATAACAATAAGAATAACAATGATAATAACAATGATCACAACAATAATAATAACAATCGCAAAAATGATAACAATAATAATAATAATAACAATAATATTTAAATATTAACAACACTAGTAAAAATAATAATGCAAGACAAAATATAGGTTTGGGTTCAACATTATTTTTTGTGAGGGTAATTCAATATTAATAATAATAAAATAATGAAAACAATAATAATGAAAACAATGGCAATAATAATAGTAGTAGTAATAATAGCATTATACAACAAAATAAGAATTTGTCTTATCAAAATAATCCAATAGAAATATATGGTCGATCAAAAATGAAAAGTGAAGTTAAAATACACCATTATTCGAAATAACATAATCTTTGTTGAGAAACATTTTTATTGGAGATCCAAAATAAATATAACAAACAATAATCAAAATATAGAGAGTATTCGGGAAAAATAAATATAAATAGAAAAATAGGTAGAAGAAAAACGAATCTATACCCAATAAAGAGTTAGGATGACTACAAGGGACAAAAAGAAATCAAAACATTGAATGCGAAGGGAGAGGAATGAGGGTCAAAATCGGAATTGAAGAGAATATAGTAGGGAGAAACAACTAACATGTTACTCAATATTGAATTGACAAAATATGATAGATACAAAAACAGAAAAAATAAAAGATGCAAGAACTGAAATGCAACAAAATAGCGAAATACCTGCAATCGCACCTCCGGCAGTCTCTACTTCCTTCGCAATCTGGTTGTAGGCTTGACCACGTGTCCCAGCCTGTCCTCCACTGGGAGTTGATCCTCCAGTTAGTTTATTTCTCCTGTTATTTGGGCAGTTTCGAACCTGGTGATCACTTGCTCTGCATACAAAACATAGGCGGTTAGCCATCCGACAATCCTTGCGTATGTGACCAATCTTATGGCAATAGTTGCATGTCGGGCCCTTCCTTCTAGGGGTCTATCCCATGATAGCGAAGGCATGATGCTGGGGTGTAATTATACACAGTCGGGTAAGCTGTGCATTCTCCTGGGCTCTTTCCAGACTAGCTCTCATTAGCTCATTGTGCACTCGTTGTAGCTCCATCATTCGTTGCATCGCCTTAAGAATGGCAACATTCTCTGATGTTCCATCCGTGGATGGGGGAGTCGGAGAATTTTCACGAGCCATAGTCTGCAAAAACATCAAGTTGGTGAGTACCCAGACTTATGTGGGTAGATTGACAAATGATAATGAATACAAGGGATGGGAGGATACAAGGAATCAAAGGATTGAATGCAAAGGAGTCAGATGTGGATCGAACAGGATTAATATCCAGATTATATTAAACTTATTTCATGTTCATGTGATCAGCATGATGCGCATATTATTGAGTTAACCTGGCTAGAGCCAAACCCGACTAATATATCAATCAAAGCTAAACATCCGTAAAGATAGTCATGTTTGATTGACATATTACTCAACCCTGGGCTCTGATACCACTAAAAAGCTGTCATGCCCCGCTTCCCAAAATAGGAGAATACGAGCACGTAACGAAGGTCCAGCGAATGATTAAACATCCTCCACAAGCTGTACCGGTCTAACTCAACAATATACAAGAGAAAAAACCACACAGACAAAGAATATAATCACATAAACAATAAATAAACTCGAAGAAAATGATGAAATAAATTCACTAAATAATAATCCAACATCAGGGACAAAACAAACTTCGCAAGAATACAAAGTATGATAAAAAGAAATACAATAAGCAAATAATAAAAGATAGCTAAGAAGTCTAATAGTCCAGCTCCAATCTTCAAGGAGTTTGCTCGCCAATGTCTTATGATATTGCTCCTTCGGTACCTATTAATACTGGATTTAAAAAGAAAGAAAAGAGAGCCCTTAGAGCAAGTCGTGGGCAGCAAGTAGAGAAAACGGAGGATAAAGGAAAGCATGAATATCAAAGAATAGGGACATGGTCAAAGACAAAGAACAAAACAAAGAGTAGGCAATAATATCAAAAGGGTTACAATAATTACACATGTAATGCGTGATGTCAAGTAAATGTCAATACAAGATCAAGTATGCAGGTTATTAGTCATTTTATTAGTTTATCTAGTGCACGTATTACTGCATCCCATTTCACAGGTTCCGCACAAGCACAGCGATCGTTTTAGACTGATGGTGAATTCACGAAGCGTGCACTCGGCGTCGATGACGATCAATAATTAACAATCAATAATTGCAATCAATACTTCTTCCAATCAATACTCCTCCTTCCAATCAATATTTCTCCTCCTTCCAATCAATATTTCTCCTCCTTCCAATACGATATAACGATAAGGCCTTGCCAAGTACATTTTTCGATCGTTCACTACCAAGTCCTGCCCATGATACCCCGGCTTGTTATTAAGTAATTTTCATCCTATGTGAGCATGCAAGAGGGTGTCAATGTTGTATAATACTAAGTGTATCTATTTCTATGCGTTACAGACAAATCATGAGGCAAATAGGTCAAATAAACACACATCACATGATCAGGACAGCATGACCTTGCTGTACTAAAATATGAATTATGGTCACTACACAATAGTAAAGCTGAATCTGCCGGAAGATCTGCAAAGTAGAATTCCACACGGTTCCAGCGAGTATAATTAAGGTATATAAAAGGTATAGGAACTAGGGTGAAAACTCTAATATAATCAGGTTTTATGTTCAATCAGCATGCAGTAGGTTATGTTCCATTAATTAATTCGAAACAGAAAACTCATTATTAAAATCTACATAAATTCAAGGGAGTAGTTATACATGTCTAGGTTCAGCCTAAAATATTTTAGATTTTTCTTTTACTGTTAACAGGGTCAACTAAAATGAACAACAGCAGGATACGCTTGAAATTATGAGTCTGAAATTTCTAACACAATTGCAGTAAAGTGATGATATCTAACAGATGAAAAATTGGAATTTAAATCCAGACCAGGGAAAAATTATCTAGACATTAAGGGCTACATTTTATATTCAGTATGTTTTCTCAAATTATGTCATTAGCATGTCAAAAAATGATTCAAAGTGAAATATACAGCAGTCCAGAAATCAACTTAACATAAAAAGATAACAAATAATTCATACGTTCACATATAGCATGCAAATGGGCAATCAAAGCAATCCTAGGTGTCAACATGCAAATTCCTAAGGTTTAAGATACATTTATCATGGTCAAGGTGTCAAGTCTTACTTGAATTCCGAATTAAATTCATCTAATGAATTTAAATTACAATTTCGATCCATTCTAAGTGTGTGACCCTGTAGATTCCCATTACGTTGACAGTAATGCTAAAAATCTTATTCCTATTTTAGTGTTACAAACAGTGAGCGGTATCTAGTAATATATCATTGCTACTCAAGTAACGAGAATGCCAGTGATTTGACATAACCTATCTGTGATCATTATTACCATGTAGTCTAATCTTTTTTTCTAGATATCTTAATTGACCACAATGCATAGAGCGTGTCACCTTGTATAGTTCAATCTATGGTTTCTTGATGTCTGAGTGGACTTACTAAAACAAATAAGCCCCATATCTCATATTGACTCATTTGAGCACGGCCATGCATTTTACAGTCTCACTCAATTAAGAGGCCTGTAGATATCACTCCTGTTATGTATGAGGGAGAAGTCCTATTAAGTCACTTACATCCCTCTACATGATTTGTAGTATATCCAATAGTCGACTTTATAATGACCTTATTACAAGCAACGTTTGACGGCATTAAAACATATAATTTCTCATGAAGGGAACCGTAATGAATTCAAGTCAAAGGACTACGTACACCATGGTCACTGTGAGAACCGCTTATGACACTCACATAACGGTCCATGCAGCGTTCTCATGGTGGGGCAGTCTAGTACATTATTACTCTAATATGTATCCATGTGAAGACTTGATATCTCATATCCATAACCCGTGAGAATGGTCATTAGTCTACGCACACACTAGTCTCTAAGTATTATTGTTGTCCAAATTTACAATAATACTTGACTAGGGATATTTAAGAATAATGTTCTGATTTCAGTCAAAAGGATCTCACAATCAAGTCATGCACTTAATATCCCATGGTATTGAACCTATTATTCTAAGGACTTTATTATGCTCATTTAATCACAATAAACAACACAATAAATGAAATGCTTCATACATGAAATAAATGTAATAATGCAATGTAAACTAGTAATGTCAATACACAACTGGCCTCTAGAGCATACACCACCAAATATGTCATCGATGACTGTATTTTTTCTGTCCCACATCCCTCTTAAATTAGTGTAAAGTATAAAGATATTTTATTATTAGGTACCTATATCTCTTCACGGACTTCCAAATTCACTTCGGGGACTTGGGTCTTTTCCATGCAATATCTTCTTTTGAAGTAATAGAGAGATTAGATTTTTGCATAAGTTCTTATCGAGTGAAATGACGAACTTCTTCAAGAGTGTTATTTGAGCATGTTTTCTTATTTCTCCTTTTTCGAGGAGCAGAGTCTTTTGAACCTATATGTATGCCACCCTTTTGGCGTGTTGCAGATTCATTTGCTGAAATATTTGAGTTTTTTTCTTCAAGGACAATAACTCTGGCAAGTGCATTCAAAGCTGCCAAATGTGACTTGGTCACTTTCACTGCATCATTAAATGCATTAGATAATCTCTTTGCAATTTCTTTTAAGTGCAATATTTTTTGTACTACATTCTCACATTTTGAAGTACATGGATCTAGTTATGATAATGCGGAAGTATTCCACATTAATTATCGTCATTCTTCTGGAACGGATTGTTTTACATAAACAATGTGTTGTTCATGAACTTTCTTATCTCCCCCTAACGGTGGGAATATTGTCACATTTTCTATCATTTGTTCTAAATATCAAATAATAGAGGATGAGTCAAAACCTACATAAATCCCCAATATCCATTAAGGACCCATTTTAGAACATTGAGGAGGTGGAAATGAAACTTGAACTGCACAACCAAACTTACGCAAATGTGATATATTTGGTTGATTACCTGACACAAGTTGTAGTAGAGAGATGATTATATGCAGTGGGTTGCATGCAGTACAACACGTTCCCAAGCACTAACTGGTAATCTAGATTGTACTAGTAAAGGTCTGGCTTTAAGTTGAAGACGCTTAATAAAGGATTAAGCTAAAGCATTATGTGTGTGAACATGTGGAACGAGATGCTCAACATCAATCCCTATCGATGAACAATAATTATCAAAAACTTGAGATTTGAATTCATCCGCATTATCAAGTCTTATAGACTTAATAGGATGGTTAGAAAAATGGGCTCTAAGTTTGTTAATTTGATGTAGTAGATGAGAAAAAATAGTATTTGTAGTAGAATGTTGGCAAATATAGGACCAATGGGTGGAGGCATCAATTATAAAAATGAAATATATAAAAGGTCCAACATGAGGATTTATACGGCCACAAACATCACCTTGTATCCTCTTGGAAAATGATGGCGATTCAGATGCAATATTAAGAAAAGAAGGTTTTGTGATGAGTTTACTTTGTGAACATGGGATACATAATTACCCACTAGGTGTAGTCAACTGATGGTTTGCTGAGGGATGTCCATATGTGTTATGTATTATTTTTCTTGACATAGTGCTCCCAGGGTGTCAAACCTGTCATGCCAAAGAGTTAAGGTCATAGGGCTTGATTGAAGCTTCTGGCTTGGCTTGAGATTTTGACTCATAATGGAGTGTGATTTAACATTTGAAATTCTTGTGTAGCATAGACCCGAAGAGAATGCACTTAAATTTTCTGGTGTGAGTTTCCTGACTTCCAACACTAGTAATGATGTATAAGAATTCTTTCTTATCTTCACATATAGATTCCATGTGGTACCCATTTATTTTGTTGTCTTTGAAACTAAGCAAATTTCTTCTGGAATTGCTGAAAAATAAAGCATCTTTAATAGATATTTGGGTATAATTTGGTAATGGGCTCTTCCAGAACTTTCAATTATTTGTACAGGTCCAACTATGGTAAATATTTTGCATGTATTCAACACCAATTCTTTGAAACTTTTCTGATTCTTCAGTACATCATGTCTTGTGCCACTGTCTACTAGACATAAATTCCCTTCATTTTAATCCATGATCCATACCTCTAAAATAAGATCAAAATTAATAAATTACTTAAGCATAACTTTTTTTTGTTGTTATACATTTTTCAGTAAATGAGATAAAATCTATATAATTAGTAGGTTATACATCAACATAAGGAAATAAATACAAAATTATTAATTGAATTTAGAACTTTAGGTTACTCACTCATAGCTCTGAACTTTAGGTTTATGATTCCAATACATAATTTGTTTATAGAACTTCAGGTGGTGTCAAGAAATTAAGCTTACTTTGAATATAGAGAACTTTGGATCCCAATCTAATTATAAAATCAAAACTTCAGGTTTGATTATGAATATATTATTTTTAGAATTTTAGATTCTAATATTCAAGAAATACAACTTTGAGATTTTTTTATATAAAACTTTGGATTTTGTATAGGAAATTGTAAGTATAGAACTTCAGGTTCTAAAACAAAATACGTATGGAGCTTTTTGTCTGAATTCAATTGAAAGTATAGAACTTCAAGTTCTAAAATAAAATACTTATAGAACTTCTGGTCTGAATTATTAATAATTGAAAGTATAGAACATAAGGTTCTATAATAAAATACGTTCGGAGCTTCTGGTTCGAATTAAATTGAAGGTATAGAACTCCAGGTTCAAAAATAAAATACTGATGGAGCTTCTGGTCTGAATTATTAGAATGAAAGTATAAAACTTTAGGTTCTAAAATAAAATAAATACGGAGCTTTTGCTATGGATTAAATTGAAATTATAGAACTTTAGGTTCTAAAAATAAATACTGACCGAGCTTCTGGTCCGAATTATTAGATTGAAAGTATAGAACTTTAGGTTCTAAAATAAAATACGGACGGAGCTTCCGATCCGAATTATTGGATTGAAAGTATAGAACTTTAGGTTTTAATATAAGATATGTATGAAGCCTTTGGTCCAAATTAAATTGAAAGTACAAAACTTCTGGTTCTAAAATAAAATACTGACGAAGCTTTGGGTCCGAATTATTAGACTAGTCTATACTTGTATGATTATCATAAATTTTATATATGATTCCGTTGACACATAAAATAATGTCATATAAAACTTCTAGAAATTGTCAATGGTTGGATTTAAAGTTATGATTTTTCTATAAGAAACTGCATTAAAATTTGTAAATTTTTTAATGAATTCAATTTATATCCAAATAGGTTATATAATATATGAAAATAAGTCATCTTGAAAAGTTCTATCAAATAAAATTGATTTCACATTATGAGATGTTATTTAAAATAAAAATTTGACGGATGTTATAATATTCAATGAAAATTTAAAGATTATTAGGAATTCGTTTCTCACAAACCTACCGTTGGATCGATTTGAATTTTGGGCATGTTTCTCTCCAATATATTCTTCTCTTGTTTCTCAAAATTTTAGGTCGATCAGACTTCAGGAAGGCACTCAACGAAGAGAACCGTGTTGATAACATGTTACATATATAAAGAAATACTATTAAAATATAAGGAGATTAGAATGAAAATTTTCTCATTCTTTTTCTATACTTCTTATAGGTGGAGTGTCCACCTATTTATAGGGTTACAAAAGATCTCATAAGTTACAAAAGAGAGAAGTGGGAGAAGTGGTAGAGGAGTTACAAAGTCATGGAGATGGTGGAGGTGTTACAAGATGATGGAGATGTTGGTCATCCACTGATAACATTTACAACATGTTGATCATTTTTTAATTTTAAGAGGGATATAACAAAGTTTAAAGATTGTATAAAATTAGTATACATAAATATAAATAATTTTTCTTTAAAAAAAAGTTGGAACTAAAAAGTATTAAGGTCAACCAAGGGGCAAATAAAATTTTCCCTTAGCTTTGAAAAAAAGAAATAAATTGTAAGCGGCATAGTCAAACTCGAGCCATCATGGTGGCATTACAAGAAGACAACCAGCTAGCCACAACTCGGTCAAGTATATGTTAGACATAAAAGTTATATATTAAAATACTCCAGAAATCCGTATCCCATCCAAAATTTTTGGACCGATTCGAATCCGTATCCGGATAAAAAAATAATTGGATTTTGCTATCCGGATCAAGATTCGAATCTGAACGGATTTGGATTCTTATTATTTGACGCCGCATTGATTTTGGATTCAGATATGGAACTAATTGAATAACTTGGTATCTGAGGGCATCCAAATACACTACCCATCTTCTCCACCTTCTCTCTTCCTTCTATGTAGCCCAACCTCAACCCAAACCTGCACCAATGGTGGGAGCATCACCCTCCCACTTACTAGCGGTGGTTGTTGACGGCAAAGGAGGCGCCAGTGCTCTGTCTTGGGGTTGTAGCTAAAATAATAGTCCCACATGGAAAAAAATATAGAGATGATTGGATGATTAGATTAGTTCGAAATCTAAACTCCAATAAGGGATTTTGCTTTTGGGTCATATAGGGCTTTAGACTAATTTACCAAATATCCATCTCGATTAGCAGGCCAAAGTTGGTGGCCCCTAGTCGCTACAAGTGGTATCAGAGCCAATGGTGAACATTCTTGGGCCGTGTGGGATGTTAAAATCGAGCTATAGTGTCAAGTTAATTGTTGTGGGAATGTATGGTGCTGAAACAGGGCCTTCCCCTACAGTAAAAACTCAAGAGGTCTACATCTCTACCTCGACCCAGGGAAAGTTATAACAAAATCAAGAGTAGGGAATGTCGAAAGGTAGTACAGGCCTTCTCCAACCAGTGAATAAGAGCCATGGCACCCAGGGAACTTGTAAACAAGGCCTAGCCCCAGCCTATTGGCAGTCCATGGAGACTGTAAATCTGTTGATGGTTTTCTACGTAGGTTCAAATTCTGCCTCTCCCACTTGTTGTAGACTTAAGCTTAACCACCGGCAGGTACCTGCTGTTTTCAGTTAATGCTATAGGGCTTAACTAAGGTAGTTGGCCTCAAACTGGTCATATTGTGTCAATATGGTGATTGGTTGAAAGCATATGTATCGAGTTAACAAGTAGGTTGCGTTTGCCATGCCAATAAGGTGATTGATGGAAGGCAAAGGTGCTGAGTCAATGTGGCATAGGTACATAGAATATAGTCCTAGGTGGAGGACTATCAACATTCTCCATGGTGTAGGCTTTGATTCGAGCCAAGGGGGAGATTGTTGGGGTTGTGCTCGAATAATAGTCTCACATGAAAAATTTAAAGAGATGGTAGGATGGTTAAATTAGTGTAGATCGTAGACTTCAATAAGTGATTTCCCTTTAAGGTCATATAGGGCTTTAGACTAATTTACCAAATATTCATCTCGACTAGCGAGCGAAAGATCATGGACCCTTAGTTGCTACCCCCCGGTGGTGGTTCGTGGCAATACCAAAATCCACGACATCCTCTCTCTCTCTGTCTCGGCCCCACTTTGTTGGGTTATTGGGTTTCAATCCTACCCCTACAATAATGGTGGTGCTGGCGATGAAGGCGCTTGCGATGACGTTGACCATGGCCTTCCTATTCCCAACCACTCAAATTTCTTCTTTGTCTATCCAACCTTTGCCGATATACAATTTCTCATGAGGGGAAAACTTCAACTATAAACAAAGCGAAAATGACGTACATGGAGACGAAAAAAAGAAAGAAAGAAAGAAAGCAACGATAGTAGTAGGAGCTTCTCTACTTCCGGCATCTACCTTCTCTTGTTCTTTTCATCAATCACCCATTACCAAAATTCGAACCCCATAGCCCTATTAAACAATGACGGCCTACCGCACACCCCTATGATGAAGACAACGGTAGCAAGCAGCGGACGAAGAAAAGAAAAGAAAGAGAGTCTTTCGAAAAGTTGAGGTTTAAAAAAAAAACATAAAATATAATTCTGGAAATTCTAAAGTAAAGTTGATAATTGAACAACTAAAATTATCCCACATTAATTCTTAATAATTAATCTACCAACTAACATGAGCTAACGAAAAGTAAAGTAAAATATTTTATTGATTAAGAAATTCGATAGTAAATTCCATTGAGATAAAAAAGTCAATTAATTAAAATTTGATCTTTCACAGCACAAATTTTTGGAAATTTAATACAAAACCAAAATCCCAGATTTAAGCCTTAAGGCTTTGATAACAGTGGCTATTCATTACTGCAATCTATATTGACATCACATACATAAATTGGTTTATGTATTGCATACTTGTTAAATGTGAAGAGAAGACGGTGATGCGAGAAGATGTTCGAAGCGTCAATGGTGGAGGAAGAAACAGTAGCAACCAGCAACAGCAGGGCAGTCGACTGCCCTAACTCTCTCGATTCGTCGGGGTTCATTGCAGTCGACTACCCCAAACCTGTGGTTAACAAATTGTGTTGGGTCTTGGTGATAAGTTTGAAGTCCAACTTCCTCTCCAAGTTAGATCGTATGACTCTTATCGTATGGTTATCTCTTTAGGTATATCAGACGGATATTATATCATGACTACAACCTGCGATTTCTCTAGATCTCTATATATACATTGTAATGGCTTCCTTTGAGAGGTAAGAGAGAGTACTTCATTGCCGAGTTTTTGAGAGTTTTCCATTATAAACAACAAGTATCTTTTGTTGAGACTTCAGAGATAGATAGTTTCTTGGTGAGAGTGTTTGTAACTCTCATATCTTTCTCTCGTTGAATATCATCCGGATTAAGGTTCGCCCAAACTAGGAGAAAATTATGGGCTTTGTGTGTTTGGTTTGATCTATTATTTTGCTTGGTGGTTTGTAGTGACCGTGTCACAAAACTCGGCACGAAATTCCTAACGCATAACATATAAAGAGATCACATAAATATAAACCGAACATGATACTATAAGAAGGGTTAGTCTTATATTGGGTTTTGCAGTAACGGAAGCAGAAGCGGAAGGTGATCTCCTTGAAAGCCTGAAAGAACCTCAATAAACTACTCGTATAGCGACAAATCCTACAGATGAGGATCCGCACTAGTTCTACCCATTTGTTCCCAATTGGTTACGGAAAGACGACAAGTAAGGAGGAGAGTAACAAAGAGAACTTCTTTATCTTTGTAGGGATCTTGAAGAATTGTTATGTGGATACAATCTTTATCATTAATTATATATCTCGTTAGTACTCAACCCTAGTCTCAACGAGGGATGGCAATCGGGTCGGGTCAACCGGCGACCCGCCCGCGACCCGCTCGAATAACCCGACCCACGAAATGGCGGTTCGTGTTCTAGTCGAACCCGTGAACAGTATCGGGTCGACCCAGGTCACGAAAATATCGAATCGAACCCGCTGAACCCGGCCCGCGAACCCGCTAAAATTACCCCAACCCGCCCGCCAACCCGCGGGTTGCGAACCGTTTGACCCGCCCCGGGTCGACCGTTGACCCGCGGGTCCAACGGGTCGCAAGCGTGCCTTGGACACTGTACAATAGAGAGCAGCAGCAACGGCTCTTAGAGCTGTTTTGATGGTTTTTTTGGTTTTTTTTTGGTTTTTTTTATTTTTACCCTATAAATATCCCCCAAAACCCCATAAAAAAATTCACACCTTACTCTTTTACTCACTCTACTATTATTACTCATTTCGAATCAGTTTGTGAACAATTGATGTATTGAACAAACAAGTCTTCAAGGCATATACACGATCAAATTTTGATCGTATCGAAATCAAAATTCAACAACGTCTTCAACTCTTCAACTCTCCTCCAACTCCAAGTGATCAAGTCTTCAACTCTCCTCCAAGCTCTCCTCAACTCTTCAATTCCGAATTTGAGGATTTCTACTTCTACTTCTATTCTTATTTTTACGGATTTTTTTTATATACGCATATCCACGGTGAACAGTATCAAAATTTCATACCTCTCTTCTTCTTATTTTATTTTTGTTGTAGTTATAATTTTTTGTATCTTAACCGTTTGTTGGTTTTTTGATCTTCTCTATCTGAATCCTTTTGTTTTCTAGATTTTTTTTTAACTCATCGCTCCTACATTGTGTAGTTTTTTTATATACATTACTACATTATGTCTAGATCACGCGGTAGCGGTTGTAGCCAAAGTGGGCAAGATTCCACCGGCACTTTTCGTAGGCCACCAATTGTCCCAATTAGTGAGCCCGCCAAAGAGTACCATGATCATCCTACCCAATAATGGGGTACACACGATGAGTTTGTAGGAGACATACAATTAGAAGAAGAACAACAACAACAACCAACCGAAACAACACAACTCCCTAGTGGTAGGAAAAGTAGAGGAAAAAGTAGTGATTGGCATAAATTTTACGATTTTATTCCGGACGAAGAAAATCCAGGTATAGGTTTGAAAGTTTGTAAAACATGTGCTAAGTAATAAAAATTCAAGAGGGGTGATGACACCGGTACAATTAAGCGACACATCCTAAATAACCATAAAGACCTTCTTGTTGATATACCCGGCCAACAAAAAATCCACCTTGGGACCGGTCTAGTTTATAGCCACCCTTATGATCCCGATCTTGTTAGTCAGGAAATGACCTGATTAGTAATAAAGGAAGAGTTAGCATTTTCCTATCCCGAGAGTAAGGACTTGAAAAATTTTAATCAAATGGCCTTAAACCCTCATTTTAGAAGAATCTCGAGAAATATTTGAAAATCAGATTGTTTTAAAGTGTACAATGAAATGAAGGACGCTTTGATTGCAATTTTATGGAGTTTAACTTCGGATTTTTGGATGGGTGTCTACAATATTCTAATGATGGAAATAACCTGTCATTGGATCGACAATGATTGGATTCTTCAAAAAATAATCATATCACTTGCCGGGTTGCCCTATCCCTATAGTGGCGTTGAAATAGCAAACTGTATTTTAGAAATTTGTGATATTTTTCATATTCGCGATAAACTTATGTGTAATAGTTTTGATAATGCATCTAACAACAATGCATCAATTAGTACTTTAACATCCGCATTAAACCCTCCATCTGACAATATTTTTCATGTTAGATGTGCATGTCATATTTTAAATTTATGTGTTCAAGATGCATTAAAAATAGCCGATCTATATATACTTAAAATTAGAAATTGTGTACATTTTATTGCATTAAGTAGCACCGTATTTCAAGAATGAAAAAATTGGCATAAGATTTCAAATGTACCTTTTAGAAAACTTCCAAAGGATGTTAAACACCGATGGAACTCTACTTTTGATTTACTACATGTTGTTACCGAATATAAAGCATGTATAAATGATTTTTGTATTGCAAAAAATATGCCAAATTTTGAAATGATTCCCACTGATTGGTTTTATGCCAAATGTTTGTTGAAATTTTTAGAACCTTTTAAAACCGCAACTTTAAAATTTTCAAAATCATATGAATCTACTTCTAGTAGCATTTTTATTTCAATAGTTACTATGATGCAAACTTTTAATGAAATGTTAAATGATGCTTTTGTTGGTGATATTGTAACATCTGCATACAAAATTTTTTTGAAGTATTTTAATCCTCCTCCTATGTTGTTTTGTGTTGCTACCGTTATGGATCCTCATATCAAATTAGAAGGTACGAAGAGTTTGATTGAAATGTTTTTTGCATTACTTGGGGAAGAAGTAGAAAAAGAAATTGATTGCGCTTATTTTTTAGTTAAATTTGAATCTACAATAAATAACTTGTATGATTATTATGAGTCAACTTGTCAGCAAGGGAAGAAGTCAGATTCAGCTCGTTCAAGTTCCTACGAATCCACAAATTCTGTCTATTGCCCCCACACCAGATTCAGTGGCAACAGATTGGCACCGTCTAAGGGAAACTTCGAATAGCAATCTGACCTTCCTTCTTCTGCCAAAGCTACTCCAGCAATGCCTTCCAAGAGGAAGTCCGCACCCTCCAACCGTAAGACCACCTCCACTATTCCTCCTTCCCCCCGGAGAGTCTCCCTCCACCCATCCAACCGACCCTACAGCTCGAACAGCTGAAGCCTCAGTCTATTCAGTAGCCCCTAGGGCCCCAAGTGACTGTTCGGGAGCCTTCTCGGCGAAGCCGCCAGAAGGCACCTCTGCAACAAGTTTGGGTCTCCATCCACAATGCCTCAACAGATTCCATGTCCTCCCATAGCCCTCCAACGCCGAAGGATCTGCGAGAAGTGCTCAAAAACCGACAGAGCGAGCCCGAGCCCGACCTTCAGGTCTGTTAAGAGGAGAGGTGGACCCGCGAAGTGAACCCTCGCCGAGAGCACCGAAGGGACCGGTTTCCCCGACGAATAGACCGCAGGGGGTCCAACTCTCCTCAGAGGCAGAGAGAGTCACCCGAGCATCGCCCATGACAAAGTCGCTCCCCGGCTGGCCGTCCTGCGGCTCGAGTCCATCGCGAGCAGGAGGCCCCCGTCATGAGGGCAGAATTTCAACAATTCCAGGAGGCGGTCCTTCGGTCGCTCAATGCCGCACCCAACAACGGCCATCGGGCTCCCAGCCCTCAGCCAGCTCCTCGCCATCATCGCCACTCCCGCAGTCCTTGGCCAGCTCCTAGCCATCACCGCCGTTCCCTAAGTCCTAGGCCAGCTCCGAGCCATCGCCGCCCTTTTCCTGATCACCGCCGCCGCTCCCAAAGTCTGCGGCCTGCTCCGAGTCACCCCCATCGTTCTATCAGTCCACCACCTACTCAAAGCTACTGTCGTAGCCCCAGCCCTCTTCGACACAAAGATGAGTCTTCGGGTTCAGCGAGGCAGTACCGAAGGGAGGATTCGATCTACCACCGTCTACACGAGATGGAGAGGCACCTCAGCTAGCTCGACCGAGACGAAGAGCAACGGGCGAGGAACCTCTGCCCGAGCAGGCCCTCATTCTCTCGCACCATCATGGAGTCCCCATGTCCCAGACAACTTCAAGCCTCCACACTCGAGACTTACACCGGGGATTTGGACCCCACAAATCACATTGAGAGTTTCAAAACTCTCATGATGGTCCATCATGCATCTGACGCCCTCCTCTACAAGACCTTCTCGGCCATGCTCAAGGGGCCCGCTCGGAAGTGGTATTCCCGACTTGCGTCGGCATCCATCTTCTCCTTCGACTAGTTCGAAGGCCCCTTCCTCACACATTTCGTGAGCAGTTGCCGCTCCGAGAGGAAGAGCACCTCATTGCTCTTCCTCAGCCAAAAGAAGGGCGAATGGCTGAGGGATTATGTAAAGTGGTTCACCATAGAAGCCAGGTCCATCACCTCATTGGATCAATCAGTAACTTCGGCTTCTTTCCAATTTAATGTCATCAACCCCGACCTTAGGGCGTCCCTGTCCAAGAAGCCTCTTCGGAACTTCTCCGAGCTCCTCCTCAAAGCGAGAAGTACATCTAGGTTGAAGAGGCTCTCAATCGCCCCACTCTAGAGGGGTCGTCTTCCGAAAACAAATGGAAGACTGCTGAGGAAAAAGGAGCTAAGAAGCTTCAAAAGGATAACGAATGACAGCGACGCCCTCTCCCCCGCTTTGAGAAGTTCACTCCACTCAATGCGAGTGTCTCTGCCATCCTGATGAAGATTGGGAACGAAGGTCTCCTCCGCCGCCTCCAAAGATGAACACCCCCAGGAAGAAGAGAAACTGAGACAAGTGGTGCTGCTTCCACCGGGACCATGGGCACAATAGGCCATCATCCGATCTGCCTCCACCACCTAGGGGGCTAACCGGCGGACAGAGCAGCACGTGGAGGCCCCTGATGTCGGAGCAGAGGCCATCTTGCACCTCATACATGGGGGTCCAATGGGGGGAGATTCTAACTCCTCTCGAAAAGCCTTCGTTAGGGAAGTCAACTCTGTGCAGAGCCATCCTCCCCCCAAGGGCCTCGAAGTCCCTGTCATGTTCTCCGATAAAGACTAGGAAGGCGTCCGCATGCCCCACTGCGATGCCCTCGTCATTAACCTCCGGATGGCCAATTTCGACGTACGTCAAGTTTTGGTGGATAATGGCAGCTCGGTCAACATCCTCTTCTTGGAGGCATTCAAGGGCCTCCAGCTATCAAGGGATCGGCTCAAACCAGCTGGCTACACCCTTCATGGGTTCACCGGGGTGCCGGTGACGATCGAGGGAGTTATAACTCTCGACATCACCGCTGGCAAAACCCCGGTCACCCGCACAGAGCAGATGGATTTTATGGTGGTGGATGTGAAGGCTGCCTACAATGTTATCCTGGGCTAACCAAGTCTAGCCACCCTCCAAGCTATTCCCTTCGGCCTACCACATGAAGATGAAGTTCCCCACTCCCGTAGGGGTGGGAGAAGTGAGAGGGAGTCAGGAGGCGGCTCGCAAGTGCTACATGACCTCAATGGGAGGCCCGGTCCTCTCCCTAGAAGCCCTCGAGCTCCCACCGGAGAGTAGCCAGACCATCTCCGAACCAGTGGACAAACTAGAAAAAGTGGCCTTCTCAGAGGAAGATGCCACCAAGGCGTTCCGGGTCAGCAAGGCAATTTCCCCCTCCATCAAAGAAGACATCTCCCAGTGCATAAGGGAGAACTGTGATCTCTTCGCCTGGACTGCAGCCAATATGCATGGGATCTCCAAGGAGCTCCTAATGCACCACCTCAGCGTGGCTCCGGGTGTCAAGCCTGTTAAGCAGAAGCGATGCAAGTTCGCTCCCGAGCGTCAACAGGCGATCAAAGAAGAAGTCGAAAAGCTCTTCAACGCCCGATTCATCTAGGAGGTGAACTATCTCGAGTGGCTATCCACTGTGGTGTTGGTCAAGAAAGCCAACGGGAGATAGAGGATATGCATCGATTTCACCATCTCAACAAGGCATGCCCGAAGGACCCCTTTCCCCTTCCCAACATCGACGTCCTGATCGATGCGACCTCTGGGCACGAGCTCCTCAGTTTCATAGATGCTTTCTCGGGGTACAACCAGATTCGGATGTTCCCTTCCAACATCTCGAAGACCTCGTTCATGACGGATCAGGACTTGTATTGCTACCGGATTATGCCGTTCAGCTTGAAGAACGCGAGAGCTACTTATCAGCACCTCGTGAACAGGGTCTTTCGAAACTAGATTGGCCGAAACATGGAAGTCTATGTAGACGACATGTTGGTCAAGAGCACCCGAGGGCAGGAGCACTTTCTCGACCGCCAAGAAGCCTTCAGGGTGCTCAGGAGGTACAATATGAGGCTAAATCCGAACAAGTGTGCATTCAGAGTCTCATCCGGCAAGTTCTTAGGGTTCATGGTCAGCCATAGGGCATAGAGGCCAACCTCGAGAAGATCCAGGCCATCTCAAAATGGCCCCCCCTCTAGTGTTAAAGATGTACAAAGGCTCACTGGGCGTCTCGTGGCAATTGGGCAATTCCTCTCCAAGTCCGAGGGGCTAAAGGCTTCGAATGGGGGCAACAGCAACAAAAGTCCTTCGACCAGCTCAAGGCATACTTAGCTAACCCTCCGCTCGTAAGGAAGCCAATGCCTGGGGAGGTCCTCTACCTATATCTCGCCGCTTCAGAGCAGACCCTCTGCGCGTTCCTTGTAAGAGAAGAGGATAGAATGCAGAGGCCCATCTATTACGTGAGTAAGATCCTCCGGGATGCTGAACTCCGTTACTCGAAGCTAGAGAAGATGGCTCTCGCCTTGGTTATGGCGGCCCGAAAGCTCTGCCCCTACTTCCAGTCTCATTCGGTGGTCGTTCTTACCGACCAGCCGCTCCAACAAGTTCTCCCTAAGCCCGAGACCTCTGGGCACCTTATGAAGTTGTTCATCGAGCTAAGCCAACATGACATCAGCTACCAGCCCAGAATAGCAATCAAGGCCCAAGCTCTGGCAGAATTCATTGTGGAGAGCACCATCCCCGACCCTTGCGAGCCATCTGCCGACCCCCTGGTCTGGACCGTTTATATGGATGGATCTTCTTGCGCTGACGGAAGTGGGGCTGGCATCATCTTGATCGACCCAGACGCTTTCGTCCTTCAATACTCCCTCCACCTAAACTTCTCGGCATCAAACAATGAAGCAGAGTATGAGGCCCTCATAGCGGGGCTCTGTATGGCTCGCAAAGCAGGGGCCAAGCGCATCAGAGTCTTCAGTGATTCACAGTTGGTTGTCAACCAAGTGTCAGGGGAATACGAGGCAAGGGACGAGCATATGGCCAAGTACTTGGCGAAGGTTAAGGAGCTACTAGCCTTATTCGAAGACGTTCAACTTCAGCGGGTTCCTCGTGAGGAAAACGCTCAGGCAGACGCTCTCTCAAAGTTCTCCTCCTCGTCCCTCCAAGGTCTATAATGGACCGTCTTGATAGAGGTCATCCTCAGACCAAGTATTGATGAAGATAGACCGGAGCCGATGGAAGCCTTCCCCCAATAAATGGGGAGAATTGGATGAAGCCCCTTCTTGAGTACCTCAGAGATGGAGTCCTTCCCGAAGACCCGAAAGAGGTGAGGAGGATCAGGACACGAGCAGAGCGGTCCTTGATGGAGTCATGTACAAATGCTCTTACACTCAGATTGACGACCGACCCTATCTGAGGTGCCTCTCCCGGAGGAAGCGCTCTATGCCCTGAAGGAGGCCCGTGACAGTTTGTGTGGCGTGTACTTGGGAGCGAGATCCCTCGCCCGTAAACTCTTAAATTACGGCTACTTCTGGCCCACACTACTGAGTGAATCCGAGGAGTACGTCCGCCAGTGCGACTCCTGCCAGAAATTCACCCCGATCCGTCGCCTGCCCCAAGCACAACTCACATCCTTGGCGAGCCTAATCCCTTTTGCAATGCGGGGATGGATTTGCTCGGACCCTTCCCTCCAGCACCTGGCCAGCTGAAGTTCTTAGTCGTGGCGATAGAATACTTCTCAAAATGGATCGAGGCTGAACCTCTTTTGACAATTATCGAGCACAAGGTCTAGAAGTTCTTTTGGAAGAACATCATTTGCCGATTCACGGTACCTCGCATCTTCATAACCGGCAATGGGACTCAGTTCGCGGGTGCAACCTTTTGCAACTTCTGCGCCGACCTCGACATCCAGCAGCGGTTCTCATCGATAGCCAACCCTCAGTCCAATGGCCAAGCGGAGAATGCCAATCGACAGATACTTTCCGGTCTGAAAAAGAGGCTCGACAAGTCCACCAAGGGGTTGTAGGTCGAGCAGCTTCCCAACGTGCTTTGAACTATCGCACCACCAAGAGAGCTCCGACAGGGGAGTCCCCCTTCTACATCACCTATGGTTCCGAAGCCCTCATCCCCTTAGAGGTGGGCCTGCCTTCACCCCGATTGATAGCCTATAGTGAAGCAAAGAATGCAAACCAACTTCGCAATTTCATAGACCTCATAGACGAGATCTGTGAGATAGCTGCCATTCGACAAGAGACCTACCGCCGTAGGATCACTCAGTCTTACAACAAGAAGGTAGGACCAGCTAATCTTAAAGAGGGAGACCTGGTACTTCGGAAGTTATCGATCTTCAATCCGAGCAAAAAGGGCAAGTTGGCACCCAATTGGGAAGGGCCGTATAGGGTCTCCAGAGTTATTCGCCCATGCACGTATCAACTCGAAGACCCGGGGGGCAGGAGAATACCGAGGACATGGAACGCGGAGCACTTAATGAAGTACCAAAAGGGTGTCTAAACACCGCTCCAAGCAACTTCCCCAAGAGCGCTCCATAAAACATGTCAAAGTTTTATTTTTGTATTTCCTTTATCAAAGTGTAAGAGCGGCTCGCAACTTAGAAGCAGCCGCCTGATTGTTTTCAATAAAAGCCATCTTTCCCCGCAAGTTCTCTATTTTTGAGCAATCTAATTGTACTTACAAAAAAAATTTTGCATTAAAATGACACGCTCGGAGTCCAACACTTGGTTCGAATTTGCTTCAAATGCTTGCTTTTAAGCTAGTAAGAAGTGGTTTACCATTCGAAATTGCTCCCACAGCTGCTGAAATTCTTCAAATGACACGCTTGGAGTCCAACACTTGGTTTGACTCCACTTCAACTACTTGCTTCTAAGCGAGTACGAAGCAGATCACCATTTCGAATTGCTTCTACAGTTGTTGGTATTTTCTAAACGACACGCTTGGAGTCCAACACTTGGTTCGACTCCGCTTCAACTACATGCTTCTAAGCGAGTACGAACCGGATCACCATTCGGAATTGCTTCTACAGCTGTTGATATTTTCTAAACGACGTGCTTGGAGTCCAACACTTGGGTCGACTCCGCTTCAACTACTTGCTTCTAAGAGAGTACGAAGCGGATCACGATTCGGAATTGCTCCAATAGCTGTTGATATTTTCTAAACGACGCGCTTGGAGTCCAACACTTGGTTCGACTCCGCTTCAGCTACTTGCTTCTAAGCGAGTACGAAGCGGATCACCATTTGGAATTGCTCCTACAACTGTTGACAATTGCAAATGCTAGCAAAACACACAAGTTCCCAAAACAAGTACTATTTCATTAAAGTTTGAGATATAAGTCTAATTACAGACCAACGACTCATCTTTCCATCGAGATACAAAACTTGTGAAACCAAGATTACAAGATTATAGAAAGCTACTTCAGCCCCTCCTAGGGGCGAGGATACTTCTGTTAAGAGACACCCATGGGCGACGAAGGTCGTGTTGCCGACGCCCTACTTCGACAGACGTCCCTAGGCCGGCGAGCCGAGAAGCATCTTTCGCACTCGATCTAACGATGGCCCCAACAGATGCTCCGCTCGACGAAGCTATCACCCCACTTTGCGCATTTTTGGGGTCTCGATGTATAGGGGGCGAGCAAAGCGCGAGCTTGCAGAACATTATCCCCCTATTATACTCCTCCTGAGTGCAAAAGGTAGTTCTGACAGTGCTTCCCTCAGATCGCCGTCGAAGACGAGCATTCTAGTCTCAAGCTCGACAACTCACTCTGTAAGCAATTCGCCCGTCTCAGTAATCTTCAAACGCGGCAGTCGCATTAAGCCTGCGCCACGAGAAGCATAGGTGATTATCTGCCGAAGATGAGCGACCTTCATGCTCTTATCGAGAGTTACCTTCTTCAGTTCGTCCCTCTCCGCTGTCACCTTAGATAGAGAGCGACGAAGGTGCTTAAGTCTCAAGCCGAGGTTGGCAGCCATAGACGAACCCACCTCATCGCCTTTAGGGGTCATCTCGTTAATCCTCTCTTCTAATCGTCTCCTTTCTATGTCTCGACGAACTAAGATCAATCTCAGATGGTTCAGCTCACACTCCACTTTATGAAGCTTCCACTCCACTTCGCGAAGCCGCTCTTGGTTCCTAGTGAGCCCCAACTTAGTGACGCCGAGCTCTGTGTGAAGTCGGGTCATGCTACTATCCTGAAGGAGGTGAACAAAAGAGGCAAATGTCTTGGGACCTAAAAGCAAGTCCACGAAGATAACCAAAACGACGAGGCAACCCAAAAACAAGACAAACATGGCTTTGAAACTTCCCCAACACTTGTTCAATAAGATTCTTTCATTAAGTAATCAAAAGGTACAAGCAATGGCCAGTCCGCGGTTCGGCACTACATAGACAAAAAAACAAAAAAAGAAGCAAAATACAAGACAAACCAAGGGTCGACCTCTTTTGCGCAATCCAGCATTGAAGATGCCTCCTTAGGGGCCACGATAGCCAGGGGTGTACCCTTCGACGGAGCGCCATCCTTGGCTTCGCCGCCTCCGGCCTCGACCTCCTCGTCCTCTTCTTCTTCTCCTTTGCCCTCCTCGTCCCCTTTCGGACGTCATCGAACCCGGGGACGGGGTCCGAAAAGAGACGCCAGCCGGCGCAGTCTGCTTCAGGGAACTTCTCCGTCACCTGATCTATGGCTCGAGCATATGCCTTTGCCATGTTCACGATGAGGAACCCCTACGCCTTCGCCAAGGCCTGCTCCTCGGCCATCTTCGCCGCCTCCAGCTTCGCCGCGGCCACTGCATCCACCTTGTCCTTAGCCGCCTCCTCGGCAGCCTTAAGAAGCAGAGCGTTGTCAGCCTCTAGCTTGGTGACCACGGCTTTGAGGTGCCCCAATCTCGAGTTCTTCGACTCGGCTTCAAGCCTCACCTGCTCGAGGTCCTTGGTGACCCGGACGCTCTCCACTCGAGCCTTGTCCACCTCCAGCATCAGCTCTCTCTCCTGCTTGGCTATCTTTTCCATTCAGGTGACCGAAGTGGCAAGTAATTTGAGGGGAGTAGAACTTGAGTTATAAACACAAAAAAGGGGGGAGATTAAGTACTCAACAGAAAGAACTCTTCAAGACTCACTGACATCGCCGAACGAGCGACCTCGAACGCGTCGTCTCCCATGCTTCTCGCCTCCATGGCTGCTTTGTCCTTCGGCCCAAGATGCCGAATTGCCTGCATGCACGTCGACGAGTCTCCTAGGAACCTGTCGAACTTGTAGACCTGCTAGTCCGAGATGAATATCTTTCTGTGTTCCTCGGTTAGGAACACCTCGGCATTCGGCAGTTAGCAGCGGGGCCTCCAGACCTAAGGCTTTCGATAGGGGGAAGACCCCCGTGTTGGTAGAGGCCGACGCCACCACTGGGGTCAACGGCTTCGGAGCCAATGGCCGCGTTGCCAATTGCTCCGCGACGGTGCGATGCACCTTTGCCCCCGGCGAGGTCGCCTTCGAAGCAACTCTCTTCCTCTTCTTCGGGGCTTTGCTGCCCAGGGCACCCCTCATCGCCAACAGGTCGTCGAAGTCCATAGACTCTGCAAGAAGAAAGAAAGCAAAAAAGTTAGAAAATATGGCCTACTTTGCAACCAGCGCCGAAAAAAAAGGAGACAAATATAGCAAAACCATACTGGGGTTTATCGAGCTAAGGCCCTCCGGAAGAGCACCTCCTCGGTCAAGTCCTTCCAACCAAACTTCGGGCGGTCGAGTAGCCTCCGAACCATGTCCTCTTCCTCGGAACCAAGTGTCGGACACTCCTTGACTCTCTTCGAGACTGCCTCTACCCAAGTTGTAGGGATTTCCCAAGGGGTCGGACTTAGGATTAAAAAGTATTTGTCCCTCTAATTTTTTATTGAGTCCGGACAGCTTACCAGCTTCGCCCCATACCTCGGAGCAAGATAGAAATGATACTCCGTCTTGTGTTGTTGGTGAATCCGGTATACCGTCCGGAGAACGCTCATCCTCGGCGCAAAGCCGGCCGCTTGGCAGTGTAAGATAAATCCGTTGATCAGTCGCCACACTTTTGGCATGTACTGAACGGGGCTGAGGCAGAACCACCCCAGCATTTCGACGACGAAGGGGTGGAGTGGGAGCCGAACCCTTGCCAAGAACGCATCGACAGGCCAGAAGCACATGTCAACGGGCATCGGCGAGTTGGCCCTCACTCCCACCCAGGGAGCATTAGGGCGTACTCCCTCGGAATTTGGGAGCCTTCTCGAATCCGTCCCAGGTCCTCCTCGGTGAGGATAGAAACCGTCTCGTCTGCCTCCGTCGTCTCTAGAGCTTTGTTTTCCTCGAAGCTGCTACCCATCACGTACATAATTCGCTCTGCATGGTCCTCCAAAATTTCCCGAACCCTCTGCAGTCCGGTTAGCACCCCTGGCAACCTTCCGAACTCTCCTATTCTCTGCTCATCCTCAACCCTCATCTCCACAATTACCGAAGAAGAATCTACTATGGCCTTACCCTTATCTTTTGGGAGGACCTGACTAGAGGAGGCCTCGGCAGCAGTAGGAAGGGAGGGTTCCTCCCTTACGGAGTCGATAGACATTCTCTAAAGGAAGGAAATAAGCTAAGTATAGAATTACCTTGAATTGACAGCAACAATCGGAAAACACACCGAAGCACCGTAAAAATTCGTCGGAAGCTCTCACTAGTGAAAAGTCTCGCCTGAGTAAAAAATGAGAATAGTGGGCAAATGAGAGTGGGGGTGGACACTTATAGAGATTGGCATAGTTGGTGCACTTCCAAGGGGTAAAAGGCCCCCAACGGTGCAAAGGCTTGGCCCATTTAGAAGAAATGACAAAAATATATCTGAGCAACTCAAGAGACATACGAAATGGCCATGAGTCGCTCCCACATTCGTCCCCGAAGTTGTTTGCCACCGACGTCTAAACGCCAACAATTGCGTTGACTGGTCAATGGTGAAAGAGACCCACTGGTCACGTGTCGCTCTCCTATTCATCCCCGACGTCATTTGCCACCGACGTCCAAATGCAAACAATTGCGTTGACTGGTCAATGGTGACTAGGACCCACTGGCCACGTGTCGCTCCCCCATTCGTCCCCGAAGTCGTTTGCCACCGACGTCCAAATGCCAACAACTGCGTTGACTGGTCAATGGTGAAAAGGACCCACTGGCCACGTGTCGCTCTCCCATTCATCCCCGAAGTCATTTGCCACCGACTTCCAAACCCAAACAATTGCGTTGACTGGTCAATGGTGACTGGGACCCACTGGCTACGTGTCGCTCTTCCATTCATCACCGAAGTCGTTTGCCACCGACGTCCAAACGCAAACAATTGCTTTTACTGGTCAACGATGACTGGGATTTACTGGCCACGTGTCGCTCTCCCATTCGTCCCCGAAGTCGTTTGCCACCGACAGCCAAATGCCAACAATTGCATTGACTGGTCAACAGTGGCTGGGACCCACTGGCCATGTGTCGCTCTCCCATTCGTCTCTGAAGTCATTTGCCACCGATGCCCAAATGCAAACAATTGTATTGACTGGTCAACGGTGGCTGGGAGCCCACTGGCCACGTATCGCTCTCCCATTCGTCCCCGAAGTCATTTGCCACCGACGTCCAAATGCAAACAATTGCGTTGACTGGGACCCGCTGGCCACGTGTCGCTCTTCCATTCGTCCCCGAAGTCATTTTCCACCGACGTCCAAATGCAAACAATTGCGTTGACTGGTCAACGGTGACTGGGACCCACTGGCCACGTGTCGCTCTCCCATTCGTCCCCGAAGTCGTTTGCCACCGCAGTCCAAACGAAAACAATTGCGTTGACTGGTTAATGGTGACTGGGACCCACTGGCCACGCGTCACTCTCCCATTCATCCCCGAAGTCATTTGCCACCGACATCCAAATGCCAACAATGGCGTTGACTGGTCAACAGTGACAGGGACCCACTAGCCACGTGCCGCCCTCCTATTCGTCCCCGAGGTTGATTACCACCGACGTCCAAAGCACAAAGAAATAGGGGCCCACACGCCACGTGTTGATCCCTTAGACTTCGACAAGCTTTTCGAAGTCATTTGCCACTGGCGTCCAAAACGCGAAGAAGCCGGGGCCCACATGCCACGTGTCGTTCCCCTAGACTTCGGCGAAGCGTCCCGAGGTCGGTTGCCACCGACCTTCAAACGGGCAAAATTTGCCCTCTTCACGGTCGTCTGATCACTCCGAAAGGCGCACCACGGTATGGTCAATGTCTCAGATTGCACCACATTGATTTTGCTTGATAAATCCTTTTATTTTAATTATAAATTTAGATTAATTGTTTAAAAATTGCAAAAAATAATTTAATATTCAGAAAAATTAATTTAAAATTCTAAAAAATAATTATAAATTCGGAAGAAATATTTTGGAGCTCCTGAGTAAATAATTATTTATTAGATTAATTAATTGATATTTCTTGGAGATAAATTGTTGCTTCGCAAGACTAAATAACTGATCCGAAAAATAATTAAAAAATTGGAAAAAATCTCCAAAAAATCCAGAAGAGCCTAACAACAATCTTGAGCACATTACCAACTCAGAAAAGCTCTATCACCCCTCAAATGAGATTCGAATACCCTTTGAGAACTCCGATAAAGCCCTATATGCCATTAAAACAACAAAACTACTCCCTAGAGACCGTAGCACATAGTCTTTGGGAGTGGGGGGGCTCATGATATGGCTAAAAATAGGGTTAAATTGGAACCGTTCAAATTGGGCACGGATCTTAAAGTTACAGGGGCAAGATGGTAATTTCACCTACAGGTGGGTCCGAATTGGGAACCAGATCTCAAGCCGTTAAGGACCAGTTCAACGGGATAAAAGGAAATCCTTGCTCGTCCTTATCTACTAGAGGTGGTTTTAACCACTTCTATCCAGTCACACCGAAAAGTAGGGATTCATTCTTATCCCAAAGCAGGTCCCCACGACGACTGTAATTACCCCTACCTCCTACCATTACAAGGTGATCACTCTTTGTCTACCTAAGCTCTTTCCCCTTTCTTTACTGAGTATTGACAAGAGCATCGGAGGGTCGTCGCCGAGATCCATCCCGGTGTTTCGACCATTTGTGCAGGTCCATGGGAGCACCAAGGAGTCAACTTGTCAGCAAGGAAAGAAGTCAGATTCAGCCCGTTCGAGTTCCTACGAACCCACAAATTCTATCTATTGCTCTCACACCAGATTCAACGGCAACAACTATATTGTTGAAGATTTTTGGGAAGGTACTTATATGTAGGAATGTTCTCGGATAAGGATATATCCGATCCGATCCGTATCTGAATCCAAAATTTTTGCGGATACGGATATGAAAAATTCATATCCGGGTGGATACGGATACGGATTCGGATATCCAAATCAAAAAAAATTCGGATGCGGATACGGATACGGATATGACTTAAAAAAGCGGATTCGAATATGGATATTAGCAAAAATATATTTATTTATTTATAGATATAAATATATTTTTGACACTTATTTATTTGTTTCTCATACTTGTTTCAAGTATTTGATATTTGTAGAGAAAAGATGTTTAGCTATCAAAGGTTTTAGATGGAGGGGTTGTGTATATAGTGCCCAGTGTTACAAAGGAAAAGATTTTCAGTCTAATTAAGAATACACTAATGAGATAGGATTATGTCATGATGTAACTTCGGTTGAAAAGTTATTCAAGAGTTCAAACTACTTAATGGATTTGTGAATGATAGAAATTTAGGTGTAGGAACTGTTAACGGAGAGTCCAACTGCTAATTGGTTACTACTTCCACACCTTCACATTCTAGAACATTCTGAAAAAAAACTTGTTTCATACTAATTTTATTGTATATTATGTCAACCTTTGTTATTCAAGAAAGCTAGGTGTGTAATTTTCATGTAAATCAATTTGTGTTAACATCTATATAACTTGGTGGCCGTATTTGATCATTTGATAATTGTGGGATATTTAATAAAGAATAGTGGCTGGACTTTCACTGTGGCATATTAATTTGAATAACTTATGACAATGTTGAACTTCGTATATGAAATGTTCTCATGTTTGTTCTTTTCAAGAACTTCTCTATTCAGGGAGATAGACTACACTCCTATACATTCTTTAGGTAGTGATGCATCTGGTGCACCTACATCCAAGGAATGCACTTATGTTCAAGCTTCATTTTTTTCATCTGAAACTGCAAGTAGTGGAAGATATAGAGATCAGGAAGTCAGACAGGAATGAACAAAATATATTTTCAATAAGAGCAAAAAATGAAAACCAAAATTGGTGCAAAAAGAAAAAAGATTGTTAACTTTGTCAACTTGCTGAATGAAATTTTACTTTATATTCAATATATTGTTAACTTTTCTCCATTATTGCAGTTTTTTAGTGCTGTATTTTTTAGTGACCCCATATCGTCCTGGTAAAAAAAGTTAAAGAGTCGGGTTCAAACCATATGCAAAATAGACAGGTAAGTGCGTACTGTATTCTTTTTTAAAAGAATTGTACATATATGAAATCAATTTTCCTTCACTTCTTTTGTTCTATTGATTTCTATTTTCTAGATTAGATATGAAATTTGATATCCACAATTCAGTGATATACATATCTAAGTACTGTTTAAGAAAAAAAATTGCATAACCTTTATATTTAATATCCAAATTCGTATCCATTATTCGGTAGACCGTATCCGATTCGCATCTGTATCCAAAAATTTGGGATACAGATATGATTTTTATATTTTGAGTCATATCCGTATCCGTTTCTGAATCCATCTTTGCAATGCGGATACGAATATTAGTATAGCCAATATCCGATCTATATCCGATTCAAAAGCATTCCTACTTATTTGTAACAACATGTGCTAAGGGTGAGGCACTAACTTGGTGGTTAATTGCTTATGGCTAGAACTTAAGAATGAGATTTTCTAATTGCTCATTACGTGAATGGTTTATTATGTTTAAAAGGTGTAAACCCTATATATATAAAGATAGTTGGCTGTCATTTTCTCCCCTCAAAAGTAGCTTTCCACCTCCTAGAATGCAATCCGAAACCCATTCTTTGTTTGTCTCTCGTTATCTCATTATCCATACATTATGAGTTAATTATAAATTCAATATATATTTTCCTTCACCATAACCTATAATATAATTTCTTCTACTTTACTTATCTAATATATTGTATTACTAGATTTGCCCGTGGACACGTGTCTACGGCACGTCTTCGGAACGATAAAACACACGAAAAGTCCTGTAAACAGTAAAACAACAATTATGTAGTTCAAGTTTGAATAGTGTGACAATAATTAGTTGTAAATAAAAGTCCATGTTTCTATTAATATATGTTGAAAAATAATTATAAATGAGGGTGTAAAATCCAACTTCTTAGAATTTCAAGGGTGGAAAATGATGAAATTTAACTGTTGAAGAGATATTTGCTATTTTCAATATAACATGTGCAATAAAAAATCATAAAAATTCTGAAAATTTTACAAACCTGAAATCTTAAAATCTAAATTTCTAAGTAGGTTAAGAAAGAATTGGAGAGAGAGGGAGAGAAATATAAAAAAAGTGAAGAAAGAAGAGAGAGATAGTAATAAAGTAATGAGTTTTTTAGTTTTGGGGGGGAAATTTAATTTTGGGGTTTGAAATTTTGGGCGGGAAAATATGTTTTGTGAGAATCAATCTAAGCCATTGATTTTAGGGGAGATTGAATCAGAGCCACTTGATAGCTTTCTTTGTAATTTATTATATAGATAATTTTAAAGAGATGAGCAAGTCAATGAATGAGATCTTCCCTCTCCATGCCCGTGTGCGACGAGGGCTGTGTCAGGGGTTCTTGGACAACCATAAGCTGCCTGCACGGAGGTGGTATCTTTCTCTTAGGAAGAGAGTGCACCACATTAATCCCCAATCCGACAATATCTATTTACTTTCTTATTACTTATTTTACCTGTGTTATTGAGTTTTATGCATAGTTAGAATGTTTAACTTTATTTGTTAGGTTGTTTCTGTGTTCATTAATTCGTATGGAATTAATTTATGTCAATTTTGTCTAACACAAATAACAATGGGTGCAATATATGCAGATTCGATGGACTTTAGTTCCAGCTGTAGCAGCTAGTGAAAAATAGAAAAAAAGATGTAGTCGTAACCAGAGGCGAATCCAGGATTGAAAAGTGCCGAGGGCTGGAAAAAAAATCACAGCAGATAACATTCAAAATATATGTAAAGTTGTTAGCCCCCCTGATATTCTTAAAAAAAATAAAATATAGGGGCCGAAAATTGTAGCTAAAGAAAATTTGCAAGTTCTGTTGCAACTACATTTTAGTTGCAAGTCATCTAAAAACTCATGGCTAGGCTCACTCACAGAACAAGTGTTGCAATGAATTTTGATGCTAAAACGAACACTCCACCCCCATCATATCATTATTCCTGCACATATTTACTAGTTATATCATCTGCAATCGCTTGAATCTCGAGACGTTCCTCGAACTAATCATAGACTTTATTGAGATAGGTAATCCAAGAGCCCCCCGCCTCCCCTGCCCCGTATATGATAATTTTTTATCACCTTTATTGAAAACAGATTTAGGAGAAAATAATTATTATTCTTATTCATACTTTCATTCTCTACTGTATACATCTATATATAAGAATTACATTCTTGGAGAAGAAGAAAGGAAATTGAGAGAAGATTGAGGAGATGAGAGATTTGGAAAATTTGTTTCCTATAAATTAGGAAACAGAATATACACATTAGCAATTACTATATTTCAACAGAAAGGAGATTGAGAAAAGATTGAGGAGATGAGAGATTTGGGGAATCTGTTTCCTATAGATTAGGAAACAGAATATTCTCATCAAATTTTTCTTTGATGAAGAATCTGTCCACCTTTACATGTTTCGTCCTATCATGCTGAACTGGATTAGCAGCAATATCACACGCCGCTTGAGTATCAC
Source organism: Hemerocallis citrina (assembly GCA_017893485.1). NCBI lineage: Eukaryota > Viridiplantae > Streptophyta > Magnoliopsida > Asparagales > Asphodelaceae > Hemerocallis > Hemerocallis citrina. The sequence goes on along the minus strand of CM030367.1, from coordinate 60,732,517 downwards.
AATACACTTTCATAGGTTCATCCGGATCACAACATAAGTCCTGCAACAAGAGTTTCAGCCATAAAACTTCAGCTATACTTAATGCTACTCCGCGATACTCAGCCTCTGCACTAGAGCGTGCGATGACATTTTTCTTCTTGCTTCTCCCCGTAACCAAATTTTCTCCAACAAAGGTGAAATACCCTGAAGTGGAGCGCCTATCAACAACAGATCTTGCCCAATCGACATCAGTATATACCTCAACCTTCAAGTGACCATGTTTGGCAAACAAGACCCATTTTCCTGTTGCACACTTTATATACCTCAGGATTCTCATTACGGTATCCATATGTTGTTCACAAGGTGCATGCATAAATTGACTGACCACACTTAAGGCATATGACAAATCCGGCCGCGTATGTGCAAGATACATCAGCCGACCTACCAATCTTTGATATCTTTCCTTATCACACGGCACCTGATCAAGATTATTGCAAAGTTTCAGTCATTCTTCTAACAGTGTATGAATAGGCTGACACGCGGACATTCCTGTTTCCTTCAACAAATTCAGAGCATACTTTCTTTGAGACAGAAATATGCCTTTACTAGAGAGAGAAACTTCAATACCAAGAAAATATCTCAAAGGGCCAAGATCCTTCATTTCGAACTCTTGTGATAAGTAGTTCTCTAATGCCTTTCTCTCTTCAAGATCATTTTCAGTTACTATCATATCATCCACATATATAATGAGAGCAGTAATTTTACCTTCTTTCCTTTTCAGGAACATGGTATGATCTGAGTTACTCTGACTATATCCAAATGTTCTCATTGATTTTTTAAATCTCCCAAACCAAGCTCTTGGCGACTGCTTGAGACCATACGGTGCTTTCATCAACCGACACACTTTATTACTGTATTGGACTGGTCTGTTTGATCCTGGTGATAGATCCATATAAACTTCTTCTGTCAATTCCCCATGTAAAAAAGCATTCTTCACATCAAATTGCTTTACTGGCCAGTCAAGATTTGCAGCAAGTGACAGTAAAACTCGAACGATGTTGAACTTTGCTACCGGTGCAAATGTTTCATCATAATCAATTCCATAAGTTTAAGTGTACCCTTTGGCAACTAGCCTTGCTTTGTATCACTCTATTGAACCATCAGACTTATACTTCACTGTATAAATCCATCTACATCCTACCGGCTTCTTTCCTACTGGCAATTCAACTATCTCGAAGTCTCATTCTTCTTCAAGGACTTCATCTCCCTATCCATAGCTGCTTTTCACCTTGGATTGGCTAAGGCTTCTTGTACACTATTAGGAATAGATACAACGGATAATTGATTCACAAATGACTTTTTTGATTCAGACAATCGGTGAGTGGACACATAATGACTCATGGGATACTTGATATTACTAGTGGGATCAGGCTCATAAGTGGGTTTTGGGATACCTCTAGTGGTATGATTTGAGAGTTCTTTTCTTGGAGTTTCGAACAACGATGACGATTGGTTTTAGGGTTCTGCTGGGGTAGAGATGGATGTGATGGTGTTGGTGGTGGAGATGGTTCTGACGGTTTTGGTGGTAGAGATGGCTCATCTTCATGGAGGTTCGGCAATGATTGCAGTTTTTCGTGGAAACCTCCTTCCTCAACCAAATCTTCATTTGAGTGATCGTCACTAATTACATCCAGATTTTCTCCCCTTATATTCGATTGTTCAGTCTAAATGGTAACAACATCATCATAGGCAAGAGTTGGAACTTCACTTCGGTAATCCCTCTAAAGTTCAACCTCAGAGCCAAAATACATCCCATCTTTATGGAACACAACATCCATAGTCACAGATATCCTTTGAGTTGGTGGGTGATAGCACCGACCCTTTCTTATCCTATGCATATCCCATGAAAACACATCAGACAGCTCAAGGAATTAACTTATTACGTTCATGTTGATGAAGATGAACAAATGCAACACATCCAACCACACGAGGTGGAAAGTTGACGACTTTTTCTGCATTCACAGCTTTAGTTAATGCTTGAAATGGCGTGAGGAAGTTTAGGATACTAGAGGGAACTCGGTTGATTAAATATGCAGCAGAAGCAAGGGCTCCCTCCCAATAAATGAGTGGCATATTTCCATAGATAAGAGAAGCAAGGACCACCTCGAGCAGGTGTCTATTTTTTCTTTCTGCAACCCCATTTTATTGAGGTGTATATGAGCATGTAGTCTGGTGAACAATTTCGTGTTTCACCAAATATTGTTGCAGATTCGAACTTAGGTACTCTCCGCCATTATCACTCCTAAGAACTTGAATCTGTGATTTATACTGAATCATAACATACTTGTGAAATTTCTGAAACAAGTTACTAACTTCACTTTTCGACTTCATCAAAAAAATTCAGATCATACGGGTACAATCATCCATAAATGTGACAAACCATTTGGCTCCTCCAAATGTAGTTTTTTGGATGGACCATAAACATCAAAATGAATAATCATAAATGGAAGATAGCTTCTACTTGGACTTGAAGGAAAAGAGACACGGTGAGTTTTTGCGAGTTTACACACATCACATCGAAAGGCAGAAATATCCAACTTCAAAAATAAACTTGAAATAATTTCTTCAAGTAACCAAAAGAAGCATGCCCTAGACGACGTTAGCATAGCCAAATATATGATTTCTTCTTCTCACTTCGGATACTTCCACACTTAGAGTATGTGTCAACTTGCTTGAATTTTCAGATTCCAAATCCAGGTAATAGAGCTTCCCGTGTCTAACCTCATAACCAATCGTTTTGCGAGTCTGAATATCCTTAAAAACACAATGTGAAGGCAAAAAAAACTACAATAAAATGTAAGGCAGCAGTTATTTGAGCAATAGATAATATGTTAAAATTCAAGGATGGCACAAGTAGGACAGTATCTAAGGTTAGGTTGTTTGTGAGAGGTATGGAACCCTCACCAGTTACAGTGGTAGGATCACTATTGGTAGTGGACACAGTTGATTTGGTGGATGGTTGAAAATTTTGGACTTGTCTAGAATCAAAAGTCATATGGTCGGTAGCACCCGAATCAATTATCCATGCATTATTTATAACAGAGGCAGAAATATTAAATACATTACCATCATTACCTGTAGCTGTAACTAATGTAGAGGCGAGTCAAATACTCTTCTCAACTCCATCAGTTTGTCCCATGGTAGCGACACAAGAAAACAACGAATCAGCAAACACCAAGAACAACTCCAAGTCTTCAAAAAACAACAAATGAAATTTTGATCTTCAACACACTAGATCATCAACATCAACAAACATGAATTCTAACCTAGTAAATGAGATCTTCAAGAAGTAAAACTGCGAATCTTTGTCAGAGTGGTGACTGTGATCTAGAGTTCGGGTGGACGGATCGACGATGATAACGTGGTCGACGGCTACTGGCTTCGAACGACTGGCGGTGGCGAGTACTGGTGGACTCAGATCTTGGTGAAGATGATGGTCAGGTCGAAGGCGGCGACAGGTACAAGTGGACTCAGATCTCGGTGAAGTTGGGATTTTGAGATCGAAGCTTGCAAAAAATGAAGCTTGGATCGATGATGGCAACGAGATCTGGCTAAGGCGGTTGATGATGGCTACGGGATGATGGCGATAGGATCGAGATCTGTGGAGATGCAGGTGGCAGGTGGTTGTAGAGATCAGTGAAGATGTAGGAGGTCGGTTGTCGGTGACTGGTCAGGATCGGGAGCGATGGAGGCATCAGATCTGATCACCTCTGTCTCTTCTTCTTCTTCTTCAACTAGCCTAGATCTTTTTAGGCTCTCATACCATATTAAAAATAGATTTGGGGGAAAATAATTATTATTCTTATTCATACTTTCGTTCTCTACCGTGTACATCTATATATAAGAAAAACATTCTTGGAGAAGAAGAAAGAAGATTGAGAGAATATTGAGGAGATGAGAAATTTGGGAAATCTGATTCCTATAGATTAGGAAATAAAATATACACATTAGCAATTACTATATTTCAACAGAAAGGAGATTGAGAGAAGATTGCGGAGATGAGAGATTTGGGGAATTTGTTTCCTATAGATTAGGAAACAGAATATACATATTAGTAATTACTATATTTCCACATGTATGATCACACCAAACAGATATATTGCTGCGGTGGTAAGAAAACTGTAAGCAGTAAGCACCAACATAAGAGAAGGTTAAGAAGCATGATAACACATTGTGCAAGCAATTGGAAACGTAAAATAACTTCAGAACTCTCCACAACATTGTTTGCAAAAACTCGGATCCACATAGCATATAGGACGTTACGAGTGAGTGTATAAAATGTGGAATCAAGTTGGTAATCAACCTATTTTGCTCAAGATAAACCTACTTCTTCTTTGGCAGTGTCTGATAAAGATGATAAGGACATGGCCCTCAACCTTTACAGCCATACCACTTAACACTTGCTCTTCCAGATTAAAATATTTGCATAGTTCCTTCTCTTTAAATGACAGTTTTTTGCAAAATATATACAAATTTAGTGTAGTTGCTAATTTTGGTGTGAGAGCAAACAAATAGTGAGTTTATATTTTAAGAATACTATTAAAGATCTGACATTTGATCATCGCCGTGAAAAGTGGTTGGATCTCCCTTTGATTGAATCTGGATTGTTCAAAGAGCGCTTGGATCAGGATCTGACAGTTGCTGCTGAGATTGATGGACCTGCAAACAAGTCTATAACACTGGGATTGGCCCCGACGACAAAACCTCTGACGCTCAAGTCAGAAACCGAGAGAGGAAGAGTTTGAGAGTAGAAAATATTGATTTCAGACTACCTCTTGTATGATTACCTAATGGGCTGGGTGTCTCTCCTAGTGGGCCAGGTCGTATTTAATGGGTTGGAAAGCGACCCATGTCTTGCTGGTGAGTCTGGAGAAGGCCTGGACCTTTTTGGGAAACCCATTACTGTTAATCTGCCTTTAGAAGCTTTAAGATTTGTGCTGGGATCGTATGACCCATAAGCCCCCACTCCTAGAAGACGATTTCCTTGGCTTTCAGGGACGTTGATCACGTGGATATTACATGCTGAGATTATTGGATGACTGTGATGGAGTGGCAACGTGGCATGATCTGTATCATCAATCACAGGGTGCTCACCCGCTGAGTGAAGTCAGCAGCTGTGATGGGCGATGGTGTGGAGCGTCGATCAGGCTATTAGAGTGCACATCGACGAGGTCAGATAGTCGACAGCTGTGCGAAAGAGGCGGTAAGTCGAATGACGGTTTGGGTGACCAACTGCTTGTATTCAGATTTTGGGTTGGGTTAGACCTGCTTTTGGAGCTCGACAGCCTGGAGCAGGTGTTATGGATGCCCATTACTTGTAACCCCTTTACAAGTAAATACATATTTCTTGAATGTTTTCTTTATTTCGATTAATTTTGAATTTATTTATGTTTTGAATTCGTGTTTGGATTTTCTATTAAAATCTTTTCTAATCGAAAATTATTTTTATTTCCAACGATGGTATGTTTTAACTTTATTTTCTATTTCTAATTCATCGAATATTTATATTATATATTATTACTATTTGGATTATTTGAAACTCGGATTCCATTTTGATATATATATATATATATATATATATATATATATATATTATTATTATTATTATTATTATTATTATTATCATTATTATTAGTAGTATATCTATTTTACAATTATTGTCATTGCCATTATTTTTATCGTTATTATTATTATTATTATTACTTTTGATTATTTATTAAAAATCCATTTCTATTTGTTAAATGTATTTGTAGTCATTTCAAAATAAATTCTATATTGTAATGCAAATTACATTTTATTATATATCATATTTTTATTGGTTATTTTATTTTCCTATTGGATTTTTAACCCAAACCCTATAGCCTATTTCCTATTGGATTCTTAACCCAAAACCCGCTATCCAATAACCCCTTTAACCCAATAACCCGCTACCCTATATATATAACCCTACTCTACCCCAGCTTACCACATACCCTAATTACAGTTGAAACCCAAACACAACAGCCGCCTCCTCAGCCTTCCTCCTTTCTCCTTCCTCATGCTTCACCATTGCCAGAGCCTCGCCAGCACCTCCACCTCCTGCATCGACTTCACCATCCCCTTCGAGCCATCCTACTCCCATCATTGAGCGCCCCCATCATCGAGCTCTGAAATCGCTCGTCTTCCACATCGAGCTCTGCCTGCAATCGTCATCCCATCGAAGCACCGCCATTGCAGAACCTCTGAAGCCCTCGCCATTACCGCAATCGTCGCTACCCCGCTCGAGCACCCATGTTCGAGCCTCGCCTGCATCCCGCCGTCGAGCTACCCTCGACGCTGTAGCACCCCATTACCACCCGTCGCTCCGCCATTGCCAACTCCACTGCCGTTGATCGTCATCAGAGCCGCCTCGTCTTCAACCTCCTTCGACTGCCCCAGTCACTCTCGAGCTTGCCTCTCACCACCGCAACCACCCCTGTACACTATCGAGCTCTGCTATAGCCACCTGTGGCCACCATCGCAACCACCCTTGTACACTGTCGAGCTCTACTGCAGCCACTTGCGGCCACCACCACGCCGCCCTGCCACCGCCAGCCGTCACCGTCGAGCCAAGTTTTTCCCCCGCTCTAGATTGTCGCTTTGAATCCTGGCTGTTCATCATGATCATCATCATCTGCTCTGGATCTGGGACCGCTCGATCTCCTCGTGATCGTGATCACCACCATCATCTTGATCTCATCTATTTAAGATCAGATTTGTTAGATCAGATTAGGACCGTCCGATCTCCTCTTGATCATTACGATCATGATGATCATCAAGCTCTCTTGATCTGAGCCATCGATCACCCTTGATCTTGATCTTCCATCGCAATCTTTGATGAACTTGATCTCGGACATTGATCGTCTTGATCATCCCGTTCATCTTCTACTTGCCGTCCAACCTCTCGATCTTGATCGTCATCAAGATCAGTGCCGACCCATCTGACAGTTGTTTGGTCATCAACATCGAGATCTGTGCCCAATCGTGATCATCTCATCAAGACTCGCTCGGTTCGTGATCATCTCTATGTGTTGGGATCCGTTCTCGTTATTCTATTCTTTCGTCAGATTCGTCGTCTACACCCCAAGACAAGTAACTTGTATAATCTTTTGTTTGTATACAAGTACAAAATACCGCATGTAGTGTCGCTCTTGTTTTGTGTTCACCTCTTGATAAATCTTGGTCCAGTCGTTTGATCCATTCGTAGTCTTGATCCATCATCATAGTTTCACACACACGACATGAAAATAAACTAGATCTAGATAGACTCTTGATGCATGTGTTCTTCGTGATCTATGATAGGTTGTGTATTTGTTGCATGCTTGGTGTATTAGATGTGTTATCTTGTAATAGACTTGTTAAATACCCATACCATGTTGTTTTGAATATCTAATAGATCATATTTTACATCGTACCTTAATTTGGATTCATTGCATATGAGTTGTTTAATTAAATGCTTGAGAAGAAATTTCATTTTGCTGCTAGACTAATTTGGTTCAATGTTTTAGACCCCGTTAAGGCCCGTAAATTAAATTATTATGATCCGTAGGCCCCGATATCTATTTTCCAAAACTTTCGACGGATCTCAATTTTGATTTTTGATGTGAGAGTTATCGCTATTTTACTTCAACTATGTTGAAATATCCAGATTCTGTTTTATGAGATTGCTGTATATTTATTTATTTTAAAACTGGTGTTAAAAGTAAAAATTTGGATTCAATATTTATCTGGACATGTCTAGGCATGACTGGGATCAACCCCTAATTTTTGTAGATTTGTTTAATGACTTATATAAATTATTTCATGCCTATGAAACAAACCAATATATTTCCAAACTGCATGTTGTTCAGTAAAGAACTCTATTTTCAACCTGATTTCAGTCGCTGTTAATTAAAACTTTGTGAATATGAAATATAGCCTGGTATGTCTACTTTACAACCCATCTGAAGGATTTGAATTCTGAGTTGTATTTTATGATTTATCACTGTTTTAGTACTGCTATGTCCAGAATTTCAAATTCACAAACTTGCTGCATCAATCTGTTTTCCGAAGTTAATTGACTATGCTATCTGAAATGAACTTTATGAAATTTTATATGCTGATACTAGATATGCTAAGGAACCTTCCAAAGTTTTCCTAGATTTAATTAGTATGTTTTTATGCCATTTTCATGCTTATAAATAAAATTTTGCAGTTTCTGGCTGAACATGAATTCTGTGTAAAGTGTGTTTTGAACTTTGTTGCTATAGTTGTTGTATGACTTGTGTATATGCACTGGATTCGGCTGGGAGTCTAGTTTCTAGATTTATTGAAGGATCCAGGTTTGCATTCTTGTGCCAATGGAAATCTTGGTTTTGGTGCAGTACTGTCTTGCTGTCTAGAATTGAAAGTCTCGTTGTCGTAGTCTATTATGAGTAGTTTTGTCACCCGTTCATGTCTTCTATCCAACTTGAACTTGTTCTTTATTTCTTGCCATTTTTTCTTACCTTGTTCGTGCACGTTCATGCTTGCTTTAATAATAATAACAGTAATCAAGCCGGGGTTAAGGGAAAGATCTAGTAGTGAAAAATATAAAAATGTGTACTTGGAAGGGGGCCCGTATTTCCCACTTGCTACATGATTACTTGATTATTTGATTACATGATATATGATACTTGATACTTGTTTACTTGATTACCTGACTACATACTTCCCTATTGGAATGTATACTCAGAAGGGGGCCCGTGATTCCCACTTGCTTACCCGAGTACATACTTCCCTATAGGAGAGTTGTACTCGGAGGGGACCCGTAGTTCCTACTTGACTACTTGATACTTGATACTTGATACTCAACTACTTGATACTTGATACCTGAGTAGATGGCCCTATATAATCTACTACGAAATCTGAACACAACTTGTCTGAATGTAGCAACCATGTGGTAAAATTTGGGACGCATGAAGTGTTATCTAGATATGACTAGATACAAGACTTGAGAATAATATGATCACATGCACATTCCTGATACTTGTACATGCTACTTGACACTTGTTACTTGTTACTTGTTACTTGCTTGCATTCTACTTGACACTTGCTACTTGCTACTTGCACCCTATTATCTTGCCATGCTACTTGATTCTATTTCTTGATTTAGAGTTAGTTGCTCTATTTTTCTGTTACTGTTACATTTCTTCCATGCTTACTTCAGTACTTGCATCCTGTTGCTACCCTGTATTTTTTTATTATCTGTTTTCGTACTTGTTGCCAGCACTACATGCGGCCCGTAACTTGCATTGACGGGCATTTTGTTTATTATTCCTTTTTCCTGCAATTTGCCAAACTTACAGACTTTGGTGACCAGCTGCCCGAGGAAGTAAGTGACCAAGTGTTTTAGGCTTGGCTAGAGCTCCTGCTTGAGTTATTTCATGTTTCTGAATAAATTATATTTGCTGTTACTTGAATCTTGTATTTAGGCATTTTGTCCCAGAACATGTGACTTTTTTGTTTCCAGATCTGATTATTTGAGGAAATTTGTATTTGTTTGAAGTAATTTTGTTGGTTATAATAAATTTGTTCATGCATGAGTGGATGATTCCTTCTTGTTACTTCTTGTTATTTCTTGTATATTTTTGGAAAGATCCTTACAGCTCATGAATGGTGAAAGCCATTCGTTGGACTTTGTAGCGTATCCGTATTCCATATTCCTTTTTGGGAAGCGGGGTGACATTACTGTTAATCTGCCTTTAGAAGCATTAACATTTGTGCTGGGATCGTACGACCTATAAGCCCCGACTCCTGAAAACGATTTCCTCAGCTTTCGAGGATGTTGATCATGTGGAAATCGCATGCCGAGTTTATTGGATGACTTTGATGGAGTGGTAATGTGGCATGATCTGGATCGTTGATCACGGGGTTATCACTCGCTGAGTGAAGTCAATGGCTGTGATGGGCGATGTTGTGGAGCATCGACCAGGCTATTAGAATGCGCATCGAGGAGGTCAGATAGTCGAGAGCTGTGCGAGAGAGGTAGTAGGTCGAATGACGGTTTGGGCAACTAACTGCTTGTATTCAGATTTCGGTTCGGGTTGGACCCTGCTTTTGGAGCTCGGCAGACCCGACCTGTAACACCTCGGAAAATTGAGTAATGATAATTTTGCCATCGTGTGTTATGCGCGTGTATTTTGTACCGTTACGAGTAATATTCGTAACATATTTTTATATAAATGTCATTAGTACTTTATATTCTGATTATTTATATGTTTTTCGTTATCTCAAAATTCATTTTATCCTCTTTTTAGCCAACGCGAATATTAATTTTAATCTTTGTATTTTTACGTGTATTGAACGTGTTTTCAATACATGTGTCGATTACATATAATTTCCGTTACGTGAAATATCCGTAACATTATCAAAATAAATATTTTTTTTCGTATGTTATATTCCGAATATTTATAAACATTTTCTCCTTAATCATATCTATTTCATATTTTGAATATTTATTTTTATGTGCATCGCACATAAATTTTTATGTGCAGTTTTATTTCTAATTTTTTGTAAAAGTCTTGCATATTTTTTTTCTCATTTTATTTGTCACATTCGTATTATTTTTAAAAAAATTAAAATCATAGGCCTAAAATTTATTTTAAAGCCCACTAAGTAAATTAATTAAAAGGGAGGGCCATGACTTTATTTTTCACTTTAAATGTACATGTTTTAATGCTACACACTTGTCATGTAACAAACACACACAAATGGACTAATAAAAAATAATTAAAAGAATAAGAATTGTGTGCACGTGGGGTGCACGTGCACATGTGTGCACATCAAGGGCCAAGGAGATGAAGAGATGGAGGTTTGTGGTAGTAAATGGTGAGTGGGTATTTATTTTGGGTGGTGGGTGTCCCTTCATTCACCCATTTAGCTCTATAAATAACTCTCTCATTTATGAATAATGTACACTAAAAGAAACAAAAGAAAGAAAGAATGAGCTTTTGGTATTGGCAAATTGCTAGGAGGTGAAGGCTTACTTGGTTGGAGCTAGGAGTCACTTCTAGGAGTTTTCTTCCTCTTGTTCTTCTAATAAGGTGGGCGTTTCTTCTTTCTTTCTAAAACATAGTAGTACGCATGTGGAGGAAAGATTGATGCATAAAATATATACTTCATATGAGTTCTAGTTAATTTTGTGATGCTATGTGATGCTGTTATTTAGAACGTTTATAGAAATGAAATATGAAAATAAATGGATGCTAGTTGAAAGTTTGTCATGTAGATAAGTTGGAAGATTGTTGTGGTGTTATTGGGTGCATAGTAATACATCATATTTAGATTAAATGAATTGGGTATAAATTCATACATATTGTTATTAATTTATGCAAAGAAAGTTGCTCTTTAAAGTTTTTATTGCATTTCAGAAAATTATATCTAATAAAATAGATAGAATCTAAAGCTAAAATTTTTATAGGAACACTCATATATGTCAGGAACATTTCTTTAAAATTTCATAATTTTTGGATGTCGTTAACTATTTTAATTAAATCCAAACTTATGATTGGTTGACAGTTGACTAGTTGCTGGAAATTTGTGCACATTTCGGATTTTGATCATTTCAACATCGTAGATGAAGTAATTTGAGAAAAGTAAAAAACTTAGAACTTGAAGTAGACTTTTTAACTTTTCTGTAAAGTCTAAGAAATCAATTTTTCACAAAGAATTGAATTTATAACGAATTTTACAAGACTATACAAGTGGCAGTATTTCAATAATTCGATCATACAGTAGATTTCGAAGAATTCAGGGTTATAGATACAATATTTTGGAGAAACTTATAATTAAGAAATTGTAGTAGACTTGTATACCTTTATTTTAATCTAAATAACAAAATTTCATGAAGTATATAATTTTCTATGATTTTTATAAGTAGCATTAACGACAGTTTCAGATTTTCAACCAATTGTTTTGCAAATGAATGTAGACAAAGTGATTGAGGAAGATTTTAGAAGATTTTCACTGCAAAGATATAGTAGACTCATGTATGAAACTAATAAATCTATCATTTGAATATAATTGAAATTTATAATTGAAATATAGATGAATATGAAAGGGGTTTTATTAATCAAAAGAATTTTGTACTTGGAAAATATTTTTGAAAAATAAATATATGTGAAAAGGAGTTTTTGTTAATCAAAGAGACTTGGTAATTTATTAAAATGAATTATTTGTTGTGTGATCAACCAAGAAGTGTTTACTTTATAGTTAGTAAATAAGAATGAATGAAAGGATTTGAATGAAACATGAATACATGAAATTGGGAATATGAATTATAAGCATATGAGTACCCCAAGTTGTTGAACATGAAAAGATGTTGATTCTAGAGGCTTAGTGAAACCCAGGCGCCGACAAGTAATGGAAATGATTATTGATTTTGGGAAAGGGCCGGTATGGGCTATCGTTCTCGGTGTATGGTTTAAGACGGCAGGAGGGTAAGCTAGCTCTAGGTGAAAGTATTTATTCATGTTTTTAACTTTAAGGATAGGCACTAGGGGAAGTTATAATAAAACTTGGGCAAACGTAAGTGGGTTGCCTCTATATAGTCTAATAGTGGACTCCAGGACTATAGACCCAGTTTGATGGTGGACTCCGGAACTGTGGTTTCTTGCGATGGAGACGAGCCTTAATTAAATCTGGGACTATGATTGGTTTGAAGGTGGACTCCAAGATCATGAATAGTCGGACGGATAGGAGGTCATTCTTGTTAGGTTTCAATAGCAAACACAGATTGAATATACAGCGGGAAAATTACAAAATATTGAAACCTAGCCATGGATCCATGCGAAAACAATAAAATGTGTTTAGGAGTTATACCTTAAGGATGGATCTGCTTTCTCCGAGATATGTCGATCACAACATTGCAATGTTGCGGCGCCTCTACGGTATCCACACGAACAGTTCAAAACCAAGCTTCCTCATGCCGCGGTGCTAGCTGCGGGATAGGGCTTTCCTCACGATCTCTCTCTCACAACTTCTGTAACGGCTAGGGTTTTCTCTTATGTGACTTTTCCACAGATATGTATCATATATATAGCTGCAATAAATCAACTCTAAGAGAGTAACGAGCTTGTTGGGCTCATAATCCGACCTGGGTCAGATTCATGTGTGGGTCTCTAAATTTTAGTCAGCCCATTTAATCTAATTAAATGTCCAACCAATATCAGGAGTCCAAGTCTTACTTGGATTCCCAATTAAATTCTTCTAATGAATTTAAATCCCAATTCTGATCCATTATAAGTGTGTGACCCTGTAGGTTCCCATTACGTTGACAGTGATACTAAAATCATATTCTAGTATTACAAATGGTGAGCGGTATCTAGCAATGCATCACTGCTACTCAAGTGGTGGGAATGTCAGTGACTTGAGATAACCTATCCGTGACCAATGTTACCAAATAGTTTAGTCACCCTTGTATAGTTCAATCTTTGGTTTCTTGATCTCCGAGTAGACTTACTAAAACAAATGAGTTCAATATCTCATATTGACTCATTTGAGCATTGTAACACTCCGAATTCCATTTGCATGTAATTCGTAGTACAACAAGACCTTTTACTTCAATTCGTACAATTTTAGAAGGAAATTAAAACTTTTCTTTTATTACATAATAATGTTTATTACGGAGTTACACAGCGGAATAAAATACAACAAGAAATAAAACTTTAATATCAGCAGCTTAAATATAATCTTTATAATCAACTGCCTTTAAATCTTTGCCAAACCAATCAAGCGCTGCACTGAAAAATCTATCGCACGTCAGTTGCTTACAATAAACGCAATGTTATAAACAACGATCCCTTATATGCTGTATTATAATGAAATCTCTTACTTTAACAATCACAAACTTGAATGCATATAAAAGTGTAAAGAGTGACTATCCTAAACATGTCAGTGTATGCAATGACTTAATGCCTAATGCAGATCTTTACACTAGGATAACACTAATGCATACTTGTTGGGATTCTTTGCATCCCATACTACATGGGTCCGAGGGCAAGCACCTACGTTCTCCACATTAAAGGATTTTATCCCTCACCATGATAATTACCCAGTAATAAAACAAAGTTTTGATATTCTATGAGTACGGATTCCAGTCCCGGAGATCCACCATCCGACTATACAGAAACCTCATTGTGCCCTCTAGCCCTGGTATACGCATATACACTGGAGTACGGCCTACTATCCGCCCGACTAATCATAACCCCGAAATCCACCGCCCGATCAATCATAATTTCGGATTTAATTAAGGTTCGCCTCCATCGCAAGCAACCACAGCCCCGGAATCCACCGCCCGACTGGGTCTATAGTCCCGAATCCACCGTCCGTCTGGGTCTATAGTCCCGGAATCCACTGCTCAACTATATAGAGGACATCCACTCACGTTTGCCCAAGTTTACTACACCTACTCTTAGTGCCTAATTCTTAAGTTTGAACATGAATAAATAATACCATCTAGAGCTAGTTTACCCTCCTACCGGTTTTACACAAAAATACCGAGAACGACAATCCATATTGACCACTTCTAAAAATCAATTATTCATTTCCATTACTTTTGCAGATACCTGGGTATCACTACGCCTCTAGAATCAATATCTTTCCATATTCAATAACTTGGGGTACTCATACCCTTATAACTCATGTTCATGTATTCATAATTCATTCAAATTCTTTCATTCATTCTTATTTATTCATCAACAAGTACAATCTCAACCTATTAATTTTCACAATATACTTTTCACATTCATTACAACTTTCTCAATACAAGTTAATTAAGATTAAAACATAATCTCTTAAAATTCATCATTAAAAACTCATCTCATCATTTTCCTTAAATTTATTTTAAAACCAATTCCTAACATCATTAACCATATATATATATACTAGTATAATGCATGTGCGATGCACGTCTATAAAGGTATGCAGGATTTTGAGGAAGGGACAGGTCTATAATGCACGTGCGATTTTCCTTTAGTATAATGCACGTGCGATACACGTCTAGTAATTTACACATGCAATGCACGTTTTAATAAAATATATATTTTTTAAAGTAAAAAATTCAACATAATCTAATATCGAACATGATACCTTTTTTTATATTAGTTATGTACGGACAGTGCATGTCTTACTAATTTTTTTTAAAATATACAAACTTTGACGTAGTGAGAACTCGAACTAAAACCTCCTTCATATTAATTATATACGTGCATCACATGGGTTAATAGATTAACAAATTACACTAAACCTTTTCCCATTATAATATTAGATATTAGAGATAATACTAATTATTATTTTATATGAATAACATTTTTATAAATAATTATATCATAAATAAATTTAAACTTTATAAATATTATAATAACTAACAACAATTGAATAAATAAAGGTTAACCAATTTTAAAATGAGTAATTGAAATTAAATGATTGGTTATCTATAGATAACATCACTAATATCTTTCATAGGAATTATACTTAAGCCTTAAAAAAAACATATATTGCAGGTGTTATTTTCCGGCAGAAAGCCAAATACAAAAATTTTCAACAATAATCATTATCATTCATAGGAATTATCCTTAAAAAGAGTTATTACAATACTTAGAAGGGGGCAGTCATACTTATTTGTCAGATAACTTTCATTTTTTAATATGAATGTCGAATGTCAACTTCCTTTCCATAATTGAATTTGTTATTTTTGTCATAATCTATGCAGTGGTTGACTGGACATATATTGGCGTCATTGTTTTAGTTTTCTTCTACCTTATAGAACAGAGTTTCAGTCGACATATTTATAACTTTGATTCTGGGTTTGAGGACAGTATAGAACCTTGAAGAGTTTGCTGTTAGTATATGTGATTGAAGGCATTGTACCTTATGTTTGAATTTGCATCAAGAGCTTAAAGGGTTACTAATTATTAGGTTTTTGTTGTATTATGTAATTGTTAGATTAATTTATATCATTTTTGTTTCCTGCAGGTTCTTTTTGGGCTTTCCTCCTTCGTAAACTTGAATTTGCATGCTAAAGATATATTGAAGGTGTTATTAGGAGAGGAAACTGAAGTTACTTGAACTACTATTGCTTCCCCTGTTTACAAATTTAGAGCTACGGTTGGTTTCATTTTTGCAGATTTTAATTCTTGTCTCTTACAATCTACATATATAGTTGTTGCAGTGCTTGTGATTTATCTTTACTGTTGCTAGATCACCTGTACTTCATACTTTTACATTAAATTACATGAAAGTTTCAACTTTGTACATATATGTACCCTCAGGT
The DNA here is from genome assembly GCA_017893485.1 of Hemerocallis citrina. Classification (NCBI taxonomy): domain Eukaryota; kingdom Viridiplantae; phylum Streptophyta; class Magnoliopsida; order Asparagales; family Asphodelaceae; genus Hemerocallis; species Hemerocallis citrina. The sequence goes on along the minus strand of CM030367.1, from coordinate 60,716,169 downwards.
TTTAGGAATATACATTAAACCTTCAAAATAAGGTGAAATATGAGAGACTTTTTCTTGTTGAAGGCTAGGTACTTAATCCTTTGATGACCAAGTAACCTTGTCTAGGCAATTGCTATTTTATTACCTTTCTCAACCCTAACTTGAAAATTAGAACTGCACCCTTGAAACTACAATCTAAATTTACACTCACATGAACTAAAAATCTCATTCATTCATCTTCTTCATTCTCAACTACAGCTTCCTCCACTTCCTTCCCTTTCTCAACAACCGCCTCTTCTTCGTCATCTTCTTCATTGTTCTCCTCAACTTTCTCAGCATTGTACTTCTCCATTGCCTCCTCAAATCTGCCTTCAACTCCGCTGGTCGATCTGTATAAACCTTCTTCTCCTGACCGCTCATCGACCTCCACTTCTCTCCTCCGTCCTTGGCAATTGATGTTACACCCTTTGATGTAGGGTGAGTTTCTTTGTAGGTCTTCCTGAATTCGTCCATGAAGACAAAGAAGGCAGTGGGTGGGCGTTTGGGCTTGTTTGGGTTGCCGTTGCTCTTTGCTTTCTCGCTTTTCCTCTCATTGTTCACGGATGATGGTGCAGCTCTCTTCCTGCCACACAAATGCACAAAACCCAATAGACAAAATGTCCTTTAAAATGTAATCACCACTTTTAAAGCACACAAAACCAACTTGACGAAATGCAAAAAAAACAAAACAAAACAAAACAAAACAAAAATCACCAACTTTTAAGCACGCAAAACCCATTCGATAAAATTCCCAAATGAAAATCAATAATTTTAAAGCGCACAGAACCCATTTGGCAAATTGCCAAAGCACCCAAAACCCAAAACCCATTTGATAAAATGCCCCAAATGTAACAATCACCCATTTCTCCTCACCGCTCATCGACCTCCACTTCTCTCCTCCGTCCTTGGCAATTGATGTTACACCCTTTGATGTAGGGTGAGTTTCTTTGTAGGTCTTCCTGAATTCGTCCATGAAGACAAAGAAGGCAGTGGGTGGGCGTTTGGGCTTGTTTGGGTCGCCGTTGCTCTTTGCTTTCTTGCTTTTCCTCTCATTGTTCAAGGATGATGGTGCAGCTCTCTTCCTGCCACACAAATGCACAAAACCCAATAGACAAAATGTCCTTTAAAATGTAATCACCACTTTTAAAGCACACAAAACCAACTTGACGAAATGCAAAACAAAACAAAACAAAACAAAACAAAACAAAAATCACCAATTTTTAAGCACGCAAAACCCATTCGATAAAATTCCCAAACGAAAATCAATAATTTTAAAGCGCACAGAGCCCATTTGGCAAATTGCCAAAGCACCCAAAACCCAAAACCCATTTGATAAAATGCCCCAAATATAACAATCACCCATTTATACCTCTCAGGCTTCTTGATCTGCGTCTCCTTCTCAACAACTTGAGCCTCCAAATTCATCCTTATCTTCGAGTCGAAGCTACAACCGTGCATGTCAATAAGCACAACCGGCACATCTTTGTTACACTCTTCACTAAAAACACGTCAAAAAAAACTAATTTGAATCAATAAACAATAAATGAAGGAAGAAAATAAGAATCCCAAAAAAGAAAAGAAAACACCACTTGAAAGTTGCTACTTACCGTCGGGTAAACGCGCTGCCATCTCTTGCTCGTTTGAGAGAAGCCGTCTCAGCTTCCACCCTCTTCCTTGGCCTTGCTGGGTTCAACTTGGTTGATATCACCATTGATTAATTGATTATAACCCCCGAAGCCCCGAAAGATTCCTCCTCCGAATCCTCATGGGAGGACTTCGGCGACCCCGACGACGACCACGACCCCAGCTCTTAGGGTTGACCAAGAAGAAGAAGAAGAAGAAGAAAAAGGGGAAATAAATGAAAACGAATGGGTTGAAGAGGTATGAATGGGTTGCTGTTAATAAAGGTGTTAATAAAGGGGATGAAGAGGTATGAATGGACGAATGAATTTTAATTACCTTGTAGTAGGCATCTTTCTAGTAATCACATAATTTAATTAATGGGTGCATGACTATATTTATTGTTCACCTTTATCAGTGTAGTAATTAAACCCGGTTTTTATTGTTCACCTTTAATTCAACCCGGTTTTTGATAGTATAGATTTAATTCAACCTGGTTTTTAATTTAGTTTCATTTATTAGGCATGCAAATTACATTTTATACCCCTATATATTTTTTTAGCCCTTTATGTTTGTGAGGGTATAATAGTAAAAAGCCAGCAAAATAAGGCTTTGCTTAATAATAGTATAGATTTTTCTTGAGTTCACATCTCTTCTAAGCATGAATATATATGATCTTTATTTTCCCAAAATATAACTTAAAACAGCAAGAAAATATTTTCAATCACCTCGTTTAAGTATCATTTGCAAAACAGTAAAGTCAAAGTCAGAAACTGCATTTCATGCTATTTGTAAAAATCATAGAAAATCATATACTTCATAAAACTTTGTGTTATTTATATAAAAATAAAGGTGTAAAAGTCTACTACAATTTCTTAGTTATAAGTTTCCTCAAATAATGTATCTATAACCCTGAATTCTTCGAAAAATACAGTAGGGTCGAAATACTGAAATACTGCCACTGTAGCGTCTTGTAAAATTCATATAAAATTCAATTCTTTGTGAAAATTTGATTTCTTAGACTTTTTAGAAAGGTTAAAGAGTCTACTACAATTTCTTAGTTCTGACTTTTCTCAAATTATTTCATTTACAATGCTGAATTGATCAAAAATCAAAATGTGTACAGATTTCCAGCAACTAGTCAACTACTAACCAGTTCTGAGTTTAGATTTTATTAAAATAGTAAATGACCTCCAAATCTTATGAAATTTTAAAGGGTTGTTCCTACACATACAAGATTATCTCAAAAGAGTTTTAGCTCTAGATTCTAACTATTTTATTAGACATGATTTTCTGAAGTGCGAACAAAATTCAAAACAGTAACATTCTTTGTGTTATTTAGCAACTTTGTGTAAAAATTTATATCCATATCATTCAATATAATCATAATATATTACCATGTACCCAAACAACATCATTTCAACTTATCTACACGATAATCTTTCAATTAACATGCATTTCATTTAAATGTCATCATCACAAATTAACCACTACACATATGTATAAACAATTTTACATATCAATTTTCCTACACGTGCATGATACTAAAATTTTAGAAAGTTCAAGAAGACACCTACCTTATTTGAAGAAAGAAAATGAACTCATAGTAGATTGCTCCTAGCTCCAAGAATGGGACTCCCCTTCTTCTCCTGGCAAGGCTTCCTTCCTCCAAGCAAGAACTCAAATATGTCTTTTTTTCTTTTCCTCTCTTTCTTTTCTTATCTTTCTTATCTTTCTTATCTTTTGTTTCTTTTGATTTTTGGTGCAAGATTTCATGAAGAAAGGGGGTGGTATTTATAGGGTTTGAGAAGACTATTCTACTACCCAAATTAAGTGTTCAAATTCATAACCTACATAACCCTCTTCATTAATTGCTCACTCACTATTACTACACAAACTCCTAACTCTTCATCTTCCTTCATGAATTGGCCAACCCTTGGGTTTTCCACATGTGCACACTTCTCATTTAGTTAGTTATTATTTATTTGATTATACATGTTGTTACATGACAAGTGTAGGATAAAAATTGTTTATTAAAAATGTAGATTAACTAATGAGCTTTTCTTTTAAATAATTTTTCTAATGGGCTTTAAGATGATCTTTAGGCCTTTGGGTTTTTATTAAAAATAAAAAAAATAGAAGAAAAGTGTGCAAGACATCTTAGAAAATTTTAGAAATAAAATGCACATAAAATTTTATGTGCAATGCTCATGCTAAATATTAAAAATTAATTTGAGAGAACGAAAATCAGTCAAAATACAAAATATGTATATTTAATAATGTTATAGATATTTCACGTAACAGAAAATATACGTAATCAACACGTGCAATGTACGTAAAAACACAAGGATTAAAATAAATATAAGTTGGCTAAAGACAGGATTGAAATGAGTTTTGAGAAAATGGAAAACATATAAATAATCAGAATGTGAAATTTATATAAAAATACATTACGAATATTACTCGTAACGGTACAAAATACACGTGCGTCACACGCGGAAAAAATTGTTATTACTCAATTTTGCGGGTTGTTACAAGCACGACCATGCATTTTGCAGTCTCACTCAATCAAGCGGCCCATAGATATCGCTCTTGTTATGTAAAAGGGACAATCCTATCTAAGTCACTCACATCCTTCCACATGATTTGTAGTAAATCCAATAGTCGACTTTATAATCACCTTATTACAGGTAATGTTTGACGACATTAAAATATATAACTTCTCATATAGGAAACTGTAGCGACTTCAAGTCAAAGGACTACATACACCATGATCACTGTGAGAACCGCTTAAGACACTCACGTAACGATCTATGCAACGTTCTCATGGTGGGTAAGTCCAGTACATTATTACTCTAATATGTGCCCATGTGAAGACTTGATATCTCATATCCATGACCCGTGAGATATGGTTATCAGTCTACGCACATACTAGTCTCTATGATTATTGTTTTCATAATTCACAATAGTACTTGACTAGAGATATTTAAGAATAGTATTCTGATTACAACCAATAGGATCTCACAATCAAGTCATGCACTTAATATCCCATGATATTGAACCTACTATTCTATGGACTTTATTATGCTCATTTAATCACAATAAACAACACAAAAAATGAAATGCCTCATATATGAAATAAATATCATAATGCAATGAAAACTAGTAATGTCAATACACAACTGGCCTCAAGGGCATACACCAACAATCTTCCACTTGCACTAGAGCCAATTAAACATAAATCTAATGCCTATAGACCTAGTGTGACCGACATGCTTTCGCTGTGCAAGGGGCATTGAAAGTGGGTCAGCGACATTATTATCTGTTGGTACTCTGCATATCTTCACATCTCCTCTGCCGATGTTCTCTTGAATGAGATGGAAGTGCCTAAGTATATGTTTGGATCGCTGGTGAGATCTAGGCTTCTTAGCTTGTGCAATGGCCCTCATTGTTATCACAATAGAGGTCCAACGGGTCCACAATGCTAGGAACCACGCCAAGTTCAGTGATGGACTTTCTGATCCAAATGGCCTCTTTTGCTGCATTGGAGGCAGTAATATACTCAGCCTCTGTAGTGGAATCAGCTACTGTCTCTTGCTTCGAAACTCTTCCAGCTCACAGCTCCACCATTTAGGCAAAACACAAAACCTAATTGTGATTTGGAGTCATCTTTATCAGACTAGAAGCTAGCATCAGTGTAATCCTTTACAAAAAGCTCGTCCTCGGCTCCATATACCAAGAACGGATCCTTAGTCCTTCTTAAGTACTTGAGGATGTTCTCGACAATAGTCCAGTGACTCTCACCGGGATATGACTGGTACCTGCTCGTCATGCTCAAAGTATATGAGACATCTGGATGAGTACATAACATGGCATATATGATAGATTCAATTGCAGATGCATATGGAATCTTAGTCATGCGGCCTCTCTCATCTTTTGAGTGGAAGGACATTGAGCCTTATACATGCTTACACCAAGCGACATAGGAATAAATCCTTTCTTGGACTCTTGCATATTGAAGCGTTTCAATACTTTGTCTATATATGTACACTGACTCAGGCCAAGCAGTCTCCTTGATCTATCTCTATAGATCTTGATACCTAATACATAGGTAACTTCTCCCAAGTCCTTCATGGAAAAGCATTTTCCTAACCAAGTCTTTATAGACTAATAGGTAGGGATGTCATTCCCATTTAGTAGTATGTCATCTACATACAATACCAAAAATACAACTGTGCTCCCACAAACCTTCTTGTAGACACAAGGTTCATCTTCGTTCTTGATGAAACCAAACACTTTCATTGCATCATCAAAATGAAGATTCCAGCTTCTAAAAGCTTGCTTTAATCCATAAATGGATCGTTATAGTTTACACACCTTCCCTGCATCCTTTGGAGTGACAAAACCCTCAGGCTGTGTCATGTACACATCCTCGAGAAGATTTCCATTTAGGAAAGCAGTTTTGACATCCATCTGCCAGATTTCATAATCGTGAAATGCTGAAACAGCAAGCAAGATCCGAATGGATTTAAGCATGACAACTGGAAAAAAAGTCTTATCATAGTCTACACCATGAACTTGTTTGAAACCTTTAGCCACCAACCACCCCTTAAAGGTATGCACATTACCATCCATGACAGTTTTCTTCTTGAAAACCCATTTGCACCCTATAGGTTTTACCCCTTCAGGTGGGTCTACCAAGGTCCATACTCGGTTGGTATACATTGATTCCATCTCAGATCTCATGGCCTCAAGAAATTTCTCAGAATCTGGGCCTTTTACAGCTTCCTCATAAGTCGTAGGCTCATCCTAATCCACAAGTAATATATCACCATGTTGTGTCACGAGAAATTCATATATCTCGGGTTGATGAGGTATTCTACTAGACTTACGTAGGCTTGTGCTACTTGAGCAGGTGGTTGTTCCACAACAATTTGTGGAGTCTGCTCCGTTTCCATCATTGGTTCGCTGCTACTTTGCGAAGTTTGAATTTCTTCAAATTCTATCGTTCTCCCACTGGTTCTTTTGGAGACGAATTCTCTCTCTAGAAACACAGCAGTCCTGTGCGACAAATATTTTGCCTTCAGTCAGATTATTGAAATAGTATCCCTTGGTTTCCTTTGGATATCATACAAAGAAGCATTTATCAGATTTGGGACCAAGTTTATCAGGGACTTGGTGCCTTACATAGGCTTCATAACCCCAAATCTTCATAAAAGATACACTAGAATGCCTCCCTGTCCATATCTCATATGGTGTCTCTTGAACCATTTTAGATGGAACACGGTTAAGTGTGAAAGCAGCTGTTATTAGAGCATGTTCCTAGAAGGAGCTAGGAAGATCTGCATGAATCATCATGGATCAGGACCATGTTTAACAAGGTCCAGTTTTTCCTCTAAGAGACACCATTCCATTACGGTGTTCCAGAAGGAGTGAGTTGAGATATTATCCCACACTCTTTTAGATGGTCATCAAAATTTTGGCTTAAGTACTCACCTCCTCGATCTGATCGAAGGGCTTTAATACTTTTACCAAGTTGGTTTTGTACCTCGTTCTTGAATTCTTTGAACTTTTCAAATGTTTCTGATTTGTGTTTCAAGAGATACACAAACTCATATCTACTGTAATCATCAGTAAATGTAATGAAGTATTGAAAACCTCCTCTAGCTAATGTGTTGAAAGATCCGTAGACATCACTATGTATGTGACCTAAAAGATCACTAGCTCTTTCATCTTTCCACTGAATGGAGCTTTTGTCATGTTGCCCAACAAACAAGGTTCACATACCTCATATGATTCAAAATCAAATGAGTCCAAGAATCCATCTTTATGAAGTTTGGATATACGGTTTTCATTTATGTGGCCCAAACGACAATGCCAGAGATAAGTTGGGTTCATATCATTTGACTTGAACATCTAAGTATTTATATTATAGACGGACATTTCGAGGTCGAGAATATAAAGTCTATTACTCAATTGTACACTGCCATAACAAATATCATTCAAATAAATAAGACAACTTTTGTCCTTTATTATAAATGAAAAACCCTTCTTGTCCAAACAAGAAATAGAAATAATATTCCTACTAATAGCAGTCACAAAATAACAGTTCTCTAACTCAATAATAAGCCTCATGGGCAATGATAAATGACAGGTTCCTATAGCTAAAGCAGCAACTTTTGCTCCATTTCCAACTCGTAGGTCAACTTCTCCCTTAGCCAATGGTCTACTCCTTTTGAGATCTTGCATATTTACATAAATGTTAGAACCACATCCAGTATCTAATACCCAAGATGAAGAAGTACCTAAATTGGCTTCTATAACAAAAATACCTGTAGTGGAAGTCTCACTTCCTTTCTTCTTCTTAAGCTCCTCCAGCTACTTATGGCAGTTCCTTTTCCAATGTCCGATGTCACCACAGTGGAAGCATGTGCCCTCCTTGGCCACCCCACCCTTAGATTTCAAGGCAGAAGTGTTGGGCTTAGAATTGCCCTTCCCCTTCCTCTTGTCCTTGGGTTTCTTAATCTGCTTTTCGCCCTTGCCCTTACTTTTGGTCTATTGAACCATCAAAATGGTCTTTCCCTTACTAATTAACTTCTTAGCAGTTCTCAACATGCTTAGCAATTCTGGCAGAGGTTTGTCAATTTTATTCATATTGTAGTTCATGACGAATTGACTATAACTTTCCAGCAACGTTTGCAGGACCCAGTCAGTGGCCAACTCTTGACCTAATAGGAACTTATGCCTTTCAAGATTCTCTATGTACCCAATCATCTTGAGCACATGAGTTCCAACAGGGCTTCCTTTTGCCAGTTTGCACTGAAATAATGCCTTTGAGACTTAAAACCTCACATTCTAGCCTGCTCTTGATAGAGCCTCTTGAGGGGTACGATCATATCATAGGCATCCATGTTCTCATGTTGCTTATGAAGCTCAGAGTTGATGGTGGCTAGCATGAGACATCCAACATCCAAGGCGTCATCTTGATTTTTCTTATGAGCATCCTTTTCGGTGCGAGGGGCATTTGCAGTGGGTGGTTCAGGAACAAGCTGCTCTAGAACATACAAACTTTTTCTCATGCCTAAAGACTATCCTTAGGTTCGTGTACCAGTTTAGGAAATTTGTCCAAGACAGTTTGTCCTTCTCAAGGACGAATCGCAATGATATGTTATTTAATGTGTTGGATGCCATGGTAATCTATCAATAAAAATATGCAAAATAAATATTATTTCACAGAAATATTCAAAGTAATAAATATTTAATCATCAACAGAAACATGCAGAGTATGTATCATGACATTGAAATATTTAATAAGGTCTTTTATTAAATATACCTCCTACTATTTTATTCAAGTCAACGACCCTCTTCATTGACTTGGAAAATCCCATCGTAAGATTTTCTAGTAGGCCAAGATCCATATTTCACCTAGTTCTGAGTCAAATTTGGCAAATCACCCAAAATTCAGTTATTTAGGTGTGAAACATTTCCCAATTACATCATATGCAACTCTTGGATAGTTGGGTGAATAATACTTACTCTAATCTATCTCATAGACTAAAGCCCAACTCTATAGCTCTAAACCTTTAATCCTATTGAAATAGTCTAGTTAAGTCAGACCCAATAGTTGGCAACTGAATATTACTTTTATCCCATCGCGTCTCACGAGGATAGCTAAAAGTACCCTACTTTGTCAGACCTACACTTAATCGATCCCAGCCTAGACGAGTGCCATGCATTGAAAGGCATCTTATTGCAACTTAATATTTAGTTTGAGGATTTTTGTTATTTTATTAATTGATCTCACCATTTATCATCTATTAACATACAATAATGCATCTCATACAAAATTAAAAGTATAAAATTTATGTGACATGGTTGTGGCCCTAACACACTGATTCACTCAAGCCAATGAGAGTACCAAAATCAGAACAAAGGGATTATACCATCTTCTCCAAGCAGCTTCCTAATATTGTCCTTGTATGGTTGTCAATTCCTTACCTCCTTAGAGAGATTACATTTACATATATAAAGAAAGAATGTACAATTGGAGTTTAGAGAGAAAGAATTACACTGAGAATGTAGAGAGAATGGCATGGCACATAGGCCGTATTCAAAATACCAAAATAAAAATAATACATCACAGAGTATAAACCATGAATCACATAACAGAACCAAACATCACAGAAGTAAGGCCACAACCATGCACCATGCATCACAGAACTTAATAATCAAAAAATATGTTGTTATGATTTTATTTAGTTTATTTAAAAGGATTGATTTTTGGGGAATCAATATTGCCCTACGCAGAGCCATCACGGGGGTCCTGCTGCCCAGTAGGCAGGCGGGGGTGAAGGGGAGGCCGCCCCTTGCGGGGTCGCGGGGCAGCGCCCCGGAGCAAAAATTGCCTCATCATCACTTACCACCGACAGAGCTTGAACCGTTCATGTTTTAAGAAACCCTTACGCCACCGCAGAAGATGTAGGTGCATGAACTATTCATGCTTTAAGAAACCCTAACGTCAGTGCAAATCACATATTTCTAAGGATTACAATGGTTCCAAACCGATGACGACCCTAGTGTGGCATCTTTTTTAACAACTAATACATAAACGAATTCTTATATTGCAACTGTTGTAAAAATTATATCACATATGAATCTTTCTACTAAAAGTGCGAACATATCACAAATAGTCACATATCTTTCATAACCAAATTATGGTTTTGCAAGTGACTCTGATACCACTGTTAGGTTTCAATGAGAAACACAGATTGAATACATAGCGGAAAAATTGCAAAATATTGAAATCTAGCCATGGATCCATGCGAAAAACCATAAACGTGTTTAGGAGTTATACCTTAAGGATGGATCTGCTGTCTCCAAGATAGGTCGATCACAGCATTGCAATATTGCGGTGCCTCTACGGTATCCACACGAACAAATCAAAAACAAGCTTTCCTCACGCCACGATGCTAGCTGCGGGATGGGGTTGTTCCTAACGATCTCTCTCTCACAATTTCTGTGATGGCTAGAGTTTTCTCATATGTGACTTTTCCACAGATATGTATCATATGCGTAGCTGCAGTAAATCAGCCCTAAGAGAGTAACGCTTGTTAGGCTCATAATCTGACCCGGGTCAGATTCGTGTGTGGGTCTTTAAACTTTAGTCAGTCCATTTAATCTAATTAAATGTCCAATCAATGTCAGGAGTCTAACTCTTAATTGGATTCCCAATTAAATTCTTCTTATGAATTTAAATCCCAATTTTGATCTATTTTAAGTGTGTAACCCTGAAGGTTCCCATTACATTAACAGTGATATTAAAATCATACTGTAGTATTACAAATGGTGAGCGGTATCTAGCAACACATCACTGCTACTCAAGTAGTGTTAATGTGAATGACTTGACATAACCTATCCGTGACCAATTTTACCATATAGTCTAGTTCCTTTGTCCAAATATCTTAATTGACCACAAGTCATAGAGCGTGTCACCCTGGTATAGTTCAATATTTGGTTTCTTGATCTCCGAGTGGACTTACTAAAGGCTCAATATCTCATATTGACTCATTTGAGCACGACCATGCATTTTGCAGTCTCACTCAATCAAGGGACCCGTAGATATCGCTCTTATTATGTAAGAGGAACAAATCCTATCTAAGCCGCTCACATCTCTCCGCATGATTTGTAGTAAATCCAATAGTCGACTTTATAATCACCTTATTACAGGTAATGTTTGACGACATTAAAATCTATAACTTCTTATATAGGGAACCGTAGCGACTTCAAGTCAAAGGACTACATACACCATGGTCACTGTGAGAACGGCTTATGACACTTACGTAACGATATATATAGCCTTCTCATGGTAGGTTAGTCCAGTACATTATTACTCTAATATGTACCCATGTGAAGACTTGATATCTCACATCCATGACCCATGAGATATGGTCACCAGTCTACGCACATACTAGTCTCTTTGCATTATTGTTGTCCTAATTAACAATAATTCTTGACTAGGAACATTTAAGAATAGTGTTCTGATTACAACTAATAGGATCTCACAATCAAGTCATGCACTTGATATCCCATGGTATTGAACCTACTATTCCAAAGACTTTATTATGCTCATTTAATCACAATAAACAACACAATAAATGAAATGCCTCATATATGAAATAAATGTCATAATGCAATGTAAACTAGTAATGTCAATACACAACTAGCATCTAGAGCATACACCAACAATTCTCCAGTGTATATGCGTATACCAGGGCTAGAGGGACACTTGCGGGATATTCGCACGACGAGGATTTTTGTATAGCTTGACGGTGGACTCCAGGGCTGGAATCCGTACTCGTGGGATATCTAAAACTTGATTTTGTTACCGATAAATTTTTCATGGCGAGGGATTAAACCCTTTAATGTGGAGTACGTAGGTGCTTGCCCTCGGACCTATATAGAATGGGATGCATAGAATCCGAACAAGTATGTATTAGTGTCATTGAAGTATAACATCTATATTAGGCATTAAATCATATCATACACTAACATGTTTGGGATACTCACAACTTTTACCCTAGTAAGTTCTGATGACAGAACTATTCTAAGGGGGGGAGAGTGTAACACCCTGCAAAATTGAGTAATGACAATTTTTTCCTCGTGTGTTACACACGTGTATTTTGTACTATTTCGTGTAATATTCGTATCATATTTTTATATAAATTTCATACGTATTTTATATTCTGATTATTTGTATATTTTTCATTATCTCAAAATTCATTTTAATCCTATTTTTAGCCAACTCAAATATTAATTTTAATCTTTGTGTTTTACGTGTATTGCACTTGTTTTCAATACACGTTTCGATTACGTATAATTTTTGTTACGTGAAATATCCATAACATTATCAAAATAAATATTTTCTTATGTTATATTCTAAATATTTATAAACATTTCTCTGTTAATCAAATCTATTTCATATTTTGAATATTTGTTTTTATGTGCATCGCACGTAAATTTTTATGTGCATTTTTATTTCTAAATTTTTTCTAAAAGTCTTGCACATTTTTCTTCTCATTTTATTTCTCACATTAGTATTATTAATTTATTTTAAATTAAAACTCATAGGCCTACAATCTATTTGAAAGCCCGCCAAGTAAATTAATTAAAAGAGAGGCCCATGACTTTATTTTTTACTTCAAATGTACATGTTTTAATCCCACACACTTGTCATGTAACAAACATAGACAAATGGACTAATAAGAAATAATTAAAAGAATGAGAATTGTGTGTACATAGGGTGCACGCGCACGTGTGTGCACATCAAAGGTCAGGAAGATGAAGAGATGGGGGTTTGTGGTAGTAAATGGTGAGTGGGTATTTATTTTGGGTGGTGGGTGTCCCTTCATTCACCCATTTAGCCCTATAAATATCTCACTCATTCATGAACAATGTACACTAAAAGAAACAAAAGAAAGAGAAAAAAAAGAAAGAGAGAAGGAGCTTTTGGTGTTGGCAAATTGCCAGGAGGTGTTTTTCCTTTAAAAAAAATAAAATTGCTAGGAGGTGAAGGCTTACTTGGTTGGAGCTAGGAGCCACTTCTAGGAGTTTTCTTCCACTTTTTCTTCCAATAAGGTGGGTGTTTCTTCTTTCTATCAAAAATATAGTAGTATGCATGTGTAGGAAAGATTGATGCATAAAATTGATATTTCAGTTGAGTTCTAGTTAATTTTGTGATGCTATGTGATGATGTTATTAAGAATGTTTATAGAAATGAAATATGAAAAGAAATGGGGTGGACATTAGAAGTGTGAGTTCAGTTTATAGAGATTTAAATGTAAGTGATTTACATTTGTGTTGCTCTATACACTGATGTTTTCTCCTCCCTATTGGATGGTTGGAGTCATGAATGATGAAGTTATGGAACTTGCATTCATGATACTGCCCTTGTATACAATTGATGTGATATTGTATGCGAGCATATTTTTCATTGGTATCAGAGTGGCGCGCGGAAGCATGGTGGGTTTGAACCTACATTCATGATGCTGTACACGTGGACACATTTCCCTCTTTAAAATTTTCTTCGTGGATTTTCATCGTAATAGTTTTTCATCCTATATATATATACTAGGTTTGCCCATTGACACGTGCCTACGACATGTCTTCGGAACGGTGCACCTGGTTTGATTATATAAAATAGTTTTGGAGGTCCAGCAAATTAATTGAAGTAGAAAACATATTATATGAGAAAGCAGTATATCTACCTTTAAGCTCAACCATTGCCTTCTTGATCATTAGCTTGAGCAATGTCTATAGTTTGTTAGAAACACTGCATAGAGTTTTTTTTAAACTTTAGCATCACTTTAGATGCATGTAATAATTATGCAAGGAAATTATCATATAGGTTTTATGGAGCTTACTCTAATTCCATAACCACTATGAGCATGTCTAAATACAATGGTAACGCAAGTGCATGTGTGAAGGTATCTACAATACCAATAATCTAAAGATTTGTTTATCTGAGACTCAGTTAGCAATTGAAATACCTCTTATTATTATTTCAACCAAAATGAAATACATGAAGTTATCAAAACTCTAATCCAAGCTAATCATTTCTTTTATCTCCACTTTGTCTCCTCATTGCACCTTTATAAAAAAAAGTTAAAATGGATAAATAACAAAATTTACTTTAGCTGTCTTTCTTGAGTGAAGAGTTTGCACCCTCACTGGTAAACTACAGTCATCCCAATCCTATATATCCAAACATACACTAAAAGTTCTTATATGTTATGTTATCCACGGTTTCTAATAACCAGTGAAGGGAACACTTCAAGATAGTATTTTCTCTTGTAGTAAGAAATTAATGTTGCATATCTGCCAAGTTATTTTAGGTTTCTAGTCAGCTTACCTATCCTGTTATGGTTTGGAAGCCCAAATTGAGGCCACCAATTAATCCATCTCTCACTTCGTACACCTTAAATCAAAACCAATAAAAAACTCATCAAATAAATCACCAAATTAAAATTTTTTAAACCCAAAAATAAAACAATCATACCTCTCTGAACTTAAATTCAAGCACACAAAAAATTCAAGTCAACAAAAAACTGAGTATTCCCCTGCACAAAAAAAATTAAAAATTAGAATGAGAATTCGGTTAATGAGATGAAATTAGAGTCGTCGCATCGCATAAAAATGCTCTCGATTCGGTGGAGGGAAGTTGCCGATATGGAGTCGCTTGATATTCGCGCTCGATTTGGTGGAGGAGAGTCACCGATACGGAATCAGCAGCGGATCAAATATCGGCGACGACCTTTTGATTGGGGTACGACATTGGATTTGGATTTGAATTTCTTTGACATTTTCAGATTTTCAAAATTTTAAATTTTCAAAATTTTTAAAATTTTAATTTTTTTTAAATTTTCAAATTTTCTAAAATTTCTAAAATTTAAAAATTTTAAAAATAAAAAAATGTATATTTAAAAATAAATTAAACTTTTTTAAAATTTTAGAATTTTTAAAAACTTTTTGAAAAAAATTAAAATTTTTTATATTTTTTGGTTTTTTTGAATTTTTTGATTTTTTTAAAGTTTTTAACTTTTTAACTTTTTTAGTTTTTAAATTTTTAAAAAGTTTTTAAAAATTTCTATTTTCTTAACTGTTACCCCTAAATCTGGTGTTGGGGAAAACAGATAGTATTTGTGGATTCTTGGAAAACCGGAATAACAAACCTCGACCTATTCTGTTGGAGTCTGACCGTTGGCTCCCGCCGTTCACCTGCAAAAAGTGCGAGACACCGGGGTTGATCCCGGCGACGCACCCTCCGACGCTCAAGTCAGTAATCAGGAAGATTATGAAAGAGCATAAATTGGCAAAAGATTGATTACCTCTTAATGGTGGTGGATGGGGGGTATTTATAGCCGCCGTAGGGGTCAGATTAGGAATGTAATCCCTAATCCCTAGTGAAATGATAGATATGAATCAGGGCCGTTGATTAGGATTAATCAGAAACCCTAATTCTATCCTGCTGGACTTGGTTTATTTCGGGTTGGGACCCGTACCCAGTTGAGGTGGATTCGTTCGTGGGTTATTGGGTCTTTTGGGAAAAAGACCCAGGAACCACTTCAGACCCATGGTAGGCGAAATTACCATTTTAACCCTAGGCTTCGAGATTCGTTCCTGATTTGGACAGTTCCGATTTAACCCCATTTTTAGCCATATCACGAGCTCCCCACTCCCGAAGACTGAGCTTGGTCAGCCTTTGAGGAGTAGTTTTACTGTCTTAATGGCTGGCAGAGTTGTATCGGAATCCGAATGGAAGGTTTCGAATCTTTGCAGGAGGTAGTATGGTGATTTTCTAAGTTAGTTGCGGGCTTTATCTGGACATCTGGTGCTCTTCTGGACATCTGGTGATTTTTATCTATTTTTTGGGAATATTTACTTAATTTTGCGAAGCGTCGATTCGTCGTTCGGGGGTCTTAATAAGTGGTCCTAGGCAATAATTATTTACTCGGAGACTCAAAAATATTTCCCCGACTTTATAATTATTTTCTAGGATTTTTAATTATTTTTCCCGAATTTTTAATCATTTTTTCGCAATTTTTAAATAAATAAAATGATTTTAATAGAATAAAATATCGAATTATGGCATGGAGTGATCTGGGCCCTCCAGCAGCTTCGAGCGCGATTTCCTGGGGGATCGGACGATCCAAATTGCTCGGCAAGTAGTTTCTTCGTATGAGAGGGTCGGTGCCTCGGCACCTCGGCTCGGCTCTTCGGCTGCTCGGCCTGGAGCCTCAGGATCTGCCGAGCTATGTGGCACGATCCTGAGCGTCCATCACGGCACAAATCACGAGGATGGGGTTCAGATCACGAGAAAATGTTATTTTGTCGTTTTGTGGGCATGGCGCGATCTGGGCCATCCATCAAATTTTGACGCAAATTTTGGAACGATCCGACGGTGAATTTGGCTCGGCCGAATTTTTCTCCATATGTGGAGGTCGGTTCTTCGGCACCTCGGCTCGACTCTTTGGCAGCTCGGCTCGGAGCCTCAGGATTTGCCGAGCTACGTGGCACGATCCTGAGCGTCCATCACGGCGCGAATCACGAGGACGGGGTTCAGATCACGAGAAAATATTATTTTGTCATTTTGTGGGCGTGGCACGATCTGGGCCGTCCACCAATTTTGACGCGAATTTTGGAACGATTCGATGGTGAATTTGGCTCGGCAGAATTTCTCTCCATATGTGGAGGTCGGTTCCTCGGCACCTCGGCTCGGCTGTTCGGTGGCACGTCGAGGCGTTGATTGCCGAGGGGTGGAGTTAAGTCTTTTGAAGAGTCCTTGTCTTGAACCGTCGCCACCCTTCGACCCAGTAGCTTGGTTGCTTAGCCAAGCTGTTCGGTAGCTCGGTCATCACATCGGTGGCCGGCAGCTCAGAAGGAATGCATGGCTAGATCTGGAGCGATTATCACGGTGTGAATCACGAGGACGGGGTTCAGATCACGAGAAAACGGTATCTTTTCGTTTTGTGAGCGTGTCGCTATCTGAACCGTCCATCAAGTTTCGACACGAATTTTGGAACGATCCGACGGTGAATTTGGCTCGGCAGAATTTTTCTCCATATGTGGAGGTCGGTTCCTTGGCACCTCAGCTCGGCTGTTCGGTGGCACGTCGAGGCGTTGATTGCCGAGGGGTGGAGTTAAGTGTTTTGAAGAGTCCTCGTCTTGAACTGTCGCCACCCTCCGACCCAGTAGCTCGGTTGCTTAGCCAAGCTGTTCGGTAGCTCAGCCATGCACACCGGTGGCCGGCAACTCGGAAGGAACGCGTGGCTAGATCTGGAGCGATTATCACGGTGTGAATCACGAGGACGGGGTTCAGATCACGAGAAAACGGTATCTTGTCGTTTTGTGAGCGTGTCGCTATCTGAACCGTCCATCAAGTTTCGACACGAATTTTGGAACGATCCGACGGTGAATTTGGCTCGGCAGAATTTTTCTCCATATGTGGAGGTCGGTACCTCGGCACCTCGGCCCGGTAGCTAGGCGAGGCCTACCATGGGTTCGGCAGATCGTTCTTCCACCCAGTAGCTCGGTTGCGTAGCCAGGCTGTTCGGTAGATCGGCTAGGCACTCCGATGGCCGAGTCATGGACTTAAGCGATTTGAAGATTGTTTGTTTTGAAACGTCGCAACTCTCCGTTTTGGCATTTTGCCTTCTCTTAGTGGGCCTTTAAATGCCCAAGGAAGCCCAAACGTCGCTTTGAGGTTATAAATTCTCATCCCCTTCACCCCTTGGCTCATTCTCACTTTTACTCTCTAGTTTTTACTTTTACTCTCAGTTTGCTCTGCTAGCGGTGATTTGTGCTCTAAGGTGGTTGCGCTAGCTGTCGCGTGGGCCAGGCGATTTCTAGTGATCTAATTCCGGCCGTGAACGTCACTTCAAGGAAACGTTACCTCAAGGTCAGTGTGTTTGCCTATACTTTTTTAGAGATGTCAAGGGTAAACTCGGGAAGTGAGGCATCGTCCTCGGACAACAGTAGTGCCGAGGTGAGGAGGCAAGTGGCGAGCCGGAGGAAGGGGAAGGAGGTGGTAGGACCTTCCGTGGTCGAGGAGAAGAGGAAGAAGGTAGTGGGTCGGTCTCCTGTAGTCGAGGAGATCGTGGAGACTGAGAGGCGAGCCCCTGAGTCGGGCCGGTACCCTAGTGTGCTGTCCGGCCACTCCGGAATTAGGCGGTACGAGGGTGATCTTCTGAAGAAGGCAATTGTTGGTAGGTCGTTAGTTTACGAGGAAAACAACCCGAAAGAGACTACCGAGGTGGACGAAATTGCCTCGGTATTATCTGAGAAGGACCTGCTCGGATTAGAAAGGGGTTCGCCATCCCTCCGGAGTACAAACTGATCCTTCCCGGCCCTGGGATATGGGTCGCCGGATATGTGTGTGTTTGACTTTGACTCTTTGAGCACTGGCTTGTGCTTCCCCTGCATCCCTTCGTGTTGGAGGTAGTTCAGTGGTATTGCCTAGCGCCGACCCAGTTTATGCCGAACTCCTGGTGCCACGTGCTCGCCTTCTTGTTGCAGTGCCGCATCACCGAGGTCGAGCCTGACTTGGTGGTCCTCCAGAGCCTGTATCGAATCCACCGGATGAATAAGGCCGAGCCTCGCTACTACCTGTCACCTCGAAAAGGCGTTAGGCTCATAGAGAATCCGGATTCGATAAAAGGTTGGAAGGAGAAGTTTTTTCTGTTGAAGGGGCCCTCGACGATGGACTTTCCGAAGCGGTGGAAGGTAGAGGTGCCGAAGTTCGCAAGGGTCGACCCGGTGCTGATAGCGGCTGAGGAGGAGGTGGCGGCGAAGCTCATTGCTTTCCCCATGTTGAGTTGGAGAGAAATGACCGAGGAGGTGCTACATGGGTCGGGCCTTAGTCCGATCGACCCGAGTATGCCCCTGACATCTTGTAGCAAATTTTTTTTTTTAAGTTTCTTGCTCGTTTTTCTAATTTGTTGTTTGTTTGGTTGTTCGGAACAGAAGCGCCGAAGATGGATTTCCAGGGGATGATGAATGAACGAGGCAAGGTTGCCGATGGTAGGAAGAGGAAAAGGACGGGCACGGGTCCTTCGTCCGGCCACCCTACCAAGGCTGCTTCGGTAGTCGCCGACCCTGCCCCTGCTACTCAAGATCCATCGTTGGTGGTGGGTGTTCCCTGCCAACCCTTCGGCTCCGGCTTCGTCTGCCACGGCCGGTGAGGCCTTCTCTGTTTTGGCGGCGCTGTCGCTCGAGGCACCTCCCCTGACGACTCAGGCCAAGGAGATTCTAACCGAGCGGCACAAGAAGCTGTTCGTCCCCTGACTAGCGGGTGAAGAACCATAACGACTTCCTCGGTGACTCGCAGATGTGTATGCAGGCCGTGAAGCATCTAGTGACCCCCAAGGACCGAGCTTCCCTGAAGGCGGGGACGACCGGCAATGACACCTACGAGGTCGCCCGGTCACTTATGTCGGTAAGTCATGATTTTCCTCTCTTTAAGAATTTTGCCTAAGTTCATAGCTCGGCTCTAACTCCTTCTTGCCACAGGCCACCTGTCACTTTAGCCATCTGATTCAAGAGTTCGCTGAGCAGGAGCGGGAACTGAAGGCCACCTGTGACAAGGATAGGGCGGAGAAGGCGAGGGAGGTTAGGCAGCTCGAGGCGGAGCAATGCCGCTCGGAAGGCTTGGAGGTTCGAGTCGCCGACCTCGAGGCAGACTTGGGGTGAACTAAGCAGCAGCTCCCCGCGGAGGTCGCCAAAGCTGCTAAGGCTGCCGAGGAGTTGGCAGAGTCGGCGAAGGCCCTGGAGGCGGCAAAGGCGGAGAAGGACGCCGTGGCGGCAGTGATAAGGGCGGAGGTCGAAGCCGAGGCGAAGAAGCATATGGCTGAGAATATGGAGAATTCCTATGCCAGGGCGCTCGACCATGTCGAGGCTCGGTTCCCCGGCTTTCAGAGGGTCGGGTACCGGCTGTGGCCTGTCATCGAGGATGAAGGCGAAGAGGTCGAAGAAGACGACGAATGGGAAGAGGAGGATGAACCTCGGGATGGGATGGCGCCAGCTAACCCCAAGACTGCATCGGCCGATCCTCGAACCGAGGTGTCGAGGGGTGAAGGGCCATCTGGCGAGACGCCGGTATCTAAGCTGCCGCCCCAGGTGGACCCCTGATTCTTTTGTTTTTGTAATTTTTTCTTTGTGTGTAAGCCTTTTAGCGGGCTGGCCACCGCTCTTTTGATGTGAATGAAGAGGCTTCTTTTTGAGAATTTTGTCTTGAATTTGTCCAAGTGTCTGGCTCGGCTATAGTCTTTCAATATGATGCCTTCGTCTTTCAGATCGTCGAACTTGATTCGGACACCGCAGCAGCTCGGCACCGTGCGGAACTGTTCAAGCGGTCTTGCGAAGCTCGTTTCGAGGGCAAGATCGACCTGATCCGAAGAGTGCTGTTCAACGTGGAGAAGAAGAACAGCGAATTACTGGCCGAGGTGCATCACTTGCGAATAGTTGAGGACGAACTCTCGGCTAAAGAAGAAGAGTTGGCCTCGGCGCTGGCCAAGCGAGACGAGCTCGCAACAAAGGTCGAGCAATTGCAGAGGGTTACAGTTGACAAGAGCATCGAGGTGACAACCTTGCGTCGTATCATATGTGATAGCGCTGAGTACCCGGGCTCGGCAAAACTTCCTCGGCTCAAGATATCGGTGACGGACGACACCTTGAAAGATAGGATCGTCGAGCTCAAGGAGGAGGTTGCTCGTCTAAGACCTCAGCCCGTGAGGATTAACGTCCGCAGTACCTCGTGTACCCATGAGGAGTGCGAGCGAGGGATCTCCTTCTACGAGCTCGCGACTCGTCCCCCCGTCACAGGTCGGACCGTGGCTGATGCCCAAAGTGGCGTAGCGGTTTCCTCGAGCGGAGCCTCAGTCGGAGCCACCGTTAGAGTTAGTGGCGAAGAGGCGTCTCGGTTCGTCGGCCTAGAGACGAGCTCGGAGGTTAAGCGGTGCCGACCCCGAGTGTCTCTGAATCGGAAGGTCCCTGTTCCGAAGAGGCGTTGATAGATTTGTACTGGGCTCTCGAGTTTTTGTAATGCCTTTTTGTATTAACCTTGCCTTGTAAAATTATTAAGTTGTTTTAATAAAACTGGAGTTCGTCTGCTCGTTGTTGTGTCGTAGTTACTCTCTTTTGAAACGAACCATAAGAGCCAATAGTTAGCTCCTTTTATTCGTTCTAGCTGTAGAATTTTTGTTCTTTCTCGGGGTGTGCCGAGGTCTCTTTGCTTTTCGATAGTTAGGTAGCTCGGATTTATGGCCGAGCTACGTGGCTTAATCTGGCGGTGTATCATGATCACGGCGCAAATCACGAGACAAGAGGCTCAAATTTCGAGAAAACATTATCTTGTCGTTTTGTAGGGACGTGGCGCAATCTGAGCCGTTCATCACGTTCCAGCACAAATTTTGAGACAATCAGACGATGAAGCTGGCTCGGCGGCTTTTTTCTCCATATGTGGAGGTCGGTACCTCGTCCGCTCGGTTCGGTGACTTGGTAGTTTCGCCTCTGTCCATAGCAGCTCGGTAGCTCGGTGTTCTTAACGAAGCGGAGTCGATCCAAGTGTTGGACTCCGAACTCATCGTTAGAGTTTGTTTAACGGTTGTGGGAGCAATTCCGAATGGCGAACCCCTTCTAGCTCGCTTAAGAGCGAGCTTGCGAATAGGAGTCGAGCCAAGTGTTGGACTCTGAACTCGTTGTTTGAGTTTGTTCAACGGTTGTAGGGGCAATTCCGAATGGCGAACCCCTTCTAGCTCGCTTAAGAGCGAGCTTGCGAAGAGGAGTCGAGCCAAGTGTTAGACTCCGAACTCGTCATCAGAGTTTGTTCAACGGTTGTGGGAGCAATTCCGAATGGCGAACCCCTTCTAGCTCGCTTAAGAGCGAGCTTGCGAAGAGGAGTCGAGCCAAGTGTTGGACTCCGAACATATCGTTAGAGTTTGTTCAACGGTTATGGGAGCAATTCCGAATGGCGAATCCCTTCTAGCTCGCTTAAGAGCGAGCTTGCGAAGAGGAGTCGAGCCAAGTGTTGGACTCCGAACTCGTCGTTAGAGTTTGTTCAACGGTCGTGGGAGCAATTCCGAATGGCGAACCCCTTTCTAGCTCGCTTAAGAGCGAGCTTGCGAAGAGGTGTCGAGCCAAGTGTTGGACTCCGAACTCGTTGTTAGGGTGAAGAGTAAAAGCAGAGAGATACAAGCAATTTTACAAATAAAATATGAAAAATTTTCTTTATTGATAACTAATAGTTGGCTGCTTCTAAGTTGCGAGCCGTTATTACATGAGAGAAATAAAGGAAAAAATACAAGTAAAAGGAGAGGAACGGTTCGACGTCCCAGAATAATTAGAGAGGCGTCAATGCTTTCTCTTGGTATTTCAAAAGATGGTCGGCATTCCAAGTCCTGGGGATCTCTCTGCCTTCGAGGTCTTCTAGTCGATATGTCCCGGGCCGAACTACTTTGGTGATTTTGGAGGGTCCCTCCCAATTTGGGGCTAGTTTGCTCTTCTGACCAGGAAAAGAGATTGCTAACTTTCTGAGGACCAAGTCCCCTTCTTTGAGGTCGGTAGGACGGACTCTCTTATTGCACGCCAACTCGATCCTCCTCCGATAACTCTGTTGGCCGATTGACGCTCTTTCCCGTAGCTCGTCGACCAAGTCTATGTTTGCTCGAAGTTCTCTGGCATTCTGTTCTTCTTCGAAGGCAAGAATGCGAAGAGAAGGTATGCCGACTTCCAATAGGATCACAGCCTCGGACCCATAGGTGAGGTTGAATGGCAACTCTCCTGTGGGGGTCCGTTTCGTGGTGCGGTAGTTCCACAGCACGTTAGGGAGTTGATCGACCCATAAGCCTTTAGAGCACTTACTCAGCCTTTTCTTAATACCGGAGAGCATCTGTCGGTTAGCATTCTCCACTTGACCATTCAACTGTGGATGGGAGACGGAGGAGAAACGTTGTTGGATGGCGAGGTCTTCACATAGAGCTCGGAAGGCAGCCCCAGTAAACTGGGTTCCGTTGTCTGTTACGAGGACTCGAGGGACACCGAATCAGCAGATAACGTTCTTCCAGAAGAACTGAAGTACTTTGTTCTCGGTGATTGTGGCCAAGGGCTCGGCCTCTATCCACTTTGAGAAGTAGTCGATTGCAACGACTAAGAATTTGAACTGGCCGGGAGCTGGTGAAAATGACCCTAGTAAATCCATCCCCCACATTGCAAAAGGGATAGGACTTGATAAGGAGGTTAGTGGAGCTTGTGGGAGGCGACGGACATTGGAGTATTTCTGACAAGAGCTGCATCGCCGAACGTGTAGTTCGACGTCTTGAAGGAGAGTGGGCCAGAAATATCCATAATTCAACACTTTCCGGGCTAGGGATCTGGACCCTGAGTATGCCCCGCCGATGCCTTTGTGGAGCTCTTGTAGAGCGTAATCAGCTTGTTCCGGGGAGAGACATCTCAAATAAGGCCTGCCGTCTACTTGTATGAAGGAGCGCTGGTATAGGATGCCCTCGATAAGTGTGTATCGCTCTGCTCGGGTTCTCACTTGGCGAGCTTCTTTAGGGTCTTCGGGGAGGAGCCCATCCCTTAGGAATTCTACCAGGGGTTTCATCCAGTTATCTTGAAGCAGGACAGGTAGCGACTCCACCGAATCGGAAGTTTCATCCTCTATACTTGGCTTCAGGAGCACCTTGATCAAGATGGTCTGCTCTAGACCTTGGAGGGAGGAGGAGGCTAGCTTGGAGAGGGCATCGGCTTAGAAATTCTCTTCTCGGGGGATTTGCTAGATGTGAGCTTCTTCAAATAGGGCCATGAGATTCCTGACCTTGGCTAGGTACTTAGCCATTCGGTCATCTCGTGCCTCGTACTCGCCTAGGACCTGATTTACGACCAGCTGAGAGTCGCTAAAGATCCGGAGGCGCTGCGCCCCTGCATTGCGAGCCATTCCGAGGCCGGCTACGAGTGCCTCATATTCTGCTTCGTTGTTAGAGGGCTTGAAGTTGATCCGGAGGGAGTACTGGAGGACGAAATCATCCGGGCCGGCCAGAATGACCCCGGCTCCGCTTTCCTCGTTACAAGAGGATCCATCTACGTAAACCGACCAGACAGGCAGTCCCTTCATTGCTTGGCTGACCTCAGGGATACTACTCTCAACGATGAATTCTGCTAAGGCCTGAGCCTTGATTGCGGTCCGAGGCTGGTACGATATGTCGTGTTGGCTCAGCTCGATAGACCACTTCATGAGACAACCGGAAGTCTTTGGCTTGTGGAGGACTTGCTTCAGCGGCTGGTAGGTAAGAACGACCACCGAGTGGGACTGGAAATATGGGCGAAGCTTCCTTGCGGCCATGACTAAGGCGTATGCCATCTTCTCTATCTTTGAGTAGTGGAGCTCAGCATCCCGAAGTACCTTGCTCATGTAATAGATGGGCTTTTGAGTCCTATCTTCTTCCCTCACGAGGACGGCGCTGAGGGTCTGCTCAGAGGCTGCTAAGTAGAGGTAGAGGGTTTCCCCGGGAACAGGTTTGCTGAGGAGAGGAGGATTGACTAGGTAAGCCTTCAGCTGATCGAATGAGTCTTGTTGCTGCTGACCCCACTCGAAGCCTTTAGTCCCCCTGAGAGCCTTGAAGAAGGGAAGACACTTCTCCCCTGACTTGGAAAGGAAGCACCCTATGGCTGTCAGGCGACCCGTTAGCTTCTGAACCTCTTTAACATTCTTCGGGGGAGCCATGTCTAATATGGCTTTGATCTTCTCGGGGTTGGCCTCGATTCCTCTTTGGCTGACCATGAAGCCTAGGAATTTCCCCGACGAGACTCCGAACGCACACTTGTTCGAATTGAGCCTCATATCGTGCTTTCTGAGTACATCGAACGCCTCCTGTAGATCGGCCACATGATCGGCCCCGTGGATGCTCTTCACAAGCATATCGTCAACATACACCTCCATATTTCGGCCGATTTGTGCTTGAAAAACCTTGTTGACGAGGCGTTGATAAGTGGCACCTGCATTTTTCAAACCGAAGGGCATTACCCTGTAGCAGTAGAGGCCCTGATCGGTTACAAAGGAGGTCTTCGGGATATCTAGGGCAAACATACGAATCTGATTGTAGCCCGAGAAGGCGTCCATGAAGCTGTGGAGTTCATGGCCCGAAGTGGCGTCGATCAAAGTATCGATACTTGGAAGAGGGAATGGATCTTTGGGGCATGCTTTGTTGAGGTCGGTAAAGTCGATACAAATCCTCCAGGTCCCATTGGACTTCTTCACCATCACTACATTCGAAAGCCATTCAGGATAATTGACCTCTTGTATGAACCGGGCCTTCGAGAGCTTGTCCACCTCCTCTTTTATAGCTTGCTGGCGCTTGGGCGCGAACTTGCACCTCTTCTGTTGGACCGGTTTGGACCCCGGAGCGACGCTGAGGTGGTGGACTAAAAGCTCTTCGGAAATTCCGGGCATGTCTGCGGCCGACCAAGCAAAGAGGTCGCGATTCCTTCGGATGCACTGGACTATGTCGGAGCATAGGGCAGATGGGAGGGTCTTGCTAACAAAGAACTTTCGGCTCGGATCCTGCTCAGAGAAGAGAACTTCCTCCAACTCATCCACCGGCTCAGACGTCGGTCGGACAACATCTTGGGGGATTTCAAGAGTTTCGAGGGAGAGGACTGGACCCATAGTAGAGGTCATGTAGCATTTGCGGGCCGTTTCCTGATTGCCTTTTACTTCTCCTACTCCTACCCGGGTGGGGAATTTCATCTTGAGGTGATAGGCAGAAGGGACGGCTTCGAGAGCGGCTAAGCCGGGCCGACCCAAAATGACATTGTAAGCTGCAGGGATATCCACGACCATGAAGTCCATCGACTCCGTTCGGGTAGTAGGAGTTTTTTCAGCGGTTACGTCGAGGGTGATCACCCCTTCAATAGTCACTGGCACTCCCGTGAATCCATGGAGTGTGTAACCGGCGTGCTTAAGTCTGTCCCGAGATAGTTTGAGGCCTTTGAAAGCGGCGAGGAAGAGGATGTTAACGGAGCTACCATTGTCCACTAGGATCCTTTCCACTTTAAAGTTTGCCATATGGAGGTTGATGACGTGTGCGTCACAATGGGGGGTTCGGACACCCTCAAGGTCTTCATCTGAGAATGTGACGGGCACTCCGAGGCCTTTAGGAGGAGGTGTGGCGCGGACCGAATTAACTTTCCTAATAAACGCCTTTCGAGAGGAGTTGGAGGAGCCCCCCATTGGGCCCCCATGAATGAGGTGCAGGACACGCTCCTCTTCGAATTCGGGCATTTCATCGCGTTCAGGAAGCTTGTTAGCCCCCCGAGGCGGGGGAGGAAGATCAGTTCGGTCCTTTCTCACGAACTTGGTCAGCTGCCCTCTCTGGATAAGGGCTTCTATCTCGTTTTTAGGGTTCGACAATCATTAGTATCGTGGTCATGGTCCCGGTGATAGCGGCACCACTTCTCTTTATCCCTATTCTTGCCAGGGGTGTTCATTTTTGGCGCAGGGGGTAGCACCCCTTCCTTCTCAACTTCCATGAGAATTGTGGAAATGTTGGCATTAAGAGGAGTGAACTTTTCGAATCTGGGAGGAGGTCGGCGCTGTCCGCCATTGTCCTTCTGGAGCTTCTTGGCTCCTTCTTTTGTTCCTTTCTCTTGGACCCGGAGGAAGGCCCCTCAAAGTTGGGCGGTGCTCAGCTTCCTCGGTCCGAATATACTTTTCGCTCCGGATGAGGAGGTCAGAGAAGTTCTGCAGGGGCTTCATGGTGAGGGAAGAGCGGAGGCTGGAGTTGAGGACATTGGATTGGAATGCTGCTGCAGCGATCGACTGGTCGAGGGATGCTATGGACCTGGCTTCCACTGTGAACCTTTTCATATAGTCTCTCAGCTTCTCACCCTTCTTCTGGTTGAGGTAGAGTAGCGAAATGCTGGTCTTCTCTGTTCGGCGGCTATTCACGAAGTGGGTGACGAAAAGGGTCTCAAATTGCTCGAAGGAGAATATTGAGGATGGGGCAAGGCGAGAGTACCATTCTCGAGCCGGACCCTTGAGAGTAGCGGGGAAGGTCTTGCACAGCAGAGCATCGGAAGCTTGATTGATGAGCATGAGGGTCTTAAAGCTTTCGATGTGATCGACGGGGTCAGACTCCCCGGAATAAGTCTCGAGTTGAGGAGGTTTAAAGCCGATTGGTACGGGTGCCTCCATTATGGTTCGGGAAAAAGGAGGTCGACTCGGGCGAAGGGTCCTTCCTCTAAGCTCTTCTTCTCTGTCTAACTGACCCAAGCGCCTCTCCATTTCGTGGAGACGGCGGTAGACAGCATCATCCCTTCGACGGTAATCAACCGAGCCTCTAGACTCGTCTTCGTACGAGGGAGAGCGGGGGCTACGACGACGGTAGCTCCTGGAGCGGCGAGGACTAGGAATGTGCTGGGGGTTGCTAGGATCTGGGGGAGGAGTTAGGGACCGTCGGCGAGGACTTCGGACCGGAGGAGGAGTGGGAATCCTTGGAGCATTGGTGTTGTTGGGTCGGAGATTGAGAGCTTGTAGGATGGTGGCTTGAAATTGCTGGAACCCGACACGAGTGATGAGTGCCTCATCGTTCCTTGGATGCTGCCGACCGGCTGGGGAATGGGGTCTTCTCCTGTGATGCTCAGGGGATCTCTCCGCCCTCTTTGGTTGGGGGACCTTCTGTAGTCTCGGCGGTGAGGAGATCGCTCATGTGGACGTTGTTGGCGGGAGGCTCCCTCTCGAGCCCGCCTCTCATCCAGACGGCGGCAAAGATCCTCATCCTTCTGCCGATTGAGGATGGTATTGCGAAGGTCGAAAGCTCAGGGATTGCGGGAGGCCATAGAATCCGTAGAGGCATTGTGTACTGAGACGTGGTCCTGATGGAGAGGTTGCTTCTGCGGGTTGGGACACGAGACCCCTGCACTGGCATTTTGAAGACCGGGGGGTCCCTCAGGAGGTTGCTGATTCTGAAGAGGAGGCTGGTCCTGTTGGAGAGGGTCCTCTGCTTGAGGAGGAAGTTGCCCCTGCTGCTGAGCGGGTTGGATGGGGACTTCCTGTTGCTGATCGACGGGGTTGGGTCCACGGTTGGACCCTCTGGATCTTACTTTCCTAAGAGGCATGGCTGGAGAAGATCTGACCAACGGGAAGAGGGGAGGCTGCTATTCGTTTGATTCCCACAGACGGCACCAATCTGTTACCGCTAAATCTAGTGTGGGGGCAAACAGATGTATTTGTGGATTCTTGGAAAACCTGAATAACAAACCTCGACCTGTTTTGTTGGAGTCTGACCGCTGAATCCCGCCGTTCACCTGCAAAAAGTGCGAGACACCGGGGTTGATCCCGGCGACGCACCCTCCGACGCTCAAGTCAGTAATCAGGAAGATTATGAAAGATCGTAAATTGGCAAAAGATTGATTACCTCTTAATGGTGGTGGATGGGGGGTATTTATAGCCGCCGTAGGGGTCAGATTAGGAATGTAATCCCTGTGGTCAGATAAGGAATGTAATCCCTAATTCCCAGTGAAAGGATAGATATGAATCATGCCCGCTGATTAGGATTAATCAGAAACCCTAATTCTATCCTGCTGGACTGGGTTTATTTCGGGTTGGGACCCGTATCCAGTTGAGGTGGATCCGTTCGTGGGTTATTGGGTCTTTTGGGGAAAAGACCCAGGAACCACTTCAGATCCATTGGTAGGCGAAATTACCATTTTACCCCTAGGCTTTGAGATTCGTTCCTGATTTGGACGGTTCCGATTTAACCCCATTTTAAGCCATATCATTAACTTTTTGAATAGAAAAGAGAGAGAGAAAGAGAGAGAGAGAGAGAGAGAGAGAGAGAGAGAGAGAGAGAGAAATAATTAAATAATTAAAGGAGTTGTTTTGGGTGGGGGATTTAAATTTGAGTTTTGGGGGGAAAATGTGTTTTGTGAGGTTAGATCTGGGCCTTTGATTTTGGGGGGATTGGATGACAGCCACTTGATAGCTTTCTTTGTGTCTTATTATATACTAGATTTGCCGGTGGCCACGTGCCTACGACACGTTTTCAGAACGATACAACATATGAAAAGTCTTGTAAACAGTAAATCAACAATTATGTAGCTGAAGTTTGAATAGTATGACAATAATTAGTTGTAAATAAAAGTCCATGTTTCCATTAGTATATGGTGAAAAATAATTATAAATTGGGGTGTCAAAGTCGATGTTTCCATATATATATATATATATATATATATAGAGAGAGAGAGAGAGAGAGAGAGAGAAAGAGAGAGAGAGAAAGAGAAAGAAAGAGAGAGAGAGAGAATTAAATAAATAAATAAGTTATTTGGGGCCGGGGGGATTTGAATTTGAGTTTTGGGGAGGAAATGTGTTTTGTGAGGTTAGAACTGGACCTTTGATTTTGGGGGGATTGAAGGAGAGCCACTTGATATCTTTCTTTGTGTTTTATTTTATATATATATATATATATATATATATATATATATACTTAGGGAAATCTTCGGTTGTGCACTCCTCTAGTGCACACGGCGTGTGCACTAGGCCTTCGGGCGTTCATATCGACGATCCGAACCGTTCACATTGATCTACACATCTAAATTAGTCTAAATATATAAAATCAAATCATTTGAAATTCATTTACTCATCCATTGAAGTGTTACAAAATTGTATGGCTGAAAATTATTGTTTTTTATAGTCACATGATGGATGGGCAAATGAGTTTCAAATGATTTGATTTTACATATTTAGACTAATTTAGATGTGTAGATCAATGTGAAAGGTTCGGATCGTTGATATGAATGCCCGAAGGCCTAGTTCACACGCCGTGTGCACTAGAGGTAGTGCGCAACCAAAGCTTTCCCTATATTCTTATACTATTAATTCACTTTGATATTTATTATTTCAACTACAACCCTTGGTCTTAAATATTTTTATGTTTGACTTACTGGTTTTCTTTATTTGTGTTTTATTCTCTTTATTTTCGTGCGCTTTACATTACTTACTTAATTTTGACATTTCTTTTACGTATTTTTATTAAGTTACCACTCATTAAATTATTAGTGCTAACTATTTTCCAATTATAATGTTTTTTCAATTATTTATCGAGTTGCTTTACATTTTTATACTTTCCGTTATTTCGTTTTACTATTTATTTATTTCAAAAAAAAATGTAACTCTTACGAATGAAAATTTTATGATATTATTTTATACACATCATTGAAAAATTTTACTATTATACTTATATTATATTCTGTATTCTTTCAACTAAAATTCAGCACTCATATATTTTACGACTTTTATCCAACAACATTTTCTTAAATTGTTAATTCAATTTTATCTCGTAATACTAGTTTAGTTTGCGAATTTTAATCATTCTCCCGCTTATTACTTTGATAGATTTTGATTACCATGCCTATTAATAATTTATCTATCGACTATGCTTCTCTTTATTCTTTTCAATTGTTTTGTTTTCCAAACTATTTCACAATTAATGACTTAATTTGTATTTTCCTTTTTCATCTAATACTGTAACCCTTGTTTTCGTAAATATGTATTTTCTGTGTATTTTCGGTATTTGAAATTTTTGTAAACTAGTTTTCCGCTTTCAAATTCTTTTGTTAAAATGTATTGTTGGATCTTTTATTAAAATCTATTTTTGATCAATATTTTTATTTGTAACTATTTTCTTTGATTTTTATATTGTAATACAAGTCTTATTATAGTTATTATTACCTGGATTTCTATTATTATTACTATCAGTATTTTATCATTATTCTAATTATTAATATTATTATTTTTTTTTAGTGTTATTATTTGCATTATTATTATTTTTATTTTTAATATTATCATTATTATTGTTTTATTTTTAGCCTGAACATACTCTAATTTATCTAATATTTTTTTATAATTATTTTCTATTGGATTTAATACCCTAAACCCTATTCTTTCTTATTGGATTTCTATTATCCCAAAACACAATTACTATAACCATTCAACCCTATACCCTACCCGAAACCCTATTGCATAGAAACACTAACACCAACTCTATATATATATTGTTCCCTATCACCCCTAAACCCTACCCCCCTATTGCAACCCTAGCCGCTATTACCCATTTCCCCGAACTCCTATCCCTCCAGCCCGTTCTCCTCTCTCCCGACCCCCTAACCCAACTGCCTTTCGACCTCCTCTTCATCCCTATCCTCCGGCTTCCCTCCCTCGGTGCTCTCCCGATCTCTCTGCTTCTCCATCTCCTTCTATTCTTCGAGCATCCATCGCCAGCCCCCGTCATCGTTGTGGCATTGTCGCTTTACCCTGCTCTCCCCCTCGTTCCTATGTCGCGCCGCCTTAGTAGTTAACGACAGCTCCTGCTTCCCTTCTCCGACTCCCGCCGCTGCTGTAGCGTAGCTAGAGACCCCCCTGTCGCGAGCTCCCCCAGTGCCAGTCTCCTCTCCTACAGTGCCTCCTTGCGTTAATAGTAGCAATGCGACGCAGCGTTCCTTGCCTCCTCCCGACGCTCCTGACTGCGACCAGTCCCGCAGCACCGTCCGTCTCCCTCATCCGTGTCGCGACCCCACCACGACACAGCCGCACCGTGTTCCTCCGTCGTCGTGTAGCAGCAGCAAATATAGCGATGCCAGCGACCCCTGTCGCAATCTCCCTCAGTTTTGCCTTATACCACTGCACAGCTAGTCGCCAGTCGTTTCCTCCCGACGCCGACCGCCCTATCCCGTCGTCGCCATCCGCAGTCAAAGCACCGCCGCTCGCTGTCAGAGCCAAGCCAGTGCAGCCCCATTGCCAAGGGTTGCTGTTGATCAAGTGGTTCTTGATCATGTTGATTCCTGGCCGTCGATCACCCGTGATCTTGATCTCTTGATCTCGGCCGTCGATTGCTTGATCCCTTGATCTCGACCGTCGGATCTGCTTGGTCATCATCATATCATCTTCATCATCGGATATGGACCGTCCGACCTTGTTGATCTTGATCTTGATCTTCGATCTCAGCCATCCGATCGTGTTCGCGATCGGTTGTTCTTTGTGTTCGTGATTGATTCATGATTCCGTATTTTCGTGTTCATGGTTCGTGTCCGGGAATCCGTTCCCGTTATTCTCTTTCCATCGTCATTCCCTTCGTCGACTATAAGGCAAGTAACTTGTATTCTTTATTTTGTGTAATACAAGTACTAAATACCGGCTGTAGTGTAGGTTTGTTCTAGAGACAATTCTTGTGCAAAACCCTTGTTATATCTTGTCTCTATTGTGTTAACCCGCCCGTAGTTGCCTCATTACACACATGACATGAAATAACTTAGGGATGACCACTTATTGTTGTATACATGTATGTTGTTCGTGATTCATGGCTTGTTGTATGATCTTGTGTGCATGATGTGTTCGATGTAGTATAACTCCATGTAGACTTGTAAAATACCCTATACCATGTTGCTTGGACATCTAGTATACCATATTTCATGTTTGGTTATATTTTGGATGAGTTTCATATGAACTAGTTGATTTTGTGCATAAAGGATATTTTATGTTTTTTGCCGGTTCCCCGTTTTTGTTCAGTATTTTAGACCCTATTATGGTCAGTATATGAGAGTTATTTGTGAATATGAATTATAGAGAATTCTGTCTACTTTCTAGATTTTCTAACAGATCTCAGTTTTAATTTATGAGTTGCGAGTTATGACTATTTTACTGTAGATGTGTTTAAAATTCCAGATCCAGTTTTATATGAATTCTGTATGGTAAATTATTTTTCTACTGATGCTAAAGCTAATATTTTGATCTAGTATTTTGCTGATTACAACTATACTTGATTGGAATTAACCCCTAATTTTTATGGATTTAATTGATGACTTTTACAAACTATTCTATACTTGCAAACAATTACTATACATGCAGAATTTTCGTATTGTTCAGTAAAGAAACATAATTTCAACCTGATTCTATTTGATGTTTATAAAAACTTTGTGAATATTAATTGTAGCCTACTTTATCTAATTTATCACCCTTTCGACGGATCTGGATTTCAATTTTTATTTTGTAAGATATTTCTGTTTTGGTACTGATGTGTTTATGATTCCATATTTACAAAACTACTGTATTTTGCTGCTTTCTAATTTTACTTGACTATCCTATTTATGTTGGAAAATTATAAAACTTTATTTTATGTTACTAAACATACTAGGAAATACCCCAGATTTTTCTTGGATTTAATCAGTAAGTTTTTATGCGGTTTATGAATGCAAACTTCTGATTTTTGGCTGAACACGTTTACTGGATACAATTCTGGTTTGAGACTTGTTCTTGTGAACTACCATATTACTTATATATATTTGTTGGATTCGGACGAGAGACTATTTTCCAGATTTTCTGACGGATTCAAATTTACACGTTTGTAGCAACAGTAATTCCAGATTTAGTGCAGTACTATCTTTCTGTCCTGAACTAGAATTTTCGTTGTTCCATCCTTTTATGTGTTGTCTATCACCTATACATATTTATCTTTCAGCCTGAACCTGTTACTTGTTTATGCCATGTTATTCTTGCTCTGTTTTGTGTACATACATGTCTGTTTAATAATAATAACAAGTAATCAAGCCGGGGTTAAGGAAAATGCCATAGTAGTGGACAATATAAGTATGTATACTCAGAAGGGGGACCGTGATTCCCATTTTAGGTTTGATTCATGTTGATATATGAACCTGTTGATGCATGGACCTGTTGGTTTGTGTACTTGTTACCTGTTGATGCATGGACCTGTTGGTTCGTGTACCTGTTATCTGTTGATTCATGAACCTGTTGATGCATGAATCAGTTGATTCGTGTACCTGTCTGATTCATGAACCTATTCATATTACCTGTTACCTGATGCTTGAGTACACGGTCCTATAGAAACCCACCACTAGGCCTAAACGAAATTTGTATATATGTAGCAACCATGTTGGAAAAATTTGGAACGCATGAAGTGCTACTTAGATATTAATAAATACAAGACTTGACATGACATAATACATGTTACCTGATTACCTGTTACATGCTTACCTGATACATGATTACCTGTACATGCTACTTGACACCTGTTACATGTTTACCTACTTGCATGATACCTGTTACCTGTTACATGTTATGTGCACCGGTTATCTCACCACCTTACTTGATTCTGTTCATGATCCCTGTTAGTTGTTCTATTTTGTTGCCATGTCTATTCCACGCGATTTGTTTATCTTTTCTGTACTTGTGCCTGCACTACAAACGGCCCGTAACTTGCATTGACGGGCGTTTTGTTTTGTTTTCCTCTTCCTGCAATTTATTAAATTGCAGATTATGAAGATCAGCAGCCCGCTGGAGTAGGTGATATGAGTATCTGGATGCTGGAGTTTTGCTATTATTATTATTTCTTGTTGCTCATTTGAATTAATTGTATCTGTTACTTGAATTTTGTATTGGTCAATGTGACCCGGAATTATTGACTTGTTCAGATCTGGTTTATTTGAAATTTATTAAATTTTGTTTCAAGTAAATTCCTGTTGGTATATTGATTCAGTTATGCATGCGTGGTTGACTTCTCTTGCTTCCTACTCTGATTATTCTTGTGAAATGTTGTAAAGATCTGACAGTTTATGAATGATGAAAATCATTTGCTAGGCTTAGTCACGTATCCGTATTTCGTATTTCCTTTTGGGAAGCGGGGAGTGACAAATACTTTATCTAATATTATTTTTGTATGAAAATTTCTTTCAATCTATACTATCTTTTATGATCATGTTTCTTTTTTTGTTATTTTTCTAGTTTCGTTCCTAATATTTGATTCCCATAGTTTTCTTATATAAGTTTACTATGTTTCCCACATTACCTACTGCATTTGCTTTCGTTGTACAGACAATTTTCTCTATACAATAATGATATTCTTCCTTGGTGTATACAAAATAAAACTTTTACCCTAGTAAGTTCTGAGGACAGAACTTTCCTGGGGGGGGGGGGGGGGGTTGTAACACCCTGCAAAATTGAGTAATGGAGATTTTGCCCTCGTGTGTTACGCACGTATATTTTTTTACCGTTACGAGTAATATTCGTAACATATTTTTATATAAATATCATACTTATTTTATATTAAGATTATTTATATGTTTTTTGTTATCTCAAAATTCATTTTTATCCTATTTTTGGCCAACTCGAATATTAATTTTAATCGTTGTGTTTTTACGTGTATTGCACGTTATTTCAACATGTGTCATTTACGTGTAATTTTCGTGACGTGAAATATCCGTAACATTATCAAAAATAAATATTTTTTTTGTATGTTATATTCTGGATATTTATAAATATTCCCCGTAACATCATCACACGTAAATTTTTATGTGCATTTTTATTTCTGATTTATTCTAAAGTCTTGCACATTTTTCTTCTCATTTTATTTGTCACATTTGTATTATTTATTTATTTTTAATTAAAACTCAGAGGCCTACAATCTACTTTAAAGCCCGCCAAGTAAATTAATTAAAAGTGAGGCCAATGACTTTATTTTTCACTTTAAATGTACATGTTTTAATCCTACATACTTGTCATGTAAGAAACACACACAAATGGACTAATAAAAAATAATTAAAAGAATAAGAATTGTGTGCACAGGGGGTGCACGTGCCCGTGTGTGCACATCAAGGGTCATGGAGATGAAGAGATCGGGGTTTGTGGTAGTAAATGGTGAGTGGGTATCAAATTGCTAGGAGTTGAAGGCTTACTTGGTTGGATCTAGGAGCCACTTCTAGGAGTTTTCTTCCACTTGTTCTTCCAATAAGGTGGGCATTTTTTCTTTCTATCTAAAATATAGTAGTATGCATGTGTAGGAAAGATTGATGCATAAAATTGATATTTCATGTGAGTTCTAGTTAATTTTGCGATGCAATGTGATGATGTTATTTAGAATGTTTATAGAAATGAAATATGAAAAGAAATGCATGCTAGTTGAAAGATTATCATGTAGATAAGTTGAAAGAGTTATTGTGGTGTAACTGGGTGCATAGTAATACATCGTGCTAGTTGAATGATTGTCATGTAGATAAGTTGGAAGAGTTATTATGGTGTTATTGGGTGCATAGTAATACATCATGTTTAGATTAAATGAATTGGGTGTAAACTCGTACATAAAGTTGTTAATTTATTCAAAAAAAGTTGTTGTTTAAAGTTTTTGTTGCATTTCAGAAAATCATATCTAATAAACTAGCTGGAATCTAGAGCTAAACATTTTATAGGAACATCTCGTATATGTCAGGAACATCTCTTTAAAATTTCATAATTTTTGGGTGTCGTTTACTATTTTAAGAAACTCCAAACTTATGATTGGTTGGCAGTTGACTAGTTGCTGGAAATCTGTACACATTTCAGATTTTGATCATTTCAACATCTTAGATGAATTAATTTGATAAAAGTAAAAACTAAGAACTTGAAGTAGATTCGTTAAACTTTCTCTAAAGTCTATGAAATCAAAATTTCATAGAGAATTGAACTTATAATGAATTTTACAAGACTGTACAAGTAGCAGTATTTCAATAATTCGACCCTACTAT
This sequence comes from Hemerocallis citrina, assembly GCA_017893485.1. Lineage (NCBI taxonomy): Eukaryota > Viridiplantae > Streptophyta > Magnoliopsida > Asparagales > Asphodelaceae > Hemerocallis > Hemerocallis citrina. The sequence continues at coordinate 60,679,419 of CM030367.1, read as the reverse complement.
AGATTTGAAGAATGCATAGTTATAGATATAATATTGTGGAGAAATTTATAACTAAGAAATTGTAGTAGACTTGTACACCTTTATTTTGATATAAAGAACACAAATTCATGAAGTATATAATTTTCTATAATTTTTACAAGTAGCATCAACTGCAGTTTTCATATTTTCAACCTACTGTTTTGCAATTTAGACGAAGTGATTGAGGAAGATTTTAGATGATTTTCACTGTAAAGATATAGTAGACTCATGTATGAAACAAATAAATCTATCTTTTGAATAGAATTGAGATTTATAATTGAAATATAGATGAATATGCAAGGGGTTTTATTAATCAAAAGAATTTTGTATTTGGAAAATATTCTTGAAGAATAAATATACGTGAAAAGGAGTTTTTGTTAATCAAAGAGACTTGGTAATTTATTAAAATTAATTGTTGGTTGTATGATCAACCAAGAACTGTGTACTCCATAGTTAGTATATAAGAATGAATGAAAGAATTTGAATGAAATATGAATACATGAAATTGAGAATATGAATTATAAGGGTATGAGTACCCCAAGTTGTTGAACATGAAAATATGTTGATTCTAGAGGCTTAGTGAGACCCAGGTGCTGGAAAGTAATGGAAATGATTATTGATTTTGAGAAAGGGCCGATATGGGCTATCATTCTCGGTGTATGGTTTAATACCGGTAGGAGGGTAAGCTAGTTCTAGGTGGAAGTATTTATTCATGTTTTTAAATTTAAGGATAGGCACTAGGGGAAGTTGTAATAAAACTTGGGCAAACGTAAGTGGGTTGCCTCTGTATAGTCTGACGGTGGACTCCAGGACTATAGATCCAGTTTAACGGTGGACTCCGGGACCGTAGTTGCTTGCGATGGAGACGAGCCTTAATTAAATCTGGGATTATGATTGGTTTGACGGTGGACTCCAGAATCATGAATAGGCGGACGGATGGGAGGTCGTTCACCAGTGTATATGCGTATATCGGGGCTAGAAGGACACTTGCGGGATGTTCGCACTACGAGGATTTCCGTATAGGTTGACGGTGGACTCCAGGGCTGGAATCTGTACTCGTGGGACATCTAAAACTTGATTTTGTTACCAAGTAATTTTTCATGGCGATGGATTAAATCCTTTAATGTGGAGTACGTAGGTGTTTGCCCTCGGACCTATGTAGAATGGGATGCATAGAATTCGAACAAGTATGCATTAGTGTCATTTTAGTATAACATCTGCATTAGGCATTGTCATATCATACACTGACATGTTTAGGATAGTCACTCTTTTACACTTTATTTATGCATTCAAGTTTGTGGTTTCTAAAGTAAGAGAATCGTTATATTACGGCATAGCGAGGATCGCTGTTTTATAACATTGCGTTGGTTGTATGCAACTGACATGCTCACAGATTTTTCAGTGCATGACTTAAAGACGATTGATGCTAAAGATCATTTTCAAAGCTGTTGATGTTAGAGTTGTAAATATTCCATGTTGTATTTTATTTAACTTCTGCTGTGTACTTCTGAAACAAACAATGTGTATAATGAAAAGTTTTTAATTTCCTTATAAAATTGTACGAATTGAAGTAAAAGATCATGTTGTACTGCGAATTACATGTAAATGAAATTCGGGGTGTTACAGAGTGGTATCAGAGCAAACTTCTATAAGTAGTACAAAATTACAAGGACGACACATTGGGGTGGACATTAGAAGTGTGAGTTCAGTTTATAGAGATTTAAATGTAAGTGATTTACATTTGTGTTGCTCTATACACTGATGTTTTCTCCTCCCTTTCCCTATTGGATGACTGGAGTCATGAATGATGAAGTTATGGAACATGCATTCATGATACTCCCCTCGTATACAGTTGATGTGATGTTGTATGCAAGCATGTTTTCCATTGGTATCAGAGTGGCGCGCGGAAGCAAGGTGGGTTTGAACCTACATTCATGATGCCTTACACCCTAATTTTGCTATTTCTTTTACGTATTTTTATTAAGTTATCACTCATTAAATTATTAGTGCTAACTATTTTTCAATTATTTTTTTCTCCAATTATTTATCGAGTTGCTTTACATTTTCATACATTCCCTTATTTCGTTTTACTATTTATTTCTTTCAAAAAAAAAATGTAACTCTTACGAATGAAAATTTTATGATATTATTTTATACACATCATTGTAAAATTTTACTATTATACTTATATATTTTGTATTCTTTCAACTAAAATTCAACACTCGTATATTTTCTGTTTTTTATCCAACAGCATTTTCTTAAATTACTAATTCAACTTTATCTCGTAATACTAGTTTAGTTTGAGAATTTTAATCATTCTCCCCCTTATTACTTTGATAGATTTTGATTACCAAGCTGATTAATAATTTATCTATCGACTATACTTTTCTTTATTCTTTCCAATTGGTTTGTTTTCCAAACTATTTCACAGTTAATGACCTAATTCGTATTTTCCTTTTTCATCTAATACTTTATCTAATATTATTTTTGTATAAAAGTTTCTTTCAATCTATACTATCTTTTATGATCATATTTCTTTTTTTGCTATTTTTATAGTTTCCTTCCTATTAATTTTTATTACCATGGTTTTCTAATATAAGTTCTCTATTTCCCACATTACCTACTGCATTTCTGTTTGTAGTACTGACAGTTTTCTCGATACAATAATGATATTCTTCTTTGGTTTGTACAAAATAAAACTTTTACCCTAGTAAATTCTGAGGACAAAACTGTTCAGGGCGGGGGGGGGGGGGGGGGGGGGGAGAATATAACACCCTACAAAATTGGGTAATGACAATTTTCTCCTCGTGTGTTACGCACGTATATTTTGTACCGTTACGAGAAATATTCGTAACATATTCTTATATAAATATCATACGTATTTTATATTCCGATTATTTATAGGTTTTTCGTTATCTCAAAATTCATTTTATCCTATTTTTGGCTTACTCGAATATTAATTTTAATTTTTGTGTTTTTACGTGTATTGCACGTGTTTTCTATACACATGTCGATTACGTATAATTTTTGTTACGTGAAATACCCATAAAATTATCAAAATAAATATTTTTTTTCGTATGTTATATTCCGAACTTGTTGTATGGAGTCAACGAGTTATTGACGGTGCTCGAGTAAAGATGCATTGAACTTGTTGTATGGAGTTAAAGAGTTGTTGACAGAGCTTGAGTGAATAGCAGGATGTTGAACTCATTGTATGGAGTAACGAGTTGTTGGTGGAGCTCAAGCAAAGAACAAGGCATTGACCTCGTTGTTGACGGAGCTCGAGCGAAGAGCAAGACATTAAATTTGTTGTATTGAGTTAATGAGTTGTTGATGGAGCTCGAGCGAAGAGCGGGGTGTCAAACTCGTTGTTGGCAAAGCTCGAGAGAAGAGCGGGGCAACAAACTCATTGTATGGAGTTAACGAGTCATTGACAAAGCTTGAATAAAGTGTAGGGCATTGAACTCGTTGTATGAAGTTAACGAGTTATTGAAGGAGCTCGAGCGAAGTGCAAGGCATTGAAATCATTGTATGAAATTAACGAGTTGTTGACGGAGCTCATTAAACTTGTTGTATGGAATTAATGAGTTGTTGATGGAGCTCGTTAAACTCGTTGTATGGAGTTAACGAGCTCGTTAAACTTGTTGTATGCATCAAACTCGTTTGTATGGAGTTAATGAGTTTTTGACGGAGCTCCAGCAAAGAGCTGGGCGTCAAACTTGTTGCTTGGAGTTAATGAGTTTTTTACGGAGCTCGAGCGAAGCGACATTGAACTCGCTATATGGAGTTAATGGGTTATTGGTGGAGCTCGAGCGAAGTGCGGGGAACCGAAATCATTGTATGAAGCGAATGAGTTGTCGGAGGAGCTCGAGTGAAAAGCAGGGCATCGAACTCGTTGTATGGAGTTAATGAGTGGTTGACAGGGCTCAGAAGAGGAACTGAGCGTTGAACTCATTACTTGGAATTAATGACTTGCGGGTGTTCCGAGTCTTCATTTTGTGTTTGTTCAGCGTTGAAGTAATTCCATTCTTCTCCTTGCACACAAGTAGTCGAGTACAGCGAATGAGGTCTTCGGAACGTTTAGCTTGCTCTCCTTCGTAATATGTTGTGCTTGACAGAGTTTGGACTTGTCTATTTGGTAGCGTGTTATGTGAGACAAAGTTGGAGCTTGCCCTGGTGAAGGTGGTGTTACTCAGGAAAGACTTGGAGCTTGCCCATCTATGGAAGGCTTGTCTTGAATTTTATCATCAAGAGTTCAGGTAGCCATGGGGTGCTGTTAGTAGGCAGGAGGCCTGTGAGGATGTCTGTGTTACTTAGGAGGAACATCCCCTTACAGCATAGCTTGAAGAGCGACTTGTAGGACAACCTTTTGTACAACGTTTGTAAGATTTTATAATGATGCTCAGGCATGAAACATAGAATCATTGTAATTCTGCCGTTGTAACGAGTATTATTGTTTGTGAAATCTTTTACGCTCCTGTGCCTTTTCCCATGATTTTTCTTCTTGGGGGTCAGCTAGTCATAGGAGCAACTCTAGAAGGAAGTTAGACTCGAGGCATGCCATTTTACACCCGAACTGGTTGTAGGAGCGACTCTATTGCTGTATGTGTCACGCCCACTTTCCAAAAATACGGAACATAAGCACGTGACATTGGCCCAGGGAATGACTTGCGTCATCCATAAGCTGTTTACCCATTCTCAACAATATAAATAATACAAAATAATTGCGCAGGCAATAACAACAACCACAAGAACAATAAAACTTGGAATAAGACAATGTGAAATAACCAAATACGATAATACAATATCTGGAAACAAATAATAATATCCGGGCCATAAGCCCAATACAATGATTAATCCAAACGCACTAATAATAAGTTTCAGTATAATAAGTCCAATGAAATAATGATCAACTAGAAAGCAATAAATTTTTAGATAGCTTGTTCTCCAATTCCTGCAGGTAATTCTTCATGATCACCTGTGAACAATTCATCTAAAAAGAGAAGAAAAATTTTCCTTAGAGAATCATGGACAGAAGGAATATTGGAATAATGATGTAACATGAATTCAATGAGTCGATAGGAATCAATAATAATAAACGATTGCAATAATCAATATCAATGATAGTCAATGCAATGGTTATAATCAATATTCGATGTCAATGTTCAATGGTCGATGTGAATAACACTTACACAATATTCAATATCAATAGAAATGATGTTGTTCAATATGCAATGTCGATGTTGTGTCAATTCTTAAGTCTGTTAATTTTTAATCTAACTAATGCACGTACTACTGCATCCCATACTACAGGTTCGATGCATACAATCAATGGCATTTAGACTCTAGTGGTGAATTCTATAGATCATGTGTCCGTACGATAATCACTAATACGATAATAAGATTGTTGTGCAATACACTATAATGATACACTAAAACGATACACTGAAATGATACACGAAAAATTATGGTGTCGTAGTCAGTGCTCCAATAATCAATTGATAAAACACTGGCCGACACAGTCTCTATATTGTTCATTACCCAAGTCAATCCCTTAAACCCCGGCTTATTTATTATTTTATCGATGCAAACAATACATTATGCAATTTAGCAATTTAGAGACATTGGATGAACGATAGTAACAATAGAAGAACTATAGGGTGATGAATTTGGATAAAATGATGAAAATAGAACATTAGGATTATGCAATGCAATACATACACTTCAATTCATACAATACAATGATTTATATATAATTATATTAAGGAAATCTGCGAAACACAATTCTGAACAACAAGAGGTCACTGTACAAAAATCCTTTTTCTCGCTGCTACAGAAATAAACAACTGAATCCGTCAGAAGTTCTGGAAACTAGACTTCCTAACGATTCCAACGCATATTTAAAATACAAATTCCGACAACAATAGCTAGGTCAAATACAACTTCCTTTACAAATTACATGTTCTGACTGAAAATCGACATCAAGTTGTTATAACTTTAGGATCAGCGAAAACTCAATTATAAATTCATCAAAAATATTCATTAGACTCCTAAACATGTTAAATATTATTCTGGAAATTATCATAGCATTATTCTAACATTAACTTAGTTTTTAATAGTTTAAACATGAAAACATACATGAATCTGAAATTCTAGAAATAAAACACAGCAGTAGTAAAATCATCATAACTTCTGCAATACAACATGGAATTTAAAGATCTTAGATGTTCTGGAAACTAGATACATAGAGGTACAACTCTTATTCAGAAAGTTATTAATTGTGATGTCAAATACTGGGTCGAAAACGTCTCACAAATTCCAGACAGACAATAAACATACAGATTTTCGATATATTTCATGAAATAAAGTGATCTAACATGATGGGTTCCACTTGAATTAGTCAATAAATCTTATAATCAACTTGGTAGGTACAATAACATGGTAAACATCATTAAGAATACACACACACTAGTTTAACAATAACAAAATATCAATCGATCATTCAATCACACAATCTAGCAATCAATAGATTATTTGTGTGGTGTTTGTATGAATAAACCCTACTATCAATACTACATGAATGCATGAAAGATTCAATTTTTGGAGTCAACAAAGGCATGAAGTCCAGAATATTTGGGTTAGCTCATGTAAACCCTCAATATACTCAACAAAAGAGGAACAATAGTATACGATATGATGAACGATTGGATCTACTTATAAGAATTTCAATAAAAATTTGAATTTAATACAATATTCAATTCAAGAGGAGAAGTGACTTACCTTATAGATGATAAATTAGAATACCAAAGAATAACGGGATTAGAATCCCGGAGCGACAAACACGAACCCACGAAGAATTACGTGCACCCTATGTGCACAAGAGACACAAAGCAATGAAAACAAGAGGGGCAAGAACAACAAGGTCGGCAAGGGGACGAGCGGCGGCTTGCTGATGATGGCAACGGGACTAGCGGCGGTGACTAGCGATCGACTGGTGGCGCGACTGGCGGCGGGGGCCTCGGGTCTGCTGTTGTCAAGGGAAAAGGAGAAGCAGCAGAGGAGGGTCGGGGGTCTGCTGGGTGTAGGGCGGAGGCGACGCTCGGGAGTGGTTGCCGGAGGGAGGTCGGGGAAGATGAAGGAGCTGATCAGGGTGGGGTTTGTAGAGAGGAGAGAGAGAGAGACGGCTAGGGTTTTAGGTTGTATTTTTAGGGTTTGCAATAGGGTATTATTTATAGGATGCAATTAGGTTGTTGGATTAATGGGCTAGGATCCAATAATAATAGGTTTGGGTCTAGAAATAATTGCAATTGGGTTTTGGGTTAAATAAGAGATGGATTTAAAGACAATATGGTTCAAATAAAATACTCATAATCAAATAAAAATGGGTTCAACAAGAAAATAGTCCAACAAGAAGAAAAACAGTAGTTCATGAACAAAATTTAATTGAGATGATTAAGGAAAAATAGAGTATTTTATTCAAATTGCAAATAAAATATTACAATGAAGGGAAAAAGGAAAAGAAAAAAATGGTAGTTATAGTATGGGTCCTCCAATGAATTGTGAGAGTTGCCTCGAGTGGCGAGTTGAGCTGCAAACTTTCTTGTTTACAGGTTGGCTGGAGCAACTGCAAGTCACGATTATGGACCCCGAATTCATCTTTAATGGTTTTAACAAGTTTCATAAACATATTGAATGGAGATTTGAGCTCTGAACTTACTTGATTTTAGGTTGCTAAAGAAACTCCGAGCAATGGGTATGGATTCTGAATTTTTTGTTTAAAAATTTAATGGGTTGCAGGAGCAGATCGAATGGCGAGTTGAGCTATAAAATTGCTTCATTACAAATTGCTAGAGCAATTCTGAGCCATGGGTATGGACTCCAAACTCATTTTTAGGGGTTTAACAGATTGCAGGAGCAAATCGAATGGCGAGTTGAGCTCTCTACATGCTTGATTGCAGGTTGTTAGAGAAACTCTAAGCCATGATACGGTGTCACGCCCCACTTCCCAAAAAGAAATACGGAATACGGATACGTAACAAAAGCCCAGCGAATGATTTTCATCATCCTTACGCTGTTCAAGAATCTTTGCAACACATCACAGAAATAATCAGAGTCGGAAGCAAAAGGCACAACCAACATGCAACATTGAAACAAATTACCAATAGAAATTTACTTGAAGCCAAATACAATATTCTCAAATAAATCAGAGTCTGGAGAAAACAAATATCCTGGGTCACATCGCCCAAATACAAATAATATCCAAACAAACCAGATACACTTTATTCAAGTTCAAGCAACAATTAATAATAATAATAAAGCAGAAACTCCAGCACTAAAACATCATCTCGCCAATACCTTCTGGCAGCTGACCATCTTGATCTGCAATTAGTAAATTTGCAAGAAAAGGGAAAATGAAGAAAACAAGTACCCGTCAATTGCAAGTCGCGGGTCACAAATAATGTAGGATACAAGCACATGGAAAAACTAACTATCAACATGGTATACTAACAGGTACAGGTAACATATGTCAAATGTCAAGTAAACAGGTAAGCAGGTAAACATGTATCAAGTATCAGGTAATCAGCAAAATAGGTGAACATGTAACAAGTAATCAGGTGACAGGATAATCAGGTAACAGGTATACAGGTAACAGGTAATCATGTACCAGGTAAACAGGTATCAGGTTATGTCATGTCAAATCCTGTTATTTTTACTATCTAGGTAGCACTTCATGCGCCCCAACTTTTATCACATGGTAGCTACAATAAACAATTTCGCTTTAGATTTCATAGTGGAGTCCATAGGGCAGTGTACTTAGGCACAGGAAACAGGAACAGGTAGAACCTAGTGGTTCTCTTCCGAGTACACCTTCCTAAGAAAAGTATGCAGTCAGGTTCAGGAAACAGGCATAACCTAGTGGTTATCTTTTGAGAACATCTTCCTATAGGGAAGCATGCAATCAGGTACAGGTAACAGGATCGTGAATCATGTAGTCATGAACACGTAACAGGCAGGCAGGACACAGGTCCTCTTCCAAGTACATCTTTCTATATTTTCCACTACTAGATCTTTCCCTTAAACCTCGGCTTGGTTACTTTTATTATGGTCATCAAATAGACATGAATGTGTATGAAATAATGCCAAATTAACAGGGTATAATTAGGTTTAGGTTCAGGGAAACAAATATACAAGCATGGGTGATATACATTCACATAAACAAGCAAAATAGTGTATGTTCATAATCAGGACAACATGACCAATCAGTACTAAAACAGTGATTCTGGTCTCTACAGAAATGCAAACCTAGATCCATCGAAGGATCTGGAAACTAGACATCCGCACGAATCCAACGAGTATAATTAAGTCATATAGTAATTCACAATAGCATAGCTCAAAGCTGATTTGAATACAGAATTTAGGTTCACCCAGAAATCAGGAAAACAACTTCAAGAACAAGAAAACAGCATGGTAACACATCGAATAAATCCACGAAAAATCTGGGGTAATCCCCTATATGTCCAGAATCAAAATATAGAATTTCATAATTTTCCACGAAGACTGATGAGCTTCTTCAAGCAACCTCTGACGAACTTCACCCTTAGGGACACATAACCGGAACCAAAACGAAGAGAACCATCTGCATGAATAACCATGTCCGTCCTGGACCCAGACTCAACCTCAGCTCGAAAACCCTACAACTGCGCATCACCAGCCTGCGCCTCTTTAATCTGCTCAACAAGAGACAACTGCAACTGGAGCGCCAAACAACTCCGACAAGAACTCGGCAACACAACATCAAGCTCCAACCTCCTCATCTACTCAATGAGATCTCTCTGCTAAGTAAGAAACATAACTTCCGGTCTCCTGCTCAAAGCATTTGGCACCAAGTTTACTTTACCAGGATGGTATTGCAAACTGATGTCATAATCGGCCATAAGTTCTAACCAACGCCTTTGCCTCATGTTTAACTCCTTCTAGAGGAAGATGTACTTGAGACTTTTGTGGTCCGTAAAGATCTCCACTCGGTCTCCAAGTAAATAATGTCTCCACAGCTTCAAAGCAAAAACCACTGCCGCTAACTCCAAGTTATGAGTAGGATAGTTCTTCTCTTGTGGCCTCAACTGCCTCGATGCATACGCAACAACACGGCCATTCTGCATAAGAATTGCTCCAAGACCCTTACCAGAAGATCACAGTGAACTACAAATCCGCCTAAACTATCAGAAATAGTCAACACAGGTGCTGACGTCAGTCTGTTCTTCAACTCAACAAAAGCCTCATTGCACTCATCAGACCAACGAAACTTCTGATCCTTCCCAGTCAATTTGGTCAACGATCCTACTATCTTCGAAAAATCCTAAACGGACTTCCGATAATAGCCAGCCAAACCAAGAAAACTCCTAACTTCTAAAACTGACTTGGGAATAGGCCAATCCTTCACAGCCTCAATCTTGGTAGTATCCACAGAATTACCATCGCCAGAAAAAATATGCCCCAAGAAAGAAATCCTATCGATCCAAAACTCGCACTTGCTAAGTTTTCCATAGAGCTGATTCTTTCTCAAAGTCTGCAGAACCACTCTAAGATGCTCAGCATGATCTTCCCAATTCTGAGAGTACCAAAATATCATCAATAAAGACCACCATGAATCTATCCAAGAATTTAGAGAAAACCCGGTTCATAAGACTCATGAATACAGCCAGCGCGTTCGTGACCCTGAACAGCATCACAAGATACTCATAGTGCCCGTATCTAGTCCTGAAAGCAGTCTTCTATATATCTGCAGCCTTCACCTTGACTTGGTGATATCCAGAACGAAGATCCAACTTCGAGAAAACAGCAGCCCCACTCAGCTGATCAAACAAATCATCAATCCTGGTCAACGGATACCGATTACTCACAGTAACTCTGTTCAGTTCTCGATAATTCATGCACAGACGGCGATTTCCATCCTTCTTATCAACAAAAGGACCGGAGCACCCCAAGGCGAAACACTAGGTCTGATGAAATCCAACTCAAGCAACTGCTAAATCTGCACCTTAAGCTCTGCCAACTCAACTGGTGCGATCCTGTAAGGGACTTTTCGATATCGGTTCTGTTCCAGGCTGAACATCAATACCAAATTCCACTTCCCTTTTAGGGGGTAAGCCAGGCAACTCATCTGGAAAAACATCTAAGAAATCCCGAACTACTAGAGGTGCAGCCTCACAGCCTGAGTGCAATTCCATCGCACATCTGTTCAACTGCAGTCTTTGCTCGACCAAGAGAAGATTATCCGGCATGGAACTTAAATTCTGCCCGATCTGGAATTCTGAAGACAACTTTCTTGGCATGGAAATCAATAACGGTATGGGCTTCACCCAGCCAATCCATACCCAGAATGACGTCGAATCCTGAATTTCCAATTATAATCAGATTGGCTTTGAACTCTGCATCCCTAATAACCACGGGATATTGCCTGCACTCACGAAAACAACTGACAACTCCACCACCTGTTACGATGTTCCAAGCCTCTAACATGTTGTTGCATTCTAACTGATGGCGAGCAACAAATCGAGAGGAGACAAAAGAATGGGTTGTCCCAGAATCAAAAAGAATATAGGCAGGAAAAGAGCAAACAAGGATGATACCTAAAAGGAATCAAATTCAAGGGGAAAGCATAGAAGATCAAGGGTGAGGAAAAAAAATAATGCAGAAAAATAACAAAAGGAAGCAAAGCAAGGCTAAAAAAAATAAACAAAAGGAACAAAACAACAACAAAACAAGATATACCTGCCACAACTCCTTCAGCTGTCTCAGCATCTGCAGCAGTCCAGTTGAAAGCCTGACCACTCCTCGGAACAGCGGTCCTCTGACCGACAATCTGGCGTTGAGGAGGAAACGATGGCCTAACTGGACCACGAGCTGGAACTGCCTGCTGAACAGAACCCCTGGCTGGAAGAGCCATCTGCTGAAATGGCTGTGGACAATATCGCACTACATGATCAGTAGAGCCGCACCTAAAGCATCGGCGATTAGTGCGCCTACATTCCTTGCGATCATGCCTAGGCAATCGACAGAAATCATAGTAACTACCCCTCTGAGAACCAACAGAAGAGTAAGGAGTTGCCCTGACAGGATGGGCGAAAACAGACCTCCGAATAGGCCCACCAGAAGGCCTAGCGACAGCAGCGGGAACAGTCCGCTGAGAATAAGACGAATCACCACGAGCCTGCTCCTGAGCTCGAGCTGCTTCAAGAGCCTCAGCATAAGTACGCAGACTAAGAGAGACCAGATGCCTCTTGATATCCTACTCAAGCCCATTTGTGAATCTACGAGCCATATCCTCTTCGGTTGCCACAAGAACGGCAGCGAAGCGGCTAAGCCTAGTAAACTCAGCTGCGTACTCATCTACTGACCTAGAACCCTGTTGCAAGAAAGTCCATGTTAAAACATTCTTAATTGTTCATGCCATATTGTAACAAATCCAAAATGGAACAATGACTTAACCTGTTTTAGGGCTATGAATTGCTGTTCCATCTCCACTCGAGTACTACTGGGGAAGAACTTCTCCAAGAACCCCCGAGTAAAAGTAGTCCAAGCAATAGGCCTCTCAAGATGCTCAGACTCAGCCATCCACCAGATATGAGCCAAATCCACCAGCTGGATGGAAACAACGTCCACCCGATCAGCCTCTGCAACATGAGCCGCTGACAACAAGCGCTCAGTACGAATCAGCCACTATTCAGCCTCCAAAGGCGTCTCAGTGCCGAAAAAACGATTGGGATGCAGCCTCATAAAATCTGTAACTGTCCCTGGGCGAGGCGGAAGATTTGCCTGCACAGGCGCAACAGGAGGTGGAACCCGGGCAGCTTCAAGGGCAGCCATCACAAGATCACTGTGGTTTTGCTGCTGATAATCAATCGCTCAAGCACAGTCGTGACAGCCTCAATCGGATCAACCTGCGACAGAGAAGTAGAACCTTTGCGATTCATAATCTGCACAAAACCAAAAACAATTAGCACTCAGAATCTGAGTTGGTATTAGTTTCATTTATGCATGCATGGTTGGTGAAAAGTTGTGCAGATCCCAGTTCGAGCCAAGCTTGTCTAATATATTAGGCAACTAATACATTAGCCAAACCTTATGCTCTGATACCACTAAAAACCCTGTCACGCCCGCTTCCCAAAAAGGAATACGAAATCCGGATACGTAACAAAAGCCCAGCGAATGATTTTCATCATCCTTCTGTTCAAGAATCTTTGTAACACATCACAGAAATAATCAGAGTCGGAAGCAAAAGGCACAACCAACATGCGACATTGAAACAAATTACCAACAGAAATTTATTTGAAGCCAAATACAATATTCTCAAATAAATCAGAGTATGGAGAAAACAAATATCCTGGGTCACATCGCCCAAATACAAAGAATATCCAAACAAACCAAATACACTTTATTCAAGTTCAAGCAACAACAATAATAATAAAGCAGAAACTCCAGCACTAAAACATCATCTCGCCAATACCTTCTGGCAGCAGACCATCCTGATCTGCAATTAGTAAATTTGCAGGAAAGGGGAAAAAGAAGAAAACAAGTACCCGTCAATTGCAAGTCGCGGGTTACAAATAATGTAGGATACAAGCACATGAAAAAACTAACTAACTAGCAGTATGGTATACTAACTGGTACAGGTAACATATGTCAAATGTCAAGTAAACAGGTAAGCAGGTAAACATGTATTAAGTATCAGGTAATCAGGAAAACAGGTGAACATCTAACAAGTAATCAGGTGACAGGATAATCAGGTAACAGGTATACAGGTAACAGATAATCATGTATCTGGTAAACAGGTACCAGGTTATGTCATGTCAAATCTTGTTATTTTTACTATCTAGGTAGCACTTCGTGCGCCCCAATTTTTATCACATGGTTGCTACAACAAACAATTTCGTTTTAGATTTCATAGTGGAGTCCATAGGATAGTTTACTTAGGTACAGGAAACAGGAACAGGTAGATCCTAGTGGTTCTCTTCCGAGTACACCTTCCTAAGGGAAGTATGCAGTCAAGTACAGGAAATAGGCATAACCTAATGGTTATCTTCCGTGAACATCTTCCTATAGGGAAGCATGCAATCAGGTACAGGTAAAAGGATCGTGAATCATGTAGTCATGAACACGTAACAGGCAGGCAGGACACAGGTCCTCTTCCAAGTACACGTTTCTATATTTTCCACTACTAGATCTTTCCCTTAAACCCCGGCCTGGTTACTTTTATTATTATCATCAAACAGACATGAATGTGTACGAAATAATGCTAAATTAATAGGGTATAGTTAGGTTTAGGTTCAGGGAAATAAATATACAAGCATGGGTGATATACATTCACATAAACGAGCAAAATAGTGTATGTTCATAATCAGGACAGCATGACCAATCAGTACTAAAACAGTGATTCTGGTCTCTACAGAAATGCGAAGCTAGATCCGTTGAAGGTTCTGAAAACTAGACATCCACACAAATCCAACGATTATAATTAAGTCATATAGTAATTCACAACAACACAGTTCAAAACTGATTTGAATACAGAATTTAGGTTCAGCCATAAATCAGGAAAACAACTTCAAGAACAAGAAACCAGCATGGTAACACATTGAATAAATCCACGAAAAATCTGGGGTAATCCTCTATATGTCCAGAATCAAAATATAGAATTTCATAATTTTCAGAAAGAATAGATAAGTCATCAAAAATAGGAAAACAACATGAAAACATAGTTTAGCGAATCTGGAAATCCCAACACAACTGTACGAAAACTAGGATATCTCGCACACAGTGAAACGAAATCCAATTCTGCCCAAGGGATATGAAAATAGATAGAATTTACTTTCATATTTCACAAGGAAATTTTCATACAGTGTAAGGAATCATAGTGAAAATAGAATTATCTACTGCATAGTAAGCAAAATACAGTATGAGAGGATTTTAGAAAAGAGCATGAAACACCACATAAAACTTGTCTTTAAAATTCATCAAAAATCTGGGTAGTCCCTAACTTCATATAGAAACACTGACCAAAATATTAGATCAAGATAATATGGGTAGAATAGTTCTTGAAAATAGTTTGTTAACGAAATCAACCAAAAACTGAATCTAGAATGGATCGACACCTCTGTACTAAAACAGTCATAACTCAGTCATACGAAATCCAAATCAAGCAAAACCAGTGGTATTTATAAATAGACAAAATTATCTAAAATTCATCATTTATTTTGGAATCAAGATTCTGACTGTAGCAGGGATGAAAACAGCAATCAAGCAGAACACCCAGTAAATACAGATTTCACACTTCAAATCAAGAACATCACAACTTCAAGAAGATTGATCCAAACACATCCAAACTTGAAAAACAACCTACCAAGCATCTAAACATCATGATTTAGGGTTATTAACAAGTCTTCACCTATTATTTCACATGGGTCTTACTCCAAACATCAATTCACACAAATAATCACATATATGACTAGAAATCAAGATTTGGGCAAATCCTAGGTCATCACTTATCAAGATTGGTGTCATAAGTCATCTATGGCCAAATTAACACAATAGAGACAAAATCCATCAAGGAAAACACAATCTTTGGTTGTCTTTAGACCCAACTACGCTATATGTGAACTTTTTAACTTGTATCAAACTAATGAATTGTAGTACAAGTTACTTGCCTTAGTTAGGGGACGAAGAACAATCTTAATGCAAAGAGAAGCAAAGCCCACGAACGAAATCCGCTCCAAGCACGAATCCAAGCAACTACGAACACATATCCTCGCACGAATGATCTCCTTTGAAGCAACGAGCAAAGTGGCAAATACCCACTTTGAGAAACCACAAGGAGAAGATGATTGAAGGGTAGTTGGTGATGGTGGTTCTTGGTGGTGTCGGCTATCAAGGAAGTGGGGTCGGGATTTTTATGGAGATGGGTGTAGGATGGTGGGATGTGGTGGTCGGCTATGGAGGAGGTCGGCCAAGGGGAGTAGGATGGTGTTGGTTTTGGTGGGATGATGCAGGCCGGGAGCACTCTAGGAGGGGAGGATGGGATTTTGGAGAGGGGGAGAGAGATAATAGAGTTAGGGTTAGGGGTTTTGAAGTTTAGGGTATATATATAGGAGGTAAAAGTGGGTTAATGGGTTGTGGGTATTAGTATGTAGTAATAGGTATACAAATGGATAATGGATATTGGGTAAATAACAAATGAGGATACAATTTAGAGTGAAATCTATGGCTCTAGAAAAATCATATTAGGAGTCAAAAATCATAAATTTGGGAAATCACCACCAAAATCCATCACAACACCAAGGAAAAATAAAATAAAGAGAACGAGGTCGAAAATGAGGAAAAAGATGAAAATGATGAAAAATGAGTCAAAGAGACAATCAATCAAACACAAGGAGCTCAAAATGAAATAAAATGAATATATATTAAAAACAACTCCAATATACGGTTCAGAAAAATACAAGAGAGATAAAAATACAAAAAAATAAAAAATACACTCCAAAATACGTAAAATAAAAAACAGGGGTTACATTCGGACTCCGAATTTGTTGTTGAAAGGTTTAACTAGTTGCAGGAGTAGAACAAATGGCGAGATAAGCTCTGAACGTGCTTGATTGTAGGTTGTTAGAGCTACTCCGAGCGATGGGTATGGACTCTGTACTCCCATGGGTATTGACTCAGTATTTGTCTTTTATGGATCTTTAATAAATTGTTTGCTCCATTCGAGAGTAGGCTTGATAACTCATTGTATGCAACCAAAAAATTATAAAAGAATTTTGTGAAATCAAATACAAAATTTTTATTGAACAATAAAACTAAGCGGCTGTTGTAGTGGCTGACCTTTATTACATGTAGTGATCGGTAAGAGGATGGTCCTTAGTAAAATATTGAAAGTACGTAGAGGAGAAAGGCATCAAGTGCCCTTGTTGAAGATCATAAGGCATTCCACATTCCAAGTCCCTTCTGATATCTCCCTACCCCTCGGGTCTTCAAGTTGATGAGCTGCTAGGTGAACAACCTAGACTTGCATGTTTTGAAGTGAGCCTCCCCTTGTTTTGCAAAGAGAATGAGAGATCTTCGGGTTTGCCAATGTGTTTAGGCAGGATTGATTCTTTTCGTTGAATGAGCAAAGTGGCTTCAGGAGCGGGATTCATGTCTATTATTGTATTCCGATGATGAATTTGGACCTGGCGGGAGAGCTTGGCAGGTTTGGAAGCTCTTGGCTGGATTGTCAAAGGAAGTATCTTAAAGCTCGTTTACGGGCTCAGAGTTATTGTGACTCCTTTCTAGCGGGGAATTCTATGGTGTCGAGGGGAGAACCGAGCCCCCCATTGTACGTCAAGGTTTGTACCGGTGGTTTATTTACCCTATAACGGCATTTATAAACACCGTTATAGATGATAGCGGCATCCCTAACAACGCCGCTATAGATAATAGAGGCGTTCCTAACAATGCCGCCCAAAATGCTGCTGTAGAAAGCTTCGGGACAAATCAGGGGCCTATCCCTGCGTGTTATACAACCGTCGATATAGAACGAAGATCTATACTGACATTTGTAGAACACCGTGATAGATCTCTTTTATTTCCAATTTTAAGAAATAATAACATGTTGCGGCATTTAAAAACGCCGCGATAGATATTTAATTTTTGTTTTAATTTATAATCTATGCCGGCGTATATAATAAAATGCTGCGATATACTCTTTGCTAACTTTATTAGTAAGGCTTATACCGGCATTTTTCCAACGTCGGGATATATTAAACTAATCACCACATTCTGTGGATCGATATCTATCCCGGCGTGTTTTCCTCAAAATGTCGGGATAGGTGGGTTCAGGTTTCTTCCATTTATTTTAAATTTAAAATAAAAATAATTAATCACAATATAAAAAATACCTGTTGTCACATCAAATTTGAATGTTCAAATACTGAAATCAATAATAACAGCATAATAAACAACCATATAATCACGGACCATAATAAAAATTAATTTAATAGCTAGAAAACCAAATAATTTATATGTCTATAAACTGCCATATGAAGAGTTACAAATATATAAGTTATACAACACATAATTATAACAAAACATAAATAAAGTTTCGACAAAACATAAGAAAAATAAAGTCCAAATACAACAAAACTATGGCAGGGAGAGTCTCCTGGTGTGGCTCGATGTTGCTTTCATTCCCATCGATATTTCACCTAGTTGTACGTGCATGACTAGATACCGATGGAATTCACTGGCCCTATATACATTGTTATTTGGTACATTTGTTTGGATATATACATTATTATTCGGTACATTTGTTTGGATTCTTGAAGCCTTATTTTGCTATTGAAATATGAAGTAGTGACAGAATGTGTGGCACATAAAAATAATTTGGTTACCTTTAGAAACTAAGCAAGATGTTTCAAGGAATCTAGAGTTCATGCTTGGTCAATATCACTAGTTAACAACAAATGTTTACCCAAAAGAATGATCCGCAAAACAACAAAAATTAACCCTTCTCAAATCCCAAGCAGAATTCATATTTAATAAGGCTAACAAGGGAAATTGAGACCAGGAAAGAAGGAATTTGACTGTATTTGAAGGCCACTAGTTACATTGACATGCCACACCAACCCTTAAGCTGGACTTGTTGCTGAAAAGAAAGGGGAGTTGAGACGATCAACCTATGGAGATATAGCTTCTTACTCAACCTAAAGGGATATTTCCATTGAGACACAATGCTCCATTTTCGCTCCAGGCAAGGAAGGCCAACTCTGAACAATCAAACTTCCTTGCGAACTCAATTCAATAGCAACGAACGGGTGTTTGACGCTTAGTGTGAATCCATGCAAGACTAAAATGGTGTGGTTCCCGAAAGTAAGGCTCAAGAGAGGGTTATGATGAAGCAGTTAAAGCTGCTGATCTATGAGTGCTTTCTGCCTAAACAGATCATGGAATGGATGAATAAATGAAAAGGCTAGACAGAACTAATCTCAAATCTAAATATCTGAACTTTGTATCGACTCAAAAATGTATACAATACTGAAAGATGATTATGGGAAAAGGTCGACATTTGAAATGATAAATGTCCTCTCATCAAAATTTTGGATAAAACACCATAAACAATGGCAAACATAGATTTTGCACGAAAATGTTACAAAAAACTAGTAATTTTAATGCCCTGATAAACTCATAAAAGAAAATAGTTGGCTTATAAATGGGATGTTTTCACATGTGCAGAAGATGATTGTTGAGATTTCCCACTAAATTTTTAGGAACCTAACTGCCAATCTGATATGGGTAAAAATAGAACTAAAACGAGACCGTTCAAATCGAACACAAATCTTAAAGCTCTCAGGGGTAAAACGGTAATTTCACCTTATAAACGGGTAATCTCTAAGAGACGGTTTAAACCAAATCTCTTATCATGAAACGATTTAAACTCTGTTTCTTATCCAAAAATACTGGGAAGCAGAGATAAATAATTATCTCGAAACTGTTTCCAAAGGCGACTATAAATACCCCTCTACCCCCACCATAAAAAAATAATCAGTATTTTCTCCAAAAAAAGCTCTTTCATAATCTTCTTGATTACTAACTTGAGCGTCGAAGGGTTCATCGCTGGGAACAATCACGGTGTTTCGAACTTTTTGCAGATTAGTGGCAGCGTCAAGAAACGGTTAACACTGGCAAGAAATCAGCAGGTTTGCTTTTATTGTTTCCAATGTTCTAAAAGTCGCTAGCCGGTAGTCGGACGGCCGATGGGTGCCTAGCGCCTAGGCCTTGTAAGTGGAGCTTAAGCGGCTAGGCGTTAGGTGGTTTTATTTACATATTATATATATATATATATATATATATATATATATATATATATATATATATATGTATATTTCTTTATGTATATATTTTATTTATATATTTTATCATTTTATTTTGTTTTTTTGTTACCAATTCTTACTCTTGATATTTCTCCTTGCAATTGCTGGATGAGCTTTACAAAATCGAATCGGTGTATTATTATTAGTCTTTTTCTGTAACCCCTGTTTCCCCAAAAATGTATTTTTGTATATTTTCTGTATTTAAAATTTTTATAAATTAGTTCTCCGATTTCAAGTTCCATTTGTTAAAATGTATTTTTAAATCTTCCATTAAAGCCTATTATCTTTCTTAATCATTTTATTTGTAACTATTTCTTATGATTTTTATACAAATCTTATTATTGATATTATTAATTTTATTTCTTTTATTTGTTACTATTACTATTATTGGTAGTACTGTTATTATTTTATCATGGCCTTATTATTATTATTATAGTTATTTGTATTATTGTTATTATTGCTGTTTTTGAATGTTTATTAAAAATCCATTTTATGTAATAATTATATTTGTACTTATTTCAAATAGACTCTATACTTTTAATGCAAATTATATTATTTTATAAAAAATATATTTTATTAGTTATTGTATTTTTCTTATTGAATTCATTTGAACCCGTTACCCATTTATTAAACCCACATCCATTTTAAACCCGTTAACCTACTCTTACCCAATACCCATCAGCTTTGACCAACCCATTACCCGTTCAAACCCATATCAGCCTACCCCCTTCACACCTATATCCACTACCCTAAGCCCAGACCCATTTCCCTCAAAACCTAAACCCGTAAACCTCTATTCACCCCCCTTCAACCCTAATCTCCATCTTATATATATATATATATACCCCCACCCTATTGCCCTGTCTCTTCATCTTCCCCAGCCGCTACCTCCCCCTACTCCTGCTTATCTCTCCTTCCCTCCGCTCTCAGCCTCGCTACCGCCCCTGTGTGTCCCCCATCGTCTTTCTCCCGCGCCGCAGTCAGCCACCTCGCGACGCTACAGCCCCAGCCCCATGGCATCGTCCAGTGTAGCGCCAGCAAGCTCCCCGACGCTATAGCGCCGCTTGCGCTGGCCTCCCCCTCTTGTGTCGCGCGCCAGTCAGCGCCCTCTTCGACGACGAGCCCCCTACAGTGCCTCCTTGCACTGAGTCTTCCCTTTCGACGTAGTCAGCCAGTGTCAACAGCCAGACGACAGCCGCCGTCAACTGGTCTGCCACCGCCCGTAGTCGAGCCCCGCCGCCTTGCCGGCATGGTCGTCGTCCAGTGTCGCAGTGCACACTTTCCCCATTGGCTTTTTCTGTTGTGATCATGAGAGTTTTGATCAAGTGGATCCGAGCCATTGATCTCTTGATCATCTTGATCATAGAGGGTTTGATCATCTTTGATTGGAGCCATTCGATCGCCTTGATCATCTTGATCTAGATTGATTGATTATTAGCCGTCCGATTGATCCTGTTCATGATCTTGATTCTTGATCTCTTGATTTGGGCCGTCAGATCTTCATGATCTTTCATCTTGATCTTCTTGATCATGTGGGTTTTGATGGTTTGAATTAGGACCGTTGGATCTTGATTATCATTTTTTGATTATGGACCGTTGGATCGCATTATCATCATCTTGGAGTTCTTGATCACTTTGATTGGTGGTCATCCGATCGTCGATCTGACCCGATCATCATCATCGTCATCAAGATACTGATCACATTTTGATCTTGATCTTGATCTTCGATCAGAGTCGTCCGATCTGATCCGATTGCCTTGATTTCTTGACTTCATGATCTCAGCCGTCCGATCGTGTTCGTGGGTTATTTGTTCTTTGGATTTATGATCTTGTTCCTATTTGCTTGTTTGTGATTTTGTGTTCGTGCCCGGGAATCCGTTCCCGTTATTCTTGTTCTTAATCTGTTTCCATCGTCATCTTCCAGGTAAGTAACTTGTACTCAAATTCTTTTGTATGATACAAGTCATAAATTCTGCTTGTAGTGTAGTTGGGTTCTAGAGACAACTCGTGTGTGATCTATTTTGATGAGTATTGTCTCTATAGTGTTTGACCATAGTTGACTTACGACACAAAATTTGACATGAAACAACCTAGGTTTCGCTCGTTCTTGATATGATGTATATGTGAAATAATTATGAGAACTCGTGTGTTTGTGAGATCCATGTGAGATACTTGTTGTGGACATATTGTATACCCTATTTCATGATGTTTGGACACTTGGTAGACTCGATTTTATGTTTTGTTGTGTTTGGATCATGTTTCGTTGGATCTATGTTGATTTTTGTTTTTGAGGAAATTCTGTATTTTGCCAATAATCTGTCTTGATCAGTAATTTAGACCATATTAATGTCAGAATCTTAATTTTAGTATAAAACATGAGTTTTAGAGGATCGTCTGCTTTCCAACCCCTCTAACCTTGCTCGATTTCGTTTCCGTATGTGTGAGATATGACTGTTTTACTACAGAGGTGTAGATCATTTACAGATTTCGTTTCTCGATAATTTTGATGACTAGATTATTTTGATACTTGTGCTACATATATTATTTTGATCCAAAACTTTTGTCAGTACTTCTTTATCTAGTTAGGGATTACCCAGAATTTTGGTGGATTTTATTGATGAATTTTATATGCTGTTTCATGCTTGTTTATAAAGACTGTGCTTGATATATTTTGCTCACTGTTCTGTAAAGAATCGTATTTTCACCCTATTTTCTTCTACTGTATGAAAAATGCTTGTGAAATATGAAAGTTAATATATTTTGTCTATTTTCATCTCCCTTTGGCAGATTTGGATTTCGTTTCACTAGTTGCAAGATATTATAGTTTTCGTACAGCAGTGTTGAGAATTCCATATTTGCTAAGCTAGCGTTTATCGATGTTTTTTGATTTTTGATGAATGATCTAATTTTGCTGGAAAATTCTTAAACTTTATATTCTGATACTAGACAGATAGGGGAATACCCCAGATTTTTCGTGGATTTATTTAATGTGTTTTCATGCTGTTTTCTTGCTCTTGAACTCGATTTCCTGATTTCTGGCTGAACATGTTTTCTGCATTCAAATCAGTTTTGAACTATATTTTTGTGAATTACTATATGACTTATTTATATTCGCTGGCTTCGGTTGGGAGTCTATTTTCTAGACGTTTCGACGGATTCAGATTTGCATTTTCGTAACACTGAGAATTTCAGTTTTACTACAGTATGTTCTTGCTGTCCTGAACTTGAGATTTGGTTATTTCATTTTTTGTGTGTTACCTATTACCCGTACTTATTTATCTTGCAACTTGGACTTGTTACTTGATCATACCATGATATACTTGCTTGTTTCGTGACACATACTTGCTTGTTTGACATTAATAATAAATTAACCAAGTCGGGATTTTAAAGGGACGATCTAATAGTTAATAATTCAGAAACATGTACTCGGAAGAGGATTTTTTGATCCTATGTGATACTTGAGGCTTGATATTTCACTTGAGGCTTGTTTACTTGATACTTGAGACTTGGCTTGATACTTGAGGCTTGATATTTCACTACTTGAGGCTTGATATTTCACCACTTAAGGCTTGATATTTCACTTGGCTTGATACTTCACTCTTGAGGCTTGATATTTGATACTTGAGGCTTGTTTACTTGATACTTGAGGCTTGATACTTGATACTTAATTCTTGAGACTTGTTTCTGAGTACACTGCCCTCTATGGTCCACTATGAAATCTAAAACGAAATTGTATTGACTGTAGAAACCATGTGATAAAAGGATGGCACATGAAGTACTACCTAGATAGTAATAACTACAAGATTTAATATACGACATTGGCAAATGGGTCCAACCATTGTCAGAAAAATCTAGAAAAATCACAAATAATATCTAATAATAAATAATGATTTTCCACAAAATAATTTTTGACTTTGAACCTCCCAAGAAAATATTTGCACGTGTTTTGCACGTGTAAAAAGATAAATCTTTAGAAAAATATTTATTAAATCTCCAAAAATTATTTTAATTTATTTATAAATCTTAAAAATAATATTTAAAAATCTGGGGTATTACAATATATATATGAAAACATGGACTTTTATACCTCAATTTATAATTATTTTTTACCATATACTAATGGAAACATGGACTTTTATTTACAACTAATTATTGTCGTACTATTCAAATTTTAGCTACATAATTGTTGCCTATTTACAAGACTTTTCATATGCTGTATCGTTCTGAAGACATGTCGTAGGCACGTGGCCACGGGAAATAAGCTATATATATATATATATATATATATATATATATATATATATATATATATATATAAGTATTTGGTGCTCTGAGTTGGTCACTGTTCTTGGTGAAGGAGTTTCCTTTGCCTTTCTGAGTTGGTCACTGTTCTTGGTGAAGGAGTTTCCTTTGCCTTGCCGAAAATGAGAGAAGTGGAGATGTTGTTCTCTGCTTGGCCGAAATGGAAGCTTGGAGTCTTTTTCTTGGTGCACAGAATTCGAGGAGGCGAATTGGAGTTTTCTCTAGGAGCTTTTCATTCTAGGAGTTCAATTGAGTATATCACATTTTCTTGGGCGGGTGTTTCTAAAAATTATTTCTAATTTAGGAGTAGATTGCATGCTAGATAATATATAATTTAATAGTTAAATTTTGATTGGTATGTTAATTTGTAGATTGCATAATTTTGATATAATTGTGCTATGATGTGTGGAAATATTATTGTGGGTCATATACTCTAGAACTCTTGTTGAATTAGAAAGAAAATATTCATTGTTGAAATTAAAAGAAATTATGCTTGGTAGAATGTTTTTGTTTCAATGGACAAAACTATGTAACATATATGAAAATGGTTTTATAATACGATTAAAATAGAGAAATAGTATCATGAGTTTGCTTGAAGAGTTTAAAGAATTTTTATAAGAAGTTTTTTATGAAAGACCACACTTTAATTGAAAATTGACAATATGAGTTTTTTGAAATATAATTGGGAGAAGATTTTGTTACCTTGTCAAAAAATAAAAATTTCTATAAAGTATGAATATATATGCTATACTGTATTTTGATAGAAATATATTCTGGAAAAAGAACTAGATTTTGAGTGAGTACAAATCGATTGAAAGATCGAGTTTATTAAAAGAAAATTAAATACAGTGCGGTACATACAAAAAGTTGTGAACCAATCTTATATCAGTTAGTCACTCAAGACTTACTGGTCTTCGGTTGCAAATTGGGTTGGTTACTATAACCGAGCGAAGCTTTCGGTCTGGGTTCGAGTCTTGTTAGAGACTCTGTTTTTATGAATTTCGATTTAATTCACATTACTGAAAGTATACATATAAATATAATTTGATCTCTCCTCTAAACAGTTAGCCGCCTTGGACTATTTGGTTCTTGAGTGTGATTTAGTTTGGTTACTGTTCATTGGCAGAAAGGATCCTGGGTTCGAACCCGACCTTGCCCCTTTTGTTTTCTTTTTTGTGGTTTTTTTTTGATATTTTAAGTTTTAAGTGAATTAAAAATTGAAAAAAAATACTAATATTCTCTAAAATTGTTTAGACTTTATAAAAATTATTTCTACAATATTTTGATATATTTTGTGAGAATTGAAAAAGATTTTACATTAAATATTGTTGAAGAACTCGATTGTTTATCGATTAAAATGTGATTATTGTTTAATTTAAGAGAAATGAAAGTTTGGAATGCACTTAGATTCTTCTTGATGAGATTTTATGATTATTAATACTTGATTAAGATTATTTGAATTTGCACACAATGTTATAAGTGATTAAACTGATAAAAGAGGTTGAATTGAATTATTTCATGTTCTGAGATTATAAAGAAATGTTTCTCTTTAAGAAAGAGATCTTGAATAAAGAAATTGAATTATGATTTTGAGATTGAATGTTACATTTGTTGATCTCTAGAAAGAGATAGTTGTTGGAATCTAGAGGCTAGACGAGACCCTAGTGACCGACAGTTTTTATTAATAAATTTGAGAGCTAACCAGTGTGGGTTGAGCATCTCTTAAGAAGTAGCCAGTTAGGCTGACTGTCTCTTTTGTTTGGTTTAAGTCTGGCAGGGTAAGCTATCTCTAGGTTGTGATGATTTTCTTCTAAAACAAACTAAAAATGTAAGGACTACACTATAGTGGAGATGTGATGAAAGTAAGAGAAAAACATAAGTATGAGGGCCTCGGATCGACGGTGTGAGAGTGTTCATAGGATGTCCACATGATGCGTCATGTCAGGGCGTGGATAATTCTCTAGGATATCGTACTGTCGGCGATACTTGTGGGGTGCTCGGTGACTACGTAGTGCCATCGTTCCATGGCGGAGGCAAATTGTCCATAGGATGCCTGCATGATGCGTCATGTCAGTGCGTGAGATTCTCTCCAGGATGTCTGGACATGGGCTCGTAACTCATAGAATACCTAGGATACTTACCGTAGTTACCGTAGCATTTTAACTCATGGCGAGGGAATCAACCCTACAAGATGAAGAATGATTAAGGGCTTGCCCTCGGACCTATGTAGTATGGGATGCATAGAATCCGAACAAGTGTGCATCAGTGTCATTTAATATAAATAACTGTATTAGGGACTAAGTGCACACCACCCACGACATCAACTGGATAGTCCCTCTTTAGCTTTGTTTTGTGATCAAGTTTGTGGTTTTTTAAAGTATTTAAAAATCGTTATACTTTCGGCATAGTGAGGATGACCATGTATAATATTTCGTCGGTTGTAAGTAACTGACGTGCCCACAGTTTTATATGCAGGACTTGAAGTTTACAAGAAGATATAAAGATGAATTTGTTGCCGATGATTACTTAAATGCTAAAGTTGTTACAATTGTACATTTATCATTGTTGTAACCCTTGTTTTTCCAAAAATGTATTTTTGTGTATTTTATGTATTTAAATTTTTCGTAAATTATTTTTACCATTTTCAAGTTCTTTTATCAAATTGTATTATTGGATCTCCTATTAAAACCTGTTTTCGATCAATGATTTTATTTGTAAATATTTTCTGTGATTTTTATATTGAAATACAATTCTTATTTTTGTTATTATTACTCTTATTATTATTATTACTGTTATTATGATTACCATTATTATTTTATCATTCTCTTATTATTATTATTGTTATTAGTTTTATGGTTGTTATTGATATTTTGACTGGTTATTAAAAATCCTTTTTTTTTGTCTACTAACTGTATTGTAGTGTTTTAAATAAATTCTATTTTGTATTGCAAATTACATTTTTATTATGAACAACCTTTTTATTTGTTATTTTATTTTCTTATTGAATTTTTAAAACCCTATAACCCATTTAACTTCTTATTGGATTTTATTAACCTATTGGATTTTTCTTTAATACCCAAACCCATTTAAACCCAACCCGAAACCCATTTTGCCCACACCCATTTCAACCCCTATAATCTAACCCTAATTTTCCCTAAACCCATATACCCTTATATATATATACAGACCAACTTGCCTGTTCCTATTCCTATACACCCAGCCGTTCATATTCTTCTCCTCCCTCTCTCCCGATTCCCCCCTAACCCATTGCACCTTGCCGTTTCGTCTGCCTCTCTACTACCGCCTTCTCATCCTCTCCGCCCTCTCCTCCCGACGTGGCTCTTGCGTCATGGCCCCCGTGCTCTAGCGGCAACCCCCCCTGTACACCGCCCTTCCACCGATCCTCCTCTCCCATCGCCTTCCCTCTCCGACATCCTCTTCAACCCATCGTCTCCCCACCTGCATCTCCCCGCCTTCTCTCGCCATCCCTGTTCATCGCGACAACAACAGCCTGGGCGACAGCAGCGCCACCCGCTGCAGTTGTGATGCCAGCTCCAGTCGACTACAGTGCCAACCACCCTCTGACTGCTGCCACCCTCGCACCACCCTGTCGCCTGCTTCCGCAACACAGTGCCCCTGGTCCCTTCCTCCTCGGTGCCCCTCCTCGTCAGCCACAACCAGAGCCTCGTGCCCTGTAATACCCCGATTTTTTCTTAATACTTAAAGATTATTTATTTATTTTTGGTGTGCTGTATAGCATGTTGATTATTATTTCTCCACATGATGAATAAAGTATATTGTTTCCTATAAAGTATTTTCCTTAAAGCCCAAATGTTGATTTGTTTATTTTCTCTTTTAGCATATTTTGGCCCAAATGAACTTAAGCCCGTAAACTTACCCTTTTATTTATTTAATTCCTACAACTTGTATAAGTAGCATCTTTTCTTTATTTGTCCGGGTATGGTGTACAATTTTGTAGTGGGGTTTTGTGTGTACACGTGCACTCCATGTACACGTGCACAAGGCACAAAGCTTGGCCGAATTGTGGAGTAATGGACTAGGGTCATGGGTGGTTACTTTTGAGGTGTGGGTAGTTTCTCAAACTCCCGATTGGATCTCAGCCCTTGATTTTCCAACTCCTTAATGTATCTTAACCCTCCATTCTATTTATCTCCTAGTATAAATACCCCTCCTATTTCCCTATCTCTTTTACACTAAGATTTTCTAAGATTACTTTAAGAGGGTTATTTGTGAGTTGGTGTGTGGGAGCTTTTCTGTGGAGACAAGCAGCATTTCTGAGGAGCTCGGTGTGGAACAAAGGAGCAAGGAGTACAGTACCGTGTTGAAGAGCTTTGCGGGATTACGTTTATTTCTTCATATAAGGTGGGTGTTTCTCAGGACTTCTAATGTAGGAATGATACTATAATTGTTATGATTGATACCATGTTACAGAAAGTGAATTGAATGCAGTAGAAATTGCTTGAACATACTATTAATATTGAGAACGAGACTGTCGGTACAGTCGACTGGCATGTGAACCAGCCGACTGGTACGAGACACTATTTTCATAATGTGCTGATAAACATGTGTGTGAATAGACATGATGGTGTGATTATTAAATGTATATTTTCCCTATGACACATATGATGGAGGGAAGGTAAATGAATGAAAAGAACTAATGGTGATTAATAACTTAGAATTGTCGGGGCAGTCGACTGATGTCGTGTTAAGTCGACTGGTGCTCCAATCTGATTATGACTGTTTGGAAATTCCATGAATTAAGATATTCTATTTATGTAGACCTAGTATGATGACTTGGGATTCATATCTTCATGGTCGTAAGAAAGTGTGAGCAATGTGAATGCATGTTTTAAAGTATTTTTCTCTAAAGAAAAGAGCATGTTCGTAACTTGAAAATTCATGTTGTAATGTTACCAAACGATAAGAGACTCTGTCTAGGAAACATGAATTTATGTATACTGGTAATTGACATCATGATGCGAGTGCATGTAAGAACTGTAGATGATCTCCTTAAATTGAAAATGGATCAGTCCAGTCGACCGAATGCGTGTAGCAAGTCGACTGATCTGGACATAGAATTGTGCTGTTGGAATCTCCAGGACAGACGACTGATGGATGAACAGTCGACTGTCATGAGGACAATATTGTGAATATGAAAAGTGCGGGACAGGCGACTGGTTGTGTACAACAGTCGACTATCCCGAGCAATTACGATGATACTGTATGTGACTGTATGAGTCGACTGGTATTCTTCCAAGTCGACTGTACAGAGTGTATTTGGATATATTTGAATTCATGTTATTTACTGTTGGTAATTGCGAGCTTTATGATTTAAGTCGATGGACTCTGTTTACGACTGTATGAATTATATAAATGAATCATAGATGAATCATTGAGAATTAAATGAACATATGAGATGTTAAATCATGACAAGAAAGTCTGTGAGACTCCAAAATGAATTATGAGCTGAAGGTGCTCAATTGGATATTGTGAATTTGAAATTGAACGAAAGAGTAGCTAAGTCTCCCCGGCAGTGAATTGAAATGATGTTGAGAAATAGACCAGGTTGGTCAAGTGAGATGAAATGATAAGTCCGGTTTTGATGGAGAGGCTAACTCTAGAGCTTGATTTTTATTCATGATTCTAATCAAATTAATACATAGTGTGGAGGTGATGAAGGTGAGAGAAAAACATGAGTATGAGAGCTAGGGTACGGTGCGGGTGTGTGAGCCGCAGAATGCATGCTTGATGAGTCAAGACATGGCGCGGGCACAACTCAGTAATGATCGGACTTTAGTCACGCTTGTGGGATGTTTTGGTGACTGCAAGAGGAGTGTGTTCAGGGAGGAGGCTGAATTGTCGCAGAATGCATGCTTGATGAGTCAAGACATGGCGCGAAATTCTACTCCAGGGGCCAGGATACATGCTTGTACTCATAGAATCATCTAAGATACTCACTGAAATTACAGAAGTAGAGTAAGTCATGGCGGGAGATTGAACCCTACAAAAAATGAAGAACGAATAAGAGGCTTGCCCTCGAACCTATGTAGAATGGGATGCATAGAATTCGAACAAGTGTGCATTAGTGTCATGTGAAAATTAAATTGCATTAAGGATTTAAGTGCACAATCACGACACGACATCGTTAAAAGTTCCCTTTTGATTTACATGCTTATTTTGAACAAGTTGTGATTTGTTAAGAAATGAGATTCATTATACTGTTTCTGGCATAGAGAGGATGACCATGTATAATTATCGTCGGTTGAATAAACTGACGTACCGACAGTTTTGTATGCAGGATGAATTACATGTAAAAAGGAATGGATGCATAAAGATCTCATTATGTTGTTGTTCATTTATGTAAATGTTGTATATTTTGCTTCCGCTGTGTAAATTTAAATGTAAGATGTTGTAACTCTGATGTAAAAAGAAAAGTTTGAATTTCCTTGTAAAATTGTACTCAAAGAAAGTGAAAAGATCCTGTGGAACTCCTCGAATTCAGTGATTTGGGATTCAGGGCGTTACAGAGTGGTATCAGAGCCACGCTTTCTACACTTTCACACTTGTACAAGTTTATAAGGAACGACACCCTAGATGTGGACATTAGAGTGTGAGTCTGAATTTGGAGATTTAAATGTAAGTGACTTATATTTGTGTTGCTCTATGATTTATGTTTCTTCCTCTCTATTCTAAGATGGCTGATCATTTCGACCCTGCTGGAGGCGACGACTGGCATATCATTGAGGAAGAGTACCATCTTGGACAGGCTGATTCTGAGGACGAGTATCACCCTGGGCAAGCAAATTCTGATGATGAGGAGTACCCGGAATCTCGAGAGATCACCCCACCGCCGGATTCATCTGACGATTCTTCTTCTGATGAAGAAGAGGGACCAGCTCTGAGTGGCACTGTGGCTTCTCTTCAGAGGCAAGTGGATACCCTGAAGTATAGAGTTGGAGTTTTGGAGGCTCAGCTGGAAAAGCGGAATGCCGACTATTCTGTTCTTAGCCATCGGATTTGGGAACTTGAGAAGAAAAAGAACCTGACTGATGTGCTGAAAGATGAGGTGGATGAACTACGGGATGAGATTCGAGCAGCGAAGAGGACCCGTAGGGATTAGATTGTCTTAGTTTCTACTTTCTTCTATTTCTGATGTTAAGAAATGTTTTAATTCGAATGTATAAACTTTGAAATTCAATGAAATGCAAGTTGGTTTAAAATTCTTATCTTATACTTCGGATTTAAATGGATCTTTTGCATCAGAATATGTCGAGAAGAGGAGCTAGGAATGGGGAAGGTTTGGATCTGGAGACCGAGCTTGCAAGGGTCTATCAGACACTTAATGCAGTGGCTCAGAACCAAGCAAGGGAGCCGGCGAATCCAGTACCCGAGGGGATTAAGCTAGTGGAGTCGTTCAAGAGAATGAAACCACCTATGTTCGAGGGAAAGTCAGACCCAGATGCGGTTGACAACTGGATCCGTCAAGTAGAAACAATCTTCGAGGTGTTGGAGACACCGGAGGGCAGCAAGGTCAAGTTGGCGACTTTGCAGTTAGAGAAGGATGCGGCTGTTTGGTGGCAGTCGATGAAGAGGACCATGGGCGGTCTGTTGCTTGGCTGGGAGGAATTTCTGGAAGAATTCCGCAGCCACTATTTCCCCTCCGACGTCCAGGAGAAGAAGGCCATGGAGTTTCTGTCACTTCAGCAAGGCAGCATGTCAGTAAGAGAGTATGAGACTAAGTTTACTCAGCTCTCCAGGTATGCTCCAGAACTGGTGATGGATGAGGCGAAGAAGGCTCGCAAGTTCGAGCATGGTCTGAGGCCGAGCTTGAGGTCTCGCATGATACCTCTTGGTATCAGGAGATTCGATAAGCTGGTTAAGAGGGCGGCAGCGACGGAGGCAGATATGGAGCAGTTCCATGTTGCTCAGCACCAGAAGAGCAACTGGCAGTCCGGGAAGAGACCTGCTCAATCGGGGAGTTTCAAGGGGCAACCGTCTGCACAGAGGTTCAAACCGACAGGGGCGAACGCTATCAGTGTAGCTGGAAGACCTGAAAACGATGTGGGGAGACCTTCTGCAGTCACTTGCTTCAACTGTGGTGAAGTGGGACACTACCAATCTCGATGTCTCAAACCACGGGCTGACAATCACAATGTGCCAATACAGCAGACTGGGAAGAGGCCGTACCAGTTAGGGCGAGTATTTGCTTTGACAGAAGCTGATGCTGAGGAGGCGGATCAGGTCATCTCTGGTACGAGGGCTGATGTTTAGTGTGGTTTTGTCATTTCTTCTTCCCGTTCATAGTGTGAAACTGTTATGTAATGGTGTATGTTATGTAACAGGCGAACTCTATCTTAATGGAAAGAAAGCTGTCGTATTGTTTGATACTGGATCCTCTCAAACTTTTGTGTCTCCAAAGTTTGCTAAAGTGTTGGGAGCGGAACCAAAGATTTTTCCAGGCAAGATCTTAGCAGTAGCTACTCCATCAGGAGAAACTTTGACCACTGATCGGTATTATGCTGATTGCGAGATAGTGATTGGGGATCGAATCTTTGGCATTGATCTGATCGAGCTGACTATCTTGGGAGTCGATGTTATCATTGGCATTGATTGGATGTCGGTGTACAGTGCAAGCATCGAGTGTAAGACCAAGACGGTGACAGTGAAGGCTCCAGGTGGACCTGAAGTCACGTTCCAAGGGAAGTTGAAGTGTTCTAGGTTGGTGGCAACTATCCGCAAGGAAGAGACTCCTGTGGAATTGCAAGGGATTCCTGTGGTTCGGGACTATCCGACTGTGTTCTTGGAAGATTTTCCTGGGTTACCTCCGCATTGTGATGTAGAGTTCAGCATCACTGTTCAACCGGAAAGTGCACCCATTTCTAAGGCACCGTATAGGATGGCTCCAGTAGAACAGGATGAGGTGAAACGGCAAATTGAGGAACTGATGGGAAAAGGCTTTATTCAACCTAGTGCGTCACCTTGGGGAGCACCAGTGCTTTTGGTAAAGAAGAAGGATGGATCGATGAGGATGTGTATCGATTACCGGGAGCTGAATAAGGTCACTGTTCAGAATAAGTATCCGATTCCTCGAATTGATGACTTGTTCGATCGTCTACAAGGAGCAGCTGTATTCTCCAAAATAGATCTTCGATCAGGATATCACCAAGTGCGAGTGAAAGCTGAAGATGTGCACAAAACTGCGTTTAGAACTCGGCATGGGCATTACGAATTCTTAGTTATGCCATTCGGAGTGATGAATGCACCCGCAATCTTCATGGACCTAATGAACAGAGTTCTGAGGCCGTTTATTGATTCTTTCGTCGTGGTGTTTATCGACGATATTCTTGTGTACTCCAAGTCTGAGGAGGAGCACACCGAGCATTTGGCAGCAGTTTTGCAGATGTTGGAAGAGCAGAAGTTGTATGCCAAGTTATCCAAGTGTGATTTCTGGAAATCTGAAGTGGCATTCCTAGGTCACATCCTTTCTAAGGAGGGAGTGGCAACTGACCCTCAGAAGATAGAGGCAGTGAGAGATTGGGCTAGGCCTACTACAGTGAAGGAAGTCAGAAGTTTCCTTGGGATGACTGGATACTACAGGAGATTCATTCAAGGTTATGCTCAGATAGCCGTACCGCTTACTGGACTGACCAAGAAGAATGTGAGCTTCAAGTGGACCGAGCAATGTGAGGCGAGTTTTCAGGAGTTGAAAGATAGACTGACTACTGCACCTATTTTGGCTTTGCCTAGAGCAGGAGTTGAGTATGATGTTTATAGCGATGCTTCACATCGGGGGCTTGGTTGTGTCTTAATACAAGAGGGTAAAGTAATCGCTTATGGGTCTAGGCAACTACGATCGCATGAGAAAAATTATCCGACTCATGATCTAGAGCTGGCTGCGATTATCTTTGCTTTGAAGCAATGGAGGCACTACGTGTATGGTGAGAAGTTGAACATGTACACGGACCACAAGAGCTTGAAGTATATATACCAGCAGAGGGATCTCAATCTGAGGCAGCGGAGATGGTTGGAAGTGCTCGAGGATATGCGACCTGAGATCAAGTATCATCCTGGAAAGGCTAATGTTGTGGCTGATGCACTTAGTCGCAAGAGCAGTTTGGCCAGTTTGATTACAACTCAGAGGCATCTGATGGAAGAGCTGGATCGGGCAGGTATTGAGGTTGTCTTGCAAGGATTGGGAGCATCTTTATCTCAGTTGAAGCTTCAGCCTACTTTGAATGCAAGGATCATTGCAAGTCAGGAAGTTGATGCTGATATCTTGGAGATGAAGGAACAGGTTGGTGCTGGCAGGTTGCTCGGATTTCAAACCAGGGATGGAGTGCTGTGGTTCGGAGATAGGCTGTGTGTTCCAGATCAGGCAGACCTGAAAGAGAGTATTCTTCAGGAGGCGCATGCTACTCTTTTGTCAGTACATCCTGGGAGTACTAAGATGTACAAAGACATCAAACAGCATTTCTGGTGGTCAGGTTTGAAGCGGGATGTGGCTGAATTTGTCGCGAAGTGTGAGGTTTGTCAGCAAGTCAAAGCCGAAAACCAGAGACCCGGAGGTCTATTACAGCCGTTACCTATTCCGGAGTGGAAGTGGGATAACATCAGTATGGATTTCATCACGGGATTGCCTAAGAGTTCCAAGGGCAATGATGCGATTTGGGTTATAGTCGATCGACTAACCAAATCCGCTCACTTTTTGGCAATGAAACTCACTGCGTCGATGGACAAGTTGGCTGAGATGTATGTTGGTGAGATTGTCCGACTTCATGGTGTTCCCTTGACTATTGTGTCTGATCGAGATGCGCGGTTTACTTCGCATCTCTGGAGGAGTCTTCAGGCAGCTTTGGGTACCAAAACAGATTTCAGCACTGCTTTTCATCCGCAAACCGATGGGCAGACCGAGAGAGTCAATCGTATTCTTGAGGATATGCTTCGGTGTTGTATACTAGACTTCGGAGGCAGTTGGGAAAGGCATTTACCTTTGGTAGAGTTTGCCTACAACAACAGTTTTCAGGCTAGCATCGGGATGGCGCCGTGTGAAGCTTTGTATGGCAGGAAGTGCAGGACTCCTGTTTGCTGGTATGAGGTTGGGGAGCGTCAGTTGTTTGGTCCTGAGCTTGTACAGCTAACTTCTGAGAAGATTGATCTGATCAGGAAAAGGTTGGTGGAAGCTCAGAGCAGGCAGAAAAGCTATGCAGACAACCGGAGAAGGGACCTTGAGTTTGAGGTTGGTGACTTCGTCTTTCTGAAGGTATCACCCAGTAAAGGTGTGGTTCGATTTGGCAAAGGCGGGAAGTTAGCCCCGAGATTTATAGGCCCATATAAGATATTGAAAAGGATCGGGAAAACTGCTTACCGGCTTGATTTACCGGAGGAGTTGTCTCAGGTGCACAATGTCTTTCATGTGTCTATGTTGAGAGGTTATATTCCAGACCCGAGTCATCATTTGCCTGAAGTGCCGGAAGGTTTGCAGTTAGACCTGAATTACATCGAGACTCCTGTTGAGATTGTTGACCGTAGGGAGAAAGTCTTGAGAAATAAGACGATACCGATGGTCAAGGTAGTCTGGAGAAACCACTTGGTTGAAGAGGCTACATGGGAATCTGAGGAGAAGATGTTGAAGGACTATCCTGAGCTTTTTGCTTGATTGTCTTTGTTTGATTGTATCTTTGTATCCTTGTATCTCTTGTTGTTGTGGTGTTTTCTGTTTCTCGCTCTTAGCTGTAGTTCCGGGGACGGAACTATTCTAAGGAGGGAGTGATGTAATACACCGATTTTTTCTTAATACTTAAAGATTATTTATTTATTTTTGGTGTGTTGTATAGCATGTTGATTATTATTTCTCCACATGATGAATAAAGTATATTGTTTCCTATAAAGTATTTTCCTTAAAGCCCAAATGTTGATTTGTTTATTTTCTCTTTTAAAATATTTTGGCCCAAATGAACTTAAGCCCGTAAACTTACCCTTTTATTTATTTAATTCCTAAAACTTGTATAGGTAGCATCTTTTCTTTATTTTTCCGGGTATGGTGTACAATTTTGTAGTGGGGTTTTGTGTGTACACGTGCACTCCATGTACACGTGCACAAGGCACAAAGCTTGGCCGGATTGTGGAGTAATGGACTAGGGTCATGGGTGGTTACTTTTGAGGTGTGGGTAGTTTCTCAAACTCCCGATTGGATCTCAGCCCTTGATTTTCCAACTCCCTAATGTATCTTAACCCTCCATTCTATTTATCTCCTAGTATAAATACCCCTCCTATTTCCCTATCTCTTTTACACTAAGATTTTCTAAGATTACTTTAAGAGGGTTATTTGTGAGTTGGTGTGTGGGAGCTTTTCTGTGGAGACAAGCAGCATTTCTGAGGAGCTCGGTGTGGAACAAAGGAGCAAGGAGTACAGGACCGTGTTGAAGAGCTTTGCGGGATTACGTTTATTTCTTCATATAAGGTGGGTGTTTCTCAGGAGTTCTAATGTAGGAATGATACTATAATTGTTATGATTGATACCATGTTACAGAAAGTGAATTGAATGCAGTAGAAATTGCTTGAACATACTATTAATATTGAGAACGAGACTGTCGGTACAGTCGACTGGCATGTGAACCAGCCGACTGGTACGAGACACTATTTTCATAATGTGCTGATAAACATGTGTGTGAATAGACATGATGGTGTGATTATTAAATGTATATTTTCCCTATGACACATATGATGGAGGGAAGGTAAATGAATGAAAAGAACTAATGGTGATTAATAACTTAGAATTGTCGGGGCAGTCGACTGATGTCGTGTTAAGTCGACTGGTGCTCCAATCTGATTATGACTGTTTGGAAATTCCATGAATTAAGATATTCTATTTATGTAGACCTAGTATGATGACTTGGGATTCATATCTTCATGGTCGTAAGAAAGTGTGAGCAATGTGAATGCATGTTTTAAAGTATTTTTCTCTAAAGAAAAGAGCATGTTCGTAACTTGAAAATTCATGTTGTAATGTTACCAAACGATAAGAAACTCTGTCTAGGAAACATGAATTTATGTATACTGGTAATTGACATCATGATGCGAGTGCATGTAAGAACTGTAGATGATCTCCTTAAATTCAAAATGGATCAGTCCAGTCGACCGAATGCGTGTAGCAAGTCAACTGATCTGGACATAGAATTGTGCTGTTGGAATCTCCAGGACAGACGACTGATGGATGAACAGTCGACTGTCATGAGGACAATATTGTGAATATGAAAAGTGCGGGACAGGCGACTGGTTGTGTACAACAGTCGACTATCCCGAGCAATTACGATGATACTATATGTGACTGTATGAGGACTGGTATTCTTCCAAGTCGACTGTACAGAGTGTATTTGGATATATTTGAATTCATGTTATTTACTGTTGGTAATTGCGAGCTTTATGATTTAAGTCGATGGACTCTGTTTACGACTGTATGAATTATATAAATGAATCATAGATGAATCATTGAGAATTAAATGAACATATGAGATGTTAAATCATGACAAGAAAGTCTGTGAGACTCCAAAATGAATTATGAGCTGAAGGTGCTCAATTGGATATTGTGAATTTGAAATTGAACGAAAGAGTAGCTAAGTCTCCCCGGCAGTGAATTGAAATGATGTTGAGAAATAGACCAGGTTGGTCAAGTGAGATGAAATGATAAGTCCGGTTTTGATGGAGAGGCTAACTCTAGAGCTTGATTTTTATTCATGATTCTAATCAAATTAATACATAGTGTGGAGGTGATGAAGGTGAGAGAAAAACATGAGTATGAGAGCTAGGGTACGGTGCGGGTGTGTGAGCCGCAGAATGCATGCTTGATGAGTCACGACATGGCGCGGGCACAACTCAGTAATGATCGGACTTTAGTCACGCTTGTGGGATGTTTTGGTGACTGCAAGAGGAGTGTGTTGAGGGAGGAGGCTGAATTGTCGCAGAATGCATGCTTGATGAGTCAAGACATGGCGCGAAATTCTACTCCAGGGGCCAGGATACATGCTTGTACTCATAGAATCATCTAAGATACTCACTGAAATTACAGAAGTAGAGTAAGTCATGGCGGGGGATTGAACCCTACAAAAAATGAAGAACGAATAAGAGGCTTGCCCTCGAACCTATGTAGAATGGGATGCATAGAATTCGAACAAGTGTGCATTAGTGTCATGTGAAAATTAAATTGCATTAAGGATTTAAGTGCACAATCACGACACGACATCATTAAAAGTTCCCTTTTGATTTACATGCTTATTTTGAACAAGTTGTGATTTGTTAAGAAATGAGATTCATTATACTGTTTCTGGCATAGAGAGGATGGCCATGTATAATTATCGTCGGTTGAATAAACTGACGTACCCACAGTTTTGTATGCAGGATGAATTACATGTAAAGAGGAATGGATGCATAAAGATCTCATTATGTTGTTGTTCATTTATGTAAATGTTGTATATTTTGCTTCCGCTGTGTAAATTTAAATGTAAGATGCTGTAACTCTGATGTAAAAAGAAAAGTTTGAATTTCCTTGTAAAATTGTACTCAAAGAAAGTGAAAAGATCCTGTAGAACTCCTCGAATTTAGTGATTTGGGATTCGGGGCATTACATGCCCAGTCGTCGGGAGCCGCTGTTGCGCTATTCTCTCTTTCCGACGCAGCCAATTGCCCCACCACTCACCCCGCCGTCAGAGCCAAGCCAGTTCAGCCATAGATGTTGCTGTTGGTATTAGCTTGATCATCTTGGAGTTCTTGATCATCTTTGTTGTGTGCCGTCGGATCTTCATGATCTCTCATCTTGATCTTCTTGATGTGGGTTTTGATGGTTTGAATATTGGCTGTCCGTTCTTGATAATCATGATCATCGTCATGGAGTTCTTTGATCACTTTGATTGGTGACCGTCTGATCGTCGATCTGATCTGATCATCATCATCATCATCAAGATACTGATCACATCTTGATCTTGATCTTGATCTTGATCTTCGTTCAGAGCCATCCGATCTGATATGATCTTGATCTAGTCATTGGATCTTTTGATCTTCATCATCTTGATCATCCTCTTGATCATCAAGATCCGTGCCCGATCGTGATTGGTTGTTCATCTTGTTCGTGCTCATCCACTCGTGATATTGTGTTCGTGCCCGGGAATCCGTTCCCGTTATTTTTGGTATTCGTTTCGTCTTCGATTGAGGTAAGTAACTTATACTCAAATTTCTTTGTATGATACAAGTCAAAAATACCGCTTGTAGTGTAGTTGGGTTCTAGAGACAATTGTGTGTGAAACCCCTTGTTGATATTGTCTCTATGGTGTTTTGACCATAGTTGCCTCACGACACATATGACATGAATTAACTTAGGTTTTGCCCATTCTTGATTTGATCATGTATGTGAGATTTTTGTGAGAATTGAGTATTTGTTGAGATCCATGTGATAGACTTATTTTAGGTGTTAATTACCCTATTTCATGATACTTGGACACTTGGTAGACTCGATTTCATGTTTGGTTGTGTTTGGATTAAGTTTCGTTGTATCTATGTTGATTTTGGTTTTCTGAGGAAATTCTGTGTTTTGTCGATAATCTGTCTTGATCAATAATTTAGACCATATTAAGGTCAGAATCTTAATTTCAGTATAAAACATGAGTTTTAGAGGAATTCGTCTTCTTTCCAATCCCTCTGACCTTGCTCGATTTCGTTTTCGTATGTGTAAGATATGACTGTTTTACTACAGAGGTGTATTTTATTTCCAGATTTAGTTTCTTGGTGATTTTGATGGTTCAATTATTTTGATACTAGTTCTAAACATGTTATTTTGATATGAAGTTTTGGCCCGTTTTTCTATACTTATTTAGGGATTACCCAGAATTTTGGTGGATTATATTGATGAGTTGTATGTGCCGTTTCATGCTTGTTTATAAGGACTGTACTTGCTGTATTTTACTCGCTGATTCGTAAAGAATCGTATTTTCACCGTGATTACTTTGACTGTATGAAAAATATTTGTGAAATATGAAAGTTAGTTTGTATTGTCTATTTTCATATCCCTTTAGCGGATTTGGATTTCGTTTCACGGTTTGCGAGATATTACAATTTTCGTACAGATGTATTGGGAATTCCAGATTTACCAAACTATCGTTTCTTGATATTTTCGGATTTTTGATGACTGATCTAATTTCACTGGAAAATTATGAAACTTTATTTTATGATACAAGACAGATAGCGGAATACCCTAGATTTTTCATGGATTTATTTATTCAGTTTTGATGCTGTTTTCCTGACTGAGAATTTGATTTACTAATTTATGGCTGAACCTAATTTCTCAATTCAAACCTGTTTTGAGACTTGTTTTTCTGAAATACTATATGACTTATTTATACTCGCTGGATTCGGTTGGGAGTCTATTTTCTGAACGTTTCGACGGATTCAGATTCCCATTTTTGTAACACTGGGAATTTCAGTTTTACTACCGTATGGTCTTGCTGTCCTGAACTAGAGATTTTGTTATTTTATTCTTTCATGCATTATCTTGCACCCATAAATGTTTATGTTGCCACTTGAACTTGTTACTTGACCATATCATGATATACTTGGCTTGTTCGTGACACATACATGCTTGTTTGATATTAATAATAAATAAGCAAGCCGGGGTTTAAGAGAAAGATCTAATAGTGGATAATTCAGTAACGTGTACTCGGAAGGGGATCTATTGATCCTACGTGATATTTGGAGCTTTATATTTGGTTATTTGGAGCTTGACACGTGATTACTTGCACTTGCACACTTGACACAGAGCTTGATATATTTTGGGTATTTGGAGCTTGTTTGAAGCTTGTTATTTGGATATGTGGAGCTTGTTTGGAGCTTGTTTATCTGGTTATTTGGAGCTTGTTTATCTGGTTACTTGGAGCTTGATACTTGTTTACTTGGAGCTTGTCCCTGAGTACACTACCCTCTATGGTCCACTATGAAATCTAAAGCGAAACTGTTTGTTGTAGCAACCATGTAAGGTGGGCTGCATGAAGTGCTACCTAGATAGTAATCACTACAAGACTTGACACATGATACTTGAACATGATACTTGAACATGATACATGCTTGCTTGACACTTGATTACACGATACATGAGACTTATTTACATGAGACTTGATACATGACACTTGATGCATGATTACACGACACTTTACACTTGATGTTTGTTTACATGATTCTTGTTCATTTGACTCTTGATATATGCTACATGATACTTGTTCACCTTACCATGTTAGTTGTTTATTTTGATATCATGCTTATTCCATGCTATTGGTTAGTTTTTCCCATGTACTTGTATTTAGCATTACAAGTGGCCCGTAACTTGCAATTGACGGGTACCTTTGTTTTCTCTTTTCTTCTTTTCTGCAATTTATTAAATTGCAGATTTTGGAGATCAACTGCGAGATGGAATAGGCGAGATGACATACTAGATGCTAGAGTTTTGCTATCATGATTTCTTGGTATTATTATTATTTCCTGTTTTGAACAATTGTTTCTTGTACTTGGATTTATTCTTGTATTTGGGCAATGTGACCCAGGATTTTGACTTATTCAGATCATGACTAATTGAGATTTATATATTTGGTTTCAAGTATTCTTGTTGGTATTTTGGTTCATATGTGCATGTCGGTTGATTCTTTTGCTTCCGACTCTGATTATGTTGTGAAATGTTGTAATGATTCTTGAACAGCTTATGGATGATGAAAATCATTCGTTGGGCTTTTATTGCGTATCCTTATTCCATATTCTCTTTTGGGAAGCAGGAGCGTGACAGTTGTGGAATTTTATGTTCTGCTGCGTGTTGATGTAAAAGACTCTGTTGTAAGAAAAGTTTTAAACTCCTTGTAAAATTGTACGAAGTGAAGTGTAAAGATCATGTAGAATTTCGAATTCAGGCTCATTTGGATTTCGGGGTGTTACAAGTATCCAGATCAAGTTGATTATAATTCATTCATGTTACTACGTGGTCTGTGTACTGTTGAGCCAATCCTTGATCGAGCCCAAACTTGCCTAATATATTAGTCGAACTAATACATTAGTCAAACCTGGTGCTCTGATACCACTAAAAACATTGTCATGCCCCGCTTCCCAAAAAGAAGATACGGAATACGGATACGCGACTAAGTCCAGCGAATGATTTTCATCATTCAGAAGCTGTCAGGATCTTTACAACATTTCACAGAAATAAACAGAAGATAACAAGGAGAAATCAACCACGCATGCATAAATGAATCAATATACCAACATGAATTTACTTGAAACAAAGTTTAATAATCTCAAATAAACCAGATCTGAAAACAAGTCAATAATTCTGGGTCATACTGCCCAATACAAATAGTCCAAGTAGCATATACATTTATTCAAAATAAGCAATACGAAATAATAATAATAGCAAGAACTCCAGCATCTAAAAAGTCAGATCACCTACTCCATCAGGCAACTGGTCACCATAATCTGCAATTTAACAAATTACAGGAAAAGGAAAGAGAAACAAAACTCCCGTCAATGCAAGTTACGGGCCGTTTGTAGTGCAGGCATAAGTACAAGAATAAAATAAGCAGATAAAAATACCCTCAGTGTATTTTTACTGTTTTATCATATACTTATTCTTAACACTTTATGGGGAAATTGTTTTATTTCACTAGTAAAAAGTGAATTTGACCTGTTTGATAGTACATGAAAAAAATTTAACTAAATTTAACCCTGTTTTTTAAATAATTGAACCTATTATTAAAAAAAAAGGCAGAAGCAGCGGAAACAAACATGGCATGGAGTAGATATGAAAGAGCAAAACAAAATGTCTAACATGAATCAGAAAACAAAATCAAGTAACATGGTGTGCTAACAGGTACATGTAATATGTAACAGGTGTCAAGTATCATGCAAGCAGGTAAACAGGTAACAGATGAACAGGTAAACATGTATACAGCTAGCATGTACAGGTAAGCATGTAACAGGTGTTATGTTATGTCAAGTCTTGAATCTAATTCTAACTAGGTAGCACTTCATGCGTCCCAAACTTTTACCACATGGTTGCTACATTCAAACACGTTACGCTTAGGTTTCTTAATGGAGTCTATAGGGCCATGTACTCTAGTATCAGGTAAACAGGTACAGGAATAGGTACATGTATAATGTAATAGGTAATCAAGCATCAAGTAGGACCTACGGTCCCCTCCAAGTACACCCTCTCATAAGGAAGTATGTAGTTGGGTAACAGGTAGGAAACACGAGCCCCCTTCTGAGTACACCTTCTCATAAGGAAGTATGTAGTCAGGAATCAGATAACAGATAATTAGAATCACAAGTCAGGTAATCATATCACAGGTAACAGATAACAGATAATTAGGTGGGAAACACGGGCCCCCTTCCAAGTACACATTTCTCTATTTCCACTACTAGATCTTTCCCTTAACCCCAGCTTGGTTATTTGTTATTATTATCAAACAGGCATATACGTGTCACAAAACAGGGCAAGAATAACATGGTATAAACAAGTAACAGATTCAGGTTGGAATATAAATATGTTGTAACACCCCAAATTATTTTATTTATTTATTTTTTTTTTTTGAAAACTAAACTTCTAAATTCAATTCTATCAATTTCTATATCAATTTAAACATAAACTAAAATAGTTATATTTCAATACAAATTTGGGCAGAGTTTCCCCTGTAATTTCTGCCCCGAAACACAATTAGCTTACGAAATTTTGCTCTAAATTCCGTAGCTCACATCACAGGCAATAATATCACGGGCTCCCCAGGCCAAAATGAGCATAATCACACAGGCAATATAATATCATGCTCTGGGGGCCAAACTCATAACAGAATAG
This sequence comes from Hemerocallis citrina, assembly GCA_017893485.1. Taxonomy (NCBI): domain Eukaryota; kingdom Viridiplantae; phylum Streptophyta; class Magnoliopsida; order Asparagales; family Asphodelaceae; genus Hemerocallis; species Hemerocallis citrina. Next base: position 60,635,310 of record CM030367.1, on the reverse strand, counting down.
CAGTTACCAATTAAAAACCATAATTTTCTTTGAAAACGTAGTAAAAATTTTAGAAAAACCTTTGTAAAACCTACCACAGGGCCCGGTACGCCACAACGAGATGGGTACGGGTCAAGAACATACCATACTACCCTACACTATACTCATCATCGATATCCAAGTACTTTTACATTCAAAATACAATTTAACTCACGAATTTCACTATTCACCTAACTAATTTATACAAGACTTTTAAAAATAAATCTCCACTCTACAAACCTACGCCTTACCTCTGTGCTGCTGAGGACCTGTAATAGTAGGGGATCTAGGGTAGTCCAGGGACTCCCTAACCCCCCAAACACTAAGGGGTCAGCCATTTCTGGTGTGAGTATAGTTATTAATCTAATAACTAAATTAAAATGGTATAAAGAAAATAATTTAAACTTACAAACATCAAGTTAAGATAATGCAACCTGAATTCTGAATACAACATCACCAATACGATGTTATATCAAATACTTTGCCAACCTGCATTCAACTATTTAATTAACCATAACTTCACACATTTCACTATATGCTTCACATCAACCTCGTATATATATACTCTTATTCTACATTCGCATAATACGGATTCACATACTATCCATTGCTTTACAATTTGACTTCCTAACACAAATATTCATCCTTCCACAATTATCATCATATCAACCTTTCACTAATTATATGAATATAACTACATGATGTTATTACCTCTTTCTTTAATAACCATGTATATGAATCCAAACACATGACACAAACCTACTTTCTTCAATAACCATTTTCACAACAAATCTCATAATACGGGTATTTATTTTATTGCATAACTTTGTGTTTATCTGTTTTTATAGCATCATAAACATATGCATTCATTCCCAGAATATCGCACTCATTTATGTCGTATAACACATACATTACATTTCATTTCACTTTCCGAGGTACTTGCATTTCATCACATCATTAACACATCACTAATTAGAATGCTTATTCTCAGTGCATCAAAAGCATATTTTATAGCTCATTCTCATCTCATTGTATCACTTAGTTACTACTCAATCTTATTGAGAACTAAACTTACTTTCATTTTCACTAATATCTCAATTACCATTAATTTCACTTTCATTCTCATCAATTTATACTCCATATCCCAAACATAGTTTGGGCAATAATATATCACACCCCAAAGCTGATAGCTTGGGTAATAATTACCTGCACCCCAAACACATAGTCTGGGTAATATCACATCACATCTCACGATAGCTTGGTTATTAATTCACTTCAATTACTATTCTTCTCCACTTTACTTAATTCTTCATTTCCATTAATCATTCCACTATCATGCCAACTCACCCTGCGAATTATGCCAAGGCAGGTAGTTCCCACCATTTCCACAGAAATAGCGGGCAGGTAGTTCCTTGACACAATTCCAAGGTGTACCACTCATATCATACTGTATTTTACTTTAAGAATCATTCTTATTACACAATTACTTTATACTACTCACATAAACACATGCCTCTTTTACTTTTTCATTTAAAACTAACCACCAACTGCAATTATCATTTCTTTTCATACTCAACTCATAACTCGTATCTCTTCATAATCATTTCATTCACAAACACTTTCTTTCACATTCACAATTCACGTTCCACTTTCTTTGCTTTCACATTTTATTTACACTTAGTTATTTTATTAGTTTGTCGACCAGTGAGCCACAATATTCCAATATACTGAAAGCCGACAGCCCAGTAAAACACGCGGACCGATGCTCACACAGAGTCTTACTCGTCCGAGGCTACGTCTTCCTTCCAGCCTATGCCAGTGAGGGAACACCGCACCCCAGATAAACTGGGTACTTCCTTGCGACAGCTGTCATCGAGGGAAAAACACCGCACCCCAGGTAAACTGGGTACTTCCTCGCGACGGCTGTCATCGAGGGAAAAACACCGCACCTCAGGTAAACTGGGTACTTCCTCCCAGCCGATAGCCAGGAGGGAAAAACACTGCACCCCAGGTAAACTGGGTACTTCCTCGTGACAGCTGTCATCGAGGGAAACCGGGCCTCAAGCCGATAGCTTGGGCGATAAAACTCCGCACCCCAGATAAACTGGGTACTTCCTCCCAACCGAAGCCAGGAGGGAAAACACCGCACCCCAAGCCGGTCCTTGGGTATTAGGAGGTCTAGCCCAAACCCCTAGGATTGCTGTAGGTACTGGTCAACAAAATCATCTGTTATCAGCATTAATCATTTCATCTTTCCATCTTACTTTATCAACACAAGCATTGCACTTTTGAATTTAATAATTGCCACCACCTTGACTTTAATCACATGAATAAATAACACATTTTATTAGCACGTACCATCTTAACTTTTATCTTACCAATTTAATGCATACCGGTGTCCACGATATTAATCATCATATTATTATACCACATTATGCATACACCCTGTCATCCAACACATAAGCTCATCATATCATATGTAGGCATACGCCAAGTTATAACATTAATAAAAGATCTACGTTATATTATTCCATATCGTAAAAGTATCAAAATGTATAAATCATCACATTATAATATCATACTATTGCTCATTAATTCATTTCGAACATAATTAGACAATAAACATAGACTCACTTACTAATTTCATCAATCATTGCATCACAAGCCATAATCATCTATATATATATCACAAACATACATCACATTTGCAGGTTTCCAAGAGATAGGGCCACAATCACTTATTTCTTCTAATTGAACTCCAGAACAACCAATCATAGCATGCAAGCTTATACACAATGCTCTACGTAACTAAAATCACCTATAAGGGCCTATATGCCCCAAAATAAGCATAAAACATGCACTATATATACGTGGGTCTCCAAAACATAACCACAATCACTAATTTCATCTAATTACATCTTATAGCATCCATCCATAGCATGCTAGCCCATACATGAGGCTCCACATATACCAAATCAACTATACAGGCATATATCCCCAAAACATGCGCGAAACATGCACGGGGTAAAAATATGCATAAACAATTTAATATATTTAATTTTTGTACTTCAACACGTCACATTAACCCATAATATAGGTTTTGTATACTTAAAATAGTTAATTTCCTCAAATATGACAAAAACTCCGTTTCGGGCCCTTAAAAATCCGTATTTTCCTTCAAAATCAGTTTTTAACATAACTTCTACGAAATACATCAAAAAGCCACGAAATTCGGCCACAATATAAAATATTTGTAAATACAACATACTCACCTAACGGATCGAGCAAACGATGTCCCACGTCCGCCCGGTAGCCAGTCGAAGTTCGACTTTTCCCACCTAATTGGAAAATTATAGAACTGCTTAGCTTAAAACTCATAACGTGACCTACGGACCTCCAAATTCGAATCCGTCTTCACCTACGCGTCACAAATGACATAAGTGGCCGAGCTACATCGACGGATTTCAAATTCGGACCCCAATGCAAGAACTCAATTATTTATCGGAGACTTCCTAATAAGAAATTTTTCCTATTTCCTAATTTCTTCAATCCCTTTGTCCTAATATCTCAAATTAGGGTTAACAAAAATAATAAGACTTAATTATACTACCGGATGTATCAAATTGTCACTTCACTCTCGCTCGGGCATTCCACCGAACACCCGGTGTGCATAAATAACCTTTTCAGTCTCTAATCATTTCCATTAAGTTCTAAATCTACAAAATTCATTCTAAATTCATATTAACGCTCTCAAACTACTCCACAACCTTCCATGCATTTTCTAAACTCGCTAGAAGCAAGTTTCTTACTCCACTTCACATATTCTAAAATTTGGCTTTATGCCAAAATTAGAACTTCATGATTTCACCATGATATGCACCAATCCTAACTTCTAACATGTTCTATATACTCTCTTTTACAAATCCAATACCCTAATTTATTAGCAACTTGCAATCTCTCTAATAACTTGCTAATTTCTCCCATCTACCACTTCCAACATCTCCTAATCTTCCTACCACAATAATCCTACTCAATAGAAATTAACCCAACTCAATTTTATACAATAAAATAGTTAGGGTTTACCTTTTCGAGATCCTTTCGAAAATCCGACGCTACCACGATGTAGAGGACCCTTCAATTTGCCTATCCCCCAATTTAATTTGGATTTGACGAAGAAACCAAGTGGATTTGGGTGGGGAGAAATCGAACCGAATGGGTTCGGTTTCGGTGCTGCTTCCGATCGGGAAGAAAAAAAACAAGGAAGGAAAAGAAAGAAGAAGGAATGGGGAAGGTTTTTTTTTTAAAATATATAATATATATTAATAATAATAGTAAGGTATATTTACCTATAAACCCTCCAAATCCAAAATATTACAAATAAACCCAACTCTTTTCTATAATAATACGAACAATACCAAATACATTAAAATTAACTTATAATAATCCCCTAAAATTATAAAATAAAATGAACAATATTTATTCGCCTAAAATCTCAACTCATGACCCGAATATATCAATCATACCAATCTACCACAAATATCCATACCAATATCAATATTGAAAATAAATAAAATAAGATATCACTTAAAAATAATCCTCACCCCTACAAAATATAAAAACAAATAATTTCCGGTATTTTAAAATCCGAGGTGTTACACATGTACAAGAGGAAGACAACTCATAAAAGAATAGGACAACGAAAATTCTAGTTCATGATAGCAAGTCAGTACTGCACCAAATCTGGGATTTCCGTTGCCACAAATATGAAAATCTGGATCCTTCAGAAAATCTGGAAAATAGACTCTCGGCCGAATCCATCAAATATATATAAGTCATATGGTATTTCACAAAAACAGGACTCAAACCGGAATTGTATCCATAAAACATGTTCATCCAGAAATTAGAAGTTTGTATTCATAAATTGGAAAACAACATAAAATCTTTCTGATTAAATCCAAGAAAAATCTTGGGTATTCCCTGGTATGTTTAGTATCAGAAAATATAATTTCATAATTTTCCAACACAGATAGTTTAGTCAAATAAAATCGGAAGACAGCAAGATGCAGCAATTTTGTAAATCTGAAATCATAAACACAACAGTACTAAAACAACAATAGATTACAAAATACAAATCGAAATCCAGATATATCAAAAGGGTGATAAAATAGATACAATAAGCTACAACTCATATACACAAAGTTTTTATAAACAGCAAATAGAATCAGTTCGAAATTAAGGTTTGTTATTGAAGAGCATGAAAATTATGCAAGTATAGTAGTTGTTTACAAGTATAGAATAGTTTACAAAAGTCACCAATTAAATCTACAAAAATTTGGGCTGGAGACTTAAGACTCTATTCTCATTATAAAAAAAAAGAATCCACAAAAGTTAGGGGTTAATCCCAATTTAGTCTAGTTGTACTCAGCAAAATATTGGATCAAAATATTATCTTTAACATCAGTATAAAAAAATAAATCACCACATAAAATTCATATAAAACAGAATCTAAAATTTTTCTACACATCTGTAGTAAAATAGTCATAACTTGTAACTCATAAATCGAAACAGAGATCTGTCAGAAATTTCAGAAAGTAAACAGATTTCTCTATAATTCATATTCACAAATAATTTTCATATACTGAGCTTAATAGGATCTAAAATACTGAACAAAAACGGGTAACAACAAGGACAGGATTATTCTTCATGCATAAAATCAACTAGATCATATGTAACACATCCAAAACATAACGAAACGTGAAATAGGGTTTACTAGATTTCCAAACAACATGGTATAGGATATTTAGCAGATCTACAACGGGTTGTACTACTACTAGCACATCAAGCATACAAGATCATACGACAAGTCTTGAATCACGAACAACATGCATGTATACATCAAGGATTTAGTATTTCCAAGTTATTTCATGTCGTGTGTATAATGAGACAACTACGGTCGGGTCAACGCATAGAGACAAGATATAACAAGGATTTTACACAAGAATTGTCTCTAGAACACAACTACACTACAACCGATATTTAGTACTTGTATTTGCAACAAAAATTAATACAAGTTACTTGCCTTATAGTCGACAACGAAAATAATGCAAGAGCAAGAATAACGGGAACGGATTCCCAGGCACGAACACAAGTGTACGAATCACGAACCAATCACGAACACACGATCACAATCGCAATCACGAACCCAAGGCACGGATTTCGATGATCAAGAGGATGATCAAGATGATCGAATGTCTAGATCCAAGAGTTGACGATGATCACGATCATATCAGGCGGTCCAGATATCCCTGATGATGAAAATGTTGATGATGATCAAGATCGATTGATCGAACGGCTGCGATCAAAAGGAAGCTTGATGATCATCATGATCGTGATGATCAAGAGGAGATCAGACGGCCTACATTCAAAGTGAGCAAAACTCCCCTGATGCCGATGTTGCACTGGAGGATCGATGGCAACGAGGGTGGAGCTCGACCGAGAGGAGCTCAGGTGGGAGGCAGCAAATGAAGCACGCCTGATGGTCGACGGCGATCAGCACAGGGGCACAGGGCGGAGTGCTCTGTTTTCGGTTCGACGCAGAAGAATAAGGGAATAAGGTAGGATAACAGCGGACATGGGCAGCTATGGCGGTGGCTCGACGGAGAGGATGAAGGAGCTCAGAGCCATGTCAATGGTGAATACAGGGGCTGCAGGAGATGGGGTATACGAGGAGGTTGATGCGGGTACACTGTCAAGGTGAAGCAATGGCGGTCGGTGACAGGGGGGCATCGCGGAGGAGGGATGATTGAGGGGAACTCGACGGGGATGGTGAAGAGCTCGAGTGCTATACAACGGGGATGATGAGATGGAGACGAGGATGAGGGGGCGGTGAAGGCGAGGATGCTGCGAGGTGGACGAAGGCGGCAGGGAGCACGGTGGTGTGCGGGGATGGGTGTAGAGGAAGAAGATGAGGAAGGTGGAGGATGAACAGGGGCTTCGGGGGTTGCACAGTAGGGGGTATAGATGACGGCTAGGGTTTAATTAAGAGAATGATTAGGGTTTAAACTAGTATTTATTGGGTATTAGAATTAGGGTTAGGGTGATATTGGGTTAAAGGGTAAGCGGGTAGGATCCAATAGGGAAATGGGTTTACGGTTAGATGATATAGTATCCAACTAGAAGGGGTATTGGTTTTGGGTTTATATAGGATAGAAATGGGTATAAGGTTATAAAATCCAATAAGAGACATAGGATTATAGAAAAATAAATGAATAAATAGAACAATAATAATATAGTAATACAATTAATCAATTTGTATGCATCAAATTAATACTCAAATACTACTAAACACAATAAGATGTAAGACCTCACAAAAGATCAAGACTGTATTTGAATCGAACCAAAATACGGAGCAAAATAATATTACATATTATTTAATTAAATAAAATGGTATACATAAATCCATACTCCAATAAAAATACAATATAGATTACGATCTGTAAGCTTCCAAAAATAAAAGTTTATAAACAATAAGTTTATTAACAATAATAATAATAATAATAACTGAAATAATAATAATAATAACAATAGTAACAACAATAATAGGATTTGAATTACACTGTAAATTCATTGGGAAATGGTCATAATAAAATTATCAATTAGAATAGGCTTTATTAGGAGATCCTACAATACATTTTATCAAAAAGAATTTGAAAGCAGAAAAATAATTTACAAAAATTTGAAATACAGAAAATACATGAAAAAATACATATATACAGGAACAGGGGTTACAATACCCTTCGATATTCATGTATTTAATTCACTTTATCACATCTTAATAAACTCTTTTATCCTATTCTTGTTTTTATAATTCATGAATGGAAATCTCAAGTTGTTGTTTGTCACAACACTATTTTCTTTCATATTCATCTAACTTTCAATCCAAAATTTATTAAGAATTAAACATCAACTCTTGAGATTCATCATAAGAAATTTATTATTGAAAATTCCATCACTTTCCTTTTTACCACAAAACAACTCTTATCCCCTTAATTATACACATCCTTATTGTATATCAATCATATCTATCACAAGAATATTACTCTTAAATCTCCAAAATTATATTTAAAACAGTGAGAAATATTTATATTATCCTCATAATATTTTAGAAATATTTATATAATTTTCTGGATTTTTAAATCTAAAAAAAAAAGAACTTCAAAAAAATTAAAGAAGTTCAGTAAGCCTTGAACCCGAGACCCCTGAACCCCAGCGAAACGCCACGTGGCGCGCATCGATGCAGCGCGCACTTGCTAGACGCTTAGGCCAAGTGCCCATCTGATATAGTATGGGTTTAAATTCCTTAAGTTTATGTTCTCGCCTAAATTTCATTTTTTTTATCTTTTCAACTATTTTGATTTTCATTCCTTCATCCCCGAATTAATTATAAAAAAATATTTCTAAGCACCAGAATTTCTCTCTTACTGGATTAATTATATTTTAAGGGGATTTATACCCATTTTTACACAGTCATTTTCTAAGGTGTGTAAACATGAAATTCGGTTTAGAACAACAATTTCTTTTCTCCAAAATAGTAATATAAATTTGTATTTATGTACTACTCAAAATTAATAACTTTACTCATTTTATCCTCTTTAATGAGAGTTTAACACTCTTTTTCCCAAATCAGTGATTTTCCTCTTATAGGAGATTTAAATATCGATGCAACTATGCAAATTTTCTCCAACATAAGTTTAGTGTGATTTTTTTCATTATTCAACCATACCCATTTCTTCCCCCAATTCATTCCTAATTCCTCTTTACTATATATCACATTTCATATTCATGTTTTGTCTAACTTTGTACAAGACGACATTCATGCAACAAAAAAAACCATTCTTTAGCAATTGCCTAACACTTGCATTTAATTATTCCTTTCCCCCAATCTAATTCATCATTCACCTCATATACTTTAATTTGACCCACAATGCATCTCATGATTTCCTATGAATAGCAAATTTCATCATTTCAACATGTATCAAAATTTCATTAGCAAGAATCATTAAACTAGGCTATAATTTACTACATAACACCTAAACATGATTTCTAAGCTAATTAGAAAACAAGCAAGACATCCACCTTTTTTTGTTGCACAAATTTCAAAATCTCCAAAAGGAAAGCTCCTAGCTCCACTCCAATGGCCTGACACTTCTCCTCCTAGCAAAAGCAACTCCAAGCCTCCAAGATGAAAACCGAAATCTCTTCTAGCTCTTTTTCTTTTCTCTCTATTAATTCTTTAGATTAGCTGCAAATAACATACAATAGGGGGGGGGGGGAATTGTGAGGCTAGAATTAACTCCACTACCCAAATAACTACCCATGAACTCACCCCCACTCTCCACTCTCCCATTTCCCTCCTAAGGTCGGCCACTATGCTTGGGGTGCACAACATGTGCACGTGCACCCCATGTGCACACTCTTCATTTATTTTATTTTTTGATAATTGTTAGTAGGTTACTAGTTTGTTATAAGACAAGTGTAGAAAAAGTGTACAAAATAAATGTAGAATTTATTAGTGGGTTTCTCATTGGGCTTTCACTAATTTTTATTTATTTCCAATGGATTTAAATTAGTCTTTTAGGCCTATGGGCTTCTAGTTTAGAGAAAGAAGAAAAAATAAATGAGACAAAAATAAAAAGAAACTTATGCATAACTTAATAAAAAATTTAGAACAACAATGAGATACAAAAATAAAAAATGAATTTTTATTTTAAAAATTACTACGAGATGTTACAACAGGAAACTCCTAGCTGCTCGCTTCATTCAAGAAGTTAGCTACCCCGAGTGGCTAGCGAATGTTCAAGAAAGCCATTGGTAATGGAGATCTGCATTGGCTTCACTGACCTCAACAAGGCATGTCTGAAGGTCCCCTTCCCTCTACCAAGCATAGACACCTTGACATCACCCTGGACATGAGCTCCTAAGGTTTATGGACGCATTCTCAGGGTACAACCAGATCCGAATGTTTCCACCAATATTTCGACAACGTCCTTCATCACCGACCAAGGACTCTACTGCTATCGAGTCATGCCCTTCGGGCTAAAAAATGCCGGAGCCACACATCAGTGCTTGGTGAACCAAGTCTTCAAGGAGTAAATATGCCGAAATATGGAGGTATATGTGGATGATATGCACGTGAAGAGCCTCAGGAAAGAAGACCATGTGGCCGACCTATAACACCCGGTGGAAATTTTCCACCTACTGTAACACGTGCAATGCACGTGATTGGAATTCTAAAAAGTTTGATTTGTATTACTCACTTTATCAATTAGTCAATTATTTATATTTCCTTCTATTAAATTTTTATTTCTAAAAGAACTATTATTTGTGGGCCATGATATTTTAAATGATTATGAATTAAAATATAAGAATTTTTTTCTTTGTTATTTATTTTTTATTTGATTTAAGTCTGACCCAAGTCGAGCCCAAACCCATGTGAGAAGCACACATCTTGGCCGGTTATACTAGTGGAAGGATGAAGGGGTTTTGGATTTAAATTATTGGCTTTGAAAGACTTTGAATGAAGGAGCTTTTTGTGGGAAGGTTATGGAAATCTAATCACTTTTGTAACCCCCAAATCAGTACAAGTAAGTGTGGTCACCAAAAACATCTGCATATCATACATATACCAAACCATTACTTTCATCATGTATCATATCACTTCTCATTAACAACCATTGTCACACGGCTTCCCAAAAATATGGAATACAAGCACGTGACATTGGCTCAGCGAATGACTAACGTCATCCATAAGCTGTTTATCCGATCAACTCAACAATAATAACAATACAAAACATTTGTGCAGGCAATAATGATAATCTCATTAATAATAATACTTGGAATGAAGCAATATGAAATATCCAAATACAATAAACCAACGACTGGAAACAATAATAAAATCTGGGTCATAAGCCCAATATAATAATAAATCCAATCTCAATAATAAGTCTCAATACATAAGTCCATAAAATAATAAGCCACTAGAAAGCATTAAATCTTTAGAAAGCTCGTTCTCCAGTTCGAGCAGGCAGTTCTTCTTCATTACCTGTGAACACTTCTTCTAAAAAAAGGGAAAAAATTGTCCTTAGAGTAAGTCATGGACAACAAGTAGAGAAAGCAAAGAATAATGGAATAACGATATAACAATGAATTCAATGGATCAATAGGAATAAATAACATGGGACAATAGTAATAACCAATATCGGGGTAATCGATGCAATGGTTATAAATAATGATTCAATATTCAATATCAATGTCACTTAGACAATATTCAATAATTATGATAATATGCAATGATGATGCGATGACAATCTTAAGTCTATTAAGTAATGCATGTACTACTGTGTTCCATTCCACAGGTTCGATGCATACAAACACTTCCATTTAGACTCTAGTGATAGACTCTACAGTTCATGTACTCAGGATACCATATAAACGATTTTCTTCAGTATTCAGTTATTCAGTTATTCAGTATCATGGAATAATATGCAGTTATCCAGTTATTCACTCATTCAGTAATTGTAGGGAAACCACGAGCTCCCTTCCGAGTACAGTCTCTATATTGTCCACTTTAAGTCAACCCTTAAAACCCCAGCTTGATTAATAATTCTTTATTCAATCAATATGCAATAGTTGTTGGCAACATTCGATAACAATGGGGAACAATATGGACACTAACATCAATAGGGAAACGATAAGCCGACCAATAAGGAACACTAGAATGATTACAAACAACACTACGATCATGCAATGCAACATATACACTTCAATTCATGCAATACAATGATATATAACTTATATTAAGAAAATCTGGAAAACGAATTTCTGGACAGCAAGAGGTCACAGTACATAAATCTGTTTTCCCGCTGCTACAGAAATCAAAAACTAAAACCGTCAAAAATTCTGGAAACTAGACTTCCCAACGATTCCAATGCATATTTTAAATACAAAATCCAAAAATATTAGCTAGGTCAAACACATCATTCTTTACAGATTACTTGTTGAGGCAGAAAACTGACATCAGGTTGTTATATTTTTAAGATCAGCGAGAACTCAGTTATAAAATCATAAAAAATATTCTTTAGACTCCTAAATATGTTAACTAACATTTTGAAAATTTTCAGAGCATTATTTTAATATTTAATCAGCCTTTTAATAGATTGAACATGGAAACATACATGAATCTGAAATTCTGAAAATAAAACACAGCAATAGTAAAATCATCGCAACTTTTGCGATACAACTCTAAATTTAAAGATCTTCGATCTTCTGAAAACTAGAGACATAGGGCTACAAATCTTATTCAAAAAGTTATTTATTTTGAGATCAAATACTGGGTCAAAAACCACAGGCAAAATATAGACAGCAAGTAACATACATATTTTCATATTTTTCATGAAATAAAGTGATTAAACATTATGGGTTCTACTTCAATTAGTCAGTAAACTTTATAATCAGCATGGTAGGCACAATTAAGAACACACACATACTAAATTAACCACACAATTCTTCTATCAATTAATCAAGCATTCAACCTAATATTTGATTTTACGATAGTATCTTTGTGTGATATTTATATGAATAACCCTATCACCAATTGTAATACCCCAGATTTGCAGCGAACAGTCGACTGGTAACACTGTTTACACGGGATTTGAGAAATTTGTGAAAGGATTCCTAGATTTGCAGCGAGCAGTCGACTGGTCGATTGTTCAGTCGACTGGTAACACTGTTTACATGGGATTTGAGAAATTTAGTCCCACGTGGGAGGTGCACAAAAACTAATTTGAGTATAAATATAATTAGCCAATGATCAAGAGTCACCTAATTGGTTAACCACCTTTTGAGAGGCAGCCTGTGGTGGGCAGTTGTACTACATAATATCTAATTTGTCTTCTGAAAATATTAAAATTGTCTGAGTATTGGGGCGGGGCGTTACACCAATACTACATGAATGCACGAAAGATTTGATCTTTAGAGTCAAGCAAGGCACGATGTCGAGAATATTCGGGTTAGCTCGTGTAAATTCTTAATCTACTCAAGGAAAGAGAAGAAAAATATATGAAACGATGAACGATTGGATCTACTTGCAAGAATTTCGATAAAAACTTGAATTTGATACAAGATTCAATTCAAGTGGAAAAGTGACCTGCCTTATGGACGATTAATTTGAATACCAAGAATAACGGGATGAGAATCCTGGAGCAACGAACCTACGAGAATATACGTGCAAACTGTTAGTGTAGGTGCCCTAGAGGCAATACAATGATATTATGTAATCAGTATTATTGACATTATGTTCTATTTGATTATATTAATAATTTATTATGCTTCGTATTTACTGCGTTATAAATGTTAGCATGATAAATGTCCTTAGATTATTAATACGAACTATATGAACATGAGATTATATATAGTATAATAATCTTAAATGTCCCTAGTCGAGTATTATTATTATTAGGACAGTAATAATACATTGAGACTAGTATGTTGATTGATTGATGACCACCTCTCATGGGTCATTAGTATAGAGATACTAAAATCAATACATAGGTAAATGTAAGAGTACATTGTACTGGACAGACCCACTGTGAGATTCAACCATGGAATAAATAAATAAGTGTCATAAGTAATCTCACTGTGATAATGGTGTAATGGTCCTCTGACCTGAAATCATTATATTTCTACACGAGAATTAATGTACTTTGATTCTATCAAAAGTTATCTTTAATCGGGTAATGATAAAGATAGTATTGGGTTCATTATGAATCGTGTGAGAAATGTGAATGATCTAGATGGAATTTAACCCTCCTAATTTTAGGAGCGATATTATCGGCCTCTTGTTTGAGTGAGACTATGAAATGCATGGCCATGCTCAAATATTGATTTGTTTGAATAGTCTACTCATCGATCAAGAAAATAAAGATTAAATTATTAAGAGGATGACACGAACCATGCCTCTAGTTTAATCTATAATATCAAGGTTAAAAGGATTATATTACACGGAGACATTAGTCACGAAAGGTTTAATTGAATCACCAATTATCATTATTACTTGGGTAGCAATGATGTATTACTAGATGCCGCTCATTGTTTATAATTTTATTATTAGATAATAAAATTATTGCCAACGTAATAATAACCTAAAGGGTCACACACTTAGAACGTTTAAAAGGAGTTTTAATTTAAATTCGGAATTTAAATTAAATGATTATAAATTCGAAATTAGTTATTTAATTAATTGAGTTGGACTTGATTAATTAAAGTGTAATTCGAATTTAAATCTTTAAACCGAATCAGTTTGGTTTAGTAGAAGCCCAAACCGATTACGGTTACGCCCACCTCATTCTCTTTTATAAATACATAGAGATGTATTGGTTTAGGGTTCATCTTTTGGCAAATTCGTTTTCCACAAAAACCCTAGCCGCTCCAACTGTTGAGAGGCAAGAGAGAGAGAGAGAGAGATAGAGGCAAGCATCATCGGCTAGTACCGGCTCCCTTGATCGTTGGACGATCGGATGTTCGTGTGGACTGCTTTAGAGACGCGGATCTTGCTACAAGGGTTGCGTGGTGATTGTATAACAGGACCTCCATTTTTTAGCCTTCGTAAAGCTCTTAAAAGGTAAAATTTCGTTTCTCCATAATCAGCCATGTCTTGTACACGGATCCTAGGGTTAGGGTTTCGAATTTTATGGTTTTACGACTGTTTTTTTTCCGCTGCGTTTGTGCCCCGAAACCCTTCACAAACTACGTGCACCAAGAACTCAAGCAACAACAGTAAGAGAGAGAAACAGTGGCAGGAAGGGGCTTCGGGTCTGACTAGCGGCGGGTCTGGCTTCGTCGGCGTTGACGGTTGGCCGCTGATGCTTGCTGATCGAGAACAGGGGCAAGGCGGCACGTGGATTGATGGGATCTGGGTGAGGCTTAGTGGTCGGCTGACAATTGGGAGGAGAGAGGAACAGCGGGTGGTTGACGGGGGTGCTGGGCGTCGACGGGAGGGAGGCGGCCGACGGGGTGTGGTGGCTCGACTAGAGGTCGCCGGAGGTCGACGGGGTGAGGTCGGGGATGGCATACAGGGAGAGAGAAAGGTCAGGAGAGAGAAAGAGGAGAGTGGAGAGAGGAGAGAGAAGAGAGAATGTGACGGCTAGAAATTATATTTTTGTGTTTTTAGGATTTGTATTAGGGTTGTATTTATAGAATACAAGTAGATTATTGGGTTAATGGGTAAGGATCCAATAATAGCGGGTTTGGGTTTAGAAATAATTGTAATTGAGTTTTTGGTTCAACAAGAGATGGGTTTGAAGACAATAAGGTTCAAATAAAATACTCACAATCAAATAGGAATATGATCAACAAGAAAATAGCCCAACAAGAAGAATGAGAGTAGTTCGTGAACGAAAATTTAAATCAAATTAGATAAATAAATAATACAAATGAAAAAATATAAATTGGCTTGAAAAAAAATATTAGAGTTCTCCAAGAAAAATAGATCAAAATAATTCAATAGATGAATTTTAATAAATAACAATTAATAATTTTAATCATAATAAAAATAAAATTATATAACAAATTAGTATTCGGGTTTAGCAATTTATTAAAATAATCCAATAATAATAATATATTGGATTTAGGCTCAAATAAAAATAGTCGTTCAATAGAAATAGGAAATAAGATTAAAATACACTATTATTCAAAATGAATAACATTTTCGATTAGAAAAAACTTTAATAAAAGAACCGAAACGAATTTAGCGAAAAATAAGTTTATAAAAATCAAATTATAGAAAATACACGGAAAATACTTATTGACGGGAATGGCGGTTACACCCATACATCATATACATGCACCGTATTAGTCAACACATTATAATACCATATATATATCATTTCTGTTTATCATCCGCATATTATACGTATATCAAACCCCCATTTACTTCATATTACCATATGTATACCCAATATATCCCAATAACACCAAATAGTCCAAATCACAAATTCATCATATAGTACAATTTTCAACTTATTAAAATTCCGCATTCTCTAGTATATCTTTATCCGTCTATAACTAACACAAATCACATCGAATCAGTCTAAAATTTTATCACAACATAGGGTATATCTAGTACAATCATACTCACCTGACGAACCGGCCCGAAGACACTCCTCGCTCGCCGGGTCGCTAAAGAAACTTCACTTTTCAGCACCTAAAAGAAAATTATCGAACTCATAAATCATTAACTCATAACACACATTATCTATCCTCTGAATTCACATCCAACATACTTACACATCACATACAACATACCTAAGCATATCAAATCTACACTTCTCTAGTCTAATGGCCAAATTCCAATTTTACCCCTCGATCAGAAGAGTGCTAATCAATATTATATATTTTAAGGTTAAAATACCCCAAATTACTTCTATATCCCAAAATTAACTCATATATGCATCTCAGGAATAAAGTTTATTATTTATACATATTTTCCCATACTTATCATGTTTTCATATCCATAAACTATTTTTACAAATTCCCGATACCAGGAAAATTCCTTATAATTGTCAAACAATTATTAAAATTTATCATAAATGCTCCTAAATTATTCCATAATATTCTACATCATCCAAAATAATTATTAGCATTCCATTGATGCAATTCTCCATACCCTTGCTAAACTCAAACCCTAGGTTTAATAAAATTTCCATATTATTACCACAAAAATCAAAATCTTTCACCTCTAGCATGTTCTACATACTCTAAACTACATTCTACTATGATCTTTATGAAAAGAAATGAAAACATACAATTCCATAAACAAAGATACAAATTGGTATACCTTCATGAAGCTCTCTTTACAAATCGACATTACCATGTTGAAGAGCACGCCAAAATCTCCTAGAATCCCCAAATAATTTGAAGATTGGAGTGATTTTGGTCGGGAATAAGCAACCCAATGTTTTGGGCGAAAAGTTGGGTTCGGCTGGTTTCGATCGACAGAAAAGAAGAATGAGAGAAGAGAAAGAGGAAGGGATTTTTTTTTAGAGTGACAATTTTGTAAATAGGTGGGTTTTAAATAATAAGGGTATAATGGGCTTAGGCCCAATACCAAATAAAATGCTCATCTTTAGGGTTATTTTCAACCCCGAACTCCAAAATTTCTAACTTCTTGCTAGGACCATGCAATTTCTTCAAATTAGCAAATATTCAGTTCTCTATTACACAAGTACACAGGAAAAATTTCGGATTAAATCAGAATCATCTACTCCGAGAAAACTCATATGAAAACTCCTATATTTCAAATTTTTCCTGTTTAACCCCGGATTCCAATTTAATCATTATAAAATAAAATAAAATCAATTAATATAAGAAAATATACTCAAAGTGTATTTTTAAAATTACAGGTGTTATAAGGAGGATATTTGTAGGCCTGAAAATTGGTTAGAAGATTGATATAAATCTAATGTCTTCTATACATCCCCCCCCCCCCTTTAAGAGATAGAATCAGTTGCTCTCTTATTGGGGATAAGAGATTTCACTTACAATCCTGATTGGCTGGATGTATCTCCTAGTGGGCCTAGTGGCTTTTGATGGACTTGAATGCAGTCTATATCCTATTAGTGAGCCTCGAAAAGGCTTGGACATGTTATGGAGGCCCATTACTTTCAATCTGCCTATATGTAACCCATGGTCCCAATTGTTGGTTTTTCTTTGTATTATTATTCATTTCTTTTTCTTCTTTATATTTTCTGAACCTCCGTAATTTTGCTAATTGATAATAAAATTTGTTATTTGTCTTCAACTCAATTTATTCCTCCAATCAATTTTATTTTCTATTGAACCCTGAAATTTTGTTGTTCATCCTATTCAAATTTTTGCATTTTGATTACTCTAATTAATCTATTATAACCCTACTATTTTTCCTCTTTAAATCTAACCCAAACCCTCTGACCACATCCCAACCCGTTAACCCAAAACCCACAACTTAACTCTATTTACACTTTCACTGTGTAACCCTAATCATAATTAACCCTAATTAATTATCTTAATTAATCTCCATCTAATCTCTCTCTCTGCCGCCTAATCCTCTTCTCCCTTGTTCTCCTTCGAAATCCAACCCCTCGTCTTCTCCTCACCCGTCGAGCCGCCGCTCGCTTCCACCACCGCCCTCATCTTCTCCGTCGAGCTCCCCTTCCTCCTCGTCGAGCCCTTCACCGTCTGCAACCTGCACAACCAAGCCCCGAAGCTGCTCTTCCTCCCCCGTTCTCCTCATCGCCCCAGTCGCGACCACCTCCTGCTCCTCCACCCGTCCTCCATCATAGTCTGCATCCCTCCTCCTCGTGCCTCGCAACCAACCACCATTGCCAGCCCCGATCAACCTCCTCGCCACATCGACTGCACCCACCACCGCAGCAATCGATGCCAGCACCCCTACACAGCCAAACCTCGACTGCACCCCCACCATCGTTCACCTTTGCTTCTCCCCTTCATCGCCTTCCTGCCGCTATTTCCTTTGCCATTAACCACCACCGCTGTGACCTCTCCATGCAGTCACCTCCGTCGCCCTGTCTCCACCACTAGTCAGCGCCCCGAGCCCACACCCCACTGGCCCTTTGCACCACCACCCTGTCGTCGCCATCACCTGTGCACCACTGCCAATCACCGTCGAAGACGAAGACGAAGCCCCTGCCACTGCTGCTTTTGCTACTATTCTTACTGTGCACGTGTGTACGTGCATTGCACGTGCTGCTGAGTGCACGTGTTGTTGTTGCTACGTTGCACGTGTGTTGCCGCCGTTGGGATTCTTCATATCATCTTTCATTAATATTCGGATAATCATGTAAAAGGCAAGTCTTCTTGAACCCTTTATTATTAGCGTTCAAGAATTTCGATGATCCCCGCAAGTAGTTCATAATCCAATCATCGTATAAATCTTTGCTTGATATGTTTTAAAGAGGTTATCGCAGATTCCTCAGCGAAAGCAAGTGATAATTCTCTTTTCGTGCTGTTATCTTTGACTCAAACTCATTCCCTATTATACAATTGTATATGCACATAATACATAAATACAATTAGAACCATGTTATAGGATTGATTAATGATTGTAACGATCCCGATTGAAAATGATTTTCGTGAATTAATTGCAATGATTATGAAATGCCTCGTTAATTTTGAAATTTCATGCCGATAATTAAGTGGAATTTACGATTGATTAATTGCCATGTAATCACATGCTTGCGTGTTCAATTATGGTCAATTTATATGAATCTATTTGCTGGCATGTTGTCTGTCTCATATTGAACATTGTAATTAATAATTGTAGCCCTGTTTGTCTACTTTTCAGAACATTGTAAACATAAACACGTATGGTCGAGAATCTGTGCGATCAGGTAGTCGAAAATTGCACGAAGTCAGCTCTTAGTTGCCTAACTGATTTGGGAGGGCTGCGAAGGTGCCGCAAGCCGACCCTTGTTTGCTCGACCGTTTAGGTAACCTACTTCCATTCTTGCCGACCTCGGAGCTTGCCGACCATCTTTTTGGAGTCAACTTCAGCACTATGCCGTCATAGAGCTTCACCGAGCTCTTGGCTTCACCGACCAAGGAGCTTCATCAACCACTGGGTTTTGTTGTGCTAGTCTTGGGTTTGTAGCCGTGCAAGGAACTTTGCTGACCAAGGAGCTCGCCATCTTGGGTTGTTTTCGAGCTAGTGTAATATCCCCAAAATAACAACATTTTTTATAAAATATTTTCATATGAATGTGGTCGCACATGCTATGGAATTTTTGTCTTAATTGATTGTGTGTGTTGCTACAATTTGTATTTGGCATAGAATGAGACAACCAAATTGTTGGTGTAGTATTGTGTCTCAACACATTTGAGTTGTACAGTTGGGTTCAAGCCAACTTAACACAAGACTAGACCATACGAACAACTTGTTTGTTTGTGCACCCATATTATAACTTGTACACTACAACTACAATATATATATATATATATATATATATATATATATATGGAATTCTTCCGTTGTGCACCACCTATGGTGCACACGACATGTGCACTCGGCCTTCCCACCTTCGTATCGACGATCCAAACCATTCACATTGATCTACACATCTAAATTAGTCTAAATATGTAAAATCAAATCATTTGAAATTCATTTGCCCATCCATTAAAGTGTTACAAAATTGTATGGCTGAAAAGCATTGTTTTTTATAGTCACATGATGGATGGGCAAATCAATTTAAAATAATTTAATTTTACAAATTTAGACTAATTTAGATGTGTAGAATCAATGTGAACGGTTCAGATCGTCGGTACGAAGGCGGGAAGGCCGAGTGCAGACGAAGAGGTGGTGCACAATGGAAGATTTTCCTATATATATATATATATATATATATATATATATATATGGGTTGGCCAAATGGTTTGGAGGGAAGAAGTGGGGTTTTGATTTTAGGCGATCCTAGGGGAGTCTAGGGTGCTATCATGAGATGTGAAGTCCCTAGGAGTGTGCTTGAGTACTTGGACGAACCCCAAGCATCACAAACCAACTCCCACACTCCATTTGGCCTGACCAAGCATAAAGGAAGGGCTTGGATGATGCCCCAGCTCATTTTCACTCTTTATCCACTCAACAAGCTCTTTCCATTCCTCTAGTTGTTGTTTTGTGTGTACAAGTTTGGTGCATGTTCAGGATCGAATTGCCCTTGAAACGGGTTCGAAAGGAGCTCTTAAACGACAGTTTTCACCGTTGTATGCTTGCTGTTTTTAAACTTCAACTTGTTGTTTAAGGGCTTTCCTTCACTTCTTTTGTATGTTGATCATGTTGATTATAGTCCTATAGTGTAGACCTAGTGTAGGGTCACCTAGATATTGTTTGATCGCCAAAACAAGCTTAAAAAGTCGATTATTCGTTGTTGGCTGTCTTTCGCTCAATGTTTTGAGCGATTGCACACTCGTTTGGTGTGCTAATAACACTCTCTAGGACCCTAACTAGCTGTTTAATAGTGTAACAATATGAACCGTAATTCTTAACCTGATAACACTTAATTTTTGGGAAAGAATAGGAGCCCAAATTGCCTAGAATGCATAGGTTGTAGACTGTTTTCGTGTGCTGTCTTTGCTTATTGTCCAAGGAGGTTTTGCTCTCTGTTTTGGAGCTACGACTCGTCGGGAGGACCATGGAGGAGTTGGAAATCAGTAGGACTCAAGAAGAACTTGGCCGTGGCCCGATCGTGTTCAAAACATAAAGCGAAGTGGGTGGAACGACAATCGAGGAAAGCTCGATCCGCTGTTTTCATTGGGCCAGATTGGGCAAGGTTAGGGACAACTCTTGGGCCTATTTTGGAGGCCAAGTTGGACCCTAATTGGGTCGGTTTTAAGTCTTGACTAAATTGACAAAGATTATTTAACAATATATAACTAGATAGGAGTCATCTTGTATTAGATAATCACTTGAACCTAATAGATACTAGACTAGTTGTCTTAAATTGAATTAAGTGAATAACTTCTAAGTTAGGCCTCCAATTAGAACGGTAGATTGATTTATAATTTAAATTATAAGAGGACTAATAAAAGTAACACATGAATCACTAATTGGTTAATAGGATAAAGCAAGAAGATCGCCTAGTAATTCAACTTAGCTAATTGAATTGTGGATAATAAAAGCTAGAATTAAGAATACAATTTAATTAACTAATAGTATAAATGTCAATGCTATGAGATTCAATAATGGAAAGACTAGAGCCATTAGAATCGGGTAAAACTAGTTAATAAATGAATCGGTCATGAAATTATAGAATTAACTATACTCACTGATTCTAATAATTTGTGTTGTCATGAGATGTCCTGGTATGTATTTATCTCTAAATCTAGGAGCATGGTTCCAGAGGCTGGGCAAGGCCCAGCGTACCGGCAATGATTCATTAGACCGGTTGGGGTACGCTAGCTCTAGACTATGTGGCTATTGGTTGTAAGGACTGACACTAGTTGGTCATTGTACTCACCTGTCAAGGTTTGGGATCACCGTTTGACATTGCCGCAGGGGGTTCTTCCTTGGCGGTTCGTGTGACAGTTGCTACGCCTCTCCCTCTGATTACCTAGGCAGCGATGATTCATAACAATAAGCAGGAGATGATTAACGTTCCCAATACGAGTGTGAAGCAGCAGGAGAGCTTCCTTAGTAACTCAACTACTTGCTTGGACGAGATTTGCCTCCTCCCGACTCGGACTGATCAGGAGAGGACGAAGATGGAGCTGCTTGAGAGGTCCATCCTAGATATCGCTCGGACACAAATGATGGTATGTCTAGTGTTTTTTAAAGTGTGACTTCCATACTTTCCCTTTGTATTTCAATGTCTTAAAAGTCTTTCTTCTTTTTTTCTAAATGGCTTGTCACTTCAGGCACTTGGTCGATTTTTATGCCACCAAGAAGAAGGAGCTGAGGGAGAAGTTCTCCCATGCTGAGAGGGAGAAGAAATGGGCCATCAAGGGGCTCCAGGCGGAGTTGGAGGTGTTGAAGAAGAAGGAGTTACGCCTAAATTTGAGGTATCTAAGAAGAGGGAAGAAGAGTCGCATCTTAAGCTTGAGGCGTCGAAAAAGAGGGTTATTTGGAAATGGTGAGGGTTGAAACAAACTCGGCAGTGAATGCCGCAGAGCCCAAGGTAGAGGCTGAGGCCAATGCCAAGCTGCAAAATATGATTGATAGGTCCTACATCCGGGCTATCTCTCATGTGGCGGAGCACGTTCCATACTTTACCGGGAAAGGATACCACGTGATGCTCCGTCTTGGTGAAAACTCCCACGGAGGATAGAGATAGGGAGGATGGTGATGAGGGCGACACTCCCTCGAGGGGGAGGGGGGAGTGGCTCAGGCAAGAAGAGCTAAGGGAAGGAGGCAGCACTTTCAACTTTTGTATGATGCCATATAACGGACTGGCCACCACATCCTTGTATCTTCCTTTTTAGTTGATGAAAAATGCTTCCTCATGAATACTTGTGTATTATTTTTGGCGTACTAAAGTTACTCTTGGTCGTGAAAATTTTGATGTTTATCTCTTTTGTGATTGTATCCATCACCTTAACGATGTTGAGATAACTTTTTTGATCCTTTTTGTTCGCAGATGGTTGTGGGTACCAGGGGGAATCCCGGTGTGCTGAGGTCGAGCAACTTCGTAACAAGTTATGGATAACAGATTAGAGCTTGACCGCTTGCACGACCAATCAGTGGACAAGTGGTTGGAGATGTTCGTCTCAAGCCAGTGTTAGTTGAGAGGGATTGTGACTAACCCTTCTACGCACCAATGGCCTCGTGTAACATCTGTTTTTTTTTAAATCCCTAAATATTTGGTTCATATTATTTTTGTTTATGATTTTGAGTATATTTTCTTATATTAATTGATTTTATTTTATTTTATAATGATTAAATTGGAATTCAGGGTTAAACAGGAAAATTCGAAATATAGGAGTTTTGTGATGAGTTTTCTCGGAGGAGATGATTCTGATTTAACCTGAAACTTTTTCTGAGTACTTGTGCATAATAGCAGGTTGGATATTTGTTAATTTGAAGGAATTGCATGGTCCTAGCATGAAATTAGACAGTTTGGAATTCGGTGTTGAAAATAACCCAAAAAATGACCCTTCTAACTATTAAAACCCTAAATATTTGCAACCTTGACACCCCCATAATCTCTCTCCCTCTCCTCCTTCCTATTCTTGCTGAAATCTCCAAAGAACCCAAAATCTAGGGTTTTTGAATCCCAACCCTCCTCCACTTCAAACCTTGTATTGTTTAGGGTTTTTAGGAAGTTTCTACGTGCTCTTTCACGTGGCACCGTTGGTTTTTAAAAAGATCTTCGAGAAGGTATACCAATTTTTATCTTTGTTTATGGGATTGTATGCTGTTCACTTCTTTTCATAAAAATCATTGTAGAAATATGTTTAGAGTTTGTTGAACATGCTTATGGTGAAAGATTTCAATTTTAATGATGATAATATGGAAATTTTCTTTAACCTAGTGTTTGAGTTTAGGAAGGGTAAGGAGGATTATATCTATTGTATGCTAATAATTATTTTGGATGATGTAGAATATTATGAGATATTTTAGAAGAATTTATGAACAATTTTAATAATTTTTTTTTATTTTAAGGAATTTTTCAAGTATCGGGAAATTGTAAAAATAGAGTTTATTGATATAAAAACATGATAATTATGGAAAAATATGTACAAATAATAGACATTATTCCCGAGATGTATATGTGAGTTAATCTTGGGATATAGAAGTTTATTTGGGGTATTTTGCCCTTAAAATATAAAATATTGATTAGAACTCCTCCGATCGAGGGGAAAAATTTGGATTTGGTCATAGAACTAGAGAATAGTTGATTTGATGTGCTTATGTATGTTGTATGTGATGTATGAGTATGTTTGATGTGAATTCAGGGGGGATTGATAACGTGTATTATGAGTTAATGGCTTATAGGATCAATAATTTTCTTAATAGGTTCGAAAAAGTGAAGTTTGATTAGCGTCCGGGTGAGCGAGGAGTATATTCTTGCCGGTTCGTCAGGTGAGTATGATTTGTACTACGTATCTTGATGATGTGGCATACAACTACGATGTTGTGATAAAATTTCAGACTTATTTGATGTGATTTGTAATAGTTATGGCCGGATAAAGATTTAAGAGAAAATACGGGATTTTAATAAGTTGAAATTGTGCCACATGGTGAATTTGCATGATTTTAAATATTTGGTGTTATTGGTGATATATTGGGTATATATATGATAATATGAAGTAATTGGGACTTGATATACGTATAATATGCGGGTGATAAACAGAAACTATATATATATATATATATATATATATATATATATATATATATATATATATATATATGGGAAAAAGGGGTATGGGCAACTTGCTCATTTAGTAAATAAGGAATTGATGATGTGGCATACAACTTGCTCATTTAGTAAATAAGCAATTGATGATGTGGCATACATGTGATTGGAAAATCATTAAAAGGGTTAGTTGTCCATTGTATCACATGCATGCCACAATCTCAATTGCTCATTTACTAAATAAGCAAGTTGCTCATATCCCTTTTACCATATATATATATATATATATATATATATATATATATATATATATATATATGGTATTATATGATATATGGGTGATAAATGAGAATTGATATGTTAAAAGATGAAATTAATGATTTGGTATAGGAATGATATAGAGATATTTGAGGGGAAATTAATGTGTGATAACATGATGTAATAAACTAAATAACATGGTATGCACATAATATGTGACAATGTGACAGGATAAATAATATGGTGCATTCATGGTATGTAATAATATGATGTAGTAATCTTATAGGTTAAATAACATAGTGTATGCATATATGTGATATAATGAGGAGATAAATAAATTGGTGAAGGCCAAAAATGTGATGATATGTTGAGATAAAAGATGAGATGATATGTGACAATAAAATGAGATAAAAAGATAAGATGAAAATGATTATAAAAGCTAAATTTTGTTGACCAATTGCTACAGAAATCCTGGGGGTTTGGGCTAGCTAGACCTCCTAATACACAAGAACCGACTTGGGCTGCGGTGTTTTAGGTACACCCCACTTTCCAAAAAGAGAATACGGAATACGGATACATGACTAAGTCCAGTGAATAATTTTCATCATTCATAAGTTGTCAGGATCTTTACAACATATCAAGGAATATTAGGAAGTAAACAAGGAGAAATCAACCACGCATGCATAAATGAATCAATATACCAACAGGATTACTTGAAACAAAATTTAATAATCTCAAATAAACCAGATCTGAACAAAGTCAATAATCCTAGGTCATACTGCCCAATACAAATATTCCAAGTAGCAGATACATTTATTCATGATAGCAACAGGAAATAATAATAATATCAAGAACTCCAGCATCTAAAAAGTCAGATCATCTACTCCATCAGACAACTGGTCACCATAATCTGCAATTTAACAAATTACCGGAAAAGGAAAGAGAAACAAAATGCTCGTCAATGCAAGTTACGGGCCGCTTGAAGTGCAGGCACAAGTACAGGAAAAGACAAACAAATATAGAGTAACAGCAGAACAAAAATAGTATGGAATAAGCATGTCAACAAAACAGGATAACTAACATGAATCAGGAAACAACATCAAACAACATGGTGTGCTAACAAGTATAGGTAATACGTAATGGATGTCAAGTATCATGCAGGTAGGTAAATAGGTAACAGATGAACAGGTAAACAGGTAAACAAGTAGCATGTACAGGTAAGCATGTAACAGGTGTCATGTTATGTCAAGTCTTATATTTAATTCTAACTAGGTAGCACTTCATGCATCCCAAACGTTTACCACATGGTTGCTACATTCAAATAAGTTACGCTTAGATTTCGTAGTGGACTATATAGGGCCGTGTACTCAGGGATCAGGAAAACAGGTACAGGTACAGGTAGAACCTACAGGTCCTCTTCTGAGTAAACCTTCCTATAGGGAAGTGTGCAATCAGGTAATCAAGTAAACATGTTCAGGTAGAACCTACTGGTCCTCTTCCGAGTACACCTTCCTATAGGGAAGTGTGCAGTCAGGTAATCAGGTAAACAGGATCATGTATCATGTAATCATGAAACACGTAACAGGTGGGAAACATAGGCCCCCTTCTAAGTACACATTTCTATATTATCCACTACTAGATCTTTCCCTTAACCCCAGCTTGATTAATTATTATTATTATCAAACATGCATGTATGTGTCACAAACAGGGTAAGAATAATATGGTATAAACACGTAATAGGTTCAGATTGAAAGATAAACATGTACAGGTGATAGACAACACATGAAAGGATAGAACAACAAAAATTCTAGTTCAGGACAGCAAGATAGTACTGCACTTGTAGCATCCCAAATCCCCATACTGAAATCTGAGACCCTATTCCAGGAGTTGAACTTCAAAATAGTCATAATCACAGAAAGGTACAAGGAAATTAAAATTTTTATTCCATATAATTGTTACATTTACAAGTGTTACAATATCCAAATTAAAATTACAAGATTTACAAAAAATATAATAACACTTGAATATATCCCTTGGATGCTTGGACCAACTCGAGCTCTGCTGTACCTATGAATTGGCTCCAGATACCTACAAGGTGGGAAACGTCAGTACTTCGACTGACGCAATGCTGATAATAAAAGCGATCTCCAAGCTAACGATCACAACCATGATTTATGCAAAAGAGAAAAGTGATGTGACAACTAGGGGTTAATGGATTCGGGTTATAGTGTTGTTGTATGCCATGATTCTACAACTAGATGCATCAATCACATGCCAACTTCTAATGCAAGCAAGACTTTGGAGAACACATGCATCCCATACTACATACGCCCCTAAATCTAGCCGTCTTTCTCCACATTTTAGGGATTCAAACCCTCGCCGTGCATCCAACTCTTTTACACAACCTGTTCCCAATCGATTTCCGTGTCTGAGGAGGTTGCAGACACTCGGTCTAGTCCCATACTGCAGTCCCTAAAGTGGTGGTCGCATTTGCCACTTAGTACCTGCGCACAGACCTCACTCAAAAAGCCGTGTCAAACCTTCCAGTACAAAACCATGTACCCAAATGACGTCAATGATTCACATATAGAACAAAACCCATACGCATAGGAACATGACAGCCTCGATGATCAAATCTTCCTATCCGACAGGAGCTCCTCTCCCGTTCCTTACCCCGACTCTTTGGGAATTAACAGTTCGAGATACGAGACCTGCGAACTCAAAACCTGAGAACCAAATCCGTATCCTTATGAAAGGTAAAGTATAACACTCGACTATGGTCTGCTAGTACTAATGCAACTCCTAATACACCACTCTAATCCAAGACTCACTCTAACCATTCAGGTGACATAAAGGGTTCCTCCCACAATTCTGCCTATCGACTCGCGGCCCCAACGACAAAATATCCTGCTTGCCACTTTCCCTAGCTTGGAATTTGTCCCTCACCATGGCCCGCATTCATTCTTAACCACGACACCAACTTGGACGTCCAATGCCTCAACGGAAGTTCACATCTAGGGTCGATAGACGTAGGGTATCACCCTACCCTTGTGACTAACTCGAGTCACAACATCCACAATAGCAGTCAAACACCAACAAGTCCAGCAATAGACACCATTTATCCCCAAATAACGAGTTATCAACTCTTATGTACACAAGGGGAAAGGTTCTCTCAACACTTAGTCAAAACCATGACTAAACAAACTATGGTGTTTCTGCCTGAAAGTTAAAAAGATGATAACCCTCACAATACAACTCAGATCTGGGTGTTCAAGCCCAATCTGGAAAGGTAAAGACCTATGCTACAACTCTCTAGTTAATCATCACCTCAGATTCAGTCATCTAAATCCTCAAAATAGCCTTACAAACCTCAGCCTGTGTACTTCCTTTCACTGGCTGCACCTTACCGATGACATAATACTCTACCTGCTCGGAATGATACAAATCTAGGTTCTTTGAGAAGGTGTGAATGTCCTCTACAACTTCCTAGTTGATCATCAATCCCAATTGTTTCATTTGATTACCCTAAAACAGTCATTTTCCTCAGGTATACAGAACTACACACATGGCCTTACCCAAACAGAGCCTTCAGCTCAAAATCTATTTTCTATCCAAATTTGCAAAAATCATATTTATTATTCTACCCACAGGAATTTCTTGAAATAGAGCTTTTTGAAAAGATGTAGATGTCTACTACAATGTCCTAGTTGTACACTTTCTCAAATTATGCTCTTACAGAGCCACAAAAGTACCATCTTATTAAAATGTCAATACTGACTGAGTTATGCACAATACATGCTAAAATATTCATCATAAATCACATGCTTATCAAATGGTCATCAAATTTGCATTCCAGAAACTAGACATCATCATGTGTAACATGCAAAAAGTTCCACATCCAAATTTCAAGTATTCAATGAGTTCTACCTGTTATAAACATGCATAAAAGTTCTGCTGTTCTTCAGTTACTGTCTTGATTACTCTTGGTTAACTAATTTTGAACATGCAGAAGTTTTTCGTCCAAATAATTTCATGATTTTTCTGTAGAGTCCAGATGCATGCAAGATAACATGGTAAAAATTTCCGAAATAGATCATGTGCCAATTAATTCTAAGAATTCCCACAAGTTCAGTTATTACAATAGACAGACTCAGTCTCTGCCTTAAGACTCAGTCCTCAAAATGGATTTTATTAAAATGTCTAATAACATCAGAGAAATTCAAAATAAATCACGTAGCTTCTAGACATATACGAGATCATTCTGTGTAAATTTCAAGATCAAATTCCAATTATTTTGTTCTCTGGAAATTCGGGAATATGACATGCAGATCATGTTTTCTGTTTCCATTTTCAGATTCTAACAATCTACTCCTAATCAACCATTCCCATACTACTAATACTCATTGCATGCAAGAAATTAAACAAGAATGAATAAGAACAAGTTTAGATAACTCCCCACCTTTGGTTGGCTTGATAAGATGAGATTTTCCTTAAGCTTCTCCCTCCAAATCCTTCTCCAAAGCTTAAGAATACTTCTCCCTATGGGCTCCTTTCACTCTTCTCCTTCTCTTTCTTTTTCTTTCCTGGAATTTCCAGAGCCCAAGAGGGTGAGAAGGAGGGGTTTTATCAAGAGGAGGAGTGAGGGAGAGAGGGGGGAGGCCGGCCAAAAAGAGGGGGGGGGGGGGGTAGGGGTGAGGTGGCCAGTGTTTTTTCCCTAAACAATGGTTTCTGAAATTTTTGGTCGTGATCAAGCTTTAGATGAGAGATGAGAGGTTAGATTTGAGTGTATGCAAAGAATATCCATTGTAGTACCATACAATTACATATTTGCATATGTACCGCACTCAAAACTAATGTATGTACTAGTATTGGTCCATCTCATTCTCGTGCACCATCAAGAACGCAACCATCCACACGAACCGCCCCGCAAACATAAACGCACATTACATCATACATATATAATCAAACAAACACTGCAATATATATATATATATATATATATATATATATATATATATATATATACAGACAATATTTATATATATACAAAAGCATTATATTATCCGGGGTATTACAGCACTAAATTTGGAATTTCTGTTGCTACAAATGTGCAAATCTGGATCTGTCAGAAAATCTGAAAAATAGACTCTCAGCCGAATCCAGAAAATATATATAAGTCATATGGTATTTCACGAAAACAAGACTCAAAACAGATTTGTATCCAGAAAACGTGTGCAGCCAGAAATCAGAAATTCGTATTCATAAACAGGAAAATGGCATAAAAACTTACTGATTAAATCCACAAAAAATCTGGGGTATTCCCTAGTATGTTTAGTAAAAGAAAACAAAATTTCATAATTTTCCAACATAGAAAGAATAGTCAAGTAAAATCAGAAAGCACCAAGATACTGAATGTTTGTAAATCTGAAATCATAAATACAGCAGTGCTAAAATAGCAATAGATTACAAAATATAGATTGTAATCCAGATCCGTCAGAAGGGTGATAAAATAGATATAGTAGGCTACAATTCATATTCATAAAGTTTTTATAAACAGGTGATAGAATCAGGTCGAAATTAAGGTTCTTTATAGAACAGTGTGAAAATTCTGCAAGTATAGTAGTTGTTTGCAAGCATAGAATAGTTTATAAATGTCATCAATTAAATTCACAAAAAATAGGGGTTAATAAAAATCAAGTCTAGTTTTACTCAGTAAAATAGTAGATCAAAATATTATCTTTCGCATCTGTATAAAAATAAATTACCATACAGAATTCATATAAAACGAAATCTGAGATTTTTAAACACATCTGTAGTAAAACTGCAATAACTTGCAACTCACAAAGCGAAACTAAGATCTGTCAGAAATTCTGGAAAGTAGACAAAATTCTTTATAATTCGTATTGACAAATAATTTTCATATATCGACCTTAATTGGGTCTAAAATACTAAACAAAAACAGGGTAACAAAAAGAACATAATTATTCTTCATGCATAAAATCAACTAGATCATATGTAACACATCCAAAACATAACAAAACGTGAAATAGGGTATACTGGATCTCCAAAAAACATGGTATAGGGTATTTAACAGATCTACAATGGGTTGTACTACTACTAACACATCAAGCATACAAGATCATACGACAAGTCATGAATCATGAACAACATACATGTATACATCAAGGATTTAGTATTCCTAAGTTATTACATGTCGTGTGTGTAATGAGAGAACTACGGGCAGAGAACTACGGGCGGGTCAACGCATAGAGACAAGATATAACAGAGTTTTTACACAAGAATTATCTCTAGAACATAACTACACTACATGCGGTATTTAATACTTGTATTTGCAACAAAAATTAATACAAGTTACTTGCCTTATAGTTGACGACGGAAATGATGATGCAAAGAGACAATGGGAACGGATTCCTGGAACCAAACTCAAACCAACGAACGAACGAACCCACAAACAACGATCACAACTCTTGGGATCAACACACGCATACAAGAACTCTACGACGGCAAGCCCCGGTGAACGCACGACGTAGGGAGAACGGCGACGACAGTAAGGTTGCTGCTCGCTATTGCTGTGCTGCCTGCATCGGACAGAGAGAGCAGTGCAGTGGGTGCTGTTGTCTGCTGCGTTGCTACTGACTGGTGGCGCACCGGGGAAGCACAGGGACCAGGGCATCGGGCTGTCGCTATAGTCGTCGATGGAAGGGGAGAGGGGGCTGGCACCGGTGGTCGGGAAAATTGGTCGGGGGGTGCTGCCTGCCGCTGAGAGGTCACAACAGGGAAGTAGGGGAGAGCGGCTAAGGAATGGCTTGGAGGTCGGGGAAGCACAGAGGTAGAGGGAAAGAGATCGGGAGGAATGTGACAGACAGTTAGGGGTGAGAGGTGATAGGGTTTAGGTGTACACATTAGGGATATATATATATATATATATATATATATATATATATATATATATATATATATATATATATATATAAGGAGTTAGGTTAGGGTGCTGATGGGTAACAGGTTCAGGGTGCTATTGGGTTAGGGTGGACTTGGTTAATGGGTGTAAACTGGTAGTGGATCCAATAGGGTTAATAGGGTAGGGTTTAGGGTTTAGTGGATTTAAAGATCCAAAAAAAATAGGATGATCCAAATAAATAAGATAGGAACAAAATGAGTGAATAAAATAGGACATGAACAATTTAAAATAAAGAGGATAAAAAATAATAGCTCGATCAACCAGGAATGGAATAATGGTAGAAAATTGAATCAAGAAGATCAAATAAAAAGACAACAAATCAAGTGGATGAACATATCGAAAATGCAGATCCAATACACGGTCCAAAAAGAGATACAATTTGAATAAATACACAAAAAGAAAAAAAAATACATCCAAAAATACAAAAAGTGGAAAACAGGGGTTACAAATCCCACCCACCTAACAAGAAGAATTTTGTCCTCGAAATTCAAACAAGAAGTACATAGGGTAACCCCGAAAAGAAAAGAGAGAACAAAACAAAAAGCTACTCAAACAGGTTAGGAAACTTCTACTAAATCTCCTTCTCCAACTCCCAAGTCGACTCACCCGGCTGGTGAGGATTCCAAGAAACACGAACCAACTTGATGACCTTATTCTTAAGCACTTTCTCCCGCCGATCCAAAATGGCAACTGGTGGAATCTCATAAGTCAAATCTGGTCACACGGTTAACTCAGAATAGTCGATTACGTGGCTCTCATCGCGGATATATCTCCTGAGTTATGAGACATGGAAAACATCGTGCACTCCTGATAAAGCTGGCGGCAAAGCAAGAAGATAGGCCACCTTGCCTACTCATTCCAAGATATTAAATGGTCTATAATAAACCTAGGGCTGAGCTTGCCCCCACCACCAAACCAAATGACACATCGCCAAGGCGATACCTTTAGGAAAACATGGTCACCAACCTCACACTCCAAAGCTCTTCGATTGACATCAACCCATCGCCTCTGCCTATCCTGAGCTGCCTGAAGATGCTTCCTGATCTAAGTCACCGCAACAACTGTCCTGGTGAACAACTCCGGACCTAACAACTTCCTCTCACCAATATCATCCCAGCACATTATTGATCTACACTCCACCCGTAAAGTGCCTTGAACGGTGCAGCTTTGAGACTGGCCTAAAAGCTGTTATTGTACGAGAACTCTACGAGATGCAAATGGTCCTCCAATGATCCACCAAACTGCGGCATACAGGACCTCCACATATCCTCAAGAGTCTGGTTGGTCTTCTCTGACTGTCCATCAGTCTGGGATGAAAAGCTGTATGTACTTCAATTTACTCCCCAAACTACAATGAAGACTCCCAGAACTGAGACCTGAATCTTGTATCCCTGTCGGATACAATACTGACTGGAACCCCATGAAGTCTGACGATCTCTTGCATATACTTCTCAGCTAGGCTCACAGTGGACTGTTCGACTCGGAAGGGAATGAAGTGAGCACTCTTTGTCAGTCGGTCGACAATCACCCAAATGGCATTATGACCCTTAGGACTCCTCGGCAAAGCGGTCACAAAATCCATAGTGATGTCTTCCTATTTTCACTCCGGAATGGGAAGCGGTTGAAGAAGTCTGGCAGTCCTCAGATGCTCTCCTTCACCTGCTGGCAGATCAAACACTGAGACACAAACCGAGCCACAGCCCTCTTATACCGTGCCACCAGAAATGAAACTTCAAGTCCCTGTACATCTTAGTACCTCCAAGATTAATAGAATACGATGACTTCACCCTTCCTCCTCAAGCAACCTTTGACGAACTTCACCCTTCGGGACACACAACCTGGACCCGAAATGAAGCGATCCATCAGCTTGAATAACCATATCTGTTCTGGAACCAGCCTCGACTTCTACTCTAAAACACTACAACTGCTCATCATTAGCTAGTGCCTCTTTGATCTGATCAACAAGAGACGACTGAAGCTGAAGCACCAAACAACTCCGATCAGAACTCGGCAACAACACATCCAACTCCAACCTCCACATCTGCTCGAACAAATCTCTCTGCTGAGTTAGGAACATAGCTTTCGGTCTCCTGCTCAATGGATCTGACACCAAGTTCACTCTACCAGGATGGTATTACAAACGGATGTCATAATCGGCCATAAGCTCCAACCATTGCCTTTGCCTCATGTTCAACTCCTTCTGGATGAAGACGTACTCGAGACTTTTGTGATCAGTAAAGATCTCCACTCGGTTCCCAAGTAAATAGTGTCTCCACAGCTTCAAAGTAAAGATCACTATCGCTAACTCCAAGTCATGAGTTGGAAAGTTCTTCTCATGCAGCCACAATGGCCTCGATGCATAAGCAACAACTCGGTCCTTCTGCATCAGAACTGCTCCAAGACCCTTACCAAAAGCATCACAGTGAACTACAAATCTGCCTGAATCATTTGGAATAGTCAACACTAGTGCTGACGTCAGCCTGCTCTTCAACTCAGCAAAAGCCTCACTGCAAGCCTCAGACCAACAGAACTTCTGATCCTTCCTAGTCAGCTTAGTCAATGGTCCTGCTATTTTCGAAAAATCTTGGACGAATTTTAGATAATAGCCAGCTAGACCAAGGAAACTCCTCACCTCTAAAACTGACTTCGGAACTGGCCAATCCTTCACTGCTTCAACCTTGGACGGATCCACTGAAATACCATCGCCCGAGATGATGTGCCCAAAGAAGGTAACACTGTCGAGCCAAAACTCACACTTACTGAGTTTCCCATAGAGCTGACCATCTCTCAAAGTCTGCAGAACCAACCTAAGATGCTCAGCATGATCCTCCCGGTTTTGAGAATACACCAAAATGTCATCAATAAAGACCACCACAAATCTATCCAGGAACTGGAAAAAGACCATGTTCATAAGACTCATAAATACAGCTAGCGCATTCGTGACTCCGAACGGCATCACAAGGTATTCATAGTGCCTATATCTGGTCCTGAAAGCAGTCTTCTATACATCAGTTGCCTTCACCTTGACCTGATGATACTCGGAACGAAGATCCAACTTTGTGAAAATAGCTGCTTCGCTCAACTGGTCAAATAAGTCATTGATCCTGGGTAACGGATACCGGTTCTTCATAGTAACATTGTTCAGTTTTCGATAATCAACGCACAGTCGATGACTACCATCCTTCTTGTTGACAGAAAGGACTGGAGCACCCCACAGCGAAATACTAGGTCTGATGAACCCCAAATCAAGCAACTCCTGAATCTGCACCTTAAGCTCTGCTAACTCAACCGGTGCCATCCTGTAGGAACTCTTTGATATCAGTGCCGTACCAGGCTGAACTTAAATACTGAACTCTACATCCCTATCAAGGGGTAAGTCAGGCAACTCCTCTGGAAAAACATCCAGGAATTTCCGCACTACTAGAGGCGCAGCTTCACACCCTGAGTACAACTCCATCACACAATCCACCTGATTAACTGCAGTCTTAGCTCAGCCAAGGGGTATTTCCCCCGGCATGGAACTCAAACTCTGCGCGACCTCAGATTCGGAATATAAATTTCTTGGCACGATAATCAATGATGGCGTGGGACTCACCCAACCAATCCATACCGAGAATAACGTCAAATCCTGAATTTCCAATTACAATCAGGTTTGCCTTGAAATTTGTGCTACCAATAACCATGGAACTTTGCCTGCACTCCCGGGAACAAATGACAACACTGCCACCTGTCACAATGTTCCAAGCCTCCAACATGATGCTGCAATCCAACTGACGCTGAGCCACAAACCGAGAAGAGACGAAGGAATGGGTTGCCCCGGAATCAAAGAGAACATGAGCAGGGAAAGAGCAAACAATGACAACACCTAAGATAGAATCAAAAGCAAGAGGAAAAGAATTGATGATCAAGGGTGAGTTAAACACAATGCAGAATGGTTTTATGAAAGAATAATGCAAGATAAATGGAAGAAGGAGAGGAAAATAACAAAACAACAAAAACAACAAAATACAAAATATACCTGCAACAACACCCTCTGCTGACTCAGCCTCAGCAGTTGTCAGGTTAAAGGCCTGACCTCTTCTCGGGGCAGCGGTCCTCTGACTAACAATCTAGTGCTGGGGAGGAAGTGGTGGCCTGATTGGACCACGAACTGTGGTTACCTGCTGAACTGAACCCCCGACTGGAAGAGCCATTCGCTGTTGCTGCGGGCAATCCCGCACTGAATGGTCAGCAGTGCCACACCTAAAGCATCGGCAGTTGGTGCGCCTACATTCCCTACGATCATGCCCACCCAACTGGCAGAAGTCGCAGAAACTAGCTCCCCGGGAAACAGCAAAAGAGTAGGGAGTCACCGTGGCAGGATGAGCTGGGACAAGCCTCCGAATCGGCCCACCAGAAGGCCTAGCAACAACAGAGTGCAAAGCAGTTCGCCGGGGAGGAGTCAACCTGCCACGAGCCTGCTCCTGAGCTCGATCTTCCTCAAGAGCCTCAGCATAAGTAGGCAAGCAAAGGGAGACGAGCTGCACCCGATTATCTCGCTCAAGTCTTAGCATGAATCTACGAGACCTATCCTCTTCATTCTCCACAAGAACAGCTGCGAAGCAGCTAAGTCTAGTAAATTCTGTTGCATACTCATCCACAGACCTGGAGCCATGTTTCAAGAAAGTCTCATGTTACAACATTGCATGGACAATATGTAACGAAATTCCAAAATAGAATAACGACCAACCTATTTCAGGGCCAGGAACTGTTGCTCCATTTCAACTCAAGCGCTGCTAGAGAAAAATTTCTCCAAGAAGCTTCTAGTGAACGTGGCCCAAGTAATATGCCGTTCGAGCCTTTTAGACTCGGACCTCCACCAAATATGGGCTAGATCCACCAGCTGGATGGTGACCACATCCAGCCTATCATCATCAGCAACTCTTGCTGCCAAAAGCAACTGCTCAATCCTGATCAGCCACTATTCTGCCTCCAAAGGCGTCTCAGTGCTCAAGAATCTGTCAGAATGCTGCCTCATGAAATCTGTGACTGTACTTGGACGAGGAGGGAGAGCTTCTTGGATAAGCGCAGTGGGAGGCAGAACCCGGGCAGCTTCCAAAGCAGTCATCACAAGGTCACAGTGGTTTTGCTGCATATTGATCAATCGCTCCATGTAACCCCTGTTTTTTCAAAAATGTAGTTTAGTGAATTTTCTGTATTTAAAATTTTCACAAATTATTTTTTTTTGGTTTTCATCTTTTGTCAAAAATGTATTGTTGGATCTCCTATTAAAATCTTTTTTCGATCAATAATTTTCTAAGTAACTAGTTTCTATGATTTTTATATTTTAATATGAATCGTATTATTGTTAGTACTACTTTGATTTCTATTATTACTATTACTGTTATTATTATTACTAATAGTATTTTTATCATTTTCTTATTATTATTATTGTTATTAGTATTGTTGTTATTATTGTTATTTTTGACCAGTTATTAAAAATCCATTTTTATTTACTAACTGTATTTGTAGTATTTTAAATAAATTTTTATTTTGTAATGCAAATTACATTTTTATTATAAATCCTATTTCTATTGGGTATTTTATTTTCTTCTATTGAATTTTAACCCTATATTCTATTAAACCCTATAAGCACATTTATAAACCCATACCCATTTACTTAAACCCTATAACTCAAACCACCCTAACCCGTTAATACCCTATCTGGATTTCTACCCATTACCCATCAGCCTACCCCTACCCTTTAACAACCTAAACCCTATTTCCCCACCCTATATATTCATCCTTGTATATTTCGAAACCCATTATCTTCAGCCGCCTTCCTGTGCCTTCCATCTCCCTCTCGTCTCTCCCTCTCTGGCTTGTTGAGGCCTGTGAAGTCAATGTGGATCCTCCACTTCCCGTTGGGCTTCTTAACCATCACAACCTTGGCCAGCCACTCATGGTAGCTCACATCTTAAATGAACTTGGCGGAGAGGAGTTTTTGTACTTCTTCCTTAACCGCCTGCTACCGATTAGGGGCGCAAGTGCCTTTGTTGCACGGGTTTGGAGTCCGAATGGATGCTCAGTTTTTGCATTATAAGATCCTCGGAGATCCCAGGCATATCTGAGGGAACCCAAGCAAATAAATCCCAACTTCGACAGATGCAGTCGATGATATCTCGCCTTATGTCCTGAGGAAGTGATTGGCTCACTTTGAACCAGTTGGATGTCGTCTTCAGAGAAAGGGACCTCTTCCAGTTCATCGACTGGCTCCAAGCCGATGTCTTGTGGGCGTGGTCCCGATGGAACCGACAGTAGAACCTTCGATCCCCCCTCCTGTTATTGTTGTTGGACGGGGGGAGGGGGATGTTTGACTAACCCTTTGTCGTCAATCTCCATGAGAATGGCCGAAACACTCGTAGTGAGTAGGGAGAACTTCACAAATTGGGGGACCGGAGGTGGATGTCTTTGGCCAGTGGGGTCCTTTTGCAACTTTTTCGGGGCCTCGGACTCATCCTCCTTCTATTTCCCCTTCTCCGGGGTCTCCTTCCAACTCCGGGATGCAGATTCTCTTTGGCTTGGATGTATTTTTCAACCCTATGGAGAAGGTCGGGAAAATCAAGGGACGGTTTCTTAGACAGGGAGGCCTTAAGTTGGACATGGCGGAAATTGTGTCGGAACAATGCTGAGGCGACTCCAGTGTCGAGGGAGGAAATCGCCCGGGCTTCGGCAGTGAATCTTTGGACAAAGTCCCACATGGATTCTTCGTCCTTCTGTTTAAGATCCGGAAGAGAAGCGCTCATCTTCTCCGGCTTACGGCTGGTCACGAAGTGCGCGAGGAAATTCTATTCGAGCTGATCAAAAAAGAAAATCAAACCGGGGGTGAGCTTCAATACCATTCCCAAGCCGGGCCACGTAAAGTGGCTGGGAACGCGCGACGTAGGAAAGGTTCCGAGGCACTGAGAATTATCATGAGGGTTTTGAACTCAGTTACATGATCAACATGATTTGTCTCTCCATTGTATGTCTTGAATTGGGTAGGTTTGAAGTTTCTCGGAATTAGGGGCGTCCAGGATTCGGGCGAAGAAAGGAGGTCGGGATGGTTGACGACCCTAACCGAATTGCTCACCGTTCTCGCCTATCCGAGCAAGATGGTCTTCCATTACTTGAAGACATCTTCGGACATCGTCCTGCCGATTCCCGAATCTAGTCGACCCGTGGGATTCTTTTCCCCCAAAATCCTCGATTTGTTCATGGCCCGAACGTCGTTCATCTTGGGATCTTCCTCGGAGTGCTCGTAGGACTTCAGCCTGGAACTCTCAGAACTCGGCAAGAGTAACGTGGCCTTCTTTGTCATGGCCGTCATGGTGTCAACGACGCCTTGGAGAGGGGCTGTGCCGTTGATCTCAGCCTTGGGACTAATGAACACTGTGACTCAGAGTCGGGTTCAACGGTCCAGCTTTGCCTCTCGAATGACTGAGCTGGGTTTCGGAGGTCGCCCTGTTTCGGCCGGTTGTTGATGATGTTTCGGAGGTCATTTACCGTAGGTTGCTCAACCTGCCATGCGATATATAGCACTGTCACATTTACCAGATACCCAGACCCGACATTGGACCATAACCGACCCGATCTATATGGGTCCGGGTCGGGTCCTAAAATAAGACCCGATGCACTTTCGGGTCTGGGTCTGGGTCTGCTTAAAATAGAACAGACCTGGACCTGGACCCAGACCCGTTAAAAAATACCCCCAAAAAATATGAAAATTGAATAATAGAGTTATAGGGATGTACATGTAAATTATAATTGTTGAACATATATGTGTAAATGTAATATTTATTCATGTACTTAAGTGAAAAAAATGTTGAAACCGTAGGGTATCGGTGCAAAAATACTTAAGCGCAAATATTTATTCCCCGCTACCGGACCCGATGGGTAGATTTTTTTAATAAGGACCCGGACCCAGACCCGAACCCGGACCTGGACCCGATTCTCGCAAGTTCGGGTCCGGGTCCAATTTCTGGACCCGTAAGGTACTTAGTCCGGGTCCGGGTAGTGGAGGAGCCGACTAGATAGGACCAGATAGCAGCTCTAGCGATAGAGCGAGATGCGCTCGCAGTCGGTCCCCGCGGATTCTCGACCCACTTCCTCTGCAAACCTTGGGTATCTGCGAGGCTATGGGTTAGTAGAGGAGGAGGGGCTGAAGGCCCTGTGCCAGTGGTCCTCTTAGCTTTAGGGGCCATGAGAGTAATTTGCTTCGGATTAGAACTCGAATCGGGAGTAGCATCGACTTGTGGTTTCCCACAGACGATGCCAAGCTGTTGCTGTTGTTTTATAGGGTGTGGGAGCAACAGATAATGTGAGTTCTTGTATTTAGGGAAACGGTAGTGATCCTGACCTTCGTTTTGGATCCGAAGGGGTGTTGAGTGGATTGGTTGAGAGGCAGCTGACTTGCCAACGTGCAAAAAGAAGCCTGAAACACCAGGAGTATTCTCGGCGATAGACCCTCCAATGCTTAAGTCATAAGACAATAATTTAGTGGAAGGGATTCTGTAGCAAAAAGAGTGATTACCTTGTAACTGTACAATAGATGTTGTATTTATAGGTCTGGGGGCAAATCCGTTATGGAAAGATCCCTGGGCAGTATTGAAATCCCCTTCATCTCGGATCTAGAATTGATCAGATCCTTGATTTTAGGGGAGCGATTATGGCAAAACCGATGGAACGCCTAGTGCAAACGGGGGGTGATTCATCCGGGCGCGAGAATGGGCCTACGGAAGGCCCGTGGAGCGACCTGGCCTGGACCAGTAGAGAAGTTGGCGTTCAGCCTAGTCTGTTACTTTGCGATTCGTGCTTAAATCATTCGGCGGAGATCAGTCATGATTTTTACCCATATTAGTATACAACTACACTTGCTATTTCAGATAGCGAGTCTAGTTCAAATGAACTCTCTATCTCAAATTGCGAGTGTAGTTGTACTCATTTTTTCAGAATTTTTTTTTGAACATGAAATGTATACACTACACTCGCTATCTCAGATAGCGAGTCTAGTTCAACTGACCTCGCTATCTCAGATATCGAGTATAGTTGTACTCTTCTTTTTAGAGAAATGTTGAACATGCAATTTCCACTGGAAATCGCTATTCAAGATAGCATGGTCAGCTAAACTAGACTCGTTATCTCAAATAGCGAGTAGGTCAATTTGATAAATAGTTTCAAAAGTGGGTCAGTTTGGTAAATACTTTCAAAATGTAGGTCAGTTTGGAAAACAATTCAGACATATCTCTACTAACAAAAGCTGTCAATAAGCCAGAATTTGGCTTTGAGATTGGTGATTTTGTGTATGGGTGGAAACCGAGCTAGTTTGGCTTGCAGCCCACCTGGACCGGCCCAGGTC
Source organism: Hemerocallis citrina (assembly GCA_017893485.1). Classification (NCBI taxonomy): domain Eukaryota; kingdom Viridiplantae; phylum Streptophyta; class Magnoliopsida; order Asparagales; family Asphodelaceae; genus Hemerocallis; species Hemerocallis citrina. Next base: position 60,593,777 of record CM030367.1, on the reverse strand, counting down.
CAACCGAGGATCGGCCTGGCTAAACTAGGCAGGCTGGTTCGGGTCCGAAAATCCCAAAAAAATCCGAGTGGGCCCAACCGGTTAGGGGCCTAGGCCTGGCAGACATCGAATAAGACCGAATTTTTTTTCAATTTTTTAATAGGTTAATTAAATTACATTTTTACCCCCCCCCCTAAAAATCAATAAATATCCACTCATTTCATACCATTTTCCTCACTCAAAAATCTCCATACAATTCTGTCAACCCTCAAAATTCATTCTAAACATATTTCTCTGAAGTTTCCAATATTTTCCAAATCATGTTCGAGAAGAAGTGAAGGAATGTTCAAAAAGCTACTACTCTCTTTCAACTCTCAAGCTACTCTTTCAATTTTTGAATAATTGTTCAACAAGAAGCTACTACTCTCTCTTAACTCTCAAGCTACTACTTTTGCTATTTTTGAAGAATTGTTCAACAAGAAACTACTACTCTCTCTCAACTCTCAAGCTACTACTCTTGCAATTATTGAAAAAAAGAAGTGAAGAAACGTTCATCAAGAACCATTCTCTTCTAAGTTTTCTTTTCCAATTCTTCAATTACAATATCAATTTTATTTTTGATCTACTTGTTAGTTGTAAATTATTAGCTTATTAATTTCTTGTATATTTTTGTATATTAATTCTATATTTTTATACAATAAAATGACATCATCTCATTCATGTAGAAGTAGACAAAAGAGTGCACAAGAATCCGCAACCTGCACTGCTTATATTCTGCAGTTAGAGTCCAATAGTATTATGGAAGAAGATAGTTTTCTCTAATTTTCTCAATCCGCTAATCCATAAACACAATTTGATGAAATCCTTGTAGAAGATACCGAAACCCAAAACACTGAAAACCAACATTCTTCCCAAAAACATAGAGAATCTACTTCTGATGTCCACCGTCATTACATATGGAAAGAAGATTCCCCCAATTCGAAAGACAGAAAAAGCGATGTAAGTATTGTAGAATAGTTTATAGATGGGTAAAGGGTATTGGGACAGGTACACTTACACGTCATTTAAACAATAAACACCTGAAACTAAAAAAAGAGCTTACCCAACAACAGATCAACCCTATGTGTAGATAGTTTTAGTTATGATCATGATCTCGTTTGTAGTGAAATGGCAAAATTAGTTATTAAGGATGAGTTATTGTATTCTTATTTCGGAAGTAGAAACCTAGAGGCCTTTAACCAAACCGCTCTAAACCTAGAAGCTGATCAAAACCTTTAAATTTTCTTTATGAACAACTCCTCACCACACCTAACAGGCCTAGCTGGACCGTTTAGTTAAAGGCCTATTTAAAGTGAACTCCTAGAAATACCATTAAATCCAATTATTTTAAAGTTGATCAAAACCTTAAGGATTTTTTACTTGCTACTGTGATTAGTTTAACTTATAGAATTTCGTTAACCTCTAACTATTGGAAAGGTAATTTACGATGTTCCAATGATGTGCATAACATGTCCTTAGATTGAGAATGATTGGATCCTCCAAAAGAGAATCATATATTTTAGATATATTATGTACCTTCATAATGCACAGGCTGCATCACATGTCATACAAGCATGCACTAACTTTTTAATTACTGATAATTTTATTGCTAGTGGTTTGATAATGTCTCGAATAATCCTAGGGAGATTTATGCATTAAAGGACGCATTAAATCCTATTTTGCTTGAAATTTTTCATATTTGATGTGCATGTCATATTCCCAATTTTTGTGTGTAAGATGCATTGAAGATGACCGAATTATATTTGAGTGTACTAAGAGATTGTGTGCATTTCATAGATTTGAGTGGTATCTTCAAGCATTCAAACAATGGTGTAAGCTTAAGAGAGTGAATTTTAAAAAATTCTCTAAAGATGTTGGAAATAGAACTTTTGATCTATTTGTTTTGGCTTTAGAAAACAAAAATTTTATAAATGACTTTTGTATTGCAAAAAAACATGAAAAATTTTCAAATGAGTGATTACACTTGTGCTTATATCCTAAGCAGTGGCAGAGCCAGACAAATCAAATTGGGGTCTCATTTCTTTTTCCCGGCATTGACGTGACTATTGCCGAAAACACTTACTTTATTTTGTTTTGAAAAGTTAAATAATTGGATCAAAATAAAATTATAATCAAAGTAAATATTCGAATTCATATTCTTAGTATCATGTATTTTTTTGCACTTGTACAGTTATACTCTAAATTTGTTAAGAGTAATGCTAATCAATAATTATACTACACTATTTATACTGTTATAATACTAAAGGCTAAGAGATACGACCCAAATGAATAAATATACTTGTAACTTGTCAACACACTAGTTTCTTATTCAAATTTTATCCAAAGATCATACAGATCAAATAATAAGTATCACTGTTAATTTTTAGCCTAAAGCCCATACTACTATTTTGAGCCTTTAATAAGAGGTGGATTGGACTTGGGGGTCCCAAAAAAAATTTAACTGGGGGATGGGAAGGGGGGCAAATAAAAATTCTGGTCTATATAAGGGGATTTTACAAAAAAAATTAGGTCCCAACTGTCCCCCCTAACGTCTTACTCCCTCTGCCCCTGATCCTAAGTTTGTGTGTATTTTTAGATCCTTTTAAAAGTGCAACTTTTGAATTTTCAAAATCTTATGAGTCCACTTCTAGCGGTAGTTTTGTTACATTATTTAAGATAATGAAATCTTTTTAACGAATTTTGAACGATGCTTACATTAGACTTACTGTTGTTCCCACTTATGATAAATTTGTTAAATATTTTTGTCCTCTTCGTATTCTCTATTGTGTTGCTAGTGTATTGAATCATCGTATTAAGTTAGATGGTACGAAATTTTTTATTAATATGTTTTATAATATGGTAGAAAATAATGCTTTTGATTCTACTGAATTTGTTGTTGACTTTGAGTTAATATTTAATAATTTGCATAATAGTTATGATAAGGAATTTGGATTTACTTCTCACAAACAACGCACACCTAGTATTGCAATTAATGACAGATATGTGAAGTCTTATCCAGACTAAAAAATGTTGAACTAATGCACTTAGTGAACTTCACTGGTATAATGCACAATCTCCACTGCCATTTGAACAAGATATTGATGTGGTCCTTTGGTGGAAAAACAACATGAGATCATATCATATTCTTTCTCTTATAGCAAAAGATATACTAACCTCCCGGTGTCCACCGTCGCATCGGAAAGTAATTTTTTTCTCTTGGTGGTAGGTTATTGAACAAGAAAATGAATCGTATGAACCGGTGATTTTGAAGATGATAGTGTGCAGCGAAGATTGAATGAAAACGGAGCAGATGACTCAAGGAATAACATAAGTCTCAAGCGGTAGCAACACTATAGAAGACGAATCATGAAAACAAACCCCCAAAGATTGAAGAAGATTAAATATTGAAGATTTTGTATAGTAAAAGGCTTGTTAAGGAATTTAGAGTGATGAGATCCTAGGTTTAGGCTAAGTTGAGCTGCAGAAAGTAGTCATCTGCCCTATCTTCAACCTAACTCTAGGCTATCTTCACCTCTAGATGCCCTCTTATCATGTAGTTTTCAAATTAAGTAACTCGTATGTATTATAACATGTTCTTTTTTTTTATTTTAATTTTGACTGAAAAGCATATTTGGCTAGTGATTGTGAAGCTTGTAAATCATTCCATAGTTGTAAAATGAAGAAACTTAAAACATACTTTTTTACATGATTGATGATTCTTGTACATCCAAATTTCTTACAATATTTACATATTTTATACGTATAAAAAACTGAAAAAAATGTATTATAAAAATTCAACAAGAAACTAGTATAAAAAAAATCAAAAAATAATTCTGGGTTAGCCCGGCTCGGGACCCGGGTGGTCAGGCCGGGAGCCGGTACGGGCTGACCACCGCACTTTCCGAATAGGCTCAAGACCGGACCGGTTCCCGAGCCGGACCGGTTCCCAATGCAGCCCGGTCCGGACCCGGACTACTTCTGCAGAGGGCCCGCTCGGACCGGTTGGCACCCCTAATTTTGTGGCCATTTGCCAACTGATTTGTCTCAATCCAATATGTATCTATGGTCCAAGTTTAGCATTCAATTAGAAAAGCAATAGCTGGAACAAGATCAGAAAATAGCGATTGATTATTGCTTAAATTTTCTTTGGTAACAATTATTGGTTGATTAAAGGCCTATATAACTGAGGTAATTGAAGGCCTATCTGGGAGAAAAAGGTTTATTCCCTATCTTTTCTCTGGAGAATTGAGGCAATTATCGTCTGCAGTATACGAGTTCCTTGCTAGCAACATTCACTGTTAGGAATTTAATTCATGACATTCAGGATAGATATGAAATTTTTGGTTGGAGTTTGTAGTATTTATTCATTAAATATCTGAGTATTTCCTTCGAGGACTCCTCTTCTTTTATTAAATTTTTTTCATACTCTGTTCTCACTTCAGATTATTCATATAACATTTACTTAAAAATATTAGCAGGTATAGGCAATGTTCAAAATGGCGATAGAGTATAACGCAACGTTAGGTTCCGGTAGCGTAAAGCGTAAATAGCGTAAGCTATAAATAATTTTGATTTTTATATTTTTCAAAATCGAAATTAATTATCTAAAAAATCTTATAAAGCATAAATAATTTACTACAATAGAGAAAAAAATATTTTAAGGCCAATAATGACAAATACTACACCAAAATGAGGCATTCATAATCCATATCCAGCGTACATAATATCAAACGCAGAGTTAAAGTACTTGTTACCGCTGATTTCGGTGTGGGGGTAAACAGATGAGATTTGTGAGTTCGGGAAAACCTGAACAGCTGATCCAAGCCTTCTTGCTCCTGCCGCGACCTGCAAAGAAGTGCGAGACATCGGGGTTGATTCCGGCGACGCACCCTCCGACGCTCTTGTCAGTAACCAGTGGTGATTAAAGAAAGAGCTTAAGGTGGAAAAAAAGTGATTACCTGGTTACAGTGGCAGAGGGGAGGTATTTATAGTCGCCAGGGGAGTGATTAGAGGCTTGATTCCCTGTGTAACTGCTAGGAGAAAAATCCTCACAGCCTGTTTAGGAAACTAACCCCTGATTCCCGGTGAGAGCAAATCAGGCTCGTTGACTTGGTCGAATCAGTGATCCTGATTTGTCTCCTGTTGGTCTGGGTTCGCTTCGGGTCGGGACCCGTACCCAATTGGGGTGGACCCATTCGTGGGTTATTGGATCTGTGAGAAGGAGATCCAGTACCCGCCTTGGATCCGCTTGTATGTGAAATTACTGTTTTACCCCCGAGCTTCAAGATTCGCGCCCAATCTGGATGGTTCCGATTTAACCCCATTTTTAGCCATATCACGAGCCCCCCACTCCTAAAGACTGAGTGTGATCAGCCTTTGAGGAGTAGCTTAACTGTTTTGGTGGCTAGTGGAGTTGTATCGGAGTCCAAATGGAGGATTTTGAATCTCGAAAGGGGTAGTGAGATAATTTTTTGATGCCATGTGCTGTTCTCTAGCCATGTCGAGTATTTGATGGCTTTTATCTATTTTTTCGGATTATTTATTTAATTTTGCGATGTGTTTACTAATCGTTCGGGGGCCTTAACAGTACATTCTAGGCAATAATTGTTCGTTCGGGGGCTCAAAAATATACCCCCGATTTTTAATTATATTCTAGAATTTTTAGTTAATTTTCCCGAATTTTTAGCAATTTTTTCGCAATTTTTAAATAAATAAAACGATTTAAATAAATAAAAAATGATTTTAAATACCGACTTATGACGTGGCTCGACCTAGGCCGTCGATCATGGACGGACGCAAATTTTTGAGAGATCCATCGGTTGTTATTGCTCGGACGCTTTTTTCTCTGTTTGCAAGCTCGGAAAGGCATTTGCTCGGCAGCCGACCGAAGACAGGGGGTCTCGGCAGGTCGAGCGACGTGGCGCAATCTGGGCCATCGGATGACGACGCGCATCTCAAGACGGGCACATTTTCCAAGAAAATACTATCTTGTCGCCTGGTGTCCACGGCAAAATCTGGGCCGTCTGATCGAGATCATGCGCGAAAGTTGAGGAGAAAGTGAGTTTTCTCCGTTTGCGAGCTCGGAAAGGCACTTTCTCGGCAGCCGACCGAAGACAGGGGGTCTCGGCAGGTCGAGCGACGTGGCGCAATCTGGGCCATCGGATGACGACGCACATCTCAAGACGGGCACATTTTCCAAGAAAACACTATCTTGTCGTCTAGTGTCCTCAGCAAGATCTGGGCCGTCTGATCGAGATCATGCACGAAAGTTGAGGAGAAAGTGAGTTTTCTCCGTTTGCGAGCTCGAAAAGGCACTTGCTCGGCAGCCGACCGAAGACAGGGGGTCACGGCAGGTCGAGCGACGTGGCGCAATCTGGGCCATCGGATGACGACGCGCATCTCAAGGCGGGCACATTTCTCAAGAAAACACTATCTTGTCGCCTAGTGTCCTCGGCGAGATCTGGGCCGTCTGATCGAGATCATGCGCGAAAGTTGAGGAGAAAGTGAGTTTTCTCCGCTTGCGTGCTCGGAAAGGCACTTGCTCGGTAGCCGACCGGTCTCTTTGCTGGCGTGGTCGGATGGCGTATGGTTCGGCTCCCTGTCCCGTTATACCGAGCTAGTTGACTTGGCGAAGAAGAGAGTTGTGTTGGGCCTTCGCGACGTTTCGAGAGCGGCCCAAGAGTCGCACTTTTTCGTTTGGAAGTCCAAGGGACGTTCCTTTTTACTATAAATCTTCACCCCCCCCCCCCCTTAAACCAAGTCTCATTATTTACTTTTACTCTCTCTCTTCAGTTCTTACTTTTATCTTCGAAGTTTTTAGCTCCCTGGTGGTGGTGCTAGCTGTCGCGGCGAGGCGTTCCTTGTCTCCGGTGAACTTTCCGACCGTACCTATCACTTCGAGGTCAGTCTCTCTCCCTTCTCTTTTAGAAAAATGGTTAAGATTACGGATGAGACCCCCGCCTCGGAGCAAGCCGTTGGCCGAGCGGGTGGAGGAGAGGAGATGGTGGTTCTGGAGCCGACCGATCAGCACGTCGTACGTCCGGATAGAGAGGGCGAAGTAGCCGAACTGCCTAAGGAAGTCGCGGCGGTGTCCCAGAAGGGTAAGGCGGTGGTCACGATCGTGGAAACGCCGAAGACAGCGGGAGCGTTCGGTCGGCAGCCCATTGCTCTGTTGAGCGTGGGAGGTGTACGGGACTATGCCGAGGACATTTTGCAGAAAGTGACCCAAGGCACGGCCAAGGCGGTGGAGGAGAATGAGCCGAGAGAGCTGTCCGAGGTGGACCATACCATCTCGTCTCTTACGGAGGCCGACCTTCACCTGATCCGAAAGGGCTTCCGGATCCCTACCGACTACGCATTGCTCCTCCCCGGGCCGGGTTTCCGAGCCAATACGAAATCTTCGTCAGACGTGTGTGTCTTTCCAGTCGACTCCCTCATTGCCGGACTCCGCTTCCCTCTCCACCCGTTCGTTGTGGATGTCTTGACATGGTACGGTTTGTGCCCCGCCCAGCTGATGCCGAACACATGGAGGCACGTCATGGCATTCGTTCTCCAGTGCCAAGAGGTTGGTGCCGAGCCGAGTATGTTACTCTTTCGGAGCCTCTACCGACCTTGTCAGCCAAGGCGAGACGAACAAAGGTTCTATCTTTCGCCACGAACGGGCGTGAAATTGATCGAGAATCCGGACTCGATCAAACATTGGAAGGAAAAGTATTTCATCATCCGAGCCCCCGGCGCCGTGGGTGATACCGACAGTTTGGGCGAAGGATGGCCTGCCTAAGCGAACCAAGAAGGAGCCGGTGCTGAGTGACGAGGAGACAGAGGTCCACAAGAAGCTCCTCGCCTGCCAGCGCTAAGCTGGAAGGATATTACCAAGGAGGATTTGTTCCGAGGGGGTCTCAGTCCGATCGACCCTAGTATGCTTCTGGTATTTATACTCTTTGCTTAAAGTTCATGAAAATTTTTCTAAGTTTTTTCATTCGGTTTGTGCAGAGACGATGAAGCTGGACTACAAAGCTCTGATGGCGAAGGGCAGGTCGGAGCAGGAGGCGAAGAAGAAGAGGCCTTCGGCGGGGCCTCAGGACGGCCGAGCCTCGAAGAAGCCTTCGGTCGCGAAGGTCACCGAACAGCCGAAGGTCATGGTCCTCGAGCAGGGGGAAGTCATGGTCCTCGACCCTCCTGCCTTGGGTGCGCCGACACCGACCTCAAAGGGGGATGCTCCCGGTTCGTCAAGCGGTGCGTTCGGCGTGAAGGAGGTGCTGTCCCTCCAAGTTCCGCCCCTCACTGCCGAGGCGGAGACGATTTTGACCGAGCGTCATAAGCAGATCTTCGTCCCTGACTGGCAGGTGATGAATGTCGACGGCTTCTTGGGCGACGGCAACATCTGCATGGAAGCGGTGAGGCACTTGCCGACCCCAAAAGATCGAGCGACCCTAAAGGTCGGGCTAGCAGGGACATCGCGATGCAGATTGCTCGGAATACCATGTCGGTAAGTAGGCCGAGCTCTCCCTCATCCAAATTTCTTTCTTAGAATTTTTCTAAGTTCTTGGGTTCGGGTTCTGATGTGCCGTTCTTTTTTCAGACCCTCTGCCACTTCAATTTCCTGCTCGAGGAGTTTGCGAGTAAGGAACAGGAGAATGAATGGGAGAGGGCGGAGCGAGTTAAGGTCGCGAAGCAGCTTGATGCCGAGCAGCTCCTCTCGACGAAGAGGAGTGCCGAAGTGGCTGGGCTGGAGAAGCGGCTGGCCGAAGCCATTCAGCTGTCGAAGGACGCGGCGACCAAACTTGAGGCCTCGGAGAAAGAGGTTGCTGAGCTGAAGGAGGAGCTGGCCAACGCTCGGTCGGAAGCGGAGAGGGCTCGGAAGAGGGCCGAGAAGATCATGGCCAAACACCAGAGGAAGGTGAAGAAGGTGAAGAAGGCTGTACAGGAGGAGGCCGCGCAACACATGCTCCAGAACATGGAGGACGCCTACGGTCGAGCCTTGCTCCACGTGGCTGCCAGGAACCCGGGCTTCGATGCGTCCTCCTACCGTTTTTACGACCCCGTGGAGGGGGAGGAGGAGGTTCCCAAAGGGATGCTCGGCCCCGAGGGAGAGACGGAAGGCGTCGAAGGCCCTGGAGAGACCGAGGGCGAGGGCGAGGAGGAAGACGACTCCGAGGAGGAGAGCGGGAGCGAAGGCGAAGACGGGGGCGACGGCGAGGACAAGGTCGGGGGGTCGACGGACCCGAACAACAAAAAGGTCGACCCCTGACTCGGTTGTCTCTTTTAGTCTTTCGTTGTTTTGTTTCTTTTTGTAAGCCTAACTGCGGACTGGCCACCGCTCTTTGTAAGACTTTCTTCTCGGTTTTAAATGAAAACAGTGTGTTTGGCCAGAATTTATCCAAGTGTTGAGTCTCGGATTTGCGTGTGATTAGTTGTAGATGTTTCCATGTATTGTCCCATCAGATTTATCTCTGCTTTTCAGATGAAGTTCGGTCCGATCACGGAGGTTTCGTACCTCCGTAAAGAGTTGGTCAAGACGAAGCGAGAGCTGTCACTGAGCCGTGATAAGCGTTTTTACTTATTTTTGGAACTGGGGGAGGTAAAGGTGCTGGCCAGGAGGAAGTGTCGCGAGTTGGCGCAGCTACGAAAACGACCCCCGGTCTCTGCTCTTGAGGGCGAGGTCGAGCGGTTTGGTGGGGAGCTCGCCGTCGCCGAGCAAAAGAACGAAGAGCTCTCGGCCAAAATCCGACACTTGGAGGTAGCGGGGCGAGGCCGTTCGGCGGAAGAAGAGAAGCTTGCTTCCGAGCTGGAGAAGGTGTCATCCGAGCGCAAGAAGCTGCTAGCCGAGGTCGACAAGCTTAGGAGGATTACTATAGATAGGGGGATCGAGGCCACCCATTACCGACGGCTTGCGACCGATAGTGCCAACGCCTCGGGCTCGTCGAGGCTCCCTCGACTGAAGAAGTTGGCAAAGGACGATGCTTTGAGGGATAGAATCATCGAACTGGAGGAGGAGGTCGCGTCGCTCAAGCCCCTGCCCGACAGAGCCAACGTCCGGAGCACGTCGTGTACCCGCGAAGAGAGCGAGAGAGGGATTACATTTTACGAACTTGCGACACGCTTGCCTATGACCAGGCAGAGTCCAGCCGACGCTCAGAGCAGTGTTGCCGTCTCGTCGAGCGGAGCCTCTGTCGGTGCCGCAGTTAGAGCCAGCAGCGAATGGGGGTCGCGCTTCGTTGGTTTAGGATCGAGCTCGGAGGGCAGGCCTCGTCGTCCTCGCGTTTCCCTAAACCGAAGCGTTCCCCTTCCGAAGAGGCCCTAATCATGTCGTTTTTCATTTTTGTTGGTTGTTGTAAAACCTAATTGTAGGGTCGGTTCGGCCGTCTGTAACACTATTATATCTGAATGCGAATCTGAAAGTGTTGGACTTCGGCAGTATATTGAAATTTTGCTATTCGTTTTCCCTTCTTTTCAGCTCGTGGTGGCAGTCCATGACTCGGATTCCAACAGCTCGAACGAGGATGCTGAGACCGAGGTGATTTCAGGGGCGACGAAGTTCAGCTCATTGAAGTGCCGAGAGCGGCTTCGTGGCGTGGAGCTGAAGTTGCGTCGGGCTGAGAGCGAGCGGGCCCACCTCCAGTCCGTCCTCGGCCAACGGGACGCCGAGATCCAACGCCTGGAGGGTAGGATCGTCGAGGTGACTCCCGTAGGGGAGGATGAAGACTCGCAGTCTGCTTTTAGCAACGCTCTTCGGGTCCAATGTATTCGGCACAATCAGTCGAAGATAATAACCGGGCGAGACGATTTGGTCTATGAGATCCATCACTTGCAGACCGTGGAGGCGAAGCTTCGGAAAGAGGTAGAGGAGCTATTGGCCGAAGTGGATGGGCTGGCGACCGAACAGACCAGTGAGGATATTTCTGTTTGAACGCCAAGTGTTGTGGGTCGGCGTTGTATTTTTGTTTTCTAATAACACTTTGAGATCATAGAAAGATTGCTTTGTACTATGCCCAGATCATTAATAAAATTTCTTTTTAAGAACTGGCATCCCTTTTGTTGCTATGCGTATCGATCTCGTGTAAGTGTGTCGGTCGTGTCGAGGTCTACGAACCGAGTGTGTCAGTTCCGTCGGCGAGAGTATCGAACCGAACCGGTTCCTATGAGAACAGTATCTTGTCGTTTAGTGACTCTGACAAGGTACGGCACGAATCCCGAGGCGGCTCAGTCCCCAAGAAAACGCTATCTTGTCGTCTAGCATCGGTGGCAAGATCTGAGCCGTTGAATGTAGGCACGAATCTCGAGGCGGCTCAGTTCCCAAGAAAACGCTATCTTGTCGTCTAGCGTCGGTGGCAAGATCTGAGCCGTCTGATCGAGATCATGCACGAAAGTTGAGGAGAAAGTGAGTTTTCTCCGTTTGCAGGGTCGGGAAGGCCCCTGCTCGGCAGCCGACCGAAGGCGTGGGGTCTCGGGCTTCGGCTGCTAGGCAAGATTGTTCAGATTAAGTGGCCGGACGTAGCTTCGGTATCCCTCTACTAGCGAAGCTGAGGGGTGGACCATTCCTAGTCTGCCGCGAAGCAAGCTTGGGGGGACTGGGAGCCAAGTGTTGGACTCCGGGGCCATTGGTGTAGTTCGACGGTTGTGGGAGCAATTCCGAACGGCGATCTACCTCTGGCTCGTCCGGGGACGAGCCGAAGAGGTAAAGTCGAGCCGAGTGTTGGACTCCGAACCATCGGTGAGTTCAACGGTTGTGGGAGCAGTTCCGAACGGCGATCTACCTCTGGCTCGTCCGGGGACGAGCTGAGGAGGTAAAGTCGAGCCGGACATGGACTCCGAACCATTGGTTGAAAAATAACGAATAACAGTGAAATAAAGGAGGAGATATGTAAACAAGTTTGTAAGCAGGAAAGAGCATTCTTTATTGATAATCGACAGCGAACCGTTTTACATGTTACAGCCTATGAAAATAGATTACAAATTAGAGGAGAGGAATAGCTCGATATCCTATGATACTTAGAGTGGCGCTGGGGCGCTTTCTTGGTATTTTAGGAGGTGGTCGGCATTCTAGGTCCTCGGAAGCTCTCTGCCCTCTAGGTCTTCAAGACGATATGCTCCGGGCCGAACTACCCTCGTGATCCTGTACGGCCCTTCCCAGTTCAGAGCCAGCTTGCTCTTCTGATTGGGGAAGGATATGGCCAATTTTCTCAAGACTAAATCCCCTTGCTTAAGATTGGTGGGTCGGACCTTCTTGTTGTATGCCAGTTCAACCCTTCTTCGGTAATTCTGCTGCCGAATCGACGCTCTTTCCCTCAGCTCGTCTATCAGATCTAAGTCTGCCCTGAGGTCCCTGGCGTTCTGTTCCTCGTCGTAGGCTACAAGCCGAGGGGAAGGTATTCCGACCTCGAGGGGTATCACGGCCTCGGACCCATAGGTGAGGTTGAAAGGGGACTCTCCTGTAGGGGTCCGCTTGCTCGTGCGGTAGTTCCATAGGTCGTTGGGGAGTTGGTCGACCCATAGGCCTTTGGAACTTTTGTCCAACCTTTTCTTGATGCCTGCGAGGATTTGCCGATTAGCGTTTTCTGCCTGTCCGTTCGACTGAGGGTGGGAGACGGACGAGAAGCGCTGCTGGATGGCAAGGTCGTCGCACAGAGCTCGGAACGCTGCGCCGATGAACTGAGTCCCGTTGTCCGTCACGAGGACACGGGGGACGCCGAACCTGCAGATAATGTTCTTCCAGAAGAATTGTACCACCTTGTTCTCGGTTATTGTGGCGAGGGGCTCGGCTTCGACCCACTTCGAGAAGTAGTCGATGGCTACGACCAAGAACTTGAATTGACCCGGAGCTGGAGGGAAAGGCCCTAGTAAATCCATCCCCCACATTGCGAAGGGGATAGGACTTGATAGGGAGGTGAGGTTGGCTTGAGGGAGGCGACGAATACTGGAGTGTCTCTGGCAAGAGTTGCACTGCCGAACGTGTCGCTCGGCGTCTTGAAGGAGGGTTGGCCAGAAGTACCCATAATTCAAGGCTTTCCGAGCTAAGGACCTGGATCCTGAGTGTGCCCCGCCGATGCCCTCGTGGAGCTCTTGTAGGGCATAGTCGGCCTGTTCTGGAGAGAGGCATCTCAGGTATGGTCGGCCATCAAATTGAGAGAAGGAACATTTGTACAGGACGCCCTCGATCAAGACATACCGCTCGGCTCGGGTTCTGATTCGGCATGCTTCTTTGGGATCCTCGGGTAGGACCCCGTCCCTCAAGAATTCTACCAATGGCTTCATCCAATTATCCTGCAACATGATTGGCAGCGACTCCACCGAGCCGGGTGTCTCGTCTTCTATGCTCGGCCTAGAGAGGACTTCGATCAGTACGGTCTGTTCAAGACCTTGTAGGGAGGATGAGGCCAACTTGGAGAGGGCATCGGCCTGCGAATTCTCCTCACGAGGAACTCGTTGAATGAGCGCCTCTTCGAACCGACTCATGAGGGCCCGGACCTTAGCGAGGTACTTCGCCATCCGCTCGTCTCAGGGCCTCGTACTCGCCCAAGACTTGGTTCACGATAAGCTGGGAGTCGCTGTGGATCCGAAGGCGCTGTGCCCCGGCACTTCGTGCGAGCCCGAGACCTGCGATGAGCACTTCGTACTCTGCCTCATTGTTCGAGGCCCTGAAGTTCATACGAATCGCGTACTGGAGGACGAAGTCGTCAGGACCGTTCAGGATGATACCTGCGCCGCTTCCTTCGTTACAAGAGGAGCCGTCCACGAAGACCGTCCAAGTGGGGGGTCCATTCGGGACGTGGCTGACCTCAGGGATGGTGGACTCTACGATGAAGTCGGCGAGGGCCTGTGCTTTAATTGCCGTCCGAGGTTGGTAAGAGATGTCATGCTGGCTCAGCTCTATGGACCACTTCATTAGTCGGCCCGAGGTCTCAGGCTTGTGGAGGATCTGTTTTAGGAGTTGGTCGGTGAGGACAACGACCGAGTGGGATTGAAAGTACGGCCGAAGCTTCCTCGCTGCCATGACCAGGGCGTAGGCCATCTTCTCTATCTTCGGATAGCAGAGCTCGGCGTCCTGAAGCACTTTGCTCACGTAGTAGATGGGCCTTTTGGCCCGGTCCTCCTCTTTCACCAAGACGGCACTTAGGGTCTGCTCGGAAGCAGCCAAGTAAATGAAGAGAGTCTTGCCCGGGACCGGTTTGCTGAGCAGAGGGGGGTTCACCAAGTAGGCCTTCAGTTGGTCGAACGATTCCTGTTGTGGTTGACCCCATTCAAAACCCTTAGCCCCCTTGAGTGCTTTGAAGAAGGGGAGGCACCTTTTCCCAGACTTCGAGAGGAACCGGCCGATAGCTGCGAGCCGACCAGTCAGCTTCTGGACCTCCTTGACATTCCGGGGCGGGGCCATGTCTAATATGGCCTTGATCTTTTCGGGGTTGGCTTCGATCCCTCGCTGGCTCACCATGAAGCCGAGGAACTTTCCCGAAGAGACCCCGAATGCACATTTGTTCGGGTTCAGCCGCATGCTGTGCCTCCTCAACACGCCGAAGGCCTCCTGGAGGTCGGCCACGTGGTTAGTGCCTCGGATACTCTTGACGAGCATGTCGTCAACATATACCTCCATATTCCGGCCTATCTGGTTCTGGAATACCTTGTTGACGAGGCGCTGATAGGTGGCGCCCGCGTTCTTCAACCCGAACGGCATGACCCAATAGTAGTAGAGGCCCTGGTCGGTGATGAAGGAGGTCTTCGGAATGTCCGGGGGGAACATTCGAATTTGATTATAGCCGGAGAAGGCGTCCATGAAGCTGAGGAGCTCATGGCCCGAGGTGGCATCAATGAGGGTGTCGATGTTCGGAAGAGGGAATGGGTCCTTCGGACACGCCTTATTGAGGTCGGTGAAGTCGATGCATATTCTCCAAGAGCCATTGGACTTCTTGACCATTACAACATTGGAGAGCCACTCGGGGTAGTTTACCTCTTGTATGAACTTAGCCTTCAAAAGTTTATCCACCTCCTCCTTGATGGCCTGCTGTCGCTCGGGAGCGAACTTTCGTCTCTTCTACTGAACCGGTTTGCACCCCGGTTCGACACTTAGGCGGTGGACTAGCAACTCCTCGGAAATGCCGGGCATGTCCGCGGCCGACCATGCAAACAGGTCGCAGTTATCCCGGATGCATTTAATCAGGTCAGAGCACAGCGCGGTCGGCAAAGACTTGCTGATGAGGAACCTTCGGCTCGGGTCCTCGTCCGAGAAGAGCACTTCTTCTAACTCGTCCGCCGGCTCGGACGTTGGCCGAACTTTCGGCTCGGGGATTTCTAGTGTCTCGAGCGAGAGCACTGGTCCCCCAGTGGAAGTCATGTAGCACTTCCGGGCTGTCTCTTGGCTTCCCCTGACTTCCCCTACTCTCGACCGAGTGGGGAACTTCATTTTGAGATGGTACGCTGAGGAAACTGCTTCCAGGGCAGCTAGGCCGGGTCGGCCCAGAATGACATTATACGCTGCCGGGACGTCGACGACCATGAAGTCCATCGGCTCGGTCCGGGTAGTAGGGGTGCTTCTAGCAGTCACGTCTAGGGTTATCACCCCCTCGACTGTTACTGGGACCCCCGTGAACCCGTGGAGTGTGTAACCGGCCGGCTTGAGACGGTCCCGGGACAGCTGCAGGCCTCGGAAGGCCGAGAGAAAGAGGATGTTCACCTGAGCTCCCGTTATCTACTAGGACCCTCTGCACCTTGAAGTTGGCCATGCGAAGGTCAATGACGAGGGCGTCACAGTGGGGAGTTCGGACCCCTTCGAGGTCCTCATCGGAGAAAGTCACCGAGACTCCGAGGCCTTTCGGGGGAGGGGCGCTGTGAACCGAGTTGACCTCTCGGACGAAGGCCTTCCGAGAGGAGTTGGAGGAACCCCCATAGGCCCTCCGTGGATGAGGTGCAGGACCCGCTCTTCCTCGAATTCGGGCGTCTCCTCGCGCCGTTCGGAGCGCTTGTTAGCCCCCCGAGGCAGAGGAGTGCCGCGATCCGCCCGATCGCTTGCCTTAACAAATTTAGTCAGTTGCCCCCTCTGGATAAGGGCCTCTATTTCATTCTTCAACGCTCGGCAGTCGTTGGTGTCATGGCTGTGGTCCCTGTGGTAACGGCAAAATTTCTCCTTATTCCGCCTCTTAGCCGGGGTGTTCATCCTCGGAGCTGGAGGGATGACCCCCTCCTTCTCCACTTCCATCAGGATGGTGGAGATGTTGGTGGTGAGGGGAGTGAACTTCTCGAACCTAGGGAAAGGTCGGTGCTGACCGCCGTTGTCCTTCTGCATCTTCTTCGATCTCTCCCCCTCGGTCGCCTTCCTCTTCGATCCGGAGGCCGATCCTCCAAAGTTCGGGAGGCACTCGGCCTCTTCCGCCCGGATGTACTTCTCGCACCTTAGGAGAAGGTCGGCAAAGTTGTGCGGGGGCTTCTTGGCAAGGGACGACCGGAGGTTGGAGTTGAGGACGTTCGATTGGAACGCAACAGTCGCCACTGACTGGTCTAGGGAGTCGATGGACCTGACTTCTGCGGTGAATCTCTTCACGTAGTCCCTCAGTTTCTCTCCCCATTCCTGCCGCAGGTTAAGCAGGGAGAGGCTCGTCTTCTCGGCCCGCCTGCTACTCACAAAGTGAGTAATGAACAGCATTTCGAAATGCTCGAACGAGAAGATGGAAGAGGGGGCGAGCCTGGAGTACCACTCCCGAGCCGACCCCCGGAGGGTGGCGGGGAAGGTCTTGCAGAGCATAGCGTCGGAAGCTTGGTGGATCAGCATTAATGTCTTGAAGCTTTCGACGTGATCAACTGGGTCGGACTCCCCTGAGTACGTTTCAAACTACGGGGGTTTGAAACCTCTCGGTATGGGGGCCTCCATGATCGTCCGAGAGAAAGGGGGTCTACTGGGCCGGACCGTCCCTGCTCTGGACTCCTCCTCTCTGTCTATGCGACCAATGCGCCTCTCCACCTCATGGAGACGGCGGTTGAGGGCATCGTCCCTCCGCTGGTAATCATACGACCCCCCGGACTCTTCCTCATAGGAAGGGGAGAGGGGACTACAGGCGCCGGTAGTCCTGGGATCGGCGAGGACTGGGAACCCTCGGGGGCGTTGGAGCCCTCTAGGGCACTTTGGTTGTTCTGCCGAAGGTTGAGAGCCTGCAGTACGGTGTCTTGAAATTGTAGGAACTCGGCACGAGTGATGGGCGCATCATTGTTCCTGCGATGATGCCGATCCGCGGGGGAATGTGGCCTCCTCCTTCGGCGCTCAGGGCGATGCCGCTGGGCCCCTTCGGTCCGGAGACCGTCTGCCGTCTCGGCGGTGAGGCGACCGCTCACCACGATGCTGGCGGGAGGCTCCCTCTCGGGCCCGCCTCTCGTCTAGGTGGGTGCGGAGGTCCTCATCTTTTTGGCGGTTCAGGATCGTGTTGCGGAGGTCGGGGTGATGAGAAGCCATTGAGTCCGAGGACTCATTATGGACCGAGACATGGTCTGGGTTGAGGGGCTGCTTCTGTCTCCGACCGTTATGACCGGCAGGGCCATTGGTTGGTTGCTGTTTGGGAAGAGGAGGTTGGCCCTGCGGGGCCGGTGGAGGAAGTTCGGGCTGCGGAATAGGATTGACAGGGGCTCCCTCTGTAGGGTCGGCGGGATTGGTCCCGCGATTGGACCCTCTAGATCTGACCTTCTTTGGAGGCATGGTCGGAGAGGACGACAAGGAAGGGGCTGAGGCTGTTCGTGTGGCTTTTCCCACAGACGGCGCCAATCTGTTACCGCTGATTTCGGTGTGGGGGTAAACAGATGAGATTTGTGAGTTCGGGAAAACCTGAACAGCTGATCCAAGCCTTCTTGCTCCTGCCGCGACCTGCAAAGAAGTGCGAGACACCGGGGTTGATTCCGGCGACGCACCCTCCGACGCTCTTGTCAGTAACCAGTGGTGATTAAAGAAAGAGCTTAAGGTGGAAAAACAGTGATTACCTGGTTACAGTGGCAGAGGGGAGGTATTTATAGTCGCCAGGGGAGTGATTAGAGGCTTGATTCCCTGTGTAACTGCTAGGAGAAAAATCCTTACAGCCTGTTTAGGAAACTAACCCCTGATTCCCGGTGAGAGCAAATCAGGCTCGTTGACTTGGTCGAATCAGTGATCCTGATTTGTCTCCTGTTGGTCTGGTTTCGCTTCGGGTCGGGACCCGTACCCAATTGGGGTGGACCCGTTCGTGGGTTATTAGATCTGTGAGAAGGAGATCCAGTACCCGCTTTGGATCCGCTTGTATGTGAAATTACCGTTTTACCCCCGAGCTTCAAGATTCGCGCCCAATCTGGACGGTTCCGATTTAACCCCATTTTTAGCCATATCAGTACTAAAAAATAGAAATAATCAGGTTGAGAACTAAAAATTCAAATAGAAAAGTGCAAAATGCAAAGCAATAGGTGATATACACCATACTAAGTCATAAACTCCTAGTAAAACTATCACCTCTCTCTAGATCATCCTCCTCTAGGATTGCAACTCCATGTTTCAGTTGTACGTATTTTTCTAAATATTTTCTTCATTTCAGTTATCTATGTTT
Source organism: Hemerocallis citrina (assembly GCA_017893485.1). Classification (NCBI taxonomy): domain Eukaryota; kingdom Viridiplantae; phylum Streptophyta; class Magnoliopsida; order Asparagales; family Asphodelaceae; genus Hemerocallis; species Hemerocallis citrina. The sequence goes on along the minus strand of CM030367.1, from coordinate 60,575,214 downwards.
TCCCCGTTCTTTTGAAATCACCTGCATACACTTGGATATTCAATTATTTTGTTAATTAGTGTTAAAGCCCATTCTAATTATTAATTATAGCTGTAATCATTATCAATGCTTAGAGATTTAAACCCAAACCCTTTAACCCTAATCTCTGTCCAAACCCGAAACCCAATTGCAAACCCTAACTTATTAATCGAAATCTCTATTTAAACCCCACTAATCAATTCCCTAATGACCTCTTAAACCTAATTTCCTTCCCAATCACACAGCCGCCAACCTCCATCTTCCCCATACCCTGAACTCCACTGCAACCCATCATCTTCAACCCTGATCTCCATTCCTTCCTCCTCTAAACCCACTTCATCTTCTCCTTCTCCTGAACCCACCACCAAACAACTCCTCACCACTCCTAATAGATCCCGAGACTCACCTCCTCCATGAGAAGAAAATTTCTAACAGTTAGAATATATTATGAACGCAGTGAAGTGCTGCTACTTTAGGTTTGATCATTTACCTCCTTATACAATGACAGCTCTGAGTCGGCAAACTACCCAATACAATATTGATAAGGGTGAAAATCACAGCTGATCGGCACTGTACGATTCCGACATGAATCTCGAGGTTCCTAAAGTCTAGACAACGGGCTCAGGAATAGTTTACGGGCCTTCTGCAGGCCCACCATCTGAACTCAACCCACCAGGGGACAGTTGACTAGTCATTTAAGGGCAGTAATCAAATCCCCTTTAATCATGAGATTAACGGCTCCATCATATCCCTAATTGGTGGGATTTAATTAGGCAGCTGGGAAATCTTTCCCAAACAGATTCCCACTAGCCTATAAATATAGGTTTACCTCCACGATTACAAGGTAATTAATATTTTTCCACTAATCCCTACCTTTACTCTCTCAGTTGCTGACTAGATTATCGGAGGGCCTATCGCCGGGAATACTCCCAGTGTCTCAGACTTTTGCTGGTGTTCGGCAGCTGACAACCCCCACCATATCCACATACTCCACTTGCATATTAGCCTCTCATCAGCGTCAGATCTACGGTTGAGATCTGTGTTTCCTCCTCAACAATTTAACTAATCATTTGTTGCTCCTACACCAAAAAACAGCAGCATCAAGTATGCTATTAACTGATTCAAATACTTTTAGCTTCAAGTAGGGCAAAGGATTATCAAGAAAAAACCTGGATTATTAAAACATCAAGCAGCACATAGAAATGTCACTATATAATACTTAAACGTAAAACATCTACCCCAAAAATTTGTAGAAGAAAGAAAAATTTGAATTCTTAAGTACTCCCAACAAGCACCAGCTATCCTTAGAGCTAGTATCGGGTCCTATTGGGTTGGGTCCTCCATTACTCGGACCCGGACCCGGACCCGGTACCTGACGGGTTAAAAAATTGGACCCGGACTCGAACTTGTGAGAATCGGGTCTAGGTCCGGGTCTGGGTCCTTATTAAAAAAACTTACCGTTGGGTCTGATAGTAGGGAATAAATATTTGCACTTAAGTATTTTTACACCCGATTACGGTTCTAACAATTTTTACACTTAAGTACATGATTGAATATTATATTTACACATTTATCTTCAACAAGTACTATTTACATGTATATCCCTATAACCCTATTATTCAAATTCCATATTTTTGGGGGTATTTTTTAATGGGTCCAAGTCCGGGCGGGTCTATTTTGAGCGGATCCAGACCCGGACCCAGACCTGGAAGTGCATCGGGTCTTATTTTAGGACCCAGAACCGTATAGATCGATTCGATTTCGGTCCAATGCCGGATGCGGATAAGGTCCGGGTCAGGTCCGAGTATCGAGTCAAAGTAACAACTCTAGCTATCCTTGTAGATGTAACTTCTCACCAAGAGAATCTTTATACTTAGTCAAAAAAACAGAGACTAGTTCACCATTGACTGAACTTCACCACAATTTTGCTGCTTGGAAAGATTTCTAGCAAAGATATCTAATATGGGTGAAAATCTAATTGAATCAAGGCCACACGATTGTGGTGTGAATCAAAAATCTTATAAAGACAGAACGGTAATTTTACAACAAATTCATGTCTGTATGAAAACATGGGCCGAATCTAGGTCCATCTACTCAAACAGACCTATAAGCAAGGAGTAATCTACAACCCAATAAGAGGAATCTTGGCTAATTAAAAGCTCTTGACCAAATCCTCTATCCAAAATAGAGTTATCAACTAACTCTATGTCCTGACAATGACAATCAGCAGTTTAAATATAAATGATATTTTTCTCAAACTAATATTTTGTAACGAACTCATAGCCTATAAATACCCCCCACTCTCTTTATAGAATCAATCTATGGCAACAAAAAACTTCACTATTTTCTCTGAGTTCTGACTTGAGCATCAAAGGACCATTCATCGGGGACCACCCCGATGTTTAAACTTTGTGCAGGTTTGTCAATAACATCTCAGCTGTCGAATCCAGATCCAAGCTCTCTTAAAGGTCCAAATTCAGCAACAAGGAGTTCTCAACCATATTTCCCTACCACGGTCAACGATTAGACCTTTTGGTTTCCCCTTAAAATTCAAACTCATCATTTGATTACTCCCACATAAAAAAAGCAGTAACAGATTAATGCTGGCAGTGGAAAATCACAGATCAACATCTCAGATCAGATCTCGCAGGGAAAAAATAATTCTTTTTCCAGCTATGGCTCCCAAGGAAAAAGCAAAGGCAACCCTCTTCCTCCACCTCCTCCTCATATGGAGGACCCAAATCCTTCCCATCAACTAGAGAAACATCCTCATCAGCCTACTCAACTTCCCTCCAAAGAGGTTGTACCGGGGGCTCCCGACGATGCCGTTCTGAACCGCGTCATGAGCAGCGCATGGTTGAAAATAAAGGTTTAGTTCGCACCTCAACCCCCTATACGATGCCCTTAGTGGTGCCCAAGGTGAAACAAGAACTCTGCTAAGTCATTGTCACCGGACAACGAGGGTCTAACATTCGAGATCACTTGAATGAAAGGCAAGCAAAAGAGAAGGTCCCCCATCCAGGACTCTAGGGAAGTAAGAAAAGCTCATCTCCTCGAAGACAGAGGTCCAGAAGAAGTCCATCTCCTAGGGGGTGAAGAAGGTTCCCCCCACCTGTGAGGGGGAAAGAAGCCTGACTTCAGTAAGTTGACCAGTTCCCAGGAACAACAGGGAAGAAGAGAACCGCTACCATGAAAGAATTATGAAACTTCAAAGATGAGATCCTCCAAGCCCTCTTTGGTGCCTCTGATAGGGAATCGATAAACAAGCAATCACCATCCCATTCTTTCTCGATGCGGGTCTATTAGATCCAATGGGTAAGATAATGCAATCTTTCAACGCCTTCAAGATATGGAGATTCGCCAAGAAATGATAAAGCAAGAAGAGAGTCGCCAGGATAGAGCATTCCACCCTCTCCGATCCCCATTCTCCAGGTCGATCCTCGAAGCCCTTGTCCCAGTGAACTTCAAGACTGTAGCTTTCAAATAATATAATGGTGAGTCCAACCAGATAGTTCACCTTGAGAGTTTCAAAACTCTCATGATGATCCATCAAGCTCCCGACACCTTCCTCTGCAAGACATTTCCAATAACCCTGAAGGGATCAACATGATAATGGTTATCTCGTCTCCCTCCAGGGTCTATCTTCTCATTCGATCAGCTTGAGGAGCTCTTCTGGACTCACATTGTCACTAGTCGTTAGACCAGGAAGACAAGCGCTTCCCTGCTTGAATTGAAGCAAAGGGATAGGGAGTGTCTCAAGGATTATGTCTGGCGCTTCATAGTTGAATCCCGACCCATCCCTTTATTGGACTTGGCAGTAACCACTCCTGCCTTCAGAAACATTTTCAGCCACATCGAACTCAAAGCTCTCATCATGAGACCTGCTCAGGACTTCTCGGACCTGCTACAAAGGACTGAGAGTAAATCCGAGTGGAAAAGACCAATTATCCATAAGAACAAAAGGGGTATTCCTCCATAAATAAACAGAGGAAGAAGGAACCAAGAAGTCCTATAAAGATGCTTCGAAACAGCATCGTCCTCCTCTAGTACCTCGCTTTAGCAGGTCCATTACTCATAATGTCATCATCTTCATTGTCCTCATGAAGGTTGAGAATGATGGACTTCTCCGCCCCACCTCCTAAGATGAGCGTTTTAAGCAAGATAATGAAAAAGTACAAATCGTGTGCATTTCACATGGATTAAGGACACATCATCGATGACTGTCTAGCCCTAAAAGTGGAGATTGAGGCTCCAATTCGCTAGGGCTACCTTTCCCAGTTTACCCAAAAAAGCATTGGGCCCCCTGGCCTGGAGGGCTAACAAGTGCACCTAGAAGCCTTCCGAGTCATCAGACTCAGTGCGGCATGGTAGTTTTTCACTCCATCCTCGGTGGACCAATAGGGGAAGAGTCTAACTCCTCCAGGAAGGCATTCCTCTGAGAAGTAAACTCAGTACACAACATTCTTTGCTAAGGGCTCTCGAAGGTAATCGAACACCTCATTGCGATGCACTGGTAATTAGCATCAACTTGGACTCATGAGGTGCACTGCATCCTGGTAGACAATGGAAGCTCGTGAACATCCTATTCTTGGATGCATTTTAAGATCTCAAGCGCTCCTGGGACCATCTCAAACCTTTCGAGTACACCCTTTACGTGTTCTCTAGGGTACTAGTTCAGGTTGAAAGTATATCCTTTGATGTAATTACGGGGAAGGATCCAGCCACTCGAACGAAAGTACTCGACTTCATTGTCGTCGATGTGAAGGCTGCTTACAATGCCATCTTTGGTTGTTGGCGGCCCTTCACGTTGTGAACTCATCCTTCCATGTGAAGATAAAATTCCTCACAGCAGTAGGGTAGGAGAAGTTATGGGGAGCCAAGAGGCGGCATAAGCATGTTACACGGTTACAATGGGGGCTCGGTCCTCCCTCTTGATGCCATAGAACTCCCTCAAGAGAGGGTTCAAGTTAACTCTAAGCCCATAGATGAATTAAAGGAGACCCCCTTCTCCAAAGAAGATCAGACCAAGTGTTTTTGGGTAATCAGGGCTCTTCCCCCACCAAGTCAAAGAGTAACTTGTTGCTTGTATAAGGGAGAACCGAGACTTGTTCGCTTGGACTGCATCTGACATGTCGGGCATCTCCGAATACCTAACCATGCATTGTTTGAGCGTAAACCTGGATTTCATGCTCTTCCAACAAAGGCACCGTAAGTCCATCCTCGACAAACAGCAAGTAGTCAAGGAAGAAGTTGGCAATCTCCTAGCAGCCAACCTCATTCAAGAAGTTAGCTACCCCGAGGGCTAAAGAAAATGGTAATGGTAAAGAGAGCTAACGGACATGGAGAATCTGCATAGACTTCATCGATTTCAACATATCCGCAAGACCCTTTCCCACTGCCCAGCATAGATGCCTTGATCAATGCCACCTCCAAGCACAAGCTCTTAATCTTTATTGATGCTTTCTCGGGATACAAATCATATCCGAATATTTTGGCCAGACATCCCAAAGATGTCGACCAAGGCCACTACTGCTACTGGGTCATGGCTTTCGAGTTGAAGAATACTGGTGTCACCTACTAGTGCTTAGTAAACAAAATCTTCAAGAAGAAAATCGGCATAAACATGTAAGTCTACGTAGATGACATGCTTTTCAACAGCCTTAAGAAGAAAGACCATTTGTCTGACCTCCAAGAAGACTTTACTGCACTGAGGAAACATAACATGAGATTGAATCCTGCAAAATGTGCCTTCGGGGTCTCCTTGGGGAATTCTCAGGTTTCATGGTCAGCCATAGAGGAATTGAGGCATACCCTGAGAAGATCTAAGCCATACTTGACATGTCTCCCCTATCCACCATCAAAGAAGTCCAGAAACTCGCAGGGCATCTTGCTGCCATCGGTCATTTTCTCTCCAAGTCTGTAAAGAAGTGTCTCACATTCTTCAAGGATCTCCGAGGAGCAAAAGGTTTTGAATAGGGAGAAAAGCAGTAAGTGGCCTTTGAGCAGCTCAATGCATACCTAGTCAGTCCCCCAATCCTGAGCAAGCCTGAGCCGGGGGAGGTTCCCTAACTCTACATGACCACTTCCGATCAGACCCTTAGTGTCGTCTTGGTAAGGGAAGATGATAGAGTCCAGAAGCCAATCTATTATGTAAGCAAATTACTTCATGACAAAGCAATTTGATACTCTAAGATGGAGAAGATGCTCTTTCTCAATTATCATCCTCTTTTTTCGATGGACTTGACCACACATTGCTCATTAAGTTCCTACTCAAGCTAACCATCAAAGGGGAAGCACTAGAGCTCATGTTTGTCACCCTCCAGACACCTAGAGTTTATTGGATGAAGCCCTTGATCAACTTCCTCGACAAGAGAATCCCCATGCATATCCCAAAAAAGTAAGAAATATCCGGGTGAGGACTGAAAAACACATTACTTATCGAGGGAATTCTTTACAAGTGTTGGATGGTTGACCTTACTTGCGATGCCTCTCCCTTGAAGAGGTAAATTATGCTCTTAGAGAGGTACATGAAGAGATAGGTGGCAGCCACCATGGTGCGAAGTCCCACGCACGAACTTTTTCAAACATGGGTTTTATTGGCCCATAGTCTTCGACGACGCCCAAGAGTATGTTTGCTGATGCACCCCTTGCTAGAAGTACTCCTCCATTAAGTAGGTAGCCCCAAACCAATCTCATCTCCATGTCAAGCCATATTCCCTTCGCCATGTGAAAAATTGACTTACTTGGACCCCCCCCCCCCCCCCCCCCCCGCGCTACTAGACATAGAAAATTTCTAGTAGTAGCTATCAACTACTTTACAAAGTGGGTCGATGCTTAACCGCTAGCCTCCATCACCAAACACAAGGTATAGCAATTCTTCTGGAGGAATATTGTAACACCCCGAATTCCAAATACAAGTAATTCGTCGCACAAACACGATCTTTTACTTCAACTTCGTACAAATTTACAAGGAATTTAAAACTTTTTCATTTACAACATTGTTCTTTACAATAACACGGCGGAAATGAATAGGTACAATACAACATATGATAATGGAAGCTCTTCGATCTTATGTCAACTAATCACAGTGACTTCAAGTCCATGCCAAACCCAATCCTGCAACTAGAAAACTGTAGGCACGTCAGTTGCATACAACTGACACAATGTTATAATACAACGATTTCATCATCTTAACAATCACAATCTTGAATGCAGAAAACATAGACTATCCTAATTATGCCAGTATATGATATGACATAATGCCTAATGCAGACATTCACACTACGATGACACTAATGCATACTTGTCTGGATTCTATGCATCTCATACTACATATGTCCGAGGGCAGGCCCTTATCGTACTCCTCATTATAGGGTTCAATCCCTCGCCAAGCAACCTATTACCATGACTACTATGAGATTTAGACACTTTGCAAGTATTGGTTCTCGTCTCGGAATCCTGGAGATCAATCACACTCCGCGGATTATCCTGGGACCTATTTCATCCCTCGTCCCGGAATACTGAGATTGTCTCACTCTGCGAGTCATCCTGGAACCCCGATTACACAAATGTCTCATGAGCGTCGCTCTCATCCCGGAATACTGGAGATCAATCCCACTCCGTGAATCATTTTGGGGCCTATTTATCCCTCGTCCCGGAATACTGTGGATTGGCTCACTCCGCAGATCATCCTGGAGCTCTCTTACTCACGTTTGCTCTTGTTTCATCATATCTTAACTAGTGTTTGTCCTTAAGTTTAAATTGTAGTTATTAGGAATTAGAGCTAGCTTACCCACCAGACTTAAACCAAAACACTGAGAATATTAGCCAACATTGGTTACTTCTCAAATAGAAAGTTAAGCCACACTAGCTACTTCTCAAAATTTTCACATATCATAACCTACCGGTACTCTGGGTCTCGCTCAATCTCGAGAATCTAGCCATCTCAACATAAAGATCAACTAGGTTACATTTAATCTCTTCATAAAATTCTTCATTCATTAAGCATCATTTAACTTCTTTTATCCATTCTCTACGAGATTATTAATTATGAAGTAGCCAACTTCTTATAGTAACACTCAATAACATTTTGATGGATTCAAACCCTTATAAACATCACATGTTTAATATTCTAAATTCATCTTTTATTTACCTTCTAATTCATCATATAACAAGTCTTCCATAAATCCCAAATTTAAACTCATTTTAATAAGAACCTAACAATTTAGAATACACCATTACCTTCAATCATTTAACCACGTCGAATTTAAAGCAAAATAACTCAAAATTTGTTTCTCAAGATAATTTAATTTACAAAGTAATTTTGACAAAAAGAAACTTTTTAAATTGTTATTTAGTCCTCTCAATTACTCCAAATTTGCTCACTTTAAAGCAAGAAAATCTTTATTGAATTTAAACCCAAAATAATCAATCTAATACATCATCTAATGTGTAATGTAGATTAAATCTCTAAAATAAATCTCACAGTAGTATAGGATTATCTCAAAATATTCTAATAGTGTGCTAGAATAATTCTACATTTTTTTCTCCTAATTTAAAAACGTAAAGTCATTTAAAACCAAAAAAAATACAAAAAGGTGTATACCCAAATTCGAACCCAGGCACAGCAACGAGCTCAATCGCCCCACTAACCGGAAATTCCAATGGCTTTCGACGTAAAGATTTTACAGTAACTGATTTTAAATCTAGTTTGCCACTGAAGTATTAAAAAAGGAACAGACTTATTTACGACTCGAACCCACAACCTCTAGCACTGTACACAACCCCCTAGACCCCACGTGCTAGCCAGGCAGTGAAGCCTCGTATTCTGATTATATTACTATATAAATGTTTTTAACCTAACTCTGTTTCAAAATTCCATTAAAATTTCGATCTATCATTTTCCTCACATTGCTATTTCTTTTACATTTCCAGAGAACAATTTTCTCCAAACTTAGTACATTTGCACGAAATAAAACTTATAACAGTTCATTCTCGAAAATATATGGAAATTGTTATCTAACTTGCATGAATTTCTAGTAGTTCTATTTATAGAATTATATGAACCATTATTCCCTACACAACTAGATTTTGAGGAGTATTTACATTACTTAATTGCATATAGAGAAATCGATCTCATGAGTTTATTTTATAAAATTTCTACTAGATAGAAATCTATAAAACTCCTACACATACACACATTAATTCAATTATCGACCACACAATTATAATTAAGCATGCACTAATAAAATTTCTAGAAAAGCTACTTCACATACACATGCCAATTTCATTATCCATCTACATATTTCTAACATGCACAATTAATAATATATCAAAAGACAAGGAAAACACCCACCTCTTTGAAGAAGTTTATCAAACAAATAAAACTCCTAAAAGCCTTCCACTCCTCCTCCTCGAAAACGATGCTCCATCCTTGGACTCCCGAAAGCAACAACAGCACCTCTTGATTCTCTCTATCTCTCTCTTTTTTTGTTTTTGTTTTGTGTTCATATGAGGTTAGATTATTTGTATGGAAAATTAGGGAGTAGTTTTAGCAACCAACCACTCACACACTCACTCACACACTCACCTCACTCACTTACCCCACTCACTCACCCCACTATCTCCTATATACAACCATTTGAAAGAGTGCACATTGCACGTATGCACATGTGCACGTGTGCACGTATTTTGTACACTATCTCATTTTATTTTAACTTTTATTGTTTTATTCCATTTTAAATTCTTATTTTAATAAATACTCATATTCAATTTAGTATAATTATCCTAGTAAAAATTTTAGTGCACAACTTTGTAATTGATTGAAACTGTGTAAATTAAAGTCGCAGCTCTGTGAATCTAGTTTCCAAAATATTTGACAGACTCAGATTCCGAGATGTAGATAATGAGATATCATATTTTTCGTACTGCTAGGTCTGTACATTCCAGATTGTTACTTATAGCACACTGATATGTTTCACAAATTAAAATGTCATGTTAATAAATGAATGAAGACTTGATATTTATCAGCTTACTACTAGACATGATTATGAGTCTCTTTATAATTTTTATAAGACTTTTGAATGAATTTACAATCACTTTATATATATAAGAATTTGACCTTGGTCTGCTTCCTGAACGGTAGATCAGTAAAGAACTGTCTGGTTGACCTAGTTTCTATATTTATAAAATGTATCTTGTGAATATGCGTTGAAAACGGCATGAAGTCTATTTTTCGGAACATTTGACGGTACCTGATTTACTTTCCAGTAGCAACGGGAAAGTGGGTTTTTGTACAGCAATGTATTGCTATCCAGAATTGTAACTTCATGTCCTTGATTGTAAATATATTTATTTCTTGTATTTAACTAATTGATTAACTTGCATATCATGCATTGCATAGCCCTTGATACTCCTTGATCCTATCCTGACACTCGTTCTCATTGCGCATGTTAATTATTGTAAAAGAATAACAAGCCTGGGTAATAGGGGAAAGACTTAGTAGTGGACAATATAAGAGATTGTACTCGGAAGGGGGCCCGTGTTTCCCGTGTTACATGTTTACCGACCAAGTTACCGACCAAGTTTACCGATCAAATTACTGACCAAGTTTACCGATCAAGTTACCGACCAAGTTTACCAACCAAGTTTTATAGTCATGAGAAGACCCGAGTACATGACCTATAGAATTCACCACTAGCATCTAAACGTTCACATGATTTTATGCACCCGAACCTGTGGTATGGGACAAAGATTGTGTGCATTAGTTAGGACTGATAAAAAGATGGATAGACTTAAGACTTACACTGAACACGTGCATGACTCATGTTTACAAGTTATCTGTTACCTGTTACAAGTTGTATGATTCCTATTTACAAATTACAAGTTACATATTTATAAGTTACAAGATTCTTGTTTACACGATACATTTCCTGTTACATGATTTCTTGTTCCCGATTGGTTATATTTTGAGACTTGTTCAGTTCTTGTTTCCTTCTTGTTATATATATTGTTTCTCGCTATCATGGTTGTTCCATACTTGAATTGCTAGTTCTCATTGCTTTCCCGGTTATGCCTTGTTTCTTGTTCTTATTTTGTTTGTACTACTTGCGGCTCGTAGCTTACTCTAACGGGTATCATCCATCTTTCTTCTGAGTAAATGTTATACAGGTACAGATGATGGGTTACTAGAAGAACTAGAAAGACTATTATTGCATTGTGAATTCTCGAGTATACTGTAAGTTCTCTTATCCCAGATATTGGTTATTGTATTATATTCTTGTTCCTGTGATTATTACTGTATTGTTGAGCTTGCTGGTATTATACAGCTTATGAATGATATGAGTTGGTATACTTATATCATTCGCTGGGCCTCAGTTGCGTGCCCGTGTTTCCGTATAATGGGAAGTTACATATTGATACATACATACTGATATATAATATTATAAAATAATTATATATATATATATATATATATATATATATATATATATATATATAGGTTTGCCTGTGGGCACGTGCCTACGGCACGTCTTCAGAACAATGCAGCATATATATATATACATGAAAGTAAGCATTATAATATTAGGAATATAAAAGAAATAATTAATTGGTATAATATGAAAGAGTTGTAGATATCGTACAAAAAAAAGAAACTTACATGGTCATAGAGTGATGTTATCCATTACAGGAAGCAGTGGGATGCCAAACAAATGTTGTTGTTTAGTTCAATGAAGAACTTGCTCTACATATGAAGGAGGAATAATATTTGACGATTAACTTTGGTGTTTGTATTCTACTATCAGATATTAATATACTTTCTGAGATGTACACTATAATAATGTTAATGTATAATACTTGATACATTTATTTTATACCATTTTGGATGCATGAATTTGAACTTCCATCATGGAGTTTATGTAGCTCAATTTTGAGTAGTAGGACAAGAATTTGTTGTAAATAAAAGTCCATGTTTGAACAATTATAAATAGGGGTGTAAAATCCAACTTTTGGGAGTGCAAAATGATGATATTTAACTTTTAAGGAGATATTTGCAACTTTTGCTATAACTTTAGAGGTTGAAATTTACCCAAGTGAATATCCATTTAAATATTACATTGCATTTTAAATCAATCAGGAAACTCAGTGAAATTTTCTATACGAGCAATTATAAAAATCATTAAAACACTACAATTCCAAAAATTTACAAATCTGAAATCTCTGGAAATCTAAATTTTTGGATATATATATGGCTAAATATAAAAAAGTACACAAAGTTTTGAGCTAGTTTAAAAAAAGTACACAAAGGTTTTTTTTTTTAAAAAAAGGACACAGTTTCAAAAAATGCCACTGGGTTAGTTAGGGTTAGGGTTAAGGTTAGGGTAGGGTTTAAAAAAACCACTTTCATCTTTCATTTGTGTTTAAAAAAACCACATTCATCTTTTATTTGTGTTTAAAAAAAATCACTTAACTAATCAGATAAAATAAACTCCCCCAAACTAACCCTAACCCTAACCCTAACTAACCCAGTGGAGTTTTTTGAAACTTTGTGTCCTTTCTTTAAACAAAAAAACTTAGTGTACTTTTTTTAAACTGGCCCAAAACTTTGTGTACTTTTTTTATATTTAGCATATATATATATATATATATATATATATATATATATATAGAGAGAGAGAGAGAGAGAGAGAGAGAGAGAGAGAGAGAGAGTTAAATCTTCCATTGCATTTGAAATCAATCCGGAAACTCAGTGAAGTTTTTTATATAAGAAATTAAAAGAAACATTAAAAAATCTAAAAACCAGGAAATTTACAAACCTGAAATCTGAAAATGTAAATTTCTAGATAGATAAATAGAGAGAGAGAGAGAAAGTTAGAAATCTGAAAAAGTTAATAGAGGAGAGAGAAAGATAGTAATAAAGTGTGGAGGATTTTTGTTTTGGGGGAAACTTTTGGAGGAAAAATGTCTTTTGGGATGGTGAATGTGTGTCATTGATTTTGTTTTAATTGAAGGAGGACCACTTGATAGTTTTTTTTCCAAATTGCCTTGTGATTTATTATATAAATATCGATATACATATATATATGTATACAGTATGTTTGATTGGGAAATGAAAAAAACCTGTCTTAGAAAATAGTTTTTTTCCTGTTTTCAAAAAACTCATTTTGAATATAGATTTTGGGTGTGAAATTTTTAAATGGTTTATGCAGAAAATTGTATCCAAACAAAATTATCCTATGTTTTGATTTTTAAAACCAAAAACTATTTTTTAAGCCCGAAACAAATGCAACTTAGGTTTTTCTGAATTCGTTCTTTTGCCTTCCATATGCCACTAAAAAGAGAGAAAAAGAAAGATAGAATGAAAGCAAAAATGAGAGAATCTGACATACCGATTTTTTATGATGCAATATACATGTATGATTATGATTTATTATGATTTAATTATTTGAGTGGGCTTATTTGTAAGATGAGTTGACATGGATGAAAATTAGGTATGAAAAATATGATGAATTGTAATGAATAAGTGTAATATTTAAATATATTTGGTGACAAATGTTATGAAATTAGGGTTAGGTGGCATGCTCTAATCCATCCTATGCCACATGTCTTTCTTGGGAATTCTACTTATTCATTTTTACTTTAGAAAGAAAGAAAGAAGATGAAGGTTTTTTTTTCACACCGATCAAATTATGAACTACGCAAAATGTTTTAAAAAAATCACTCAAACCTTGGTCATTTATTAAAAATTCAACTCATCATTTATTTAATATTAAAAAACTTACTCAACTCCAGTTATCAAGCTACTCCTCGAATGATGTCACAGTTCGTTTAGTCTTGTAGTCACGTGGACGTCATGTGACTTATTTTGGGACCAGAATGACCATGCCCTTGCCGTGATCATTGTTCACAGTATAAATAAACCCCCCTCAACTGTTTCAAGTATATTTAAAAACCTTATTCAACTATTGGTTTTATTTTAACAAACATCCCTTATGAGCATCTGTAGTCGTCTTGAGTCAATTTTTGGGTATTTGGTAAATAGAAATGGAAAAACGGGTTTGTGTTGTAGTCATTAAAAGTCAAAATTTGGCTCAGACGAAAGATTATATATATATATATATCTAAATGCATTGAAGTAAGGGACAAAAGGTAAAAAAAAAATTAAAAATTAAAAATGGTGAGTGCAGTGAGGGACAAAAGGACAAAAAAAATAATTTAAAAAAAAACAAAATTTTGACAAATGGAGGGATGGCAGATGACGTCCCCAACCATTTGTCTTATGCAAATTGTGAAGGGACGGTAGATTGTCTACCGTCCTTCAAAAAAAATTTTTTTTTTAGAAATTTAATTCATCGGACGGGGAATAATCCCTTGTCTGATGAGTGTGCGTGGAAAAAAAACTCTCCGACAGAAAATCTTCTTCCGTCTGATCACTCCGACGAAAAATCATCTTCCATTAGCTATATTTTGGCAATTGCCATTTCGGATGCCAAATATAGCCGGCTACTGTAGCGTCGCAACCCAAATTTTGGGTATTTGGCCAACGACTACAGCGCCTTCTTCGCCAAAATTTGCAAAATTTGGTAAATTGGCCAACGACTACAGACGCTCTAACTAGCGAATATCATTAGTAACATCAATCATATGTGTACACATCATATATGTACATTTTAGTTTTCGTATTCATGTAACAACAACAATTTCATCAATAGCCACAGTTATTAAACTTCTAATATTTGCTCACAAATAGACTCAACTCAAGCACCAACAATTATCTGGTTCCAACCAAAAAACTGTGCATAATTTGAACATAGCATTAGCCAACTCATAATGTAATCCCCGTTTTCAATTATACGTATTTTTTGTGTATCTTCTGCATTTCGATTTTTTATAAAAATTTTCCATTTTCTTAAATTCGTTTTGCTTAAATTTATTTTTGGATCTCCTATTAAAGTCCATTTCTAATCATTAATTGTATTTTTAATTATTTTCAACTGACTATATATTTTAATACAAATCTTATTCTATTCTATAAGTTTATCTTTTATCTTATTTGGTAAAATATTAATGTTTTAGCCCAAATCAAATATATTATTATTATTGAATTATTTTAATAAATTTGTTAAACCCAAATCCTATTTTGTAATTTTTATTCTTATTATTCTTATTATTTGATATGGCTAAAAATGGGGGTTAATCGGAACCATTCACATCGGAGACAAATCTTAAAGCTCAGGGGTAAAACGGTAATTTCGCCTACAAGAGAGTCCAAAATGGGTATTGGATCCTCTCCCCAAGGACCCAATAACCCACGAATGGATCCACCAACAAGAGGGAGCGGGTTTTAACCCGCTGCGCACCCATTCCAGCAAGATAAAATCAGGGTCCCTGGTTAATCATGATCAACGGCCCTGATGTACGTCTATCTTTTCACTGGGATTTGGGGATTAAATTCCTTATCTGATTACGAGGAATATACCTTATCAGATTACATTCCTAATCTGTTTACAAGGGGAATATTCCATATCAGATCACGGGGATTACATTCCTAATCTGTTCCCTGAGATGCCTATAAATACCCCCCATCCATCTCCATTAAGAGGTAATCAATCTTTCACCAGTTTTTGCGCTCTTTCATAGTCTTCCAGATTACTAACTTGAGCGTCGGAGGGTGCGTCGCCGGGAACAACCCCGGTGTCTCGCACTTTTTGCAGGTGTACGGCGGGAGCGACGATCGAAGTCCACGGAACAGGTATACAGGTTTACTATTCAGTTTCCCTAAGGATCCACAAATTCTATCTGTTTGCCCCCACACCAAATTTAGCGGCAACAGATTGGCGCCGTCTGTGGGAAACTAACGAATAGAGACCTCTCCTCTTCCCGATGAACAGGTCTTCTCCAGCCATGCCGCCTCGCAAAGTCAGGTCAAGAGGTTCCAACCGAGGACCCAACCCTGATCAGCAGCAAGAAGTTCTCCCTAATCCCGCTCAGCAACAAGGGCAACTTCCCCCTACCGCGGAAGACCCGCTCCAACAGAACCTTCCCCCTCCTGATACAAAGGGTCCTAACCCTCAGAAACAACCCCTTCATCAAGAGCATGTCTCCATCCGCAACGCCTCCACGGACTCTATGGCCTCCTATCACCCCCGAGTCTCTGGTCGCCACAATACCGCCCCTGATCGCCAGAAAGAGGATGATCTCCGCCGCCATCTAGAAGAAAAGCGGGCCCGAGAGGGAGCCTCCCGCCAACGCCATCCGGGCGAGCGGTCTCCTCGCCACCGGTACCACAGGTCCCCCGTCCGCAGAGGGAGGAAGGAGTCCCCCGATCATTACCGAAGAAGGCACTCTCCCTCAGGTCGGCAACAGCCCAGGAACAATGAGGCACCAATCACCCGTGCCGAGTTCCAGCAGTTCCAAGCGACCGTCCTGCAGGCTCTCAACCTCCGTCAAAATCCTAACGAGCCGAAGGTCCTGTCCCCTCCTCCAGTCCGAAGCCCTCACCGACGGTCCCCATCTCCTCGTCCTGCTCCTACCAACTCCCGACGTACCCCAAGTCCTCGTCGCTCCCGAAGTTACCACCGCCGCAGCCCTCGCTCTCCCTCATACGAAGACGAGTCTCGAGGCTCGGCAGATTACCGTCGGAGAGATGACACCATGAACCGCCGTCTTCATGAAGTAGAACGGCGCCTGGGTCAGATAAACTGAGAAGAGGAGCTCAGGGGGAGGACCCTACGTCCTAGCCGAACCCCTTTCTCCCGAACCATAGTGGATGCGCCTGTGCCGTTCGGTTTCAAACCTCCCCAATTTGAGACTTACACCGGGGAAACCGACCCAGTTGATCACATCGAGAGCTTTAAGACTTTGATGCTCCTCCATCAAGCCTCCGATGCCCTCCTCTGCAAAACCTTCCCCGCGACTCTCAAGGAACCAGTTCGAGAGTGGTATTCTCGCCTTGCCCCCTCCTCAATATTCTCCTTCGAGCAGTTCGAAACCCTCTTCGTCACACATTTCGTAAGTAGCCGTAGGGCTGAGAAAACCAGCATCTCCCTATTGCACCTCCACCAAAAGAAGGGGGAGAAACTGAGAGACTATGTGAAGAGGTTCACAGCTGAAGCCAGGTCTATAGCATCCCTCGACCAGTCGGTCGCTACGGCAGCATTTCAATCTAATGTCCTCAATTCCAACCTCCGCTCCTCCCTCGCCAAGAAACCTCTGCAGAACTTTTCCGACCTCCTCCTTCGCAGTGAAAAGTATATCCGGGCCGAAGAGGCCGAGCAGCGACCAAACTGGGAGGGGTCTTCCTCCGGGTTTAAGAGAAAGGGAACAGAGGAGGAAGGAACCAGGAAGCTCCAAAAGGACAATGCCGGCCAGCGCCGAGCTCCCCCCAGGTTCGAAAAGTTCACTCCCCTCACCACTGACATCTCAACCATTTTGATGGAGGTCGAGAAGGAGGGTATTATCCCTCCTGCTCCAAGGATGAATACCCCCGCCAAAAGAAGAGATAAAGAGAAATGGTGCCGTTATCACCGGGACCATGGGCATGACACCAGCGATTGTCGTGCCCTGAAGAACGAGATCGAAGCCCTTATCCAGAGAGGGCAGCTGACTAGGTTTGTAAGAAAAGACCGAGCCGAACTTCCTCCCCCGCCTCGGGGGGCTAACAAGCGTCCGAAAAGAGAAGAGACGCCAGACTTCAAGGAAGAGCGAGTCCTCCACCTCATTCACGGGGGACCAATGGGGGGCTCCTTAAACTCCTCTCAGAAGGCATTTATAAGAGAAGTCAACTAGGTCCGAACCACCCCTCCTTCCAAAGGCCTCGGAGTGCCAGTCACGTTCTCCGACGAAGATCTTGAAGGAGTTCGTACCCCACATTGTGACGCACTCGTCATTAGCCTCCACATGGCGAATTTCAAAGTGTAAAGGATCTTAGTAGACAATGGCAGCTCCGTCAACATCCTTTTCCTCTCCGCTTTTAAAAGGCCTAAAGCTCTCCAGAGACAGACTCAAGCCCGCCGGCTACACTCTCCATGGGTTCACGGGGGTTCCGGTAACTATTGAAGGGGTAATCACCCTCGATGTAACTGCCGGTCAAACTCCTACCACCCGAACAGAGCCAATGGACTTCATGGTGGTGGATGTTCCCGCCGCCTACAACGTCATTTTGGGTCGGCCTGGCCTCGCAGCTCTGGAAGCTGTCCCCTCAGCATACCATCTTAAGATGAAGTTTCCCACCCAGTCCGGGGTCGGGGAAGTAAGGGGCAATCAGGAGACGGCTAGAAAGTGCTACATGACCTCAACCCTTGGACCCGTCCTCTCCTTAGAAACTCTGGAAATTCCTCAAGATACTGCAAGACCGGCTTCCGAACCGATGGATGAATTGGAAGAGGTACCCTTCTCTGAGCAGGAACCGGCCTGCAAGTTCTTTGTCAGCAAGACCCTCCCATTCGCCCTATACTCCGACATCGTGCAATGCATCCGAAGGAATCAGGATCTCTTCGCCTGGTCAGCTGCAGATATGCCCAGTATCTCCGAAGAACTCCTAGTCCACCGCCTGAGCGTCGATCCGGGGTCCAAACCGGTTCAGCAGAAGAGGCGCAAGTTCGCCCCCGAGCATCAGCTCGCTATAAAAGAGGAGGTAGACAAGCTGTTGAAGGCCCGATTCATACAGGAGGTAAACTACCCTGAGTGGTTGTCAAACGTAGTAATGGTGAAGAAGTCGAACGGGACCTGGAGAATTTGCATTGATTTCACCGACCTCAACAAGGCTTGCCCCAAAGATCCCTTCCCTCTGCCGAGTATTGACACTCTGATTGATGCAACCTCGGGACATGAGCTCCTCAGCTTCATGGATGCTTTCTCGGGTTACAATCAGATAAGAATGTTTCCCCCGGATATCCCGAAGACATCTTTTGTGACCGACCAAGGCCTTTATTGCTACAGGGTCATGCCATTCGGTCTAAAGAATGCCAACGCCGGAACATGGAAGTGTACGTCGATGACATGCTTGTGAAAAGCATCCGAGGTGTTGATCATGTGACCGACCTCCAAGAAGCATTTGATGTTTTAAGAAAACACAATATGAGACTCAACCCGAACAAGTGTGCATTCGGCGTCTCATCAGGGAAGTTCCTCGGCTTCATGGTTAGCCAACGAGGAATTGAAGCAAATCCGGAAAAGATCAAGGCCATATTGGACATGGCCCCCCTAGAAATGTCAAGGAAGTTCAAAGATTGACTGGTCGCCTAGCCGCCATAGGGCGCTTTCTGTCGAAGTCCGGGGAGAAGTGCCTCCCGTTCTTCAAAGCCCTCAGGGGGGCTAAAGAATTTGAGTGGGGGCAGCAGCAACAAGACTCATTCGACCAGCTTAAAGCATACCTCGTCAATCCACCTCTTCTCAGCAAACCTATACCTGGCGAACCACTCTACCTCTACCTGGCAGCTTCCGAACAGACGCTTAGTGCGGTCTTAGTCAGAGAAGAAGAAAGGGCTCAGAATCTCATCTACTACGTCAGCAAAGTACTTCGGGACGCCGAGCTCCGGTACCCGAAGATTGAGAAAATAGCCTATGCCCTGGTAATGGCCGCGAGAAAGCTTCGGCCCTACTTTCAGTCCCATTCGGTGGTCGTTCTTACCGACCAGCCGCTGAAACAAGTTCTTCACAAGCCCGAGGCTTCCGACCGCCTTATGAAGTGGTCGATCGAGCTGATCCAACATGATATAACTTATCAGCCTCGGACCGCGATCAAGGCACAGGCACTGGCCGAATTCATAGTTGAGACCACTATCCCTGAGTCCAGCCAAACGATGAAGGGACCACCCGTCTGGTCGGTCTATGTCGACGGGTCCTCTTATAACGAGGGAAGCGGGGCAGGAGTCATCCTGGCGGGCCCAGATGACTTTATCCTCCAATACTCCCTCCGTATAAACTTCAAAGCCTCAAACAACAAAGCCGAATACGAGGCACTAATAGCCGGCCTTGGAATGGCCCGAAATGCTGGGGCACAACGACTACAGATCTTCAGCGACTCCCAATTGGTCGTCAATCAGGTCCTTGGCGAGTATGAATCCCGCGATGATAGGATGGTTAAATACTTGGCCAAGGTCAAGAGCCTCATGGCGCTGTTTGAAGAAGCCATCATCCGAAGGATCCCCCGAGAAGAAAACCTTCAGGCTGACGCCCTATCTAAACTAGCCTCCTCTTCACTTCAAGGTCTTGAGCAGACCGTATTGATAGAAGTCCTCCTGAAGCCGAGCATAGAGGACGAAGCGCCCGACTCCGTTGAAACATTGCCTGTCCTCCTCGAAGACAACTAGATGAAACCCATTGTCGAATTCTTGAGGGACGGACTTCTCCCTGAGGATCCAAAGGAAGCAAGAAGAGTCAGAACTCGAGCCGAGCGTTATACATTAATCGGAGGCATCCTATATAAACTCTCCTTCACCCAGATAGACGGCCGGCCTTACCTGAGGTGCCTCTCCCCCGGGCAAGCCGACTATGCCCTGCAAGAACTCCATGAGGGCATCGGCGGGGCTCATTCTGGGTCCAGGGCCCTGGCACGCAAAGTGTTGAACTACGGGTATTTTTGGCCCACTCTATTACGGGACGCCGAACGACACGTTCGGCAATGCAGCTCCTGTCAAAAGTATGCCGACATCCGACGCCTTCCACAAGCACCGCTCACCTCCCTATCAAGTCCGATCCCCTTCGCTATGTGGGGGATGGATTTACTAGGACCATTTCCACCAGCCCCCGGACAGCTAAAGTTCCTAATCGTGGCAGTCGACTATTTCTCGAAATGGATAGAGGCCGAGCCCCTGGCTACAATCACCGAGCATAGGGTCGTTCAATTCTTCTGGAAAAATGTGATTTGCCGATTCGGCGTTCCCCGGGTCATAGTTACAGATAACGGAACGCAGTTCACGGGGGCGGCCTTCTGAGCCTTATGTGAGGACCTCGCCATACAACATCGCTTCTCCTCCGTCTCACATCCCCAGTCGAATGGCCAGGCCGAGAATGCCAACCGACAGATTCTTTCGGGCATCAAGAAGAGATTAGACAAGTGTTCCAAAGGACTGTGGGTCGATCAGCTGCCAAACGTGCTCTGGAATCACCGCACCACCAAGCGGACCCCAACAGGCGAGAGCCCATTTAATCTCACCTATGGGGCCGAGGCCATCATCCCCCTAGAAGTCGGGATACCCTCTCCTCGTCTGATAGCTTATGAAGAAGAGCAGAACGCTAGAGAGCTCAGAGCAAGCTTAGATCTGATAGATGAAATCCGAGAGAGAGCTGCCATACGCCAGCAAGCTTACCGAAGGAGGATCGAGCTAGCATACAACAAAAGGGTCCGCCCAACGGACCTCAAAGAAGGGGACCTAGTCCTCCGAAAATTGGCCATCTCGTTCCCCGGACAGAAAAGCAAACTGGCCCCGAATTGGGAGGGACCGTACAAAATCTCAAAAGTGATCCGCCCCGGTGCATACAAGCTAGAAGATCTCAAAGGCAGAGAAATTTCCAGGACTTGGAATGCCGACCATCTTTTGAAATACCAAGAGAAGGCAACTATGCCTCTCTAAGTAACTCGAGATGTCGAACCATTCCCTTCCTTTTACTAGTAGTGATTTTTCCTTTTATTTTTTCATTGTAATAACGGCTAGCAACTTTAGAAGCAGCCGATCATTAGATATTAATAAATAAAGTTTTTTCATATTTTCACTGCTACTATATCTCTCTGCTTTTAACTCTTTAATCTAACAATGGCTCCGGAGTCCAACACTTGGCTCGATTCTACTTCACAAGTTCGCTCCTAAGCGAGCTAGGAGTAGCTCGCCATTCGGAATTGCTCCCACGGCCGTTGAATGGTTCGGAGTCCAACACTTGGTTCGATTCTACTCCGCAAGCTCGCTCCTAAGCGAGCTAGGGGTAGTTCGCCATTCGGAAATGCTCCCACAACCCTAAACTAATCTAACAATGGTTCCGAAGTCCAACACTTGGCTCGATTCTACTTCACAAGTTCGCTCCTAAGCGTACTAGAAGTAGCTCGCCATTCGGAACTGCTCCCACGGCCGTTGAATGGTTCGGAGTCCAACACTTGGTTCGATTCTACTCCGCAAGCTCGCTCCTAAGCGAGCTAGGGGTAGTTCGCCATTCGGAAATGCTCCCACAACCCTAAACTAATCTAACAATGGTTCCAGAGTCCAACACTTGGCTCGATTCTACTTCGCAAGTTCGCTCCTAAGCGTACTAGAAGTAGCTCGCCATTCGGAACTGCTCCCACGACCGTTGAATGGTTCGGAGTCCAACACTTGGTTCGATTCTACTCCGCAAGCTCGCTCCTAAGCGAGCTAGGGGTAGTTCTCCATTCGAAAATGCTCCCACAACCCTAAACTAATCTAACAATGGTTCCGGAGTCCAACACTTGGCTCGATTCTACTTCGCAAGTTCGCTCCTAAGCGTACTAGAAGTAGCTCGCCATTCGGAACTGCTCCCACGGCCGTTGAATGGTTCGGAGTCCAACACTTGGTTCGATTCTACTCTGCGAGCTAGGGGTAGTTCGCCATTCAGGGTTGCGGTTATAGCTACCGAACTACTCTAGCAACGATCCGAGGCCCTTCACTTGCGCTTTGACGCATTTTTAGAGGCAGCCTGCCGAACTTGCCTCACAGGACGGCATGATTGGGCGGTAGAGACAAGGCTCGGCACCACTGGCCGAACATTCCCCTCGCCGATCGACGGACAAGTACGCGGCCGACTTTATAAGCTTCGGCGCAGCAGACAACAGTCGCGAAAGTAAAAACACTCAAGTTCGGCAACAACACTTTTATTGATGAAACGGATGCGGTACAAAGACAAACACAGCAGGATTACAACTCGTCAAAGAAAAAGTTACAATGCCGACTTATTACACTTGGCAAAAAACAAAAAATACACAAAAACTCGTGGAGTCGACGACTTCAGCGCTTTTTTGGAGCCGGAGCGTTCCGCTTCAAAGACACTCGAGAGTGACGACGCTTGTCTCCGGAGCGCGACCCCAAGCCGACGAATTGAGACGTATCCTCGGCACCACTCCTAGTAGCTACTCCGACGGATGCTCCGCTCGCCGAAATTGCCACCGAGCTCTGCGCGTCCCCCGGACTAGGTTGGCCGATCCGCTGACGGGTCGCCATCTCATAGAAGGTAATGCCCCGCTCACTCTCAGCACGAGTGCACGACGTGCTTCGAACGTTGATCGGTCCTGAATGCGGCTTAAGACGGGCCACTTCTGCCTCCAACTCCGAGATCCGATCCCGCAACGAGTCGTCTTTGACATCGACTTCGAAACGTGGGGGTATCGCGGAGTCCGGAACTCCTGATCGGCTGGCGATGAGGCGCCTGAGGTGGGTGACCTCGATGCTTTTATCCACCGTCGCTCTCTTGAGCGCTTCGACTTCGGCAGTCAACTGTACCCGTTCGGTTGTCAACTTGGCCACTTCGGCTGTCAGCCCCTCGCCCTCACTACGAAGCTTCGCCTCTACGGACTGCAGATGCTGTATCTCGGAAAGCAAGTCATCTCTCTCCGCTGTTATTTTGGACAAGTTATGACGGATGCACTGAACCCGAATCTCATTACTGAAATCAGTTGGCGAATATTCACCTTCGGGGATAAGCTCGGCGATCCTGCTTTCCAAACGGCGAATCTCGACATCTCGCCGGCCGAGGATGAGCTGGAGATGCTTCCTCTCGCTTTCAGCTCGGCGCAATCCGAGCTCGACCTCATAGAGTCGGTCTCGGCACCTCGCCAGACATAGCCTCGTCGCCCCTAGGCCGACCTCGGCTCGAGCTCCTTCATCCGAGCGCAAAGGTTCGACGTCTTGGGCGACCACCATAAGCTGCAAAGAGATCGAAGTAATCAGCAAAAATGTCGAACACTGCCGGAGCACCACACTTGGAAAAAATTATTCTAAAAACAATAAGGGAATGTTCGGCGAAAAAGGGGGCAAAAGACAAAAACTTCCGAACATCAACACTTGCAAAAACTTTCTTTTCATTCATGTCAAAAAGTAGCAGTGGCCAGTCCGCTATTAGGCATTACAGAGGTTGAAAAGAAAAACAAAAAACAAAAACAAGAAAACGAAAGGCAGAGTCAAGGCTCGACCTCTTTCCCCGGGCGTCGAGGTGGGGTAGGGGTTGACTTCGCCGAAGGAGACGCCGCCGCCAGCGGGGTAATCGCGGTGCTGGGGACCTCATCAGTAGCCCCGGCGCCGGCTTTGTCGTCGCCCTCCTCCTCTTCTTCCCCTTCGGACTCAGGGTCGAAGCCTTCGACGTGTCCGGGGAATAGCAGCTACCCCGAGACGTCCACCCGGGGTACGCTTCCGACACCCGCTCGAGGGCGGCAGCGAAGGCCTTCGCCATGTTCTGCGCGAGGAACCCTTGGGCCTTCTCCAGGGTTGCGTCCTCCGCCGCCTTCACGGCTGCCGCCTGCGTGCCTCGGCCTCGGCCAACTGCTTGGCCGACCCCTCCTTCTGCCGAAGGAGCTCGCCTTCCAGCCTCTTCACCTCGGCCTCGAGGTGCTGGAACCTCACCGACCTGCCCTCATGCTCGATACGGAGCTTGTCGAGCTCGTTCGACATCCGAGCTTTTTCGTTCTGAGCTTGGTCGGACTCCTGCTTCAGCTCTTTCTCCAGAGCTGTCAGCCTCTCGGTGAGGTGGCCGAAGTGGACGATGATCTGCAGCAAAGAAGAACTAAAAGAGTTAGAAATTTTTCTTTTTTTGTGATTCAAGAAATACAACAGACGAGGGGAAGCTTACCGATACCGCCGAACGAGCGATCTCGATCACGTCGTCGCCTTCTCTCCCCGCCTCCATGGCGGCTCGGTCCTTCGGGGTGGCGAGGTGCTTGACGGCCTGCATGCTCGCCAACGAGTTCCCGAGGAACCCATCGTGCCTCCGGACTTGCCAGTCCGGAATATGAATCCGCTTGTGCTCCTCCGTCAGGAGCTCCTCGCCTGCCACGGTCAGTGGCGGTGTCGGCATGGCGAGAGCGGCGGCAATGGGGAACTCCCCCACAGGTGCGGGAGCCGAAGTCCCCGCCACGGTGACGACCGGGTCGTCGAGGATCTCCACCTCCCCGACAGGGGCCGCGATCCTCGGAGCCTTTGAGGTCGGGGGCAGCTTGGACGCTACCCTCTTGCGCTTCTTCAGCGCCTTGCTCACAAGCCCCGCCCTGAGCGCCAAGACCGCGTCGTAGTCCATGGATTCTGCATCAAAAGCAAAAAAGTGATTAGCACATGAAAAACAACAAGGCAGTGAGTACGGATAAAAGAACTTGACGAGAGCTACGTACTGGGATCTACGCAGCAGAGCCCTCCCTTGTAGAGGACGTCCTCCGTCAGCTCCCTCCAATCGTACTTCGGCGGTCAAGGAGGATCCGGACCGCCTCTTCTTCTTCTACTGAGAGCTTCGGCATCGCCTTCGCCCTCTTCGGCACCCCTTCTACCCAGTCAGAGGGGATCGGCCAGGCCTCTCGACTCCGCACGACGAACCACTTCTCTCGCCAGTGCTTAATAGAGTCGGGACAGATGACGAGTCTGCCGCCGTGCCTCGGAGTCAAATAATACCGGTACTCCGACTTATTCCCTTGGTGGAGCCGGTATAGAGTCCGAAGCACGTTCAGCTGCAGCTCGATCCCTGCGGCCTGGCAGTGGAGAACGAAACCATTAATCACTCGCCACGCGTTCGGCATAAGTTGGATGGGGCTGACCCCGAACCAACTCACCACGGTAATTGCGAACGCATGGAGAGGTAGCCGAGCACCGGCGATAAAGGCGTCGACCGGCCAGCAACACATGGTCACTGGCAGCGGCGAGTTGGCCCTAACTCCGGGGCCCGGCAACATGATTTCGTACTCCTCCGGGATGAGAAAAGAACCCCGAATCACTGCCAGATCCTCCTCGCGCAGGATCGACGCCGTATCGTCCGCCTCCGTCGTCTCCCTCGCGGCATTCTCCTCGAAGGACCTCCCCCTCCCATGGACAATTCGCTCGGCCTGATCCTCCGGGAGCTACCAGACTCTGTGGAGCCCCGTCAACGAACCTGGCAGTTGTCCGAACTCCCCCATCCTCTTCGGATCCACAACGATCGAATCCTTGCCGAACACCTTGCCTTTGGTCGGGGTCGGAGTCGAGTCCTCGACGTCTTCAAGGGAGGGCTCGAACCAAGAGACTTCGTCGGAGACAGAAGCTACAGACATAATTGATGATAAATTACCTTAGGAGAATTAGCCAGCGGAAAACTTCGCCTGAATCAAACACCGACCACCGGAAAGAATTCGCCTGAGCACAAGAAATCGTCTGAGCGAAAAAGAGGAGAAATGAGAAATGAGAGAGGGGGGTGAGGATTTATAGAGGGAAGGGCGCTCCAAACGAGGTTAATGGGCTCGTACGACCAGCCCATTCAAACGAAACGACGGAGCGACCCCAATCGTCGCCTCGCCAACCACGCCAAATCACGAGTCGAATTTAATGCGCGTCCCGTCTGATGGAAGCCCAGAGGTCACTACAATTAATGAACGTCCCATCTGTCAGAGTTGTCAGAGCTGTCAGAGCTGTCAGAGCCGCTAGAAGTTCAGATGGCGCACAGAAGAAACAAACTCCTAAAAACGACAAGTTTAGGAGCTCGGCACTCACTGCCGAGCGTTCGTGACACCGACCTTGTTACGGGGAAAAAAACCAAGTTCGGCACTCGCTGCCGAGCGTTCGTGACACCGACCTTGTTACGGGGTAAAAATCAAGTTCGGCACTCCCTGCCGAGCGTTCGTGACACCGACCTTGTTACGGGGTAAAAATCAAGTTCGGCACCCACTGCCGAGTGTTCGTGACACCGACCTTGTAACGAGGTAAAAACCAAGTTCGGCACTCGCTGCCGAGCGTTCGTGACACCGACCTTGTTACGGGGTAAAAACTAAGTTCGGCACTCACTGCCGAGCGTTCGTGACACCGACCTTGTTACGGGGTAAAAACCAAGTTCGGCACTCGCTGCCGAGCGTTCGTGACACCGACCTTGTTACGGGGTAAAAATCAAGTTCGGCACCCACTGCCGAGCGTTCGTGACACCGACCTTGTAACGGGGTAAAAACCAAGTTCAGCACTCGCTGCTGAGCGTTCGTGACACCGACCTTGTTACGGGCTAAAAACCAAGTTCGGCACTCGCTGCCGAGCGTTCGTGACACCGACCTTGTTACGGGGTAAAAATCAAGTTCGGCATCCCACTGCCGAGCGTTCGTGACACCGACCTTGTAACGGGGTAAAAACCAAGTTCGGCACTCGCTGCCGAGCGTTCGTGACACCGACCTTGTTACGGGGTAAAAACCAAGTTCGGCACTCACTGCCGAGCGTTCGTGACACCGACCTTGTTACGGGGTAAAAACCAAGTTCGGCACTCACTGCCGAGCGTTCGTGACACCGACCTTGTTACGGGGTAAAAACCAAGTTCGGCACTCACTGCCGAGCGTTCGTGACACCGACCTTGTTACGGGGTAAAAACCAAGTTCGGCACTCACTGCCGAGCGTTCGTGACACCGACCTTGTTACGGGGTAAAAATCAAGTTCGGCACTCGCTGCCGAGCGTTCGTGACACCGACCTTGTTACGGGGTAAAAATCAAGTTCGGCACTCGCTGCCGAGCGTTCGTGACACCGACCTTGTTACGGGGTAAAATTCAAGTTCGGCACTCGCTGCCGAGCGTTCATGACACCGACCTTGTTACGGGGTAAAATTCAAGTTCGGCACTCGCTGCCGAGCGTTCGTGACACCGACCTTGTTACGGGGTAAAAATCAAGTTCGACACTCACTGCCGAGCGTTCGTGACACCGACCTTGTTACGGGGTAAAAACTAAGTTCGGCACTCACTGCCGAGCGTTCGTGACATCGACCTTGTTACGGGGTAAAAAATCAAGTTCGGCACTCACTGCCGAGCGTTCGTGACACCGACCTTGTTACGGGGAAAAAACCAAGTTCGGCAGATTGCCAGACTCCCTCCTAGTGCTCGAAGCTATGCCGAACTCGCTTTCCTCTTCGAAAAAACTTGCCGAACGGCATATGGACCTCGGCCCCTTAGCCAACGAGCCCCAGGGGAAGTCTAAGGCGTGACACAAATGTATGAGACCCCCGAACGACGAATTGACGCTTCGCGAAGGTAAAGAGGATATCCCTGCAAGAATACCACATGGCCATCAGGGCTCATGAGCAACTCGGAGCTCAACCCACTTGGAAAATCACCTCACTACCCCTTCAAGATTCAAAACCCTCCATTTGAACTCCGATACGACCTCGCTAGCCATTAAAACAGTTAAACTACTGCTCAAAGGCCGACCAAATTTAGCCTTTAGGAGTGGGGGGCTCGTGATATGGCTAAAAATGGGGGTTAATCGGAACCGTTCACATCGGAGACGAATCTTAAAGCTCAGGGGTAAAACGGTAATTTCGCCTACAAGAGGGTCAAAAATGGGTATTGGATCCTCTCCCCAAGGACCCAACAACCCACGAATGGATCCACCAACAAGAGGGAGCGGGTTTTAACCCGCTGTGCACCCATTCCAGCAAGATAAAATCAGGGTCCCTGGTTAATCATGATCAACGGCCCTGATGTACGTCTATCTTTTCACTGGGATTTGGGGATTAAATTCCTTATCTGATTACGGGGAAAATACCTCATCAGATTGTATTCCTAATCTGTTTACAAGGGGAATATTCCATATCAGATCACGGGGATTACATTCCTAATCAGTTCCCTGAGACGCCTATAAATACCCCCCATCCATCTCCATTAAGAGGTAATCAATCTTTCACCAGTTTTTGCGCTTTTTCATAGTCTTCCAGATTACTGACTTGAGCGTCGGAGGGTGCGTCGCCGGGAACAACCCCGGTGTCTCGCACTTTTTGCAGGTGTACGGCGGGAGCGACGATCGAAGTCCACGGAACAGGTATACAGGTTTACTATTCAGTTTCCTAACGATCCACAAATTCTATCTGTTTGCCCCCACACCAAATTTAGCGGCAACATTATTATTATAATTATTATTTATGGACTGTTTATTAAAATCCATCTTTTATTATTTATTAATGTGAAGCTCATTTCTGTTAACCAAACCCAAGACCCATACTATTACACTATTGATTATTTAATTTAATTTGAAGTTCACACCCAGCCCAATATTATCATTATTAATTTCCTAAATGTTAAGCCCAACTACTTAAATCCAAGCCCACTATTTGTCCAACTGCCTAATAACCATCTCCTAATCTACTGCCTAACCACTACCCCCATATCTTCAAACAGAAATCCCTACTAATTCTCCTAACTTCGTCCCCCTAATCTCTCCATTATCTAATCCTAATCACCCCTCATCTAACAGCCGTCTCTCTCTCTCTCTCTCTTCCTCATCTTCTTTCGATTCTCCAGAAACCCAACCGACCCAGCTCCCCTTCTGCCACCATCGCCTCATGCCAGTGCCAACCTCGCCACCATCCCCGATGTCTCCATCGCTTGCTTCATTCGCCCCCCAAGCACCCACTGCACCAACACCCGCAACCCTTCCTTCCTCCTCGACAGCCTCGCCTCCACCACCGCTCGTCGTAGAGCCCCGTCCTCCATTTCCCTCGCCTATCCGCTGCAGCCCTCACCTCCCGACCACAGCAACTCCGACAGCACCTCACACCACCACTACCTCGCCATCACCCTTACCTCATCACCACTGCCCCTGTCATCCTCTCCCCACCTCTGAGCCACCCTTGTGCAGCCCCTGCCACTCCTTCACCGAGCCCCCCTGATCGCTGCTGCTCGCCCCCTGCATCCCGTCGCTGCACCTCGAGCGCCGCCCTCGCCTCCCGCTCACTCCATCGCTGCTCACCTCTTCCTCCATTGCTGCCTTCCTCCCAAGCCCCTCCTTCACTACACTTCGCTGCAGCGCCACCCCCTGTCTCCACTCGCCTGCACTCGACCGTCCCTTGCTGCCTCGACCACCGCCACTCGTGGCCAACCCTCTTCACTGCTCTCCCCCAAGTCGACAACACCATCCCCGCCTCGCTGTATTCACCCCCTCAGCTCCATCGCAGCTCTGAACAGCAGCCCGTTTTCTGCCATTGCCGTTGTCGCCCCTACTATTGTTGTTGTTGTTATAGTGGATGTGGATGCTGCCTTTTACCATTGTTGCTGCGTGCTGCAGTCTCTACCATGTCGTTGTTGCTCTCGCTGCTCATTGTTGTTGCCTTCGCTGTTGCTGAGTGCTACCGTCTCTACTGTGTCGTTGTTGCTCTCGCTGCTCGTTGTTACTGCCTCTTATCGCTGTTACTGTGTGTTGCCATCTCTACTGTGTGCTGTTGTCGCAGTCATTCGTCGTCGTCTCTTGCTTGTGATTGTTGTCGCCGTTGCCATTGGAGATTCTCTCTTTCCGAAGATTCGTTCACATTCGGAACCTTCGCTCAATAAAGCAAGTATCTTGTACATTTGTATTGTTCCGTACAAGCATTTTATTTGACCTCCCGCAATTACTATTTATAATTGATTATCGTATTTTTGAAACTCGTTACTTCAACCATTCTATTGTTCATACTTTGTGGTCTTCCCATGATTAAATCAATCGATATATTAAATCGAATCAACCCATTTGTCTCTGTGATTCGATGCCTATCAAAAGATCATATATCAATTTGTGTGCTTCTTCCCCGCTGCTTGTGCTAACTCGCAGCGAGATTTTGACTTAGTTACAGTTTAAATCAATTAGAATTTTATAAATGATTGTTGTAGCCCTTTGAATCTAGTTTTTGTAACTTCTTACGTATCTAGATTCGGAGTTCTAGGCTGTAAGTTATCACATTTTTAATACTATATAGTTTCTAATTTCCATATTATTGATTTGAAGTACACTACGATGATTTATTGATCAAAACATTGTTTTAACAGTAAAATAAAGACTTTATATTGACCAGGTTGTTAATAGACATGATTAGGAATCGATTTATAATTTTATAAAAAAATTTAAACGAATTTACAGTTAATGTTTACACATAAGAAGTTGACCCCGACATGCTGTCTAAACACGAAACCAGTAAAGAATGAATTTACACACATAGTCACTGTTATTATAATGTATCGTATGAATATGTATCAGAACCGCCATGAAGTCTATTTTCTAGAACCTCTGACGGTACCTGATTCGCTTTCCTGTAGCAGTGGAAAAGTAAAATTTTTGTACAACAACGTACTGCTGTCCAGAATTGTAACTTCATATCCTGGATTGTAAATATATTTATTTTTTACATTTAATTAATTGAACTATTTATCATACATTACATAGCCCTTGGAACTCCTTGATCATGTCCCGGTACCCGTTCTCATTATTGCATGTTCATGTTTAATTATTATAAAAGAATAATAAGCCGGGGTAATAAGGAAAATAATCTAGTAGTGGACAGTATAGGAGAGTGTACTCGAAAAGAGGCCCGTGTTTCTCGTAATAGTGACTCGGGATATGTATACATGATATGATATGATTCTAGTTACATGATACGATCTGATTCTGATTACATGATACGATATGATATAATTATATGATATGATATGATTCATGTTATTGTCATTGGAAGACCCGAGTACATAACCTTATAGAATTCACCACTAGAGTCTAAACATTAATTTGATTGTATGCACCCGAACCTGTGGTATGGGATACAGGATTGCGTGCATTAGTTAGGATTATAAAAGATTGATATACATAAGATTAACATTGAATACGTGTATGCCTCATGTTTACAAGTGTAACCCCTGTTCCCAATTGTTGGTTTTTCTTTGTATTATTATTCATTTCTTTTTCTTCCTTATCTTTTCTGTATCTCTTTAATTTTGCTAATTGATAATAAAATTTATTATTTGTCTTCAACTCAATTTATTCTTCCAATCAATTTTATTTTCTATTTAACCCTAAAAATTTTGTTGTTCAACCTATTTAAATTGTGCATATTGAATACTCCAATTAGATCAATATTAATCCTATTAATTTTCCTATTGAATTTAAACCCAAACCCTATAACCCGAAACCCATTAACCCACACCCTAGCCCTCTATATATCCATGTTTAACCCTAACCCTAATCATCCTAATCAACCCTAATTACCATATCATCTCCAGCCGCCTAATCACCCCCCCCCCCCGACCCTTCTTCTTCCTCTTCTCGCCTGCCTCCGAAACCCAACTTCGACCCATCACCTCCAACCTGCCGTCGAATGCCCCCTCTCTTCTGCTCGAGCACCCCCGTCTCCAACCACCTCAGCACCATTGCCTCCTTCCGTCGACACCGTCCTGTCTCCATCTCCACCGCCCTCCGACCTCGACTACCACCTCCAGCCAAACCCCAACCTTTCATCTCCCTCACTATTCAACCCCCCCACGCCCTGCTGCTGCCGTCGACCACTACAAACCAGTCGACCACCTCTGCACTCTTGCCTTGCTGTCCCCTTGACTGCCTCGCAGTCGATCATCGCTGTGCACCCCCATTGACTACCACTCATAGACGCCCTGACCACTACCATTGGTGTTGCTGCTTTTGCCGGTCGTTGTTGGTGATTCTTGTTGTGTTGCTGTTGTTGCACGGGTCCGTTGTTTGCGCATGCTCGTGCTGTTTTGCGCATGCTACGTAGTGTGCACGTGTTACCTTCGGGACTCTCGTTCCGTTATTCTATTATATCCAGATTAATCGTCGTGTAAGGCAAATCTTCTTGAACCCCTTTATTATTTGCATTCAAGAATTTCATTGGTCCCCGCAAGTAGTTCATAATCCAATATTCACATCTGTATTTGTTAATATTTGTTCAAGAGATTATCACGGATTCATCAGTGAAACCAAGTGATAATTCTCTTATCGTGCCGTTATCTTTGACTCGAACCCATGCCCTAATATACATTGCATATGCACGTAATACATGAAAACAATTAGATCTATGTTATAAAATTGATTTATGAATGGAATGTTCCCGATTGAATATGATTTTCTTGAATTAATTGCCATGATTATGAAATGCCTCGTTAATGTTGAAATTGCATGCTGATAATTAAATAGAGATTTTGTTACTTTATTGTCATGGAATTGCATGTTTACATATTTAAATTATTGATGATTCATATCCATCTATTTGCTGGCCTGCTGTCTGTCTCATTTTGCATTAAACTTTTGAACCAGTTTAATGGAGTTGTAAACAACAATTGTAGCTCTGTAAGTCTACTTTTCAGAACATTCGACGGATCTAAATTTCGATTCTTAACCTGCAAGATATTAGACTTTTAGTGCTGCTATTGGAAGATGTCTTCCTTGAAGTTGCGGAACTCCGCCCTGGTGATGGGAGCCTCTTCCTCCTTGTTATTCCTGGGAACTAGTCGACTTACAAGAGTTGAGCTTTTGTGCCTCCTAGTTGGGGAGAAACCTTCTTCATCCCCTAGGAGAGGGAGTTCTTTTGGACATCTATCTTTGAGGCCTCTTACTCCCCTGGCATTATGGAACGGGGACCTCCTCCTGGACTCGCCTTTCATTCAAGCGATCTTGGAGGTCAGAACCTTGTTGTCGGGTGATAATGACCTAGTGGAGGTCTTGTTGTGCCTGGGTACCATGAAGGGCACCGTAGAAGGGGTTGAGGTGCGGACTGAACCCTTATTTTTAAACCACACATTGCACTAGGTGTGTTTCGGGATGACTTCATCGGGAGCCCCACAGTGTAGTCCCTTTGGAGGGAGGCTAAGTAGGCTAATGAGGTGGTTGCTCAAGTTGATGAAGAGGTTTATCCGGTTGACCCGGTTGATGAGAAGGACATCCTCCTTATGAGGAGGAGTGGAGGAAGAGGGCTGGTTTATCGACTAGTATTCATTGCCTTCCTTTTTTTCTTTGGAGCCATGGCAGGTAAAAATAGTTTTTTACATGGTGAAATTTGATCGATGAGTTAGATCCGTAGTTTCTCATAGACAGCGTTAATCTGTTGTTGCTATTTTCTGTGTGGGATCAAACACATGATGTAAATTCTTTAATGGAAAACTATCAAGAGCTAACATTTACTTTGATCGAAATTGATTGTCGTTAACCGTTCCTTAATCTGAATTCTGACGATTGTGGACGCTTGGATATGATTTGGACAGTTAAGATCGGTCCAGCAAGCCTGCAAGAAATTTAAACACTAGGGTGTTCCCTGGTGAAAGATCCACTAATGCTCAAGTCAGAACTCAGAAAAATAGTGGAGTTTTTTGTGGTAAAATATTGATTACCTAACTCTGAAGGAGATGGATGGTATTTATACGAGTTAGTTACAAAGATTAGCTTGAAAAATCATCTTTTATATTTAAATAGCTAATTCTCATAATTAGGAGATATAGTTAGTTGATAACTTTGGTTAGAGGATTCGATCATGAGCACAAGACTCCTCTTATTGGGCTACAAATTACTCCTTGCTTGGGTCATATTTGAATTGATGGGCTTCGAATTAGCCCATGTTATCCATACACGTCTATATTCATTGTAAAATTACTGTTCTGCCCATGGGAGCTTTGAGATTCGGGCCACAATCGTGCGGTCTTGATTTGGTTGGATTTTCCCAATTAGTGTGTGCGTGTATATATCTATTTCTATTATAAAAGCAAGAATATATATAAAAAATCCGTCAGGAGCCAATCCCAACCCTTCATTCATTTTGTTGATCAAACTGGTCAGAGGCTATTATTCATATGTGATAAAGGCCACAATAAATCTGGACCGTAGACCCTGTATTCTTAAATTATATATCAGCCATCAAAATTCATCATATATAT
The DNA here is from genome assembly GCA_017893485.1 of Hemerocallis citrina. Lineage (NCBI taxonomy): Eukaryota > Viridiplantae > Streptophyta > Magnoliopsida > Asparagales > Asphodelaceae > Hemerocallis > Hemerocallis citrina. The sequence continues at coordinate 60,540,379 of CM030367.1, read as the reverse complement.
ATCTTTAATCAAAATCATATCTATCTCGTCTCTCTGGATCTCTCCCCAAAATTCTGATGGTTTTCGAAACCTAAACCCTAACCGCTTTAATATCTTTTCTCCCAATCTCTCCCCCAAATCCCGATCTCTCTCAATCTCTCAAAACCCTAACCTTAACCCCAATTCCACACCCAATGCCGACGTCTTCAACCTCCGATCCGAATGCCGTCAAGCTCGCGCTCGCCATTGCCCTCCTCCGATTCAAGAAGCTCAACTCCCGCCTCTCACACACCCCTTCTTCCACTTCCGACATCCACAAATGGAAGAAAAAGGCCAAGGATCGGAAGTCGAAGATCATAAGGCTCGGAGAGGAGCTCAAGCAACCCGAAGATGGAAGAGAGGTTGAGGATCTACCTCAGGTTGCCGCTTGCAAGTGTCGGTTTTTTGATGATTGCGGTGATTTGGATAGGAGGGGTGGTGGTGGTGGTGATGAGCACTGGATTGGAGACGTTTTGAGGAGGTGATTCTTGAGGCTTGTGAGATGGAAGGAGAGGACGAAAAGGGTGGAAGGGCCTTTGCAGAGGAGGCATCTCTTTGTGTTCAACACAGAAAATGAGATTGAGTAGTTTGGTGTATCAATTGATTTCTTGGTGGAGCTTTCAGATACGATTTCAGTAAAAGGGAACAGCGATGCTTCTATTGCAACGTTCTCACATCAGGCTATAGATTTTATTTTAGCCTCATTGAAGAACTTGCTGTCTTTACAAAAAGATATGGAGCTTATTGAAGAGATTGTCAATGGACTGATTATGCGCCTGACGAGAAGAATGTGTGATGTCCCAGAAAGTACTGGATATTTGGATTCTGATTCAGATCCTCAGTTCTATGTCCAACTTTTAATCCGCAAGCTAGGAAATGGTCCTTTTATTGGTCAACGCATAATGCTTTCCACTTCTCAGAAGATTTCAGTAGTAGCAGAAAGCTTACTTATGATGGATCCATTTAACAGTGCTTTCCCTGGAATGCAATATGTATATGATGATTCAACTTGTCGAATTCTTGATATTAGATTCTTTGCAGAACTGTGCAAGCAATGAATTTTTTGATAACAGACTATTTGAGGAATGGGTGAGATTAATTGTACAAGCCCGCAAGAGTTCAGAGGTGCTGGAGAACAGGAACACCTTGTATGTATTATACATGGAGCGAGTAATTGGGGAGTTGGTGAAACAGGTGAGCCCGCTTGCTCAGCACAAGATGCTTGATTTCAACATTATCTCCCATCTTCTCTCTCATGTATAGCACACTTGCGTAGCAAAAATGTATAACATACACTTTGTACTTACCCAATGTCCTTGAAATCTCTCCTGTTGATGTATTTCTTCATTGAAGCAATATAGAAATTACCCTTGTCTTGTACCTCCGCCGCCATCGCCGTCGTTCGCGCCCCTCGGAATCGACCTCTCATCACCGGGGCACAGCCGCTCTTTGCCTCCCCTCATCTTCGTCATGTCAGCCATCGCCACCTTCTTCCTCACAACTTCCTTGCAACGCGAGCCCATCCCGACCTTCATAAAAAATGGTGAATTTCTATATTCTGGTTTTAATTTGATAGATAAATTTGCTATTATTCAGCTCTTCCCTTTTGAAATTTCCCATTATTTAATCTCATATGGGATTTTAGGGGTTTTTAGTTGTATTTACCTGTTTGAATTATTCTTTTGGAATACTGTCTGGTTGAATTTATGTATATAGGGTGATGGGTATTTTACCCATATTTCTGTATCCTTAATTTTGGGGTGACATTGTGTAGGATGTATTACTGTTGGATTAGAATTTATTGATAGAATTGAAAATTTTACAGATGGATAGTAGAAATGATTTAGTTAATAGAACCCGAATCGAAGGAACGAGGTTTCCTCTTTTACAGGGAAAATGCTATTGTTGTGCTACGAAATTATACTACTTTTGAGCAAAGACACAAGCGTGTAGTTGTGTTGGGGGATACTGATGTTTCTCTTTCATTAATACTAATATAGAGTAGAACCTTTTTATTGAGTTGATCAATTATTGTTAGTCCTTTATAGTGGGGGTAACCATGTGACTCCTATATAGGAGTTTAGCAGAATATAAATGAACAAACCGTAGGTACATGAAACCTTCGAAGACTGTTGAATACTTGATACTAACTCTTATATAATTTTTTATTGAATTGATCAATTATTGTTTGTCCTTTATGGTAATACAACAGTATTTCAATCATTCACCTGTATAACAATATTAATATTACTACACTTATAACAAGAGATCAAAGTTTTTGGTTGGTCTCATTCCCCTTTTACAATTCACACTTATATATATATTTGTTATCTATTGAAACAACGATTTGGAATCCGTTTATTTTTAAACAGAAGAGTTATTTTTTTGAATTTTGAAAAAGTATGTGACCATGTTTCTTATGCTATTTTTATACTTATAATTAAAGGCATCATCAAATAATTTGAGAAACAGCAATAAGATTATTCCATTGGTTGGTTTTTCCTGCATTAGCCTTCACACTCTTCGTTTGATTAAAAGCATCGGTAAACAATTTGAGGAAGCAGCAATAGGATTATTCCATTTGTTGGTTTTTCCTTCATAAGCCTCCACATTCTTGTACTCATTTCAAACGTTGTACATGTTAGATGACATATCTTCAAGCCATTCCAGGTAGAAAATCTATTGGAATTAGACCTCCTTTGCAATCTTAGGTAGGGACACTACTCTTTGTCAGCCCTATTTCCCTAGATAACACTGTTTCTTCTACCAATGGTCTCAGAACACCTGCAAGTTCCTCAAGTCTCTCCTGTTGCAGCGCACATAGCACAAGCAATGATTCCAATGCATCAGCTCTTCTTTGGATAATGTTATTGTTCTATCTCCATGTAGAACTGTCAGCGTGCTATGTCATTTTTGGTTCTTACCGTTATTCTCTTTGATTCATCACCTTGTTGCTTCCCTACACTTATGCATTTGGCATTATATTTATCATGCTCTTCTTCAGTTTGCTCTTGTGATATATGTTCAATGAGCTTTTCATTTGATGGGCTAGCTTCAATTGATGACTTTGCCTGGCTTTCTGATGACTATACCAGAACCGCTGTTGTTTCACTGTGTATATTGATTTTGGTCACATGTGGCTGGGAATAACTTTGCCTTTTTGTTTGTTTTTCTTGTGGGGCAGAGACTGTAGTAGGCTATATGGGAAGGTAGAAAGGAGAAGGTTGCAGGATTCAGCAAGATATGGATGCAAATGAGGATCCCTCAATAGTTCTCCAGTCTAGAGAGGTAAAAGCACCGAAACATTAGTTTGTCCAGAATCATGCATGATTTATTGCAATGAAGTGGGCTATTTCGGAGCTTACCGTGGGTCTATGATCTGGGTTTTTCTGTAGCATACTTTTTATTAGCCGCTTCCTGTAATAGGAAAGGAAAAGGAAGGTTCAAAATCTACGGATACAGGATGACCAGATATTGTATTTAAGAGAACATATCAGGCCACTCACAGTGAAGATGAGTATGTTGTGGGAAGTGGGGCTATTGATGATCTATTTACTTTGTTGATCAATTCTGCCTTATCCTAATTGAATATTATCACAATTAGGTGGAAATGTGATAATATATTTTTAAGTCATATAGATGCGAAATGACTGCTGTAGTTTGTAATCTCAAATTCAACTTACCGGAGCTCGGAATGTAGATCTGTGTGCTAAAACCTCGTACATGCATCAACCTAATGGAAAAAGTTATTTGAACTTTTTCTTGGTCACTGGAATTAATTATTCTTAATGATGATAGCGCTTATTAGATTGAATCTTACCTAATGACCAAATATCTGATTTGTACCCGTAAGGTATGTCTGCTAGAATCTCTGGGCACATGTAGTTGGGGGTGCCTACAATCTGAAAAAGATGCAAGCATTAACAATCCCAAATACATAAAATCGCTATGAAATTTCGCTTTTCGGATCAGCAACATAGAAAAGGTAAACGATATATTACTAATATGTTCTATCTCCCAAGTATTTCTTTCTTTTTTGTTTTCTAATGATTGATCCTAATTAATTATCACAAGAGGTGAAGTTGTTAGCAGTTAGAAGGGTTTGCGACTAGATTGTATAGAAACATAAAACTGTTCTTTACTTATTTAGAGAGATATATGAAGTCCAAAATCACCTGTATGAATAGATATTGTCAGTCTATGCCATGTTTTTAACTGAAAAAGCCATTTGTAGAGATTACAAAAATGAGGCTTATGCTTAATAATGCAATGAGTTGGATAAATTAGTTCTGATTAATCAGTATTATCTAAAGAATCTTAGCTAATTTGCATATAATGGTCCAGTCTAAGATTTCATATTAGCCATTAGGTATAAATTGCAAATTTTATGCCGATTGAGGACTCGTTTTATTTTGCAGTTGAGAAGTAAGGAGCAGCTTACCAAGGCCAACATCATCATCCTTCATGAGGAATATGTTTGAACATTGAAAAGCAAATATGCTGAAATGAATTAGTAGAACATCATCATCCTTCGAGAGAAATTAGTTCACATTATCATCTTTTTCTAAATCTTTTAATCAACTATTTCATAGATGTTGGCCTTTAATGATGGTTGTGTATTAAAGTGATGGACACAACTCTTAGAGGTTAGTGATCTTTAATGTTGCATATTTGGAATGCTACTAAAGGATTTTACTATACTATGGCCTCATCAGTTGTCTCTGTTCTCTTTGTAAAATTGTAGGTAAATGAGTGAATTTGGTTGAGTTTCTGATTTCCATATGCTAACATGTTAAAATGGTTGTCATATGGAAATGGTATGCCAGTGTACTTTGTAAATCTTGTTTCACAAGTCTTTTTCTCTAAGGTATTGTTGACTCTTTCTTTTTTGTTTTGTTGAGACGGAATCCAAGATCAAGCCTGGTTGCTCTTTCTTATTTTGGGTTTTGTTACTCAGTGATGTGAAGTTGGAGTACAGAACTCTGAAGGAGAAGATGAAGGAATACTACAAAAGGGAGGCAAAATTCTATGGTAACATGTTCGCGAAGATGAGCAAGATGTACATGTTACCTTTTGAGAATACAATTTGTTTTACCTGAAAATTTATGTCCACAATGTTGGATACTCGTTCTGATTTTGTGATTTTTTTTGTATTTGAACACAGAAAGCGGGAGACACAAAGCAAGTTGCAGAGCCCATATGCATTGACAGCTTGAATAAGTGCTGCTTGAGTGTCTTCAAGATTTGATCTTACATTATCTACTAGGTTCTTTTTTGGTTTTTCTGTTTCTCAAGTCAGTTTCAATTTGATATTATGAGTGAGAATTTCTGATGTCTGAAACTATTTGAGTTAGTCTTTTTCCGAATAACGATAGTGCTTGCAAGTAAGAAATTTTAATCATATAACTTTTATTGTATTATCATTTAAAATGTTAATTTGATCTATAAAAAGTTACCGACTATAATCCTATTTCATAATGATGTGATGGAATTTTGATAGTATTTTATTTCAGGATCTTGATAGTGTATTCTGGAACCTTGACTTTGCTTTTGATAGTTTTGGACAGAAATGGAAAAATCAATGTTTTTTCGCTGATGTTGTCTTTCATTTTTTTTTTCTTCTGTTTGGAACTCTGGATATATTTGCTTGTGTGGGTTTGTTCAGATGTGTGGGTTGTGGAACTCTAGATAGATTGCTTGTGTGGGCTTGTTCAGATGTCTGGGTTGTGGGCTCCTAAAACAATGGAAGAGAGTCCAGGTTGATGTCAACTGATCTTTATCTGCGATATCGTTGTGGTTCCAGATATGATTGGAAAAATACATGGTTATGCATGAGCAACATCCTACTTTAAAAAATTCTATGTTTTTTTCGTTTTAGAAATTTAATAAGTTCTATGTTTTTTTTATTCTTCTTTTCTACCCAAATTTTTCCTCTATTTATCATCATTGCTGTCACTGTCATTGTCTACATTCAAGATAATAAGGGGTTTAATGTTGGCTTTGGTGTTCCTGTAATTCTTATTGCATTATCAGCACTTTTGTTTTTAGAAGGTCTGCCATAGTATAAGAAGACGAAAGGGAATAAAAGCATGCTACCAGACTTAGCTCAAGTCGTTGGCAGTGTGTTTCAAGAACCGTCATCTTGCATGGCCACCTAAGAACACAGAGGGGTGGTATCATTATAAGAAGGATAAGCAATTCAAATATAAAACCCTAATTGTTTTATTGTACCAAAGTTCTTATAGAAAGGTAGGTAACTTTTAAATATAGATATGGATATAAATTTTAAAGTATCTTTAGAAGGTAAGAGTCAGGATAGTGATAAGAAATATAAGTTTCTTTTTGGGAATGTGGTTATTTCTCAGTAATATAGATTAATATATGCATAATGTAGATGTAATTATATTTATATTAGTCTAAACAAAACTGTAGAAATTTGAATTTGTGCTTATTTTACACATTAAAGTTTTTATTTTTTAGATAAAATAAAAAATTTGAATTTGAATGAACTAACAGTTTTACTATTAAAAATAGTTGAAAGTTTTCAGATATATATTGATTGAATGTTTTTCAACCAATAAAAAATTTGTTTCAACAACTTTTTTTCTTGCCAATTTACTCTCCTATAAAAGCAACATATAGGACTCCTATAAAAGCAACATATAGGACTAAGCTGCTGCTGCTTCTTCTTCTTCTTCTCTTCTTCTTCTTCTTCTTCTTCTTCTTCTTCTTCTTGGTGGACCGTGGAACATCAAGAGAGAAAAAAAAACTTCTTCTTCTTCTTTTTGGTGGACCGTGGAACATCAAGAGAGAAAAAAAACGATCGCCATCAGTAGGTGACTAATTCTTCGATGATGCTGATTTTATTTTTTTATCTAGATTCTCTTTTGTTGAAGTGGTACTTCGATTAGGTATCATTAGAGAACCCTCCAAAATAATCAAACAAAGATCAATTAAAACATCATTATGTTCAAAAATACACTTATTAATAATTATATTTTTTGTAGATTATCTATATTAATGGACAATTCTCACTATGAATACTCCTCTATCAATTCCTTGCAAGAAAATCAATAATTATGGACTATTAAAGTTTTGGGTACGAAACATTATGGTGTGAAAGAATACAGAAATAGTAAAAGCACAGGAAAAATGTCAAAAGTGGCACTTATGGATGATGAGGTAAGATACTTTAAATATTGTTAAAATATTCATACATATACATACATAAATAATTATTATTACTAATTTTTCATCTTTTGTAGGAAACTAAAATACTGGCGATAATGTTTAATGAAGCGGTGGAAGCGTTCCAACATACGCTTGATGAGCATAAAACTTATTCAATTTCTAATGGAATACTAAAATATGTTGACAAAAGATATAACCCAATGCATGATAAATTTGACATCATTTTGAAGTTAGGAAGTGTTGTAGATGACGTTGAGAAAGATCTTATCATTGATAAGGATAGGTACAAATTTGCAACTGTAGAAGAATTTCAAAGTGCATCTTCTACTGTCTTTAAAGGTAAAAAATTATGTTACTCATATGTATGTATATATATATAATTGCCTATTACTGATACATGATATCAAATACTAATTATATTGAACTACAAATCTTTGTTTAGCAGTAATTAATGTAGGAGATGTAGATAAGGTAGATTCAAAATATGGTAATGAAGTAGAGAAGCGAAATCTTACAGTTGTAGGATATAGGTAATATCAATTAATTAAATTGTATAATAATTTACGAAATCGTTTTGGAATTCATACGCTTTGTCTCAATTTAAGGTCAAAACCAATCTTACTTACATTATGGGAGAACTAGCAATCAAGGAAGGAAAAGCTCTGAAAGAATTATCACCTAACATGCCAATTATTGCAATTACCTCTATAAAAACCTCAAACTTTGGAGGTAATTATATACAACAAAAATTAATAATGTTTTTTATTATATATTTTATTTATTTATTACTGATTTTTTAAACATGATTCTCTCTCACATCAATAGAGATAAATCCAAATGAAGCAAAAGCATATAAAATTCGAGAATGGTATAATTGATTTTGTATATTTAATTCATTAATTGTTGCCATTTGGAGTATCATTTACCATAATTTTTTTTTGTTTCAGGATAAACTGTAATGAAACTTTATTAAAAGGTAATTCCTTGCAAATAAACAAAAAAAAGTAATGGATATGGAAGAAGTGAAACTATCTGACATTCTCTATTGTGCAGACGAGGATTCTTCTGAGGTATTATAAATAATGAAATTATTTTTAAATATTTTGTTCAATTCTCTAAATGTCTATAAATATTTTGATGTCTTCAAAAAAAATTTAATATTTCAAGGCAAAATACTATTATTGCAAATTTTTGGTCAAATGTGTTAAAGACGTTAGAGATCCATGGTACATTGCATACAAAGTCTGTTCAACAAAAGTCAATACTGAAAATGATGAAGCTTATTGTCAAAAATGTAAAAAGAATAATGTTGAATATGAGTCAAGGTATACAAAACAACATATTGTTAGTTTTCCATCTTTCCATTCTTCAATCAAATTATTAAAAAAATAATATTTTTTTTAAAAAAATAATAAAATAAGAATAACCTATTTCAGATATGTATTCAAAATTACAATAAAAGATACAAGTGCAAAAGCATAATTGACTTTATTTGATGAGGAAGCAAGATGCATTATCGGCTGTTCCGCAAAAGACCTGGAACATATTAAGAATAAGGTATAATATGTTATTCTCATAGTGTTAAAAATAATTAAGAGCTGATTTCTTATTTCTATATGCAGGAAATTTTTTTTGAAGAAGTTGATAGAATGACCAATAACTGCATTGGAGATGAGTTTACTTTTTTGATCAAATCACAAGATGTCACATATGGAAGAACAACTACAAGAATATTGACTGAATGCAAAATTAAAAAGGATAAACAAGAAGTTTCAAGCAGTTTTAAGTTTAAGAAAGTTAAAGTCGAAAGTGATAATTGATCTTATGAAAAATACGATGATATCAGTTTAGGATTTACTAATTTGTTCTTTTTTAATATATTTTTTTAATATCAGTTTTAAGTTCAAGAATTAATCTTATGAAAAATACAATGATTATATCTTTATGTTGTTGTCTAGCTTTGGGTTCTTGATGCTTGCCTCAAATCTGATTTCGATGAGCTTGTTGTCGTTTGAGTAATTTTGAAATTCGGCATTTGCTTATTAAGATGATTGACCAAGTCGAATTTATAGTTTGAAGAATATGGGTGTGCTAAATGCAAGTGTGTTTAGATAAAATTTCAATATTGATGTGCACCAATCCACGTGCACTTGGTGCACGATAAAATTCAACTAGTATATATATATATATATATATATATATATATAGGGTTTTGCTCCATTGAAAACGGGTTTGTTTTCAATTATATTATATATATATATATATATATATATAATATAGGGTTTTACTCCATTGAGAACGGGTTTGTTTTCAATGGGATGGAAAACAGCCATCCTGGCCGTCGATCTCGATCTGATCTTGATCAGCGGATCAGATCAAGATCCGCTTTAGTCTCCCACTAACGTTTCCAAAGCGGAGGGGTATTTTCGTCACTTCACGCCAAAAAAACGTTTTCAGACTTAGCGTTTTTTTGGCGTGAAGTTTTTTTTGTAGAAAAAAAACACTTAGGTCATTGTTGGAAATCAACGGCCTAGGTTGTTTTTTTAACAAAAAAACATACCTTGGCCATATATATATATATAATATATATATATATATATATATATATAGGGTTTTACTCCATTGAGAACGGGTTTGTTTTCAATGGGTTGGAAAACAGCCATCCTGGCCGTCGATCTCGATCTGATCTTGATCAGCGGATCAGATCAAGATCCGCTTTAGTCTCCCACTACGTTCCCAAAAGTGGGAGGGGTATTTCGTCACTTCACCGCAAAAAAACGTTTCAGACTTAGCGTTTTTTTTGGCGTGAAGTTTTTTTTGTAGAAAAAAACACTTAGGTCATTGTTGGAAACAACGGCCTAGGTTGTTTTTTTAACAAAAATAACATACCTTGGCCATTGTTCTCAACAACGGCCCTAGGTATGTACAAGTGTTTTCCAAAACTTGACATACTCAGATCTTCGTCTCCCTCACAACTCTCTCTCTCTCTCGCTAGTGGAGCTCGATAAACCCATTTCCCCAAACCGTAGCTCTCTCTCTATCGAACTAAAAAACCTACTCTCTCTTGGTCATTGCTTTTCACCGAATCTCTCCCTATTCTCAGTCTCTAGCTCTCTTCCTTTGAAGATCCCAATTACAAAAAAACCCTAACCCTTACGAAATCTACCCAACCCTAAAACTCTAATCCTGAATAAATTAGCCAAACCCTACTCCCCTTCCTTTCTCTACAGCAGCGCGCAGCGGCATCCCGAACACCCTCATTGTTAAAGGTACTAATTTGTCCTACTTGAGTAAATTGATTGGAAATTTGTCCTAACTAGGCTAATTGATTGGAAATTTTTCTCCAATGTTTGAGTGTACAATGGCTATATTATGCGTAGGTATTTACAGAGTAGGTAATTCTAGTTTAATTGGGGAAGTAGACGTAGTATTAGTTGTTGTTAGTTGTTATTCGATGTTAGTAATAGTGCACAAAGCGAACAAAAATTTGTGGAACTTTGCGAGTACGTCGAGCTCGCCATACACAAGCCAACGCAATTCGTAGAAGTTTGTTTGGATTCACGGTTTCAAGTGTACGACCGTGTATCGCTTTCAATTCATTCGCGTGAGTGAAAGCGATACATCGGCGTATTTTGCAAACCATGAGCCGAAACTCACCTCTACAAATTTTGTTGGCTCATGTGTTTTGCCGCCGTCCCACTCCCAAAGTATAGGAATTTATTGATCTCGTTTGTGCGGATTTGTACCGTATATCAAACAACAACCTCAGTTCAAGAGTGAGGGGAATGCGAGCGAGACACGGCCTTATCTTGCAAACCGTGGATCGGAACTTACTTGTAGAAGTTCCGTTACCTTGTGTGCGGCAAGCCGAACCCAATTGACGAGTTTTGTATTTATATGACGTCGTTTTCGATGTTTTGTCACTTATTTTTGTTTCGTAGGTATATATATCGCAATCGTTTGTTAACAAGCTATTTTATATATAATGTGTATATTAATTGACCAATAATATATTTTTACCCCAGATGAACAACGATACAGAGAGTTCTGCTGCCGGCGATAATTTTGTGCGGGTAGAACCAATCACTGATTCCATGCCGATAGTCGAAGACCATCTGAAACCAAAGTTAGGTATGACATTCCCCACTTTAGTTGAGGCCGAGAAATTTTATTCTGCATATGCTCGTTGTGGGGGTTTAGCAATGCGTAAGGGTGGGAATAAATTAAAGGGGGGAATGGAAGTAGATAAGTCATATCTCTGTAATAAAGCTAGGTTGTCGCCGGGTCAACATAGTGATGGTAGACGTGGAATAACCAGTAGAACGGGTTGCAAGTCTTGCATTCGTGTAAAATTGAACGAAACAAGTAATACGTGGGTGGTGTATTCATTTCACGAAGAACACAATCACGAATTCACCTCACCCGGTAGAAGGCACCTTTTGCCCCGGAACAGGTCCGTGTCAAATACGGACAAAAGGATTATAGACCAAATGAACCAAGCTAATATCCAAACATGTTGACAAATGCTCTTCTTCGAAAGTGCTAGTGGTGGTCATGATCAAGTAGGATTCACAGAAAAAGATGTTAGAAATTTAGCTAGAGACTCGCAAGAAGCATTGAAAGGACACGATTCTACAATGCTAATTGATTTTTTCGAATCTAAGAAACAGACGGATCCTTCATTTTTTATGACATTCAAGTCGATCCCGAAGGGCGGTTGTCACATTGTATGTGGGTAGATGGTATTTGTAGGATGAATTACGAAGAATTTGGCGATGTAGTTTGCTTTGATGCCACGTACAATACGAACCGTTACAGAATGTTATTTGTTCCGTTTGTTGGAGTGAATCATTATTGGCAATCGACTTTCTTAGGAGGTGGGTTCATTCCAAATGAGACGGCCTCTTCGTTTGAATGGTTCTTTGAAAAGCGGTTAGGGGTTATGAATCGTGCTCCATCCGGTATTGTCACCGATCAAGACCGTGGGATCGCCGCCGCAGTTAAGAAAGTTTTCCCCCAGACTCAGCATCGTTTTTGTATTTGGCACATTCTGGATAAGTTACCCCAGGAGGTTCGTCTTGGTTTCGATGTCGACAAGTTTAGGGAGTCCTTGAAGAATGTAATCTACAATTCAGAATATATACATGAATTTGTAGAAAAGTGAAATATTTTGATTTCACAATACGAATTAGAGAGTAACAAATGGTTGAACGATATATTCGATATCCGTGAAAGTTGGGCACCCATCTACGCTAAAGAATCATTTTGGGCCGGCATGTTGAGTAGCCAACGAGTTGAGTCGGCACATTCTGCTCTGAAGCATCATACAGAAAAAAAGTATTCCCTGGACGAATTTGCTGTCATCTTTGACCGTTTTTTGGGAAGGCAAAGACACGATGAATTGAAAGAAAATCATTGTAACCGTGAGAAGAGACCGAAGTTGAAGAGCAAATGGGCTTTGGAGGCACAAATGGCAAAAACATATACTTTGAATATATTTTACGAATTCCAAGATGAAGTCACAAAAAGCTTCATGTACAATGTGACATTTGTTGCCGATCTTGAGACACCGGATAGTTCAACCTTCCATGTGATACTATGTGGAGAATCAGAACCGTCTCGCCTTCTTCAATTATCCAAAATCAATGGAATTATTACATATGCATGTCACTTGTTCGAATTTGTTGCCATTCCTTGCAGGCATATTTTAGCTGTACTTCGTTTCTCCCATCACACATCCCTCCCGGATGTATATATTAAAAGAAGATGGACTAGGGATGTGATGAGAAGAAGTTACACATCAGTTCCAACCGAACCCAATACCGAGAATTTTGCTTCTCGATATTGTGAGTTGAGCTACCATGCAAAACAAATTGTCGATCTCGGTTGTTCCTCCAATGAGAGTTACAAATACACGTTGGAGAATTTGTAGAAGATCATTGACGGAGTTTCTCGGCTACAACCAGGATCAGGTGAACAACCGGAACAGGCCTCACAACCACATGATAGTGTCGAAGCTGGAGGTAGTTCACAACCGCATCCAAGTGCACAACCTCATGATCAAGGGAGTGGACACATACCTACACGCATTAGTGACCCACAGCAGTGCACGACAAAGGGAAGGCCTCGCGCCAAAAGATTGAGGCCGATTAGAGAGCAACTCTGCATAAAAAAACCGAGAAGGTGCCGAAGATGCGGCATTGTCCAAATGAATCATGATTCAAGAAATTGTCCAACTTTATTTGAGGGGTATGACTCGTAACTTTTATGTCCATCACTCGTTTAAATTTATTATACTTTATTTGTGGCAATTGAGTTTCTTACTAACTAAACCTAATCTTTCAATGAAGGCAAGAAGTAATTCCTTCCGAAGAAGACAGTTTCGAGTCGAGATATGACGATGCACTATGAATTGTAATTTTTAAAATGTAATTGTTGGGTATATATTCAAAACTCTTCATGCCACTTGGTTAATTACCTTTGATTGGTAACTGTAAATGTAATTCTCGAGACATAAGTATCGTTTGTTTGTGTCGTTTGTTAATACTGTTGTGGTACGCAAATGTTGGTTTGTTACTCAAATGTATCAGCTGTAGCTATATCTGTATTTGTAAATTATTTTTTTTTTTTAAAACCAAGGCCGTTGTTGGAGACAACGGCCTAAGTTATTTCATGAATTTGGTTTTTCATTCAATATAACTAGTTTAAAAAGAGTTGATAACCTTAGGCCGTTGTTTACAGCAACGGCCTAGGTTATAGTAAAAAATTTGTGATTTTGGGGGTGCTCTCTGACTTGGAGAACACAAAAGGATCAACAAGTCAGAGAGCAATCTAATTTTTGATAAATAACTAAAGTCGTTGTCTCAGACAACGGCCTAGGTTATAGTCAAAAATTTGTGATTTTAGGGGTGCTCTCTGACTTGAAGAACACAAAAGGATCAACAAGTCAGAGAGCAATCTAATTTTTGATAAATAGCTAAAGCCGTTGTCTAAGACAACGGCCTAGGTTATAGTCAAAAATTTGGGATTTTGGGGGTGCTCTCTGTACTCTTTACGTGCAGTTTCTGTGGAAATTTATACAAAAGATAGATGATCTACACTTGTATATCTTTCCGCTATATTTTGTTTAAGTGCCGATTACTACCACCTTTCAAACTAATATATAATCATGGTGGTTAAATATGTAAAAAGAATGATAAAAAATAATTCATAATCATCTATTTTTTGGTTTTTACAATTTTCTCTTCACTCTTTGCGTACAGTCTCCCTCGAACTATATACCAAAGACAGATGATATTCACGTATCTATTGTTTATAAATTTTTTATTACGTTACAATTTTTTCCCTCTCTCTAACCAATATAAAATTATTAAGGTAATATGCTTGAAAATAATTCTGAGTTATATAAAGGAGTAAGTTTACATGTATAAGGTTAGGGTTAAGGTGAAGGTTATGAATTTTTTGATATATGGGTTTACATGTGTGGATGTACATATTGTTTTTTCAATATATAGGCTACACGTGGGGATCTACATGTTGTTGAGCTTGGTGCTTGTTTCCATTTAGGTGTATGTTGAAAGTCTGCTGGCATGTGATTTTGTTGAGCTTAACAATAAGGAAGAAACATACAAAACAACAGCATTGTTGAGTCCTAATGGCAAAACATGGAAAATTGGGTTAATTAGAGTAGGGCAGAATCACATGTGTGCGTTGGTGGAGAGAAGTGGAGAGAATCCACAGGTACTAATAAGCTAGAAGTAGGATATATGTTAGTGTTCCATTACAAAGGGAATATGTTCAGTTTTTTCCTGTTAATTTTATTACGTTTGTGATTTTTTTTAGTATGATATATAATCTATTTGATTATGCTAATACAATACCCACATATCCAAAAAATATATACCGGGTTGGTTTACAAGTATAAGGTCAAGGTTAAGGTTAGGGTTGTGCTAACCCTACGATAACCCTAACCCTAACCCTTAACCCTACTCTGCTAACCTTACAATAACCCTAACCTTACGTTAACACTAACCCAAACCTACATATCACTTTTATTAATTTTTTTTGGTTATATACAGAATATGTATATTTTTTTTTTTTTTGTGGGAACTTAGTACCTGTCTACTCCCAACAACCACAAATTAATGATAAATGAAAACCAGATTTTACCACAAATATTTCTCTTGCAATAACCTGAACCCTACAATAACCCTAACCAAACCCCTGACCCCCGCTAACCCTAATCCTTCCCGTAACCCCCTTTAACACTAATTACCAAACTTGTTACCTACCCTAACCCTAACCCTAACCCCTAGCCAAGTCGAGAACACCCCAATTTATGTCTTTTTGGCCTAGGGTCCAAGGCCGTTGTTGCAGACAACGGCTAAGGTTAAATACCTTAGGCCGTTGTCTTGAACAACGGCCTAGGTATGAAATTTTTGACTTTTATTGGATATTCTCTTTACCGTTTACGCACAATCTCTATGGAACTTTATACAAAAGATAGATAATCCACACTTGTATATTGTATAGGTATATTTGTTTGTTTGCCCATTACTTCCACCATTCAAAGTGTCTCGAAGAACTGCACACAATTACTTCACGACGAGATTCCACATCCCAAATTTCCACAGAAGCAACAGTTTACATGTAGTGTTTGAGAGTAATATATGAAATTTTTTGGAATACTCTTCACATTGGTTTATACATGTGGTCAAATATACATGTGGTTTTCTGTTACGGTTTCCCAATACATGATGGTCCCTATTTAGGCCATTTTTTTTCGAAAATAATCAGATCCAGTTCTTTTTGGCCAAGTATTTTGATCTGATTACTCTCCACTCAATAGCGAATCGAATCTTTTTTATTTTTGATTCCTTCTTGACCATCATAATTATTGGATATTTTTGATATCAACATGTGAATTTTTTGATTTTGGCCTTAAACTACATGTGGGGATGTACACATGGTTTTTCCCATATTTAGGGTACATGTGGGGAGGTACATGTGGTGATGTAGTTTAGGTTTTTTCCATATTGAAGTGTCTGCAATAATTACCCTTCATTGTATATTGTAAAGGTATATTTGTTTGCTCTTTCATTGTACATGTGGGTTTTTCCATGTATGGTCCACATGTGGAGAGCTACATGTGGTTTTTCCTTTACATGTGGGGTTTTACCTTATTGGTTTTTTCAATGATGAACTTGTGGAAATTTATACAAAAGATAGATAATCCACACTTGTATATTGTATAGGTATATTTGTTTATTTGCCCATTACTTCCACCTTTCAAAGTGACTCGAAGAACTGCACACAATTACTTCACGACGAGATTCCACATCCCAAATTGCCACAGAAGCAACAGTTTACATGTAGTGTTTGAGAGTAATCTATGAACTTTTTTGGAATACTCGTCACATTGCGTGATACATGTGGTCAAATATACTTGTGGCATATTTTCCAAAAAAAAAGTTCAGATCGAGTTCTTGTTGGCTAAGTAGTTTGATCTGATTACTCTCTGCTCAAACAACGAACCGACACTTTTTAATTTTTGATTTCTTCTTGTCCATTATAATTACCTGGTTACATGTGGTTTTTTCGCCATATATTGTGATGAAATTTACGTTTTTCCGATATTGAACATGTGGTTTTTTCCAAGTATGGTCCACATGTGGGGAGCTACATGTGGTTATCCTTTCTGAGTTGTTTTTACCTTATTGGTTTTTTCCATAATGAACTTGTTCTACTACATGTGATCACATCTCTTCTTCCCAATCTCGTGGAATTCTTCCCAGTTGCATGTATGGTGAATGTCTTCAGGAACGTCTTCATTGTAAACAATGTAAAACGATTTTGTACAATATATATTATTATTCAAAAAATTAATAACATATAACCAAAAAAACCAACAACGGTATAATATATTCTTTAGTTACATGCCTAAAAATGGAATTGAATAATCAATATAAACAAGAAAATATTCATATGAACGTCTATTTTGTAGAGTTCAGAAGGCAGTGCACATAAAGAGTGGAGAGACACATGTCATTAATGATAGAACTTAAATATCCATCAACTCTCTACTGGAAACTTATTACCTATCTACTCCCAACTAAAAATAATCCTACCCTAACCCCTACAATGAAGCCAAACCAAACCACTAACCTTACAATAACCCTAACCCTACCCTTAACCCCCTTTAGCACTAACCCTAGCCCTAACCCTAACCCTAACGAATCAAATAGTTATTTTTTTAAAATAATTTCTGAGTTGTTATGTACATATTAAAACGACGTGATTATGTAGTGGTTAGTTAGGTGTTGAGGGGTAGTAGCATTTTTGGCCTACAACCAATTAATTTTTGGCCTACAAACTATATTGAGGGGTAATCTTTGACCAGTTGCTATTTTTAAATACCAACAAGTCGAGAGCATTACACAATTTTCTAATTTTTTCACCTACAACTGAGGTCGGCCTTGGGTATTTATAAAGTGGAGCTGCTCTCTGACTTGTTGGCTATTTTTAAAGCCAACAAGTCAGAGAGCAAGACAATTTTTCTATTTTTTTCACCTACAACTTAAGCCGTTGTCCCCAACAACGGCCTTGGGTATTTATAAAGTGGAGCTGCTCTCTGACTTGTTGGCTATTTTTAAAGCCAACAAGTCAGAGAGCAAGAAAATTTTTATATTTTTTTCACCTACAACTTAGGTCGTTGTCCCCAACAACGGCCTTGGGTATTTATAAAGTGGAGCTGCTGTCTGACTTGTTGGCTATTTTTAAAGCCAACAAGTCAGAGAGCAAGAAAATTTTTATATTTTTTTCACCTACAACTTAGGCCGTTGTCCCCAACAACGGCCTTGGGTATTTATAAAGTAGAGCTGCTCTCTGACTTGTTGGCTATTTTTAAAGCCAACAAGTCAGAGAGCAAGACAATTTTTCTATTTTTTCCACCTACAACTTAGGTCGTTGTCCCCAACAACGGCCTTAGGTATTTATAAAGTGGAGCTGCTCTCTGACTTGTTGGCTATTTTTAAAGCCAACAAGTCAGAGAGCAAGACAATTTTTCTATTTTTTCCACCTACAACTTAGGCCGTTGTCCCCAACAACGGCCTTGGGTATTTATAAAGTGGAGCTGCTCTCTGACTTGTTGGCTATTTTTAAAGCCAACAAGTCAGAGAGATAGACAATTTTTCAATTTTTTTCACCTACAACTTAGGCCGTTGTCTCCAACAACGGCCTAGGGTATATCTATAAACTGGAGGTGCTCTCTGACTTGTTGGCTATTTTTAAAGCCAACAAGTCAGAGAGCACAACAAATTTTGTATATTTTCCTTCTACAACTTAGGCCGTTGTCTCCAACAACGACCTTGGGTATATGTTTAAACTGGGTATATCCAAAAACTGGAACAAGTATAATTTTCTATAACCTAGGCCGTTGTTTGGGGCCACGGCTTACGTTTAAAAAAAAAAAAAAACTACAGTTATACTGAGCAGCTGAAGCTGCTACACTTGTACACATCACCAAATTCCAAACACTTTGCCATCATCTACATTCTCCGACTAAATTCATATATACAACCACCAAAATTACCCACCATAATTGACTATCAGAAATTAATAACAACAACATCAACTACACTTACACTTAAGAACCACATTATCCAATAATTAGTTACAACAGGTTAAAACCCACAAAATCAATAAAAAAAATTACAACCTCCAAAATGCATTGGCTAAGCACTGGGCGTGTAATGCTGTGGTGCTCGCCTCTTCCGACTAGGGTTTCGGCGCCGCATCGTGATTGGCGAGTCGGGGATTTCATCTTCGCCACCCTCCTCTTGTTGTACGTCTCCGACAACCCTCTCCCCACTCTCTTCATCCTGCGCTTCTTCGTGAGATGGATGTGAAGTTGAACCTTGTCGTTCTCTGATCTCACGTTCCCGTTGCCCCATCAATGAACTTGGCCTACCCCTCACACTTTTACGTCGCCCCCCCCTCGGTCCGTGTAATGCTCGATCCAAACGTTCGACACGTCCCAAAGCATCCATATTGCTATGGCATCCAAGGAGCATCCTCCGAGTGAAACTCTTCATAGGCATGCCCACATTACTTTTTAGTACATCCACGCATTCTTTTGCCATGTCCATCGTGTTATCAATCTAAATCAGAAAAAACCAACAAAAATAATTACACAAATTAAATAATTGAAAGAATTCATGAACTTCACGTATGAAGAAGATTAAAATAAATATGAAGATTTAAGTTACCACTGTACGTATAGCTGTGGCCTTCGGTTGGAACATGGGTTGTGAACTGGAATATGCGGGTAATGGTTCAATCTCCCTCTCCTCAATTTCTCGTTGGATACCAGCAGGTAGTACTGTATCGGGAGAGATGTACAAACGTGTATATTGTCAGAACCAAGTCATGTACTTTCCTTGCAGTCTTCCATCGTACTCTGGAACATTGACGAGTAAAAGTGCAAACCGTCGCTCGTTCCATTCTGCAACGTGAACACGATAGTAATCTGTCCAATCATGAGTAGGCATGCGGCCGGTACCCCTAACGGCGTGTAACTCATGATCGTATAGGTTTGCGCAGCTGGGGGACTATCTTGTTGAAGATTGAACTGACGAAGGACTCTTTCCGGTCGCAGATGCTCGACTATACCAATGTTGATGAGGGGAGCCGTCGTCAGCCACAACTGCGACCCGGTGGTGGATATTGGCGGTAGTCTTCCCACACACTCGGGTGTATACGGCGCCCAAATCACGAACTCTTCACGTAGTTGGTCGAGCTCATTTCTGTAGTACGTTATTACGCCCTTGGGGTTGTCTTTGTAACTCCTTGTACCAGCCCAATATACCCCTAATGGTGCTAACATAGCAGAATCTTCAGGTTGGGCCATCCAACCAGCCTTGGGTCTCCTAATGCGGGGACGACCCAAGTGCAGTCGCTCCCAGGACCAAATCTGTAACAAAACCATCGGTCCGGTCATTTCTGATGCTTCAAGCGCTACATGACACAACGCCCTGTATAGCGTTGCCAACGCGCAGCTTCCCCAACTGTACCGGCCAGCTATGCCTAGGTCGGCGAGCAATCGTAGGTACATGAGGTGCACCGTATCGCCCGATGAGTTAGGCAATTGAACCCCTCCGATCACCGTTAGAATGTAGGCTCTGGTGTAGGACTGTACATAGTCGTCGGGCGATTCGGTGGTCAGCGTCTCATCAAAATGTTCCTTCAACCAAGATAGTCGGATTGACTGTCCTTGGAAAATGTTACCAATGTCCGCATCCGCCTCATCAAACTCTGTACCGAGCAGTCCGTTGCACATCTCTATTTTATCAAAGTTAATATTGCCCATCACGGCCAACCCATCTATTGGAAGACCGGATATCATCGCTATATCCTGTAGCATCACCGTCATCTCACCGACCGGTAGATGGAACGTGTGCGACTCTGGCCTCCAGCGCTCCACGAGTGCCGAGAGAAGTGCTCGGTCGAGTTTAACATTTCCCATCATGCTGATTCCATAGAAACCGGCCGCTACAAGGTACTCGTGGGTGCGTGGATGCACCTTCATGGTCTCGTGGGTGCGGAAATTACACCTACGCGTCGTCCCACCCCACACTTCCGTGGATCTGTGGCGATCTTGCAAGGTCAGTTCGCCGGGATTTATTGGTCCTGGACCACGACGTCCTGTCATCGAAGAGGATGCACCAACCTACACGAACAAAAAAAACATAATTATTATTAGTCTCAAATCAATATCACTAAATACAAAATTAGGGACAATACAAATTATTAGTTCTCACATTCTCTGTGGAATGTTCCCCCCGTGCTTCCTGAGATGTCCTTTCCCTTCCGGTTTCCCCTCGTTCTAGCCATTTCTCTGTAACAAAGTTTGCATATATGACACTAATTAATCGGCGAAAATTAGCAAACACAAACCAACGAGATGAAAAAATTTCAAGAGTTCGCTTATACGCGTCAAAACAACACAAACGAGATGCAAAAATTCCTAAATTTCGCCGTCAACTAGGACACACCAAACACAAGCCAACGCAACTTGTAGAAGTCAGTTCCGACCCACGGTTTGAAATATACGCCTGTGTATCACTTTCACTCTTTGAAATAGAGCGGGAAGCGATACATTGACGTATCTCGCAAACCGTGGGTCGGAACTCGCAAATACAAGTTCCGTTGCGTTGTGAATGGTTAGCCCAACCTACGTGCACCGTTTCGTATTTTTTCAACTTCGTTTAAGCATTTTTGTATTGAGATCGAACTAAAAAAATTTCGAGGTAGATTGAAATTTTTTCATATACGGGTCAAAACAACATAAACGAGATGCAAAAATTTTAAATTTTGGCCATTGGGTCGGGCTCCCCGCCCACAAGCCAACGCAACTTGTACATGGGAGTTCCGACCCACGGTTTGAAAGATACGACCATGTATTGTTTACACTATTGAAAACTGAGCGGAAAGCGATACATAGACGTATCTCGCAAACTGCGAGTCAGAACTCGCATGTACAGGTTGGTATGACTTGTGAGTGGCCAGACCAACCTACTCGCAAATTTTCGCTTTATTTGGACTTCGTTTAAGCTATTTTCACCTCATAACGTATTCCACAAGTTCCGAGTTCGATTAAAGGTTTTTTTATATACGCGTCAAAACAACAAAAATGATAAACTTATTTCCTAAATTTGGGCGTCAACTTTGGCACACCAAACACGAGCCGCCGGAACTTGCAGAGGTGAGTTTTGACTCTCGGTTTGAAAGATACGGCCGTGTATCACTTCATATCCGTTGTATGGAATTGAAATGATAAACGGACGTATCTCACAAATCGTGAGACGGAAATCGCCTCTACAAGTTCCGTTACCTTCTACGCGGCGAGTCCAACCTACTCATACAAATTTAATTTTTTCATCTCGTTTTTTTTCATCTCCTATATTCCACCACTACAACTACCACTACATCTACGAAAATGTCAAGAAAATGTACACAACATACATGATCAGAGCTAATTATATACTCTCTCTCTAAATTATAGACTACACTACTACGCATAATACCAAAAAAAAACTCCAAAATTGGAAAAAAAATCAATAAATTCAAAGAGTTCATTATAGTAGATTGGGATTAAGAAAATACCTGGTCCAAAGAGAGAGTGATAGAGAGTTGGCAAAGATGTGAGAAGCCACTGCACGCTGTTGTAGACAAAGGAAGACAATTTGTGCTAGGGTTTAGATGATTTGGGAATTTGGATGTGAAGTTAGGGTTTGCTGTATTTGGGAGAGGAAGAGAGAGATAGGGAGCTTTCCACAAGAGGCGGAGATCGACAAGGCAAAGAAATCGATGCCAAAGGGGTTGGGAGAGTGAACTAGGGTTTGGGGATGGGTTTCGGGAAGTCGAGAGAGAGATAGTGTTTGTGACGAAGTGAGGGAGATGAAGATCTGAGTATGTACAAGTGTTTGGAAAAACACTTGTACATACCTAGGCCGTTGTTGAGAACAACGACCAAGGTATGTTTTTTTGTTAAAAAAATAACCTAGGCCGTTGTTTCCAACAACGGCCTAAGTGTTTTTTTGACAAAAAAAAACTTCACGCCAAAAAAACGCTAAGTCTGAAACATTTTTTGGCGTGAAGTGACGAAAATACCCCTCCGCTTTTGGGAACGTTAGTGAGAGACTAAAGCGGATCTTGATCTGATCCGCTGATCAAGATCAGATCGAGATCGACGGCCAGGATGGCTGTTTTCCAACCCATTGAAAACGAACCCGTTTTCAATAGAGCAAAACCCATATATATATATATATATATATATATATATATATATATATATATATATATATATGGGCTTTCTTCCGTTGCAAACGGGTCGGAAGCGGCTCTGTTCGCACAGACCCGTGCGAACTTCGATCTGGACCGTTGGATCAAAGATCCAACGGTCCAGATTTTTTTAAATAAAATTTGGCCTTAACCCGTCCTTCCCAACGACGGGTTAAGGCAAAATTTTATAAAAAAACATAGCCTTAACCCGTCCTTCCCAAGAACGGGTTAACGCTATCTATATTCATTTTTATTTCCATTCTGTTCGTCTTCTTCGGTGATTGCTCTCGCGCTCTTCTTCTTTCTTCGGCGAACCCAACGGAAAACAAACCCTAATCCTTCGTCTAAACCCCCCTCCTCCCAATTACAAAATCGAAACCCTAGCTGCTCTTTCCCTCTTCGATACGAAATCGAAACCCTAGTTCTCTTCCAAATCGATTGTTTGGCTTGATTTGGACCTATCTTGTAAGGTATACACTATTTCTTTACCTCAATAATCTACATTTGTATTATTTTTTTGAATTTGTGTGTAGTAAATTATTTAGAAATTGAGAAAAAATTTATATGCGTTAGTAGATTTTAGATGTAGAATCGGGTTGAATTCAAGTATATTCAATTGCCGAATTATGTTGCTTGCATTAGTAATTTGTAGAATTATAATTGTATATACGAAATTAGTTAGAAACTTTTCAGTGCGGTTATGGTTGAAAACCCTGCAAACGACCATAAAAAAATACGAAAACTTTCCGAGTAGGTTCGTCTCACGTAGTACAAGCCACCCCAAGTTGTAGAAGCAAGTTTCGACTCACGGTTCGAGAGATACGGCCGCGTATCGCTTTCGGTTGAAAAAAACCAAGTATAGCGGTGCACGGCCGTATATCGCAAACCGTGACTCGAAACTCACTTCTACAGGTTCGGATGGCTTGCCCTACGTGAATTCGACCAAGTCAAAAAGTTTTATAATTTTGGGATGCCGTTTGCGCGGTTTTCTCAACTTCTTCGCATGATAGTTTTTTGACTTAGAATTTTGTAGGTGCGGTTAGATTAGATTAGAAAACCTTTCAAACGATATCCAAAAATTTTGAAACTTTGCTAGTTGGTTGGTGTCCCCTATGAGAAGCCAACCCAAGTTGTAGAAGTGAGTTTCGACTCACGGTTCGAGAGATACGGCCACGTATCGCTTTTGGTTGGAAAAAAACCAAGCAAAGCGGTAGACGGCCGTATCTCGCAAACCGTGACTCGAAACTCGCTTCTACAAGTTCGGGTGGCTTGCCCTATGTGAATCTGACCAAGTCGGAAAGTTTTAAAATTTTCGGATGCCATTTGTGTGGTTTTCTCAACTTCCTCGCATTACAAGTTTTGGACTTAGAATTTTCTAAGTGCGGGTAGATTAGAAAATTCTTCAAACGACCTCCAAAAAATACGAAATTTTGCGAGTTGGTTGGTGTCCCCTACGAGAAGCCAAACCACTTGTAGCAGTGAGTTTCGACTCACGGTTCGAGAGATACGGCCGCGTATCGCTTTTGGTTGGAAAAAAACCAAGTAAAGCGGTAGACGGCCGTATCTCGCAAACCGTGACTCGAAACTCACTTCTACAAGTTCGGGTGTCTTGCCCTACGTGAATCCGACCAAGTCGAAAGTTTTAAAATTTTCGGATGCCGTTTGTACGGTTTTCTCAACTTCCTCGCATTACAAGTTTTAGACTTAGAATTTTGTAAGTGCGGGTAGATTAAACCCTTCAAACGATCCCCCAAAAATATGAAACCTTACGAGTTCGGTTGGTGTCACCTACGAGAAGCCAAACCAACTTGTAGAAGTGAGTTTTGACTCACGGTTTGAGAGATACGGCCGCATATCGCTTACGGTTGGAAAAAAACCAAGTTTAGCGGTAGACGGCCATATCTCGCAAACCGTGACTCGAAACTCGCTTCTACAAGTTCGGGTGACTTGCCCTACATGAATCCGAATAAGTCGGAAAGTTTTAAAATTTTCGGATGCCGTTTGTGCGGTTTTCTCAACTTCCTCGCATTACAAGTTTTAGACTTTCAATATTTAAGTGCGGTTAGAGTTGAAAATACTTCAAACATCGTTCAAAAAATACGAAACTTTACGAGTTGGTTGATCTCACTCAAACACAACCCACCTCAACATGTAGAAGTGGGTTTGGTATTATGGTTCGAGATATACGGCCGTGTATCGGTTTATTTGGGTTTTTTACCACCTAAACCATCTTACACGCCCGTATCTCTTCAACCGAGATTTAAAACTCACTTTCACAATTTGGGGTGACTTATGCTACGTGAATTCAACCAATTTCACATTCAGTCCTTTTTTTGTTTTCATTCGTGTGTTTTTCCCCACAATCTCGGTATGTTTGTTTTGTTGTCATTCGTACCAACCATATTTTAAATTTTTTGGCAGATAGATAAATGGCAAGAACAAGACAACCGAGAATCCCGTCCGAAAGCACTAGTGGCGCACCAACTACTGAGGTAAGATTGATTATTATTATTGGTTTTAAATACGAATATGTAACATTATCTCAATAATAACATTTGTTATATTTGTTCGTGTAGGTTGGTGGCCGTCAATCCACATCTGCTGAGGCAGGTGCGTCGTCCTCGGTTCCCGTTACATCACCCGGACCCATGGACACAAGCATACTCACCTTGCATTCCAAACACCGATCCGAAGCCGTGTGGAATGTGTCCGATAAAAAATGTAATTTCCGGAAGCACGCAGTTCTTCCTTTCGACCCCCATATCACGCCGTATGTGGTGGAGGCCGGTTTCTACGGAGCTAGATTCATTCACTCAGTTAAGCTAGATCGGCCACTCCTTACAGCTCTAGTCGAGCGATGGAGGCCGGAGACCCACACATTCCACCTACCAGTGGGTGAGATGACTGTGACCCTACAAGATGTGGCAATGATAACTGGACTACCAATAGATGGGGTTGCCGTGACGGGGAACATGGACTTTGATCGAGTTGAAGTTGTTCGTGACTTACTCGGTATCGACCTGCAGTTGATAGTTAACGAAAAAAAGGAAGCCGTTGAAAAAGAAATCCGCGAAAATGTACTCGCAAATTTTGATGAAGATTTATTGTCTGAACAAATAGAAGTTGCGAAAGATAAAGCGGAGGAAGAAGTGATGGCTGAAACCTTCGATGGTAAATCACTTTACATCAGCTGGTTAAAATTTCAGTTCGAGGAGGAATATTTGGCCCCCGATTCGGACGAGCAAACCCTGACGTACTATGCACGTGCATACATTTTCAGTTTGATAGGGGGACTTATCTTCCCGAACTCATCCGGATCAACCGTGCGGCTAATGTACCTACGGTTGTTGGAGGATTTCCGGTATGCGGGTCGTTTTAGTTGGGGGAGTGCGGCACTGACGCTACTATATAGAAATTTGTGCACATGTTCTTTAGGTAGCGTACAGATGGGTGGCCCAATGGTGCTACTGCAGATCTGGAGTTGGGAATGCATCCACATCGGACGTCCCCGTATTGTTGAGCTTACACCGGATTGGTTGGCCGCCCCGGGGGCAGCGGAGTTGTTACCTCCTCTAGGAGCATATTGGGCCGGCCGGCACACGTGGGTCGATAACCCACGCCAATCTTTAACCTACTACAGAGATGAGTTAGACAACCTGCGGGACGAGTTCGTCAATTGGGAACCGTACTCGGCCGACAGGTTGCAACGGGTTCCTCCAATCTGCCTAGACAGATCCCTTTGGTTGACGGCTGCACCTCTTGTGAATTTTGGAGTTTTGGAGTTCCAGTATCCTGACAGTCTTGTGGCAATTCGGATATCAACAGAAGATTCCCGAGGTCAGGTCTTATGATAAAAAGTTGCACGAGGTCAGGGGAACGGGACGGGTGCCCAACTTCGATTGGGCTGATTAGCATCGTTACCATGTAGCTAACTGGAACACCATGCGGCGGCAAATGACATCGAATATGATGTACGTCGCGATACCATATGATGGCTCCCTCTAGCAGGCATACATGATGTGGTACAAGCGAATAACCCAGTTGTATGTTTCTCCAAAGGCCGCCGTACCAGCTGGTGTGCAACTTCCGATTCCCCCTACCCAGGCAGAACTAGCTCCAGTATATTCCTCCTCCCAGCCGATGTACCAACCAAGGGCTGAGACATATCGAAAAAACGGTCAGTCAAATTTCATATAGTTTGTACGCATGTACTGTATTTAATTGATGCCGCTAATTATGAATGATGTTTAAATTGGAATTTTTCACCAACTGTAGATTGAAAACGTATGGGAGGTTGTTCGAACAGCTGCTCGCGTCTTGAAGACTAGGATACCCGAGAGCTTCAAGGAGGTAATCCGGGAGATGCTAGCCCCGTGCCGTCGTGCTCTGGAGGACGCGGGTGAAGGTCCACAAGTTGAGGCCTATTTGAAAGCCAACTTGCCATCAACAGGTTTTAGGCGAAAACAAACTGTGAGTAGGGGAATTCGCATCGCCGAGCCAAATCCTGAAGATGTTGATGAGGAACAGTCGTCGGATGATCCTGATTCTCCTCAGACACAAGGCAGACGGCGAAATCCTCAAAGGAAGCGGAACCCTCCCGATCAATTTACACCTACCGGTGGCAAGCCGCGTGGTTGTAGACGGTAGTCTCTAATACTCTGTAATAGCATATCTTTTGGTTGGTGATTTTGTTATTGAAGTAACTAACGTATTGTTTGTTTCTATGTTGATAAATTGTTGTAGGTGAATACCGGGCATGGTGTGCAAGCCAAAGTGGAGAACGCCTTCATTTGTAATTTTTGTATTTTGGACATGTGCAACTTGATATGTATAATTTTGGTGTAAATTTTTGAAAATTGAATTCATTTCAATTAATTAAGTATTGGCTAGTGAATGTCCTATTTTTGAACTTCACATATATATTGTTGGGAACATGGATTTCTGAGTTGTTGTGGTTACCGATATATATATGTAGTTGTATTGTTATGAACTGAGTTCTCAATTCTTGTGCTATGAATTGTTATTGTGAGGTTGTATTGTTGTGAACTCAGTTTTAGTATTCTTGTAAGTTGTTGTGAGGTTGTATTTTTCACCAAGACACCTGTACTGATTGGGCCGAAATATCCCTACCTAACCCGTCATTGTAGATAACGGATTACCTACACCTAATCCGTCATCGACAATAACGGGTTAAGTAGACATATATTGGCCGAAGTTTTTTAACCTACTGACCTGTACATGATATAGTTCTGCCAAAATAGATAAACTTAACACGTTATTGTCAGTAACGGGTTAGTTGTAGGTAACCCGTTATCCACAATAACGGGTTAAGAAGACATATATTGGCCGAAGTTTTTTAATCTCAGGTCTGTACATGATATAGCTCTGTCAAAATAGGTAAACTTACCCCGTTATTGTCAATAACGGATTAAGCTCACATAACCCGTTATCGACAATGACGGGTTAAGAACACATATAATGGCAAACGATTTTTAATCCCAGGTTTTTAGTTGACAAAGTTCTGCCAAAATAACTCAGCTTAACCCGTTATTGAGAATAATGGCTTAAGAACAATTAACCCGTTACCCTTAATAACGGGTTAAGTAGATATATATTGGCAGAAGAATTTTCATCTCAGCTCTGTAGGTGATCAAGTTTTGTGAAAATTGTTTCACTTAACCCATTATTGTTAATAACATGTTAGGATAACGTAACCCGTTATCCTCAATAACGGGTTAAGTAAGAAGATATTTTTATCCTTTCTATAAATTTCTCTTCACTCTTTGCGAGAATTGTTTCCTGAACTGTGCATGGTGACATTAATATGCCCATAAATTGTTTATAATTTTTATTAATTTCCATTTACTACCTCATAACTAACCACTATAAATTTGTTACCATAATAAGTGTTGTGAAAGTTAAAAAATTAAATTACGAGATTTTTGTACCAAGGGTTAGGGTTAGGGTTAGGTTAAGATAGGGTTAGTGTCGGGTTAGGGTTAGGGTTAGGGTTAGGTTAAGATAGGGTTATTGGTGAGTGTATGTTTTTTGTTTTGATTAATTAGGTTCATATTTGTGGATCCCCACATTTATATTTGACTTTGCAACATGTGGAACCATATGTAAAATATGGCAAGTATCTTAATTTGTGGTACGAGTCGTTAACTTGTAATACATTAACAGGCCGTTCTAAATTTCCAGACTAATGAATCCATCCACCCATCAGTCAATCAAATTGAAGGTTCAAATCAGGGCTAATCAAATATATTTTCCCCCACATGTCTTTATTGTGCTACTACATGTGAACTTGTGCCCCACATGTGATCAGATCCAGTTCTTGTTAGCCAAGTAATTAGATCTGGTGGCGTGGCATGCTAATAACGCGTTCGTGCTTCTCCATTAGGAATACCATCATCATCACATTTGATCCAAATTTGTATTGGTCTTTTTGTACGTGGATGTGGGGAATCTACATGTGGTTTTTCCCACATATAGGCTACATGTGGGGATTTACATGTGGTTTTTCCCCCATATAGGCTACATGTGGGATCTACATGTGATTTTTTGCAGATATAGGCTACATGTGGCAATCTACATGCAGTTTTTCCTCCATACAGGCTATATGTGGGGATCTATATGGGGTTTTTCCCCATATAGGCTACATGTGGGAATCTACATGTTGTCTCCACCGAAGAAGTGGTGTTTTCATCTAAGCCAAGTGACCACCACAAGCCAGAAAAATTTGAACATACACCTAAGTGGGAAAAAGCACCAAGCTAAACAAGTAGAACTCAGCACCCGCCTACTATTATTGCAGACACTTCAATATGAGAAAAAACTAAACTACATAACCACATGTACATCCCCACATGTAGCTTATATATGGGAAAAATCCTATGTACAGATCTAGTTCTTGATGGCCAATTAATCTCATCTGATGACGAGATACGGATCATGTGACGCATCTGGTTAGGCTTTTCCATTAGGGATATCAGCATGTGGGGATGTACATGTGTTTTTTTCCTTCTAGATTTTACTTTGCAACATGTGGAACCACATGTACAACATGGCAATAATCTTAACTTGTTCTACAAGTCGTTAACTTGTTGTACATTAACGGGCCGTTCTAAATTCCCAGATTAATGAATCTTAACATGTAGTTTTTGTTGGCCAAGTAATTAGATCTATCTCATTAGAACATTAACGGGCTGTGCTTTTCCATTAGGGATACCATCATCATCACAGTCGATCCAAATCTGTATTGGTCTTTTTGTACATGCATGTGGGGATCTACATGTGGTTTTTCCCCATATAGGGTACATATGGGATGTACATGTGGTTTTTTTCCTATATGTGGGGATCTACATGTGGATTTTTCCCCATATAGGCTATAGAAGCTAAACAAGCTAAACAAGCAGAACTCAATCTCAAAGCAGACACTTCGATATGGGAAAAAGAGTGGAGACTCTACATTTGGGGATCTACATGTGGTTTTTCCAATATATAGGCTACATGTGGGGATCTACATTTGGCTATGTACTTTAGGTTTTTCCCATATTGAAGTGTCTGCTACGAAGAGAAAAAGAGTGGAGACTTCAACCCTAACCCTAACCCTAACCCCTAACCCTAACCTACTAACCCTAGACTAACCCTAACCCTAACCTACAAAATTTTCCCTATTGTTTATTATGAAACAAAATACAAATTAATTTGTGTTAATTTTAATATTCGTTTGTTGATATCAATTTTATATTGGTTAGTTACGTGGCTAGGAATGGAAATAAAAAAAAATATATAAAAAAGTAGAGAACATACATATGAATGTCTATATTGTAGAGTTTAGAAGACAATGTACGTAATGAGTGGAGAGACATATGTGATTAATGATAGAACTTAAATATCTATAAACTCTTTACTGGAAACTTATTACCTATCACCTCCCAACTACAAATATTAACGTATTTAATGATAAACCAAAACAAGATCTTACTGCAAATGTCTTCCTTGCAATAAGCTTAACCCTAGAATAGCCCTAACCAAATCCCTAACCCCCGCTAACCGTGTAACGAACATCCGAAAATTGCTGATTATATAAAATTTTATGAACATATTTTTTGCAGCGAGTTTTAGTAACGTCATAGTGGTGTTCGAATAATTTATCATAAATTGTTTTCATTAAGTGAACTATAAGTTATATTTACAAACTTGTTTACACATTTTTTTTACATGCGATTTAATAATTATCAGTACTGTCGATATAGGTACACTAAACCCATTATTGAAGATAACGGGTTACAAGTACTTAACCCGTTATCATATATAACGGATTTAGTTAACGTATATTGGCAGAATTTCGCCATCTACTTATGAATGTAGCCATAAACTTCTGCAAATATAATTGTACGTAACCCGTCGTTGGTGATAACGATCTTTGTTAACTTAACCCGTTATCCGTAACAACGGGTTAAGTTGACAAAGATTGGCAGTGGTTCATTATGTAGTGACCAAGTTTTGGCATAGATCAAGTACACTTAACTCGTTCTTGGTACCGACGGGTTAAGTGTAATTAACCCGTTGTCACCAACAACGGGTTAACCAGGTGTAATTTATAGACATGGACTGTACATTTTGAGATGTGTATCAATTTGGTGGGCACAATTGCTATTCTTGCTGCTCTTTTTTCGAGACTTGTATCATACCTTAATTGACTAACAGGTTTATCCTCATTGTCTTGTTCTTGGACTTAGTTTGATCCCTCCTTGTCTTCTCCTTCTTGTGTTGATCCATTTCCTATTGCTCAGCAGTGTTCTGTACAAGTGGGCTATCATATCATGCTCCCCATCTTTCTTTTTTCTAGCCTATAACTGAGAGAGTTGAACGCATAACTCAAATGAGTCTTCTCTTCAAGAGAACTCAAATGAGAGACTTCAATTTTCATAACTCAGTAGATGAAAAAATATGAGGAATCAATATTCTCTTCTTCTCTTCAAGACCTCTCTTTCCTTCCTAATAGGGAGGAAGAAGTTTAAGTTGTAGAAGAAATTTGAGTTCAAGGATGGTCGCCTACAATTGTTCTTGTGTATGAAGATGCAGGAGTAGAGAGACTTGTGCATGAACATTTCAGTGTACAAGTGCATGCTCGGTTTCTCTCAAGGGGTAGGGAGGGCCGCCGACTCTGCCTTTTTTTTTCTTCCTTCATTTCTCTTAGTCTTCTTTTTTCTATCTTTTAGATGCGTTTGCACAAGTAGCAATTGTCTGCCTTTCATACACATTCGTTCTCTATTGTTACACAGTGTAAAAATTCTCTGCTTTTGTCGGACGGAGTAGTGGTGGGTGTCACAGTGTATTCATGGTATTTTTCAGCTTCTTGGCATGCACACCTCACAATCGTGCAACAAATAGTACGAATATGAGGAGTGCGTGCCAAGAAGTTGTTAAGTACTTTAAATATACGGTTACACTACTACTCTATCCGACGAAGCGGAGAATTTTTACCTCTGTGTAATAGTGGTGAACTAAATTGTATGCAGGGGGGGCAACTGGCTACTTATGCATTCAAAAAAAGGCAGAGTCAGCAGTCCTTCCTTCCACTTCGAGAAGAAAGCGACCATGTACTTGTATACTAAATTAATTTCAATTTAGGAGTAGAGTATCAAAGGGGGACTTTGTAATGTCAACTAGCTTGAGTCATGTACAATTTTCTATGTTTCTTCAAACAATATGTTCTTGCTAGTTTGTAATGTTCCTTTATATGAATAAATTTGGTGTTGCAAATGGCTTGTTGTGAATGAATAGATTTATATATGTATCAACAAAAGAAGATATATCCAACACCCGCAAAATTTAACATACATATTTTTAAGCGGAGAATGAACGAACCGTGTATATGTATAAACAAAAGAAGATATAGTCCACAAAGTTGAAAGCTCTGTAAAAAAAATCTTAACCTAACCCGTCATCCCTAATAACGGTTTAGGGGATATTAAATCGTCAACGCCAATAACGGGTTAATTGGAGAGATATTGGCCGAACCTCATCCCCTACATGTGAAGTGTTGGTTAACATATCTATCTCCTTAACCCGTCATTGGTAATTACGGGTTAGGGGATCTAAAACCGTCGATGCGAATAACGGGTTAAGTGGAGAGATATTGGCCGAACTAAAACCCCTATATGTGAAGTTTTGGTTAAGGACTGCCAATATCTATCTCCTTAACCCGTTATTGAGGATGACGTGTTACGTTATCTTAACCCGTTATCCCCAATAATGGTTAAGGTATAGAGTATCTGCCAGCATCTTTTTTTTAATACTGCATACATTTTCACAATTTTCCACAATATAGATATATCATCCAGAAAATACACAATCTCGAACACAAATAAAAAATCTATTCACATCGGCATCCAGACAATTTTCATTAACACAAAATTCACAAACAGAACGAGTTGTCCAAATTGCACACATCTACCAATTTCACAATTTTTGACATAAATAAACATTCGCTATCCAAATACAAGATCAAAATCCATAGCAACATATTTTTGTTCACAAATACACAAAATAACTGACATACAGAGATAACATTCTGATTAAATACATCGTTAATTTACTTGTACCAAACAGATATATTCAATTATCCACATATATATACAATCCAAAAGCAATGAATTTTTCAACGCATTGCTTCTTTCCATTGGGCGCGTTTTTTTTGTTTCATTCCAGACCTATACCAGGAAAAAAAAGGTTAATAATCGAGTCGAAATTAATAATTATCTGCACGAATAAATATAAAATTTAGCAATTATTCGGTGATTATTTTGAAAGTTTGATATGACATACATATTTAAGTACTTAAAACCCCCTAGTACGAACCTTCGCCTTCGTCATCATCACTCTTTACAGCGTTTGGAACTTCTTCATTCCCCACCGATCCACTAAATAAGGAAGAAGAATGAGTTAGTACCGACCAAATTAAGATTCATTGAGTCCAATTAACAAATACAAAATTCCTGGTATAATACCTTGCTACATTTTTTGGGCAATTCCGTGAATCATGACCTACGACACGAAGGCATGTCTTGCAAAGTCTTGGCCTCTTCGATTTTTAACCTTCTCTTATAGACTTCAACAATTTCCCTTTAGGCCTCCCCTTTGTGGTGCACTGTACAGGGTCACCTACATGTGCATGTGCATGTGCATGTCCACCACTCTCAGGTTGTGTGCTACCTTCGTGTGATGTGCTGTTCACTGACTCAATCTTAGCAAAGCCTTCAATTCTCTTCAGCATGTGGTCGAGCATGTACTTGTATCCTCGCTCTGAAGAACAACCAAGATCGACCAAATGTCTTGAGTGCATACTCAGTTCACAATAACGAGAGGCAAAATTGTCGCCCATACTATTGGGAACCGGTATACTGCTTCTCCTCAGTTGATCCCTGGTCCATCGCCTACAAATATATTGCTCGGGTAGTGCGGTGTGATCTGTGAACCGAATAACTGCCAGTAGATGTTTGCAGGGAATGCCTACGAAGTCGTACATGGAACAAGGGCATTTAGCAATTTCAGTGATTTTACAATAATAAATCACCCTCCCCGGTTCTGAATTTCCACAAACTGTTACAGAATAAGCTGCACTATCCGGTGTATCCATACTCGCAATTAAACTCACATTAAGTAATAAGCTTTTGACAACTTCTTGTTGAAATTTGTAGAAAATCTTCAAAGTGTATGTCCCTGCCATTTGTGACTCCAATGTCCATTCGGTCTTCAATTTTGGCCGCTCCTCGCGATTACGATGTGTTTCTTTAAGTTCATCGTGCCTTTGTTTTACTAAGAGTCGATCAAAGATGACGGCAAATTCATGTAGTGAGTACTTTTTATGAGTATGGTGCTTCAATGATGAATGTAGCGATTCGCTATGTTGGGTACTCAACATGCCCCCCCAAAATGAGTCTCTTGCGTACACAGGAGCCCCATTTTTTGCGGATCTCAAATTTTTCCTTCAACCATTTGTTATTCTCCAATTTGTACTGGGAGATCAAATTTTTCGACTTCTGTTCGAATTCTGTTTTAAATTCTGCCGTATAAATGATAGTGTTCAAAGCATCCCTGAACTCATCAACGTTATTCGGCATTTGAACTTCATGCGGTAGCTTATCCAAAATATGCCAAATGCAATATCTATGTGACGTGATTGGGAAAACTTTGGAAATTGCAGAAGTTATCCCACGATCCTCATCTGTCACGATATTGATCAGATCACAGCGCATTGCAGCTCGCCACTTTTCAAAGAACCACTCAAATGAGGATGTCTTCTCATTGGGGATGAACCCACAACCTAGGAATATTGATTGCCAATGATGGTTGAATCCAACAAATGGTACGAACAACATCCCATATCGGTTTGTGTTGTACGTAGCGTCAAAGCAGAGAACATCCCCAAATACTTCGTAATTCTTTCTAGCGATACCATCTACCCAGATACAATGTGACAATCGCTCTTCGGGATCACATTGGTAATCAAAATAGAATGAAGGATCGGTCTCCTTTTTGGATTCAAAAAACTCAAGTAGCATTTGTCCGTCGTGTCCTTTTAAACCCTCCATCTCGTCTCTCCTGAGATTTCTGACATCGGTTTCGGTGAATCCAATTTTCTCATTACCTCCACTTGCACCTTCAAAGAATAGCATTTGTTTGCATACAGGGACATTAGCTTCGGTAAGTTGACCAATTACTTTTTTATCTGTCTTAGTCAATTCACGGTTTCGAGGTAGCAAGTGACGTCTACCGGGTGAAGTAAATTCGTGATTGTGTGCTTCATTTAACGAATAAAGAATCCACGAATTACTTTGTGAATTACTTTGTGTGTTTAGTTTGATACGGACGAAAGCTTTGCAACTCGTTCTAGAAGTTGTACCTCGTCTCGTTTCATTATGACTATTCGGTGACTCCCCGGCTTTATTACAAACATATGATTTATCCACTACATCGTTTCCCTTATATTTATTTCCACCCTTACGCATAGAGAATCCCGCATATTTGCAATATGATGAATAAAATTTTTCCGCTTCCTCAAGAGTGGGAAATGTCATACCAATCTTCGGTTTTAGGTGCTCGTCAACATGAGGAAGATACTCGCCAATTTATTGTGCACGAACAAATTTCTCTCTAGCAACAGAACTTCCTTCGAAACTGTCCATACCTAAGAAACCGTGAAAAGGAGATAATTTAGGGGTACTAAACCGTTGTATTTGGTGTTTTTATAAGTGCGCAAGCCACCACAATTTGTACAAGTCAGTTTCTACTAACGGTTCCAGAAATACGGCCGTGTATCACTTTATTTGAGTTTTTTCCAAACAAAACTGATATGCGGTCGTATCTCTCGAACCGTGCGTCAAAACTCACTTCTACAACTTGGGGTCACTTCTCATAGGGAACACCAACCAACTCGCAAAGTTTTGTATTTTTTGGAGGTCGTTTGAAGTGTTTTCTATTCGGCCCGTTTATAAAAAATTCTAAGTCAAAAACTTCTCATTTGAGGAATTGAAGCAAAACCGCACAAACGGTATCCGAAAATTATAAAACTTTCCCAATTGGTCAAATTCACGCAGCGCAAACCACCCAAACTTGTAGAAGTGAGTTTCGACTCACGTTTTGCGAGATACAACCGTATACAGCTTTATAATGATTTTTTTCAATCGAAAGCGATCCGCGGCCGTATCTCTCGAACCGTGAGGTCGTTTGAAGGGTTTTCTAACTTCTACAAATTGGTTTGGCTTCTCATAGGGGACACCAACCAACTCGCAAAGTTTCATATTTTTTGGTGGTCGTTTGAAGGGTTTTCTAATCTACCTGCACTTAGAAAATTCTAAATCTAAAACTTATAATGCGAGGAAGTAGAGAAAACCACCCAAAAGGCATCCAAAAATTATAAATCTTTCCGACTAGGTCGAATTCACGTAGGGGAAGCCACCCAAACTTGTAGAAGTGAGTTTCGAGTCACGGCTTGTGAAATACGACCGTATACCGCTTTATAATGATTTTTTCCAACCAAAAGCGATACGCGGCCGTATCTCTCGAACCGTGAGTCAAAACTCACTTCTACAACTTGGGGTGGCTTCTCGTAGGGGACACCGACCAACTCGCAAAGTTTCGTATTTTTTGGAGGTCGTTTGAAGGGTTTTCTAATCTACCCGCATTTAGAAAATTCTAAGTTTAAAACTTGTAATGCGAGGAAGTTGAGAAAACCACACAAACGGCATCCGAAAATTTTAAAACTTTCTGACTTGGTCGGATTCACGTAGGGCAAGCCACCCGAACTTGTAGAAGCGAGTTTTGAGTCACGGTTTGCGAGATACGGCCGTGTACCGGCTTTAGTTGTTTTTTTCCAAACAAAACCGATACGCAGTTGTATCTCTCGAACCGTGCATCGAATGTCACTTCTACAACTTGGGGTCACTTCTCATAGGGAACAACAACCAACCCGCAAAGTTTCGTATTTTTGGGAGGTCGTTTGAAGTGTTTTCTAATCTAACCGTTTTAAAAAAATTCTAAGTCAAAAACTTCTCATATGAGAAATTGAAGCAAAACCGCACAAACGGCATCCAAAAATTATAAAACTTTCTGACTAGGTCGAATTCACGTAGGGCAAGCCACCCGAACTTGTAGAAGCGAGTTTCGAGTCACGGTTCGGGAGATACGGCCGTGTACCGCTTTACTTGATTTTTTTCAACCGAAAGCGATACGCGGCCGTATCTCTCGAACCGTGAGTCGAAACTCGCTTCTACAGATTGGGGTGGCTTGTACTACGTGAGACGAACCTACTCGCAAAGTTTCGTATTTTTTTACAGTCGTTTACAGGATTTTTAACCATAACCGCACTGAAAAGTTTCTAACTAGTTTCGTATATACAATTGTAATTCTACAAATTACTAACGCAAGCAACAGAATTCGGCAATTCAATATACTTAAAGTCAACGCAATTCTACATCTAAAATCTACTAATGCATATAAATTTTTTCCTAATTTGTAAATAATTTACTACACACAAATTGAATAAAATACACAAATATAGATTATTGAGGTAAAAAATAGTCTATACCTTACAAAATAGGTCCAAATCAAGCCAAACGATCGATTCGGAGGAGTAGGGTTTCGATCAAAGTTCGACTTCGGAGCTAGGGTTTCGATGTTTGGAGTTCGACTTCCACAATTAGTAGGGTTTTGATCTTCGGAGTAGGGAGAGAAGAGGGGGAGCGGACGGAGATGTCGATCACGTCGTAAGGCGAGCTAGGGTTTTTTTCCCGTTGGGTTCGTCGAAGAAAGAAGAAGGACCGAAGAGGAATCGCCGAAGAAGACGAACTGTATGGAAATAAAAATGAATATAGATAGCCTTAACCCGTTCTTGGGAAGGACGGGTTAAGGCAAGATTTTATTAAAAAAAATCTGAACGGTCCAGATCGAAGTTCGCACGGGTCTGTGCGAACAGACCCGCTCCGGCCCGTTTGCAACGGAAGAAGACTCTCTCTCTCTCTCTCTCTCTCTCTCTCTCTATCTCTCTCTCTCTATATATATATATATATATATGGGGTAAGTGTATGTCTATGGTGGCTAAGGCATTGTTCAAAGAAAAAGAAAAAAAAAATCAATGACTCAGAACTCCACAAATACAAGTAAACTCTCAAAACAAACTTGGAATGACATAAAACAGCAAAGTTATCAACACAGATAGTAAACATCTACTGCAAGCAGAGCACAAAACTTTAGCAGCTTCGAGCCCAGCAACTGAAGCAAGTAGAAGGTGGAAGTTGCTCCAATCCTCCCGACTTCAAACAAATAGCACAAAGCATAGAACATTAGAAGCTAGCCCAGCAACAGAAGCAGGCCTTTTACAATTCATCTTGTTTGCATGCAGGCCTTTTACAAGAAAATGCCTGATATGAAGAAACATGGTCCTATGTCGGCAACTGTACCAGGAGAACTTATAGGTCTCAATGAGGCTTGGAGGATGTTTGGCTCAGTGGAATGGAAGAAGCTAGTTGAGCCTGCTATATGTTTTGCCGATGAAGGATTCACCGTCTCTCCATATCTCCACTATCATATGACCTTCGTAGAACATGAAATTCTCGAAGATCAAGGTATGCGTGAAATATATGAGCAAAATGGATGTTGAATGAACCCAGGAGATGTTTGCAAAAACCCAAGACTAGCAGAGACATTAAAAGCTATTGCTGAGAAAGGAGCAGATGAATTTTACTATGGAAAAGTTGGAGCTCTAGTCTAGTCCAAGATATGAAAAATACTGGGGGAATATAGTGACTTGAAAAATTACAAAGTGAAACCAAGGCAACCGCGAACTGCAAAAATCATGGACTTAGATTTTCTGACCATGCCTCCACCTGCATCAGGTGGTGCAGGATTATGCTGGTAAGTAACATTTTCATCTTAATTTTTATTTTGATTTTATCCACGTATCTGTTTTTACAAAATAGCTTCTCTTTTAGCAATTTTGAATGTAACAAGATAGGATTTTCTCACATGTTATTTTTGAAAAAGAACATAAAACCATTGTAGTATTGATCTAAACCTTTTTACAGGCACATGACTGATGATATCTCTACCGTGCTCTTAAATTAACATAAATTTGTTTCAAAGTTTTGATATTCTTTATCTGTTGGCATCATAACAAGAAGTTGATATTATTCCTTTTTGGTGGTACAGATATTTAATCTTTACGAATTATGGATTTCCTAAAGGAATTGAAGGCTTTATTGGACTCCATCAGTTTATTTAATCTTGCAAACACATGTTTGCAGTAAGATCGCATCTAAGAGATCCTGAATTTGATGATATAAAGGAAGTTCTCAAAGATATGCTGTGTCCAAGCTTTGCGAAGTGTTGCTACTAATTTTTGGTGGGAGAAAATAGATATTGTGAGTTCTTTTTATGGAAAACATTAAAAGACCTGACAATTGCTTTTCGCCGACGTTGATTGCCGCAAACTGTTCTTGACTCTGAAAACTGACTGTCATGGACGGTTGGATATGATATGAACGGTTGTGATCACTCCGATTGACCATATAAAAATACATATCATATCCTTCGACTCCCAAGTCAGAAAAATCAGAATATATGAAGAGTTTTGTGAGCGAAATTTGTGATTACCTGGCTTTTGAAGAGGCCGAAAGGTATTTTTTGCCGATGGGGGTCAGTTTTAAGATTTTGGATATATCTCTAATTTCCGGCGAAGTGATCAGGTTTGTTATCTTCTTTCATGAGATTGAGTTCAGACTCTTTCTTTGACAAAGAGATAGAATTGTTCTCTTGTGCATAGAGAGATAGATGTAATTACTCTCTGGAGGTAGAGAATTTAAACTGACAACATTGGATGAACCTGGACTCCTTCATGTTGGGCTGCTATGACAACCCAGTATGGTAGGCCCAACTTCCTCTTACAGACATGTATATGTTGAAATCTACTATTTTGACCTTAAGAGCTTTAGGATGCATGCCGATTTGAATGGGCCAGATTTCGTTATATTTTACCCATATCACAAGACCCCCAATCCTGAAGACAGAGTTTCACAACCTTCAAGGAGAAGTTTACATATGAAGAATGGTTGGACGTAGCAGGGATGGCAAATGGGTCGGGCTGACCCGCGACCCGCCCGCCAAACCCGGTCTGTTAGAAGTTGGTTCGTGTTCGGGTCGAACCTGCGATTATAAGCGAGTCAACCCGGGTCGTTAAAACACGGACTTTGACCCGCAGAACTCGGCCCGCGAACCCGGTGAACAGTGCTCGACCCGCTTGCGAACCCGCAGGTAGACCCGCGGGTTTCGAATTGTTAGACCCGTACGGGTCAAACGTTCGACCCGCAGGTCCAACGTCAGAATCGAGGGTCTAACGGCTGTTATAGCCGTTTTTTTTTGTTTTTTTTTGGTTTTTTTGTTTTTTGTTTTAATTTTTACCTATAAATACTCCTTTAAACCCAAACTAAAAATTTCACACCTTAATCTCTTACTCTCTCTACTACTACTACTCAATTCAATCTCAATTCATTCCAAAGTATGTGAACAAAGAAGCTAGCAACATAGAAACAATCAAACGACAAATTCCGATTGTATCGAATTTAACATTCAACTACGTCTTCAAGTCTTCGACTCAACCTAGGCTCCAACAAAGAAGCTCTCTTTCTATCTATATATGAGTCCGGACTTCTACTTCTACTTCTACTTTTATTTTCACTCTCATTTTATATACGAGTATCCGCGAAGTACGGTATTAAAATTTCACAACTCTTATTGTTTTGATATTTTTTTGTAGTTATAATTTTCTTTATCATATTTCTTTTTTGGTTTTTTGATCTTCTCTCTCACAACCCTCTTATTGTTTTCTACATTTTTTTTATCTTATGTAACCCCTGTTTTCCCAAATACATAATTTCGGAATATTGACTAATTATAAAATTATTTTTTTGTTTTGAAATTGTTGCGGATCTTTTATTAAAGCATTTTCTAATCGAAAACTATATTTTGTTCGAATAATGGCATATTTTAATTTCTGTTCCTAATTGATCGGTTTTTTGTATTTTTACTTAATTTAAATGTAAATGTGTTGTTGTTTGAGTTATTTTGATAAATGTATATTTTGTATTACATAAATCTTATTATTATTATTATTATTATTATTTTTGTAAAGCCCGAATATGCTTATTTAATTGTATTTTATTATTTGATTTGATGTATGTTTATATGTATATTTAAAAACCCTATAATGCTAATTATTATTTTTTTCTTCTATTGGATCTTTTAATTAAACCCAATCCTATTATTTATTTTATTGGATTTTAAACCCTATAGATTTTAATAACCCAAAACCCATTCTCCTATTGGTTTTTTTACCCAAATACCCAAACCCTATACTATATAAACCCTACAACCCCAAACACCCTAACCCTAAACCTAAAAATACTGTTCTAACCTAAACTACCCAGTCGTTCCTCTCAAGCACCGCACACCACTACAACGATAGCATCGCCCACAGCCAGTCGCGCCGCCGTCCAAGCTCCCTGATTCCCTTCTCCTCCTGCTGTGTCAACAGCCACCGCAGCACGACCCCTGCCCTCCAACCAGTCTCGACACCTCCGATGACCCCCTGTCGTGCCGCTCTCCGTCGACGCACTGCAGCGCTATCGTCCATGTGTGCACCTATGCGCCCTAGTCATCACCTGCAGCCCCGTGCGCACTTGTGCTGTGACCTTCCGTCGCAGCCCCTTGGCTGCCGCCATGGCCGCCGCCCAGCATCGCCGTGTTCCACCACTGTAATAGCATCTACTAGAGCAAAGCCAATGGGTACTGTTTGATCAAGTGGAGTCTTGATCATATTGAATGTGAGCCGTCCAATCTTCTTGATCATCTTGATCATC
The DNA here is from genome assembly GCA_017893485.1 of Hemerocallis citrina. NCBI lineage: Eukaryota > Viridiplantae > Streptophyta > Magnoliopsida > Asparagales > Asphodelaceae > Hemerocallis > Hemerocallis citrina. The sequence goes on along the minus strand of CM030367.1, from coordinate 60,497,906 downwards.
TCCATCAACGTTCCTGGACCGTTCGATCTGATCAAGATTCAGATCTCCATCATCTTGATTAGATCAGATCTGATTCGAGTCGTCGATCTCATCTTTGATCGTCCTCTTGATCATCGAAATCTGTGCTTGTGTTCGTGGTTGCGATCGTGATCGTGTGTTCGTGTTTGGTTCGTGATCCGTGTATTGAGTTCGCCGCCGGGATCCATTCCCGTTATTCCTCCGTTGGATTCATCGTCTACACCCTAAGGCAAGTACCTCCTTATACATTTCGTTTTCTAGTACAAGCTTTTTCTTGAAAATACTGCAAGTAAATTGTAAATGTGACTCCTCTTTGTTTATTGTTGATGATCTCATGTTCCGCCCTATCTATTACATTATCTAAGAGTCATAACCCTTCGTTGATACACTTGTTCACAACAAGTAAAATTTTGATTCATTTCATACAATAAGTGTTTTATTTGGTTTGTCTTTCCTTGCTGTTTCGATCTCGATAAAACCAAAATCTGAACTTGAGTCCTGAATATGAAATGTAGCCCTAAGTGTCTAGTTGCCAATAACATCCAAAATTTTTGAATTCCGAGTTACATTTTAGGAGATATCGCAGTTTTACTGCTGCTCTGTCTGTAATCGCAGATTCACAAAAAAACTGCACCACCTCTTTGGTTTACATTTATTTTAACTATGCTACCAGTAAGTAAATGACTTAAAATTTTGCATGCTGATACTGAACACCCTAAAGAACATTTCCTAATTTTCTCAGAATTAATTCATGAAGTTTCAAACCTGTTTCATATGTATAAACTCAGTTTCACAAATTCTGGCTGAACACAAATGCTGTATAGTTTGCTATTTTGACATCAATTGCTTTTATGTGTCTTAATTATATGCGTTGGAACCGAATAGGAGTCTAGTTTCTAGACCTTCTGACGGATCCACATTTGCATTCTTGTAGCGACGGAAATCGCAGTTTTGGTGCAGCAACGTCATGCTGTCCAGATTTGGAATTCTCGTCGTTCTTGATATTTTGATTTGTTTTGACACTCGAACATGTATCCTAACTAACATAGACTTGTTCCATGTTCTTGATTATGTTTACTTGACCTGTTTCGCACCCTTTCATACTTGCTTGATGATAATAATAAATAACAAGCCAGGATTTAAGGGAAAGACCATAGTAGTGGACAATACAGGTAAGTGTACTCGGAAGGGGCCCGTGTTTTCCAGTACTTGGTTTAAGTACTTGTTGTATCTTGATGGATTCATGAAGCCATTACTTGGCTCATGAACTTGTTGGATTCATTACACATTCTTGATTCCAAATCTTGTTCTATATTTCTTGCACTTGTTTTCATACCCTTGCTTGTGCTACTTGCGGTCCTAACTTGCACTAAGAGCATTTGTCTTGTTTCCTCTATTTTTTCTTTTGTATATATATATATATATATATATATATATATACAGACTTTGGAGAAGAATTGCCTGCTGGAATTGTTGAGCAGACGTTCTAGGTTTTGCTTGGAAAAAAAGACTTGCGATAATTATCTTGTATGTAAGTTTATTTCATTTGTTGCTACTTAAAACTTGTAACGAGCTTATAGTCCCGAGTTTTATCTTTTGATCCAGATTCGAAAACTATTTGGGATATTATTATTTTGTTTCAATTGTTATCTGTTGATTAATAAATTATTCATGCATGTGTGGTTGTGTATATTTGTTATATTCTTGTTATGATACTGAGTCGATCCTACAGCTCATGAATGATGAAAATCATTCGCTGGGCTTTGTCATGCATTCGTATTCCGTATTTTTGGGAAGCGGGGCGTGACAAGATTTTTAATGGTATCGGAGCTCAGGTTTGGCTAATGTGTTAGTTTGACTAATACATTAGACAGGCTTGACTCATTCAGGATTAACTCAACATTAAACAGGCCATGCAATTACATGAACAATTTGATAATCAACTCGATCTGGACACTAGTCTTATCCCATTCATTCTGATCCATTCATATTCAATTCTTTGATTCCTTATTTCCTTCCATCTCATACAGTCGTCCTGATTTGTTGATTCCATATGGGTATAAATTTATTTTCCGTATATTCCTTAATTCTGGTGCAAGCAATCTCTTATTTCTGCTTGCCTCGTTGATCCCTCAATCTCTTATTTCTGCTTGCCTCATTGATCCCTTCTTATTTCAGCTCGTGTGTCATTCATTGCTTTCCGTGCCTTGCATTCATCTTCATTTGTTGATTCATATTGTGTATCATACTAATTATTTCTCCCCTATCTTGTTCTCCTTAAATTCCAGTGCTATCCATTCTTTTCTTTCTGCTTGGTTCGTCGATCGGCATCGGTGGATCTTCAACGGCATGTTAGGGGCTTATTTAATTTCTACATTACTGTATATTTTTATGATATATTTATCGTGGAAATTTGCTACACTGCATATTTATTTCCTCATTCATATTTGCATTGTGCTTATGCATGTATTTCATTCCGTTTTTCTCCCTGCTTTTATAATCATTTTTACTACTGCTATTTTGTACTATTGTCTTTGATATTTATAATCTATATATCTATTTTGATATTCCATTTTTGTGACTTTCAACTCCATTTCTTACTTTTCTACTATTTTTATATTACGAATTTCAAAACATAACATCATACTTAAATTAAATGTCCCATATCCCTGTGCATATGAAAGGTTACATCTTCCATTTCACCATTTCGGTGCAACCTAATGTCGAGATGGCAAATATGCAACTCGATGTCAATGGAGACAAATTGCAACTGGATGTCAGAGAGACAAAATATGCAACCGAATATCCAGACGGTAAACTGCAACCTGATGTCGTGAAGGCAAACATGCAACTTGATGTTAAGGAGGCAAGATTTTCTACCTATTTGCTAATTGATATTTCAAAACTTTTTACTTATATAATGAAATTAATGGTAAAGAAATATTTTCTTCATGACATTTTGTTTATACAATTACACTTTATGTTTCTATACAATTTGAACTAGTATAGTTGATTTTACACTATTTTGTGTTTACAAATTTTTTTTATTTATGTTAAGATTGAGTACATCAACCATGGTCTAAGTTTTCGTTATTTTGTGAATTACTATTTATTACCACCGTTTTCCAATTCTTTAAAATTTTAGATTACTCACTTACTTTTGTTCCTACGTCCTTATTAATGATTCGATGCTTACTTTTGTAATATTTAATGAACTCCTTTTAAGTCTTCCTGTATATATATATTTTGGTCTATTTTGCTCATTACCCTTTAATGTGTTTTTCGAGTATTCACTAATTATTATATGTCTTTTACATTCATTGTTATTAATATTTCTTTACTTAGCTAAATTTGTTCGTATTTCTATGTATCTTAACTGGTTATTTTCCCAAAACTATTTTCTTATATTACCTTTAAAGTTTTTTTTGTTCCTTTATTGTTTGTATGGTTATCAACCTTTTTATAGTTGGGTTTTATCTCTTTATTTTTGACTTATTCTTTGTGAATAGTCTTCATATTTTCTTACGATTGGGGATTAATGGTGTATTTTGACTTCACTTTTCATTTATAATTGATCGACTATATATATTCCTGTTTGATTTATTTATAGAGTTGATAAGCCAAATTCTTATTTTGTTTTATAATGTTATTATTATTATTGCTATTGTTTTCATTATTGTTATTAGTATTATTGTTATTATTGTTATTACTATTGCTGCTATTATTATTGTTTTCATTATCTTATTATTGTTGTTAATATTTAAACACTTTCACAAAATATGTTCAACCCAAATTATATTCTGTCTTGCATTATTATTCTTACCAGTATTGTTAATATATTTTATTATTATTATTATTATTAGTATTATTATTGCATTATTTTCATGAATGTGTTGAATCCTATTCTGCCAAGTATGTATTATCATTATTATCAGTATTGTTAACATTTTTAATTTTATTATTATTATTATTACCAGTATGATTATGATGATTTTTTATTACTGTTATTATTATTGCTATTATTATTTTTAATATTATTGTTATTATTATTTTTATTATTAATATGTGTTGTCATTATTATTGTTATTATTATTCTATTATTCTTGATATTATTATTTTTATTATTAACATTTGTTGTTATTGTTATTTTTGTTAAAACCCATTAGTTTGATCTGTAGCATATCTTTTAATTATTTAACTTGAAGCCAAACTTTATATTCATTTCACATTATTTATTTATATCTATCTTGAGCCCACACTCTCCTTGATCCTGGTGTCTCAGTCTTATCTTCCTGCTCGGTTCGTCGATTGGTGTCATGTGGCCTACAACGACATGCATGTTGCTTGGGACATCACTAGCGGAGTAGCGCAGTGGAAGCATGGTGGGCCATGACCCACAGGTCCCAGGATTTTCTTGTTGCTTCTTCTTCCTTGTATTGGTTGCTACTCTTTATTCCTTGCAATCATCCTCTTCTATTTACTTGTTATTTAATTCACTTCTTCCCTATCTATTCTCTCTTTGATTCAAGTTCTACCTGCTCCCTTCTTCCTTGGTTATCTTGTGTTGTTTCTTTCCTCTGATATTGTTTATTTTCTTTCATGCATTCCACCTGATATCGTTGTTATCCACTTCCTTCTATTCTGGTATAGCCACTACCTTGTTCCTTCTCTTTAGTTCTCTGTTTTGATTACCCCAAGTTTGTTTGCTTTTGCCCTGTCCTATGTACCGCCTACGCAAATTTCGAGGACGAAATTTTGTTGTAAGGTGGGTAGGATTTGTAACCCCTGTTTTCCCAAATACATAATTTCTGAATATTTTCTGTATTTTGACTAATTATAAAATCATTTTTTTTGTTTTGAAATTGTTTCGGATCTTTTATTAAAGTGTTTTCTAATCGAAAACTATATTTTGTTCGAATAATGGCATATTTTAATATCTGTTCCTAATTGATTGGTTACTTGTATTTTTACTCAATTTAAATGTAAATGTGTTGTTGTTTGAGTTATTTTGATAAATGTATATTTTGTATTATATAAATCTTATTATTATTATTATTATTATTAGTATTATTTTTGTAAAGTCCGAATATGCTTACTTAATTGTATTTTATTATTTGATTTGATGTATATTTATACGTATATTTAAAAACCCTATAACCCTAATTAATTTTTTTCTCCTATTGGATCTTTTAATTAAACCCAATCCTATTATTTATTTTATTGGATTTTAAACCCTATAGATTTTAATAACCCAAAACCCATGCTCCCATTGGTTTTTCTACCAAAATACCCAAACCCAATACTATATAAACCCTATAACCCCACACACCCTAACCTTAAACCTAAAAATACTGTTCTAACCTAAACTACCCAGCGTTCCAACTCCTTCTCCTCTCTCTCACCCGATCCCCCCTAACCCATCTACTGCCCCCGATCCATTTGCACTTCCGACCTCCTCCCAACTGGTCCCCTGCCTCCCGTCCTCTCTTCCAGTGTGGTGCCACCCTCTCAAGCACCGTGCACCACTGCAATGATAGCATCGCCCATAGCCAGTCGCTTCGCCGTCCAAGCTCCCTGGTTCCTTTCTCCTCCCGCTGTGTCAACAACCATCGCAGCGCGACCCCTGCCCTCCAGCCAGTCGCGACACCCCCGGTGACCCCTGTCGCACGATCTCCATCGACGCACTGCAGTGCCATCATCCCTGTGCGCAGCTCTGCACCCTAGTCATCACCTGCACCTCCGTGCGCACTTGTGCCGAGACCTTCCGTCGCAACCCCTTGGCCGCCGCCATGGCCGTCGCCCAGCATTGCCGTGTTCCACCACTATCCCCGCCATCTACCAGAGCCAAACCAATGGGTACTGTTTGATCCAGTGGAGTCTTGATCATTTTGAATGTGAGCCATCCAGTCTTCTTGATCATCCCCATCAGACGTTCCTGGACCGTTCGATCTGATCAAGATTCAGATCTCCATCATCTTCATTAGATCAGATCTGATCCGAGCCACCGATCTCATCTTGATCGTCCTCTTGATCATAGAGATCTGTGCTTGTGTTCGTGGTTGCGATCGTGATCGTGTGTTCGTGTTTGGTTCATGATCCGTGTATTGAGTTCGCTGCTAGGATCCATTCCCGTTATTCCTCCGTCGGATTCATCGTCTACACCCTAAGGCAAGTATCTCCTTGTACATTTTGTTTTCTAGTACAAGCTTTTCCTTGAAAATACTGGAAGTAAATTGTAAATGTAATTCATTTTTGTTTATCGTTGATGATCTCATGATCCGCCCTATCTATTACATGATTTAAGAGTCACAACCCTTCGTTGATACACTTTTTCACAACTAGTAAAATTTTGATTCATTTCATACAAAAAGTGTTTTATTTGGTTTATGTTTCTGTCTTGCCTTGCTGTTTCGATCCGGATAAAACCAAAATCTGAACTTGAATCCTGAATATGAAATGTAGCCCTAAGTGACTAATTGCCAATAACATCCAGAATTTTTAAATTCCGAGTTACAGTTTAGGAGATATAGTAGTTTTACTGCTCTGTGTTTGTAATCGCAGATTCACAAAAACTGCTGCATCTCTTTGGTTTACATTTATTTTAACTATGCTACCAGTAAGTAAATGACTTAAAATTTTGCATGCTGATACTGGAAACCCTAGAGAACATTCCCTAATTTTCACAGAATTAATTAATCAAGTTTCAAACTTGTTTCATATGTATAAACTCAGTTTCACAAATTCTGGCTAAACACAAATACTGTATAGTTTGCTATTTTGACATCAATTGCTACAACTTTTATGTGTCATAATTATATGCGTTGGAAGCAGGCAGGAGTCTAGTTTCTTGAACTTCTAACAGATCCACATTTGCATTCATGTAGCGATGGGAATTGCAGTTTTGGTGCAACAACGTCATGCTGTCCAGATTTGGAATTCTCGTCGTTCTTGATATTTTGATTTGTTTTAACCTTCGTACATGTATCCTAAATAACATAGACTTGTTCCATGTTCTTGATTATGTTTACTTTACCTGTTTCGCACACTTTCATGCTTGCTTGATGATAATAATAAATAGCAAGCCGAGGTTTAGGGGAAAGACCATAGTAGTGGACAATATAGGTAAGTGTACTCGGAAGGGGGCCCGTGTTTCCCAGTACTTGGTTCAAGAACTTGTTGTATCTTGATGGATTCATGAAGCCATTACTTGGCTCATGAACTTGTAGGATTCATGAACCTACTGTGTGGTTCTTGAACTTGTTAGTAGATTCACGAACTTGTTTCGTGAACTTGTTACTTTATTTTTGGATTGATGAACCATGCTTGCTTGATACTTGATACCTAAGTACACCGCCCTATAAAATCCACTACTAGGCCTAAACGTACCTAGTTGTATGTAGCAACCATGTAGTAAAAGTATGGATGCATGAAGTGCTACCTTGATAGAATTAAACATTAGACTTAAGATTAAATTTTCACTTGTACACACTTGATAACCTACTTGATGCTTTTTACTTGAGACTTGTTACTTGAGACTTGTTACTTGTTACTTGTTACTTGACACTTGTACATGACACTTGTTACTTGATGCTTGATACCATTACATGTTCACTAGCCACTTGTTCTACCACTAATACTTGTTACCAAATCTTGTCACTTGAGTTGTCTTTTTTGCTAGCTAGTTCCTGAATCTTACTACTTGTTGCATCCCTATTATATTATGTTATACATTCTTGATTCCAAATCTTGTTCCATATTTCTTGCACTTATTTTCATATCCTTGCTTGTGCTACTTGCGGCCCTAACTTGCACTAAGGGCGTTTGTCTTGTTTCCTCTATTTTTCCTTATATATATATATATATATATATATATACAGACTTTGAAAACGAATTGCCTGCTGGAATTGGTAAGCAGACGTTCTAGGTTTCGTTTGGAGAAAAAGACTTGCTATAATTATCTTGTATTTGAGTTTATTTCATTTGTTGCTACTTAAAACATGTAACGGGCTTATAGTCCCGAGTTTTATCTTTTGATCTAGATTTGAAAACTATTTGGAAAATTATTATTTTGTTTCAATTGTTTTCTAGTTGATTAATAAATTATTTATGCATGCGTGGTTGTGTACATTTGTTATATTCTTGTTATAATGCTGAGTCGATCCTACAGCTCATTAATGATGAAATTTATTCGCTGTGTTTTGTCACGTGCTCGTATTCCGTATTTTTGGGAAGCGGGGAGTGACAGCTTATCTCGCCTAGATTGTATATTTAATTTTTTCACATACACTACTATATCAACATGTCTAGATCACGAGGTAGTGGCGGTAGCCAAAGTGGGCAAGATTCTACCGGCACTTCTCGTAGGCCTCCAATTGTCCCACAAAATGAGCCTGTCGAAGCGTTCCCTTTGACCTAACACATACCAACACACGATGAGTTTGTAGGAGACATAGACATAGAAGAAGAACAACAAACACAAGAAACCGAAACAACACAAGCGGATAGTAGTTGGAAAACTAGAGGGGGAAACTAGTGATTGACACAAATTTTATGATTATATTCCTAATGGAGAAAATCTGGGTGTAGGTATAAAAGTTTGTAAAACATGTTCGAAGCCATACAAATGGAAGAGGGGTGAGGGGACGGGTACAATAAGACGACACATCCAAAATACACAAAGAACTTCTTGTAGACCTACCTGGCCAATAAAAAATCCACCCTAGGACCGGTGTAGTTGATAGCCATTCTTATGATCCCGAACTCGTTCGTCGGGAAATGACCCGACTAGTAATCAAGGAAGAGTTACAATTTTCCTATCCCGAGAGTAGGGACATAGAAATTTTAATCAAACCGCCTTAAACACGCATTTTAAAAGAATCCCTAGGAATACTGTAAAGTCTGATTGTTTTAAAATGTACACTGAAATGAGAGAAGCTTTGATTGCTATTTTATGGAGTTTAAATTATAGAGTTTCTTTAACTTCCGATTGTTGGACGGGTTGCAACAATATTCCAATGATGGGAATAATTTGTCATTGGATCGATAATGATTGGATCATTTAAAAAAGGATCATATCACTTGCCGCGTTGCCCTATCCCCATAGTGGTAATAAAATTGCAAATCGTATTTTAGAAACATGTAATGTTTTTCATATTCATGATAAAATAATGTATATAAGTTTTAATAATGCATCTAACAACAATGCATCAATTAGTATATTAAAAACCGCATTAAACCCTCCATCCGACAATATTTTTCAAGTTAGATGTGCATGTTATATTTTAAATTTATATCTTCAAGGTACATTAAAAATAGCCGAACCATATATAGTTAACATTAAAAATTATGTACATTTTATTGCATTAAGTGGCACCATATTCTAAGAATGGAAAAGCTTGGTGTAGGCTTAAAAATGTACATTTTAGAAAATTTCCGAAGGATGTTAAACACCGATGGAACTCTACTTTTGATTTGCTACATGTTGTTACTGAATATAAAGAATGTATAAATAATTTTTGTATTACAAAAAAATATGCCAAATTTTGAAATGACTTCCCAAACTTGGTTTTATGCCGAATCTTTGTTGAAATTTTTAGAACCTTTTAAAACCGCAACTTCCAAAATTTCAAAATCTTATGAATCTACTTCTAGTAGCATTTTTCTTTCAATACTTACTATGATGCAAACTTTCAAACAAATGATCGATGATGCTTTTATTGGTCATACTGTGAAACCTGCATACACCAATTTTTTGAGGTATTTTAATCCTCCTCCTATGTTGTATTGTATTGCTACCGTGATGGATCCTCGTATTAAATTAGAAGGTACGAAGAGTTTGATTGAAATGTTTTTTACTTTACTTGGGGAAGATGAATCTGAAATTGATTGCGGAACATTTTTAGTTAAATTTGAATCGACATTGAATAACATGTATGATTATTATGATAGAAGTTCTGCATCTAGTAGTACAACTTCGTTAGTTAGTTCTTCTTCTACTACTTCTAAATGTAAGGGAAAGAGTAAATTAGATGATGCCACATTTAATTTACTTGCACAAATTCAATCAAAAAAACCTAGGACTAATCAACCAAATGAATTAAATTGGTATAATCAACAAGATTCTGAATCTTTTACTTCTTCACTAGATATTTTACAATGGTGGAAAGACCATGAACATACTTATAGTATTTTTAAATATATGGCTAAAGATCTACTAACTCCTCTTGTCTCTACAGTTGCTTCAGAAAGTGCATTTTCTACAATTGGCAGGGTTCTAACCGATTATAGGAATCGCTTGAAGTCCCAATCGTTGGAGATGCTCGTCTGCACGGAAGACTGGCTAAAGGCCAAAGATATGACTCTAGGAAAAGCATTCGACACGTCTACAAGTGGAAGCAACTTACCGGAAGAACAACAACAACAACAATAGCAACCAAAATAAAGAATTGAAGACCAACAACAACAACAACAACAAATTGAAGACCAACAAATTGAAGACAATTGTAAATGTTTAAAAAATTGTATAAAATCTTTGTTATTAAAAATTAGGATAATTGAAGAAAATTGAAATTGTATCTAAGAAATTTGTTATTGTATAAAACAAATCTGTAGATCTTCTTTATTTCTTATTACAAATTGTGAAACTTGTATAAATTGAAATCATATTAATAATATATACATTTTTTTTTTCAATTTTACTCTTTGATTCTTATTATTATTATTAAAAAAATTTAGTATTATTAAAATTACATTTTTTTAAAGTAAAAAAATTAACTTTAGACGGGCCCAACCCGGATTGGACCCGAAAGGGTTCGCGGGTTGGGCGGGTCGAATATTTGCACTTATGACCCGGCCCGGCCCCGCCCGGTTGCCACTTGGACCCGACCCGAACCCGCCCAAGTTGGGTTCCAACCCGGACGGGTTCGTCCCGACCCGGCCCGATCGACCCGTTTGCCAACTCTAGACGTAGGAACCTTGCTCTGGGTTTGACTTTGTAAAATACCAAGAATTATTCTCATAATTTTAAGGATATTTTGTGACTTTTTAGAATTTTTTCCCATTTTAAATTTTTTTTCAGGGGGGGGGGTAAATCATTTTCTGGATTTTATAATTAATATATGAATTTTTGAATTAATTATTCTAAGTTTATAATTATTTTTCAGAATATTTTAATATTTTTAGAAATTAATAATTACTTTTTTAGAATTTTCAATTAATTAATCTGTATTTTAATTATTTTTGGACTTTTCAATTATTTAATCTAAATTAATAATTAAATAAAGAAAATAAAAAAACAGTTGAATCATACCTGATGACATGGTGAGATCTAGATCGTCGATTCGATCGAGCACACATGGCGAGGAAATTGGAAGGCCCAAATTTGCTCTCAGGATGAGCTACTCAGTGCATGCTCTACCCGGTGCAGTGCACTGACTGGGATTTTGTTGCCATCATCTGCGTTCATCAAGAGGAGAGTGCATTTCGTGGAGATCCGACAGCTTCAATTAGGCATTTTCGTTGTTTTACTCGGTGTGACCCTAACCTAGCGTGAAGCACCGTAGGGTGTTGAGGCTGACGTGCCGCCACTTCAGGCGTCGTTGATCGGTCAACATTATCTGATTACCTTTTTTTTCTTTTTCTTTCCCCTTGTTTTCCTTCATGACGTTGGCTGACATAAATGACTTTCTTTTTTTTTTCCTTTTCTTTTTATTTCTTCTTCTTCTTTGTTATTACTCTCTCTTCTCCTTCTCTTTATCACGCATTTTGTTCTTGTTTTAATGGTAGATTTTAAAGCAGCTTTAGCACGCATTTTGCACGTACTTTTAGCCAATTTTGGCATCCGGTTTACATGTGTTTTGGATAGCGCTCGGTAGGCAGGCGAGAGGAAGAAGACCACCAAGCTTTAGAGAAGAGTTGTTCGAAAGGTGAGTTTTGGGAGCTTCTCTAAGGGTGAATTGAGCTCTGAACTCATTATGGAGGAAGAAGGCATCTTGGGAGGCGAGCAGAGCATCAAACTCACTGTGTGGAGTCAATTAGTTGTTAGAGGGTGCTCATGAGACAAGCTTTTCCCCCAAGGAGCTACGAAGAGGTGCTTTACTCTCGAGGAGCTAAGAAGAATAGCTTTGTTATTGAAGAGCTACAAAGAGCTGCTTCGCTCCCGATGGGCTAAGAAGATGAAATTTACCACTGCGACACTACGAAGATGAGCTTTGCCCCCCAAGAGCTAAGGTGAGGAGTGTCACCCCCGAGAAGCTATAAAGTGGAGCTTTTCTCCCGAGGGGTTAAGAAGAGAAGCTTTTCCACTGGAAGCTACGAATAGGAGCTTCGCCCCTGCGAAGCTAAGAAGAGAAGCTTTGCTTTGGATGGGCTAAGAAAAGGATTTTCACCGTCGGGGAGATTCGTGGCTATACTGGAAGGTTGGTAAGAATTTTCTGAGTGTTTTTTCTTCGACTCTTGCTCTCTTTGTGTTGTGCGTAGTCGCAATGTGTCCATAATTGAATAAGGGCCTCTATGGACAAGCTGGACTTCGAACTTATTATTTTTTGGCTAACAAGTTATAGGGTAGACCTAAGGAAGCGTTGGACTTCGAGCTTCCTGTTTGGGAGTTAGTGAGTTGTGGGAGATCCTCTAAAGGAGAGGTGGACTCTGAACTTGCTGTTTAGAGTTGGCAAGCATTGGTCTAGAAGCGAAGTGGACTCCGAACTTGCTGCTTGGAGTTGGCGAGCTTTAGGAGCAGCTTTAAAGAAGAGCTGGACTCTGAACCCAAGGTGCAAGGAGAAGACTACTCGGGAGGCGAGCAAGGTGAAGAAGATCATTGTTAGGCTCTAGGGAAGAGTTGGAACCTAGATTCTTTGCTTCCTTATTCTGGCAGGTTGGAGGAATAGCTCTAAAGAAGCATGAATCGTAACTTGACTTGTTATGGAATCTTATTTTGGGCAAGTTGTGAGAGTAGTAGCTTGGAAGAGGGGTTAGACTCGTAACGTTGCTTGTTGGAGGTAACAAGTTGTAAGGGATCATCTCGAGCGGCGGCTCGGACTCCAAGCTTTAATTGTTCACAAGTTTGCTTGGATTGACTTTTTGGCCACAGTTATTGGCTCCGAACAAGTTGACTCTGAGGCTAACAAGTTATGGGAGTAGATCGAAAATCTTCTTACATGTAGATAAATAGAGCTACATGTGAGCCATGGTTATGGAATACGAACTCGTCAGGTTATGGACTACGAACTCGTTGTCTAGGTACCAGCAAGTTATAGAAGCAGACTGTCATGTGAGTCAAACTGCTATCTAACTATGGGAAAGTAGATAGGGAGGTACATCTTTGAGGTATGGACTCCAAACGGGTTGTCCCTCATTTTACCCAGTCAGGAGAGTAACTATGAGGGAAGTCTGTCCCGTAACCCGACTTATTAAGGTAGTTTTTAGCAAGCGTTGTTGATGGTTGAGTTCACAACCCTACTTGGGGGAGATGACGAGTTTGTGAAGAGTCACCACGGCTGCGAGTTGAACTCCTAACTTTACTTGCCCATAAGTTTGCTTGGAATGAGTCTCAACTGTGATTATGGACTCGAACAAGTTGACTCCGGGATTAACACGTTGTGGGAGCAGATCGAATGACGAGTTATGATCTTAACCTACTTCTATGCATATTTCTAGAGCGACATGTGATGCATGGTTATAGACTCTGAACACACTTTATGTACCAGCTTAATTTGGGAGCATGCCACAGGGTGAGTCATACCTATCACCTTGCTTGCTTGGCAAGTAGGCAGAGAGACTTCGGTCCAAGAGCGTAGACTATACACAAGTTGTACCCTCGTTTATCGGAATGAGAGGAGTGATTAGACTCTTGACTTGACGTTAAGGGAGTTTGTTTCAGAAGCCAATGAGTCTCCGGTGCAGTTAGGTAGGAGGGTAGGACACCTGACTCATTGTGTGATTTTGAATTTTTTCTATGTAGATATTGCAAAAGAAAATACTAATATATTGCATAAGAGATTAACGAGTTGTGGGAGCAGGTAGAATAGTAGGATGAGCTCTGAACTTGCTTGGTTGTAAGTTGCTAGAACATCTTGAACCACGAGTATGGACTCCGAACTCGTTATTTGAATTAATGAGTTATGGGAGCAGCTCTAGCTGAACTCTGAACCCACCTTTGAGAGTTAATGAATTGTGTGAGTAGCTCTAGCTAGACTCCGAACCCACCTTTGAGTTAATGAGTTGTTGATGTAGTCTTGGAAACTTATTTCTTGGGTTGATGAGTTGGATGCATAACTCGAGAGACGAGCGACCACCTAACTCATTGCTTTGAGTTGATGAGTTACTGGTGTGGCTCGAAGGAATAGTCGAGCACTAAATTCATTGTAGGGAGCCAATGAGGTTTGGGGGGGGGGGGAGTAGAGAACCTAACTAATTAATTGCAGTGGAAGAGTTGATTTTGTGACCTGATTTTTGGTGTGACCTGAAAGAGGAGCTGAGCACCCGACTCATTGTTTGGAGTGGATGAGTTGGTGTCATAGCTTGGAAGAGAAGCTAAGCACCAGACTCATTGTTAGGTGTGGATGAGTTGGTGTCGTAGTTTGGAAAAGGAGTTGAGCACCTAACTTATTGCTTGGAGTTGATGAGTTGGAGGCGTAGATCGGAAGAGGAGCTGACCACATTACTTATTATTTGGAGAGAATGAGTTGGTGGCATAGCTAGGAGGAGGATTTGAGCACTGAACTCATTGTATGGAGCTAATGAGTTGTTGGAGGAGCTCGAGAAACTCATTGTAGAGAGGCGTTCAAATGCTACAGGAGCTAGAGCGGCGAGCGAAGCACCTAACTCATTGCTTTGAGTTGATGAGTTGTGGGTGTGGCTCGAAAGAGGAGCTGAGCACTTGACTCATTGTTTAGAGTGGATGAGTTAGTGGCGTAGCTCGGAGGACGAGCTAAACACCGAAATCATTGCTTGGATTAGGAAAGTGGTAGAAGAATTCTCAAAAGAAAATGCTAATCTTTTTATTGAAAAGACAAAATAATCGGCTGCTTTGGTTGCAAGCCTTCATCTGGGGAGTGTTAAACACTATCGTTGAACTTCATGAGATGCTCAGCGTTTTGAGTTCTTATTAACTTCTTCCCCTCCAATTCTTCAAGTTGGCTGGCACCTAGACGGAAAACTTTTGGAGACTTTGTATGATCTTGTTCTCCTTTATATTCTTGATGATTCATGTTTTGATTTGGGGGACTCCAAAGAAGCCATTTAGTGTATCATGCAGCTTGCAGTGGTCTTGGGAGAGCTTAAGCATTTCAAATGCATCAAGGAAGAGAATGTTTACTAAGTTGTCGTTGTCGACCTGGATGCGGAGCACCTCATGATTTATATGTTTAGGCTGATGACTAGCACGTCGCAATGAGTTGTTCGGACATCCTCAATGTCCTGGTATGAAAAAGTCAAATGAATTTCTAAGCCTTTAAGAGGAGGGGGGATGATATGCATCAAGTTTACTTCCCTGATGAAGGCTTTGTAGGAGGAGTTGCACTCTTCTCCTATTATTCTTCTGTGGATGGAGTGGAGAACTGCACTTAATTCCGAGTTTTGAGACTCGAAGAATTTCTCTAGGCGCTTGTCAGCCCCCCCCCCTCCCCTCCCCCTCCAGCACCCCGAATTTCAATAATAGAAATAAGAGACACAACTCCAGAATCTTGACTTCAATGTAATCCAAACACATTATAAAACACAGGGAAAATTAATGCTTTTCTTTACAACAGTTCTTTATTACAGTGCACATTAGAAAATTTTCAACACTTTTAATACATCTCAAATGAATAACTAAAATTCAATCTTCTCATAACTCCAATTCAATCTTCTCATAGCCCCCCCCCACCCCCCCTGGCTAATTCCTATAACCAAATAATTCACTACCATTAATCCTGGGTCCTGCTCAGCCTCTAGTGCTCACAATACAAAATCCTCAACATCACAATGACCCTAAATTTCAATATGAACCACAATTCAATCATCAAAACATTCCCTCTTTATTCATATGTGGAAACATCACTTTTCCATAAGTTCTCAAACATAATTTCAGTGTCTCATTTAAGATCATCTCATATCAAATATAAGCATTCATTTATCCACAGTCACTCTATCATAACTCATTCCTCATTTAATAAACAATTCACTTTCATAAAGACATCTTCGTTTATAGAAACAAAACAATTTTTTTCCCAAACATTTTCATTGCCCATTTGAAATATTCTTTTCCATCTTTGAAAACCCAATTAAATTTCTGGAATATTTGTTGACTTTAAAACTGAAAGAACCCTCTTTCAATTCTGGGATTTATCCTTAAAATATGAAATGTCATAGTCAGTGTTCTAAAAAGCGGCCTAGGCGGCCGCCTAGGCGGTGCCTAGGCGCTAGGCGGCCCCCCAACGCCTCGACTAGGGCCTAGGCATTTATGAAAATCGGAAATGGGTTCTAGGCGGCTAAAATCGGACCTAGGTGGCGTTTAATCGGTCTAGGCGGGTCTAGGCGGACTAGACCCGCTTAGGCCTTAAGTAATTTTTTTAAAAAAATTAAAAAAAACCCACCGCTCTCGCCTTAAGTAATTAAAAAAAAAGTAAAAAAAAAACCACCGCTCTCATTCTCCTCCTAATAAAATTTAAGCATATCTTTAGTCTTTTTTTTATCTTGCATAATTTGACATGTATTCGCACTCTCACAGCAATCATGTTAAAACTTACAAGTATGGACTTTAATATCACTAACGCAGCAAAATAAGTGAAGTTATGCACCAAAGGGGGAAGTTTATACGAAGTATCATGTGCCAACAACTTCAAGGCTCAATCAGTCTACCAGATTATAAGTAGTATTCTTTTCCACATTAGTGAAGCTATTTATTCATCTTCTATTTTCAGCTCCTAAAATGTCACCCAGATCTACATATCTTTCCAAAGCAATCTATGGATGGCCAATCCACTTAGTATGGGACAGCATGTCATGAGATGGGAGGAAGTTATCTGATTTAAGTGTGGTTATTAGTTAAAGCTGTTCATCGTTATCAAGCATATCATGAGATCATCTATCAACTTTACATTTATTCTCTCTTTAGAACTTGTATTCTTTTATGAGTAGCCACAATGTGGTTTACATTGGATATGGAGAAGACAGAGTCCTCATGTTCACCGATACAATAATACACCGATTCGACTATGTGAAGCCCATCCTACAATTGCAAAGAGAAAAAGTTCAATAGTAAGAATGAGTAGCAATAAAGAGTAAAAAGGGGTAACAACAAAATAAACCCAAAAGATCGATAAATAAATAAATAAATAAACAAATAAATAAATAAATAAATTAAAAAAAACTGCCTACCGCCTAGCCGCTTAATCCCCGATTACAAGGTCTAGGCGCTAGGCCCCCATCGGCCGCCCGACTACCGCCTAGCGCTTTTTAGAACATTGGTCATAGTTTCAAAATCTGAAATTCACACCTCTTTAAAACTGAAAATAAATCCTAAAATTTTTAAATAATTATCCTTCAAAACTGAAGCACTTACTTCCCTCAAAACTCAGAATTTTATTCCCAAAATTATAGTTTTATACATTCGAACTCGCAACTCAAACTTGCCGAAACTAAAAACTCATTTCTCTTAAAATCTGAAATTTATGCGTTCTTGTCTTTAAGAACAGTTCATTCAACAATGAATATTTAATTTTGGAAAATTGAGTTTATATTTACACCATAAAAATAGACCACGTCACTAAATTTCTAATACATTCACACAGAATTTGAAGCTCTAAATCATCAATAAACTGAACTTGATTTTTGTAAAAATCTGAAACTTGCAACTCTAAAACTTGATAACAAATTACTTAAAACTTCACATTCTTGCCAAAATATAATCATATACATACATACTCATATCCACCCTAGAGTTTGCTACCTTAGTGCATCATCAAAACCCCACAAACACACACCAAATCCGACCCATCAAGCTAGGCTGAAACATTTCCAAAACAGCAGCCTCGGGTTGCACAGTGCTCGAGTTGTGCACAGTGAAAACCCGGGTACTATTAAACCTCGAGATCCCAACCCTTATGGGTATTTTCGGTAGTTCTTGACATTTATACATCCTATATTCAACCCCAAACACCTCGATAATGAAATATACAATTTTTTATGCATTTAAACATCAAATAGTCTCCTAAATTTCATCTTTATACACTACAACATAGATCTAAAATAATACAACAAGATCTAATATTTACAACAATATATGGGTTTGTTAAATCAATTTCCATAAATAAAAACATGATCTTTCATTCACGATGATATTCATTACTCAAAAACAAATCAAACAAGATCAACATGCATTCAAGAATTAGTTTTTATCTCATATTATCAATCAAACTCCATCTAACAATCAATCTCTACAATATCTCATAACAAACATTACATTCATGCCAGATCACAATCATAGATTAATAAAAACCAGCCCTAGCATGGTACTACAATATTCATGAAGAAAAAAAAACATACAAGAGAGTTAGAGAGACGCCCACCTCGAGTTGATCTTAAGTAGAAACTCCAAAAAGCCTTCTCCTCCAAGCTAAAGATCTCCCTCAAGCCTCCCAAAATCACAAGATTAGTTACGATAATCATGGCCAAAACCTACTGCTCCCATATATAAGGTCATCCAAGAAATTAGGGTTTCTTAAGGGAGATTTTGCAATAAAGTCCCTCTACAAACCCAATTTGCATAATTAGTTAATTGTGCAAAAAAAATCAAATCAAATCAAATCAAATCAAATCAAATGGGTAAAATCTCATCCCCCAAATCTCTCCCTTCCAAAACTGGCCCAAACATGCATCCAACAAACTTTTAAATTCAAATTTTGCCTCCAAACGATTTTTTACAAAAAGTACCATTCTTTCACTATATTTACAAAAGTTGTTTCTCTTATTCAAAAAATACCAAAAATTCAATTATATCAAATTATGAATAATAAATTTATTTAGAAACTCAAAATTCCGAAACTTGTATTTCAAAAATATTTGCACGTGTTTTGCACATGTAAAATAACCATTTCACAAAAATTCAAAATAATTCAATAAATTAAATTAAAATTATTTATTAATTCAAAAAATTATATTAATAAATTATGGGACGTTACATCACTCCCTTCTTAGAAGAGTTATGTCATTAGAACTACTGCTAACAGGGAAAGGAAAAGAAAAAGAAAACAATACGAAATTTACGCAAACAATTCCGAAAAATCAGTCTTCATCCGGTCCTCAGCTTCCCACGTGGCCTCCTCGAATAGCTGGTTCCTTCACATCACCTTGACCATCGGTATGACCTTATTCCGCAGAACCTTCTCTCGGCGATCCAAAATCTCCACAGGCTGCTTCTTGTAGCTCAAATTCAATTGCAATCCTTCCGGTACCTCGGGTAACTGGTGATTATGATCTGGTACATATTTCCTCAATATAGACACATGGAATAAGCTTTGTACCTGTGCCAACTCTTTTACTAAATCCAATCTGTAGGTTGTCTTACCAACCATTTTAGAATCTTGTAAGGTCCAATATACTTTGGTGCCAATTTGTCTCCTCTTCCGAATGGGTATAATCTTCTCCGAAGTCTGCTGCATGTTCTCAGATCCATACATCTGCCTATTGCCAACCTCGTACCAACCGACAGATGTTCTGCACTTCCTCCCGTATATGGCTTCATACGGTGCCATGCCAATACTCGCATGATAATTGTTTTTATAGGCAAACTCCACTAGTGCCAAATACTTCTCCCCACTTCCACCGAAATCCATGACACATGATGGCAACATATCCTCCAGGTTTCTGATAATCCATTTTGATCTGCTGACAAGTCAAACACCTTGCCACAAAATTGACAACATCCCTCTTCATGCCTGGCCACCAAAACACGATTTAATGTCCTTGTACATCTTCATGAGTCAAAATGTGCTGCAATCAGGATGCGAACGCAACGTTGGTCGATTTTTGAACGTATCAAAACCACACCAAATTTTGTGTACATTGAATGTCCATAATATCATGTAACGAGTTCTGAATTTTCGTAAATTTTGATAGTTCGTAGTTCGAAGTTGTTTCCTGTTGAATTGTAATGAAAACATGGTGTAGGCTTAAAGTTTGTCCACTCTTTGAAGTTTTCGTTCAACACCAATTTTTGTGTACAATGATAATTCATAAGAACGAGCAACTGCACATATTCTTGAAAATTTCGACAGTCCAAAGCCAAAGTTGCATTGGGTTGAAATGTGATGCAATCACGATTTGGGTGAAAATTCGTCCATTTTCTGAAATAATTTCCAAAAACACAAAAATATTTTTGTAAAATGACTATTCGTAAAATTTTGTAAACTATGACATTTCTAAATTCTGAGTTCTTTTTTGTGAAAATGTGCTGTATTCAGGACGCTAGCAAAAGTTCGTGCGTTCGTGAATTTTTTGATATTTGAAAACCCCACTCACTCTTCTGTGCATTGTGTATTCATAACAACGAACAAGTACTTCACTTATTTCCGAAAAATTCAATTGTTTGAAGTTTAAAGTTGTTCCAAGTCCAAATCTGCTGCAATCAGGAAGCGAACTCAACGTTGGTCGATTTTTTGACGTATCAAAACCACACCAAATTTTTTGTACATTGAATGTCCATAATATCGTGTAACGAGTATTGAATTTTCGTAAATTTTGATAGTTCGTAGTTCGAAGTTGTTTCCTATCAAATTGAAATGAAAACACGGTGTAGGCTTAAAGTTTGTCCACTCTTTGAAGTTTTCGTTCAACACCAATTTTTGTGTCCAATGATAATTCATAAGAACGAGCAACTGCACATATTTTTGAAAATTTCAACCGTCCAAAGCCGAAGTTGTTTTGGGCCGAAATGTGATGCAATCAGGATTCGGCCTAAAATTCGTCCATTTTCTGAAATTTCCAAAACATCACAAAGATTTTTATAAAATGATTATTCGTTAATTTTTGTAAACTATGACCTTTTCAAATTCGGAGTTTTTTTTGTGAAAATGTGCTGCATTCAGGACGCTGGCAAAAGTTCATGCGTTCGTGCATTTTTTGAAATTTGAAAACCCCAATAACTTTTCTGTGCATTGATTATTCATAACAACGAACAAGTACTGCACTTATTTTCGAAAAATTCAGTCTTTCGAAGTTTAAATTTGTTCCGAGTCTAAATGGGTTGCAACCAGGATGCAAACTCAACGTTGGTCGATTTTGGACGTATCAAAACCACACCAAATTTTGTGTACATTGAATGTCCAGAATATCGAGTAACAAGTTTTGATTTTTCGTAAATTTTGACAGTTCAAAGTTTGAAGTTGTTTTCTGTCGAATTGTAATGAAAACACAGTGTAGGCTTAAAGTTTGTCCACTTTCTAAAGTTTCCGACCAACACAAATTTTTTTGTACAATGATTATTTAGAACAACAAGCAACTGCACATATTTTTGAAAATTTCGACCGTCCAAAGCCTAAGTTGTTTTGGGTCGAAATGCGATGCAATCAGGATTCGAGACAAAATTCGACCATTTTCTAAAATTTCCAAAACCACACAAATATTTTTGTGAAATGATTATTCCTAAATTTTTGTAAAATATGACCTTTCTAAATTCTGAGTTCTTTTTTATGAAAATGTGATGTATTCTGGACACTGGCAAAAGTTCATGCGTTCGTGCATTTTTTGAAATTAGAAAACCCCACTAACTTTTCTGTGCATTGATTATTCATAACAACGAACAAGTACTTCACTTATTTTCGAAAAATTCAATCGTTTGAAGTTTTAAATTGTTCCGAGTCCAAATGTGCTGCAATCAGGATGCGAACTCAACGTTGGTCGATTTTTGGACTTATCAAAACCACACAAAATTTTGTATACATTGAATGTCCATAATATCGTGTAACGAGTTTTGATTTTTCGTAAATTTTGATAGTTCGTAGTTCAAAGTTGTTTCCTATCGAATTGTGATGAAAACACGGTGTAGGCTTAAAGTTTGCCCACTTTCTGAAGTTTTCGATCAACACCAACTTTTGTGTACAGTGATTATTCATAACAACGAGTAACTGCATATATTTTTGAAAATTTCGACAATCCAAAGCCGAAGTTGTTTTGGGCCGAAATGTGATGCAATCAGGATTCGGGCTAAAATTCGTCCATTTTCTGAAATTTCCAAAAACACACAAATATTTTTGTAAAATGATTATTCGTAAATTCTTTTAAACTATGACCTTTCTAAATTCTGAGTTCCTTTTTGTGAAAATGTGCTGTATTCAGGACGCTAGCAAAAGTTCGTGCGTTCTTGCATTTTTTGAAATTTGAAAACCCCATTAACTCTTCTGTGCATTGAGTATTCATAACAACGCAAAAGTACTTCACTTATTTTCAAAAAATTCAATCGTTTGAAGTTTAATGTTGTTCCGAGTCTAAATGTGCTGCAATTAGGAAGCGAACTCAACGTTGGTCGATTTTTGGACGTATCAAAACCACACCAAATTTTTTGTTCATTGAATGTCCATAATATATTGTAACGAGTTTTGAATTTTCGTAAATTTTGATAGTTCGTAGTTCGAAGTTGTTTCCTATAGAATTGTAATGAAAACAAGGTGTAGGCTTAATGTTTGTCCACTTTCTGAAGTTTCCGATCAACACCAATTTTTGTGTAGAATGATTATTCATAACAATGAGCAACTGCACAAATTTTTGAAAATTTCGACCGTCCAAAGCCGATGTTATCTTGGGTCGAAATATGATACAATCAGGATTCGGGGTAAAATTCGTCCATTTTCTGAATTTTACAAAAACAAAAAAATATTTTTGTAGAATGATTATACGTAAATTTTTTAAACTATGAACTTTCTAAATTCGGAGTTCTTTTTGTGAAATTGTGCTGTATTCAGGACGCTGGCAAAAGTTCGTGCGTTCGTGCATTTTTTGAAATTTGAAAATTCCACTAACTTTTCAGTGCATTGATTATTCATAACGACGAACAAGTACTTCACTTATTTTCGAAAAATTCAATCGTTTGAAGTTTAAAGCTGTTCCAAGTCCAAATGTGCTGCAATCAGGATGCAAACTCAACGTTGGTCGATTTTTGGACGTATCCAAACAACACCAAATTTTGTGTACATTGAATGTCCATAATATCGTGTACGAGTTTTGATTTTTCATAAATTTTGATAGTTCATAGTTCTAAGTTGTTTCCTGTCGAATTGTAATGAAAACACGGTGTAGGCTTAAAGTTTGTCCACTTTCTGAAGTTTCCGATCAACACCAATTTTTGTGTACAATGATTATTCATAACAACGAGCAACTGCACGTGTTTTTGAAATTTTTGACAGTCCAAAGCCGATGGTTTTTTGGGTCGAAATTTGAGACAATTAAGATTCGGGCTAAAATTCGTCCTTTTTCTGAAATTTAAAAAACCACACAATTTTTTTTATTAAATGATTATTCGTAAATTTTCGTAAACTATGACCTTTCTAAATTCGGTGTTCTTTTTTGTGAAAATGTGCTGCATTCAGGACGTTGACAAAATTTCGTGCGTTCGTGCATTTTTTGAAATTTGAAAATCCCACTAACGTTTCTGTGCATTGATTATTCATAACGACGAACAAGTACTTCACGGATTTTCAAAAAAATCAATCTTTCGAAGTTTAAAGCTGTTCCAAGTCCAAATGTGCTGCAATCAGGATGCGAACTCAACGTTGCTCGATTTTTGGAAGTATCAAAACCACACCAAATTTTGTGTACATTGAATATCCATAATGTCGAGTAATGAGTTTCGATTTCTCGTAAATTTTGATAGTTCGAAGTTCAAAGTTGTTTCCTGTCGAATTGTAATTAAAACACGGTGTAATCTTAAAGTTTTTCCACTTTCTGAAGTTTCTGATCAACACCAACTATTGTGTACAATGGTTATTCATAATAACGAGCAACTGCACGTATTTTTGAAAATTTCGACAGTCCAAAGCCGAAGTTGTTTTCGGTCGAAATGTGATACAATTTTGATTCGGGCTAAAATTCGTCCATTTTCTGAAATTTAAAAAACCACACAAATATTTTTGTAAAATGATTATTTGTAAATTTTCGTAAACTATAAACTTTCTAAATTCGGAGTTCTTTTTTGTGAAAATGTGCTGCGTTCAGGATGCTGGCAAAAGTTCATGCGTTCGTGCATTTTTTGAAATTGGAAAACCCCAATAACTTTTCTGTGCATTGATACTTCATAACCAAGAACAAGTACTTCGCTTATTTTCGAAAAATTCAATCATTTGAAGTTTAAAGTTGTTCCGAGTCCAAATGTGCTGCAATCAGGATGCGAACTCAACGTTGGTCGATTTTTGGACGGATCAAAACCACAAAAAATTTTGTATACATTGAATGTCCATAATTTCGTGTAACGAGTTTTTGATTTTTCGTAAATTTTGATAGTTCGTAGTTCGTAGTTGTTTCCTGTCGAATTGTAAAGAAAACACGGTGTAGGCATAAAGTTTGTCCACTTTCTGAAGTTTTCGATCAGCACCAACTTTTGTGTACAGTGATTATTCATAACAACGAGGAACTGCTCATATTTTTAAAAATTTCGATAGTCATAAGCTGAGGTTGTTTTGGGTCGAAATGTGATGCAATAAGGATTCGGTCTAAAATTCGTCCATTTTCTGAAATTTCTAAAAACACACAAATATTTTTATAAAATGATTATTCGTAAATTTTTGTAAACTATGACCTTTCTAAATTTTGAGTTATTATTTGTGAAAATGTGCTGTATTCGGGACGCTAGCAAAAGATCGTGCATTCATCCATTTTTTGAAATTTGAAAACCTCACTAACTCTTCTGTGCATTGAGTATTCATAACAAAGAACAAGTACTTCACTTATTTTCGAAAAATTCAATCGTTTAAAGTTTAAAGTTGTTCTGAGTCTAAATGTGCTGCAATTAGGAAGCAAACTCAATGTTGATCGATTTTTGGATGTATCAAAACCACACCAAATATTTTGTACATTGAATGTCCATAATATTATGTAACGAGTTTTGAATTTTCGTAAATTTTGATAGTCCGTAGTTCGAACTTGTTTCCTATCGAATTGTAATGAAAACACGGTGTAGGCTTAAAGTTTGTCCACTTTCTGAAGTTTCTGATCAACATCAATTTTTGTGTACAATGATTATTCATAACAACGAGTAACTGCACATATTTTTGAAAATTTCGACCGTCCTAAGCCGAAGTTGTTTTGGGTTGAAATGTGATACAATCAGGATTCGGGCTAAAATTCGTCAATTTTCTGAATTTTTGAAAAACACACAAATATTGTTGTAGAATGATTATACGTAAATTTTTTTAACTATGACCTTTCTAAATTCGGAGTTCTTTTCTGTGAAATTTTGCTGTATTCGGGATGCTGGCAAAAGTTCGTGCATTCGTGCATTTTTTGAAATTTGAAAATCTCAATAACTTTTCTATGCATTGATTATTCATAACGACGAACAAATACTTCACTTATTTTCCAAAAAATCAATCGTTTGAAGTTTAAAGCTGTTCCAAGTCCAAATGTGCTGCAATCAGGATGCGAACTCAACGTTGGTTGATTTTTGGACGTATCCAAACAACACCAAATTTTGTGTACATTGAATGTCCATAATATCGTTTACGAGTTCTGATTTTTCATAAATTTTGATAGTTCATAGTTCTAAGTTGTTTCCTGTCGAATTGTAATGAAAACACGGTGTAGGATTAAAGTTTGTCCACTTTCTGAAGTTTCCGATCAATACCAATTTTTGTGTACAATGATTATTCATAACAACGAGCAACTGCACGTATTTTTGAAAATTTTGACAGTCCAAAGCCGAAGTTGTTTTGGGTCGAAATTTGATACAATTAAGATTTGGGCTAAAATTCGTCCATTTTCTGAAATATCCAAAACCCACAAAAATATTTTTGTAAAATGATTATTTGTAAACTTTTGTAAACTATGACCTTTCTAAATTCGGAGTTCTTTTTTGTGAAAATGTGTTGCGTTCAGGACGCTGGCAAAAGTTCGTGCGTTCGTGCATTTTTTGAAATTGGAAAACCCCAATAACTTTTCTGTGGATTTTCTGTGAATTGATTATTCATATTCATAACCAAGAAAAATTCAATCGTTTGAAGTTTAAAATTGTTCCGAGTCCAAATGTGCAGCAATCAGGATGCGAACTCAACGTTGGTCGATTTTTGGACGTATCAAAACCACACCAAAAGTTTTGCACATTGAATGTCAATAGTATCGTGTAACGAGTTTTGAATTTTCGTAAATTTTGATAGTTCGTAGTTCGAAGTTGTTTCCTGTCGAATTGTAATGAAAACACGGTGTAGGCTTAAAGTTCGTCCACTTTCTGAAGTTTCCGATCAACACCAATTTATGTGTACAATGATTATTCATAACAACGAGAAACTGCACATATTTTCGAAAATTTCCACTGTCTAAAGCCAAAGTTGTTTTGGGTCGAAATGTGATGCAATCAGGATTCGGGCTAAAATTCGTCCATTTTCTAAAATATCCAAAACCACACAAATATTTTATTAGAATGATAATTCGTAAATTTTTGTAAACTATGACCCTTCTAAATTTTGAGTATTTTTTTTTGTGAAAATTTGCTGTATTCAGGACGCTGGCAAAAGTTCTAGCGTTCGTGCATTTTTTGAAATTTGAAAACCCCATTAACTTTTCTGTGCATTGATTATTCATAACAACGAACATGTACTTCACTTATTTTCGAAAAATTCATTCGTTTCAAGTTTAAAGTTGTTCCGAGTCAAAATGTGATGCAATCAGGATGCGAACTCAACGTTGGTCGATTTTTGGACGTATCATAACCACACCAAATTTTGTGTACATTGAATGTCTATAATATCGTGTAACGAGTTTTTGATTTTTCGTAAATTTTGTTAGTTCGTAGGTCGAAGTTGTTTCCTGTCGAATTGTAATGAAAACACGGTGTAGGCTTAAAGTTTGTCCACGTTCAGAAGTTTCCGATCAACACCAATTTTTGTGTACAATGATTATTCATCTGCACATATTTTTGAAAATTTGGACAGTCCAAAGCCGAAGTAATTTTGTGTCGAAATGTGATGCAATCAGGATTCCTTCTAAAATTTGTCCTTTTTCGGAAATTTCCAAAAACACACAAATATTTTTGTAAAATGATTATTCGTAAATTTTTGTAAACTATGACCATTCTAAATTCGGAGTTCTTTTTTGTAAAATTGTGCTGTATTCAGAACGCTAGCAAAAGTTTGTGCATTCGTGCATTTGTGCATTTTTTGAAATTTGAAAATCGCACTAACTTTTCTGTGCATTGATTGTTCATAACGACGAACAAGTACTTCACTTATTTTCGAAAAATTCAATCGTTTGAAGTTTAAAGTTGTTCCAAGTCCAAATGTACTGCAATCAGGATGCGAACTCAACGTTGGTCGATTTCTGGACGTATTAAAACCACACTAAATTTTGTGTACGTTGAATGTCCATAATATCGTGTAACGAGTTTTGATTTTTCATAAATTTTTTTAGTTCGTCGTTCGAAGTTGTTTCCCGTCGAATTGTAATGAAAACTCGGTGTCGGCTTAAAGTTTTTCCACTTTCTGAAGTTTCCGATCAACACCAATTTTTGTGTACAATGATTATTCATAACAACGAGCAACTGCACATATTTTTGAAAATTTCGACAGTCTAATGCCGAAGTAGTTTTGGGTCGAAATGTGTTGCAAGCAGGATTCGGGCAATAATTCGTCCATTTTCTGAAATTTCAAAAACCACACAAATATTTTTGTAAAATCATTATTCGTAAATTTTTGTAAGCTATGACCTTTCTAAATCTGGAGTTCTTTTTTGTGAAAATGTGCTGCATTCAAGACGTTGGCAAAAGTTCATAAGTTCGTGCGTTCGTGCATTTTTTGAAATTTGAAAACCCCAACAACTTTTCTGTGGATTGATTATTCATAACAACGAACAAGTTCATCAATTATTTTCGAAAAATTATGTCGTTTGACGTTTAAAGTTGTTCCGAGTCTAAACGTGCTGCAATCAGGATGCGAACTCAACATTGGTCGATTTTTGGACGTACCAAAACCACACCAAATTTTGTGTACATTGAATGTCCATAATATCGAGTAACGAGTTTCGATATTTCGTAAATTTTGATAGTTCGAAGTTCGCAGTTTTTTCCTGTCGAATTGGAATGAAAACACGGTGTAGGATTAAAGTTTATCCACTTTCTGAAGTTTCCGACAAACACCAATTTTTGTGTACACTGATTATTCATAACAACGAGCAACTGCACATATTTTTTAAAATTTCGACTGTTTAAAGCCGAAGTTGTTTTGGGTCGAAATGTGATACAATTAAGATTCAGGCTAAAATTCGACCATTTTCTGAAATTTCAAAAACCACACAAATATTTTTGTAAAATTCTTATTCGTAAACTTTTGTAAACTATGACCTTTCTAAATTCGGAGTTCCTTTTTGGGAAAATGTGCTGCGTTCAGGACACTGGCAATAGTTTGTGCATCCGTGCATTTTTGAAATTTGAAAACCCTACTAACTTTTCTGTGCTTTGATTATTCATAACAACGAACAAGTACTTCACTTATTTTAAAAAAATTCAATCGTTTGAAGTTTAAAGTTGTTCCGAGTCCAAATGTGCTGCAATCAAGATGCGAACTCAACGTTGGTCGATTTTTGGACGTATCAAAACCGCACCAAATTTTGTGTACATTGAATGTCCATAATATTGTGTAACGAGTTTTGATTTTTCGTAAATTTTGACAGTTCGAAGTTCGAATTTGTTTCCTGTCGAATTGTAATAAAAACATTGTGTAGGCTTAAAGTTTTTCCACTTTCAGAAGTTTCCGACCAATACCAATTTTTGTGTAGAATGATTATTCAGAACAACGAGCAACTGCACATATTTTTGAAAATTTCGACTGTCCAAAGCCTTAGTTGTTTTGGGTCAAAATGTGCTGCAATAAGGATTTGAGATAAAATTCGTCCATTTTCTGAAGTTTCCAAAACCACACAAATATTTTTGTAAAATGATTATTCGTAAATTTTTGTAAAATTTGACCTTTCTAAATTCTGAGTTCTTTTTTGTGAAAATGTGATGTATTCTGGACGCTGGCAAAAGTTCGTGCATTCGTGCATTTTTTGAAATTAGAAAACCACACTAACTTTTCTGTGCATTGATTATTCATAACGACGAACAAGTACTTCACGAATTTTCAAAAAATTCAATCTTTCGAAGTTTGAAATTGTTCCGAGTCCAAATGTGCGGCAATCAGGATGCGAACTCAACGTTGGTCGATTTTTGGACGTTTCAAAACCACACCAAATTTTGTGTACATTGAATGTCCATCATATCATGTAACGAGTTTTGATTTTTCGTAAATTTTTATAGTTCGTAGTTCGAAGTTGTTTCTTGTTGAATTGTAACGAAAACACGGTGTAGGCTTAAAGTTTGTCCACTTTTTGAAGTTTCCGATCAACACCAATTTTTGTGCACAGTGATTATTCATAACAACAAGCAATTGCACATATTTTTGAAAATTTTGACATTCCAAAGCTGAAGTTGTTTACGGTCGAAATGTGTTATCATCAGGATTCGGGCTAAAATTCGTCAATTTTCTGAAATTTCCAAAATCGCACAAATATTTTTGTAAAATGACTATTCGGAAATTTTTGTAAACTATAACCTTTCTAAATTCTTAGTTCTTTTTTATGAAAATGTGCTGTATTCAGGACGCTGGCAAAAGTTCGTGCATTCATGCATTTTTTGAAATTTGAAAACCCCACTAACTCTTCTATGCATTAAGTATTCATAACAACGAACAAGTACTTCACTTATTTTCGTAAAATTCAATCGCTTGAAGTTAAAGTTGTTCCGAGTCCAAATGTGCTGCAACCAGGAAGCCAACTCAATGTTGGTCGATTTTTGGACGTATCAAAACCACACCAAATTTTGTGTACATTGAATATCCATAATATCGTGTAACGAGTTTTGATTTTTCATAAATTTTGTTAGTTCGTAGTTCGAAGTTGTTTCCTGTCGAATTGTAATGAAAACACAGTGTAGGCTTAAAGTTTGTCCACTTTCTGAAGTTTCCGATCAACAGCAATTTTTGTGTACAATGATTATTCATAACAACGAGCAACTGCACATATTTTTGAAAATTTCGACCATCCAAAGACGAAGTTGTTTTGGGTCGAAATGTGATGCAATCAAGATTCAGGCTAAAATTCGGCCATTTTCTGAAATTTCCCAACACACACAAATATTTTTGTAAAATGATTATATGTAAATTTTGGTAAACTATGATCTTTCTAAATTCGGAGTTCTTTTTTGTGAAAATGTACTGTATTTAGGATGCTGGCAAAAGTTCTTGCGTTCGTGCATTTTTTGCAATTTGAAAATCCCACGAACTTTTCTGTGCATTGATTATTCATAACGACGAATAAGTACTTCACTTAATTTCAAAAAATTCAATCGTTTGAAGTTTAAAGCTGTTCCATGTCCAAATGTGCTGCAATCAGGATGCGAACTCAACCTTGGTCGATTTTTGGACGTATCAAAACCACATCAAATTTTTGTACATTGAATGTCCATAATATCGTGTACGAGTTTTGATTTTACATAAATTTTGATAGATCATTGTTCTAAGTTGTTTCCTGCCGAATTGTAATGAAAATACGGTGTAGGCTTAAAGTTTGTCCCCTTTCTGAAGTTTCCGATCAACACCAATTTTTGTGTACAATGATTATTCATAACAACGAGCAACTGCACATATTTTTGAAAATTTTGACTGTCCAATGCCGAAGTTGTTTTGGGTCGAAATGTGATACAATTAAGATTCGGGCTAACATTCGATAATTTTCTGAAATTTCAAAAACCACAGAAATATTTTTGTAAAATGATTATTCGTAAATTTTTGTAAACTATGACCTTTCTAAATTCGGTGTTCTTTTTTGTGAAAATGTGCTGTATTCAGGACGCTGGCAACATTTTGTGCGTCCGTGCATTTTTGAAATTGGAAAACCCCAATAAATTTTCTGTGCATTGATTATACATAACCAAGAGCATGTAGTTCACTTATTTTTGAAAAATTCAATCGTTTGAAGTTTAAAGTTGTTCCGAGTCCACATGTGCAGCAATCAGGATGCGAACTCAACGTTGGTTGATTTTTGGACGTATCAAACCCACACCAATTTTTTTTACATTAAATGTCCATAATATCGTGTAACGAGTTTAGAATTTTCGGGAATTTTGATTGTTCGTAGTTCGAAGTTGTTTCCTTTCGAATTGTAATGAACAAACCGTGTAGGCTTAAAGTTTGTGCACTTTCTGAAGTTTCGGACCAATACCAATTTTTGTGTACAATGATTATTCATAACAACGAGAAACTGCACATATTTCTAAAAATTTCGACCGTCCATAGCTGAAGTTGTTTTGGGTCGAAATGTGTTGCAATCAGGATTCGGGCTAATATTCGTCCATTTTCGGAAATTTCCAAAAACACACAAATATTTTTGTAATACGGTTATACGTAATTTTTTGTAAACTATGACCTTTTTAAATTCGGAGTTCCTTTTTTGTGAAAATGTGCTGTATTTACGATGCTGGCAAAAGTTCGTGCGTTCGTGCATTTTTTGAAATTTGAAAATCCCACGAACTTTCTGTGCACTGATTATTCATAATGACGAACAAGTACTTCACTTATTTTCGAAAAATTCAATTGTTTGAAGTTTAAAGCAGTTCCAAGGCCAAATGTGATGCTATCAGGATGCGAACTCAATGTTGGTCGATTTTTGGACGTATCAAAACCACAACAAATTTTGTGTACATTGAATGTCCATAATATCGTGTAACGAGTTATGATTTTTCTTAAATTTTGTTAGTTCGTACTTCGAAGTTGTTTCCTGTCGAATTGTAATGAAAACACAGTGTAGGCTTAAAGTTTGTCCACTTTCTGAAGTTTCCGATTAACACCAATTTTTGTGTACAATGATTTTGCATAACAACGAGCAATTGCACATACTTTTGAAAATTTCGACAGTCCAAAGCCGAAGTTGTTTTGGGTCGAAATGTGATGCAATTTGGATTCGGGCTAAAATTCGTCCAATTTCTGAAATTTCAAAAACCACACAAATATTTTTGTAAAATTATTATTCCTAAATTTTTGTAAACTATGACCAATCTAAACTGGGAGTTCTTTTTTATGAAAATGTGCTGCATTCAGGACGCTTGCAAAAGTTAGAGCGTTCGTGCAATTTTTGAAATTGGAAAACCCACATAACTTTTTTGTGGATTGATTATTCATAACAATGAACAAGTACTTCACTTATTTTCGAAAAATTCAATCGTTCGAAATTTAAAGTTGTTCGGAGTCTAAATGTGTTGCAATCAAGATGCGAACTCCTCGTTGGTCGATTTTTGGACATATCAAAACCGCACCAAACTTTTGTACATTGAATGTCCACAATATCATGTAACGAGTTTTGAATTTTGGTAAATTTTGATAGTTCGTAGTTCGAAGTTGTTTCCTGTCGAATTGTAATGAAAACACGGTGTAGGCTTAAAGTTTGTCCACTTTCTGAAGTTTCGGATCAACACAAATTTTTGTGTACAATGATTATTCATAATAACGAGCATCTGCACATATTTTTGAAAATTTCGACTGTCCAAAGCCGAAGTTGTTTTGGGTCGAAATGTTATGCAATCAGGATTCGGGCTAAAATTCGTCAATTTTCAGAAATTTTCAAAAACACAGAAACATTTTTGTAAAATGATTATACGTTAATTTTTGTAAACTATGACCTTTCTAAATTCGGAGTTCTTTTTTGTGAAAATGTGCTGTGTCCAGGACACTGGCAAAAAGTTCGTGCGTTCGTGCATTTTTTAAAATTTGAAAATCCCACAAACTTTTGTGTGCATTGATTATTCATAACGACGAACAAGTACTTCTCTTATTTTCAAAAAATTCAATCGTTTGAAGTTTAAAGTTGTTCCTAGTCCAAATGTGCTGCAATCAGGATGTGAACTCAACGTTGGTTGATTTTTGGACGTATCAAAACCACACCAAATTTTGTGTACATTGAATGTCCATAATATTGTGTTACGAGTTTTGATTTGTCATAAATTTTGTTAGTTCGTAGTTCGAAGTTTTTTCGCATCGAATTGTAATGAAAACACGGTGTACGCTTAAAGTTTGTCTACTTTCTGAAGTTTCCAATCAACACCAATTTTTCTGTACAAAGATTTTGCATAACAACGAGCACCTTCTCATATTTTTGAAAATTTCTACTGTCCAAAGTCGAAGTTGATTTGGGTCGAAACGTGATGCAATTAAGATTTGGGCAAAAATTTGTCCATTTTCTGAAATTTCAAAAACCGCACAAATATTTTTGTAAAATGGTTATTCGTAAATTTATGTAAACTATGACCTTTCTAAATTTGGCCTTCTTTTTTGTGAAAATGTGCTGCATTCAGGACGCTTGCAAAAGTTCGTGCGTTCATGCATTTTTTTAAATTGGTAAACCCCAATAACTTTTCTGTGCATTGATTATTCATAACAACGAACAAGTACTTTACTTATTTTTGAAAAATTCAATCGTTTGAGGTTTAAAGTTGTTCCATGTCCAAATATGCTGCAATCAGGATGCAAACTCAACGTTGGTCAATTTTTGGACTATCGAAACCACACCAAATTTTTTGTACATTGAATGTCCATAATATCGTGTAACGAGTTTTGAATTTTCATAAATTTTGAAAGTTCGTAGTTGTTTCCTGTCGAATTGTAATGAAAACACGATATAGGCTTAAAGTTTGTCCACTTTCTGAAGTTTCCGATCAACACCAATTTTTGTGTACAATGATTATTCATAACAATGAGCAACTGCACATATTTTTGAAAATTTCGACCGTCCAAAGCCGAAGTTGTTTTGGGTCGAAATGTTATGCAATCAGGATTCGGGCTAAAATTCGTCAATTTTCAGAAATTTTCAAAAACACAGAAATATTTTTGTAAAATGATTATTCATAAATTTTTGTAAACTATGACCTTTCTAAATTCGGAGTTCTTTTTTGTGAAAATGTGCTGTGTTCAGGACGCTGGCAAAAAGTTTGTGTGTTCGTGCATTTTTTTGAAATTTGAAAATCCCACAAACTTTTGTGTGCATTGATTATTCATAACGACGAACAAGTACTTCTCTTATTTTCAAAAAATTCAATCGTTTGAAGTTTAAAGTTGTTCCTAGTCCAAATGTGCTGCAATCAGGATGTGAACTCAACGTTGGTTGATTGTTGGACGTATCAAAACCACACCAAATTTTGTGTACATTGAATGTCCATAATATTGTGTAACGAGTTTTGATTTGTCATAAATTTTGTTAGTTCGTAGTTCGAAGTTTTTTCCCATCGAATTGTAATGAAAACACGGTGTACGCTTAAAGTTTGTCCACTTTCTGAAGTTTCCGATCAACACCAATTTTTCTGTACAAAGATTTTGCATAACAACGAGCAACTTCTCATATTTTTTAAAATTTCTACTATCCAAAGTCGAAGTTGATTTGGGCCGAAACGTGATGCAATTAAGATTTGGGCAAAAATTTGTCCATTTTCTGAAATTTCAAAAACCGCACAAATATTTTTGTAAAATGGTTATTCGTAAATTTATGTAAACTATGACCTTTATAAATTTGGCCTTCTTTTTTGTGAAAATGTGCTGCATTCAGGACGCTTGCAAAAGTTCGTGCGTTCATGCATTTTTTTAAATTGGTAAACCCCAATAACTTTTCTGTGCATTGATTATTCATAACAACGAACAAGTACTTTACTTATTTTTGAAAAATTCAATCGTTTGAGGTTTAAAGTTGTTCCAAGTCCAAATATGCTGCAATCATGATGCAAACTCAACGTTGGTCGATTTTTGGACTATCGAAACCACACCAAATTTTTTGTACATTGAATGTCCATAATATCGTGTAACGAGTTTTGAATTTTCATAAATTTTGAAAGTTCGTAGTTGTTTCCTGTCGAATTGTAATGAAAACACGGTATAGGCTTAAAGTTTGTCCACTTTCTGATGTTTCCGATCAACACCAATTTTTGTGTACAATGATTATTCATAACAACGAGCAACTGCACATATTTTTGAAAATTTCGACCGTCCAAAGCTGAAGTTGTTTTGGGTCGAAATGTTATGCAATCAGGATTGGCTAAAATTCGTCAATTTTCAGAAATTTTCATAAACACAGAAATATTTTTGTAAAATGATTATTCATAAAATTTTGTAAACTATGACCTTTCTAAATTCGGAGTTCTTTTTTGTGAAAATGTGCTGTGTTTAGGACGCTGGCAAAAAGTTCGTGCGTTCGTGCATTTTTTTGAAATTTGAAAATCCCACAAACTTTTGTGTGCATTGATTATTCATAACAACGAACAAGTTCTTCACTTATTTTCGAAAAATTCAATCATTTGAAGTTCAATGTTGTTCCGAGTCCAAATGTGCTGCAATCTGGATGCGAACTCAACGTTGGATGATTTTTGGACGTATCAAACCAAACCAATTTATTTTTTTTACATTGAACATCCATAATATCGTGTAACAAGTTTTGAATTTTCGTAAATTTTGATAGTTCGTAGTTGTTTCCTATCGAATTGTAATGAAAACACGGTGTAGGCTTAAAGTTTGTCCACTTTCTGAAGTTTCCGATCAACACCAATTTTTGTATACAATGATTATTCATAACCAGTGTTCTAAAAAGCGGCCTAGGCGGCCGCCTAGGCGGTGCCTAGGCGCTAGGCGGCCCTCCAATGCCCCGCTTAGGGGCTAGGCGTTTAAGAAAACCGGTTAATGGTTTTAGGCGGTTAAAAGTGGGTCCAGGCAGTGCGTAATCGGTGTAAGTGGGTCTAGGCGGGCTAGACCCGCTTAGGACTTAATTTTATTTTAAAAAAGGGACCCGACTTATTCCAATCTGACCCGCTCTAATACACTCAAACCCCTAAAATTTCTCTTTCTCCTCTAAATCCCTCATAAAAAAAACTCCAAATCAGTTCTATTCTAAATCCCTAATTCCTCTTCTCTAAAACCCCCAAATCACCTCCTCCTCCCTCTTCGCAGTCGGAGGCTCCCTCCTCCTTCGCCTCCCTTCTTGCAGTTGTTGCTCGCAGTCGTCAACACAACCTCCTCCACCTCCCTCCTCGCAGTCGCAGCTCTCACTCACTCTGTCACTCATTCGTCAAAACCTCCTCCTCCACATTCCTCCATGCAAGTCGCAGCTCGCTTCAACTTCAACCGACGTCAACACAACCTCTCTCTCCTCTCTTCAGCTTCAAAGTCAAGTCGTCAACACAACCACACACTGTCTCCCGCCTTGCTTCACCTCCGACGTCAACACTACGTCCTCCTCTTCTCTCTCAAACTTCTCTTGACGCAACCCTCCTTTATCCCCCGACTCAAGCCTTCCGCTTCCCCCACACTGTTTGCTCCTTGGACTGGAACAGCCAAACAGGTAATCTCCACTATTGATCTTCGTCATAGATTAATAGTAGTCTAATAGATAAGTATAGGAGTATACAAAAAAAAAAGAAAGACTAATAATAATACACCGATTCGATGTTGTAAAGCTCATCCTACAATTGCAAGGAGAAATATCAAGAGTAAGAATTGGTAACAACAAAACAAAACAAAATGATAAAATATATAAATAAAATATATACACATAAATAAATATATAATATATAAATAAAACCACCTAGCGCCTAGCCGCTTAAGCTCCGCTTACAAGGCCTAGGCGCTAGGCACCCATTGGCCGCCCGACTACCGCCTAGTGATTTTTAGAACATTGTTCATAACAACAAGCAACTGCACATATTTTGAAATTGGAAAAACCCTATAACTTTTCTGTCCATTGATTATTCATAACAACGAACAAGTACTTCACTTATTTTCGAAAAATTCAATATTTTGATGTTTAAAGATGTTCCGAGTCCAAATGTGTTGTAATCAGGATGCGAACTCAATGTTGCTCGATTTTTGGACATATCAAAACCACCCAAAATTTTTTGTACATTGAATGTCCATAATATCATGTAACGAGTTTTGAATTTTCGTTTATTTTGATAGTTCGTAGTTTGAAGTCATTTCCTTTCGAATTGTAATGAAAACACGGTGTAGGCTTAAAGTTTGTCAACTTTCTGAATTTTCCGATCAACACCAATTTTTGTGTCCAATGATTATTCATAAAAAGGAGCAACTGCACATATTTTTGAAAATTTCGACCGTCCAAAGCCGAAGTTGTTTTGGGTCGAAATGTGATGCAATAAGGATTCGGGCTAAAATTCATCCATTTCTCAAATTTCCAAAAACACACAAATATTTTTGTAAAATGATTATATGTAAATTTTTGTAAAATTTGACCTTTCTAAATTCGGAGTTCTTTTTTGTGAAAATGTGAAGTATTCAGTACGCTGGCCAAAGTTCGTGCGTTCGTGCATTTTTTGAAATTTAAAAACCCTACTAACTTTTCTGTGCATTGATTATTTATAACAACGAACAAGTACTTCACTTATTTTCGAAAAATTCAATCGTTTGAAGTTTATAGTTGTTCCGAGTCCAAATGTTCCGCAATCAGGATGCGAAATCATCATTATCGATTTTTGGACATATCAAAACCACACCAAGTTTTGTATACATTGAATGTCCATAATATCGTGTAACGAGTTTTTATTCTTCGTAGATTTTGTTAGTTCGTAGTTCGAAGTTGTTTCTTGTCGAATTGTAATGATAACACGATGTACGCTTAAAGTTTGTCGACTTTCTGAAGTTTCCAATCAATACCATTTTTTTGTACAATGATTATTCATAACTACGAGCAACTATACATATTTTTGGAAATCTTGACAGTCCAAAGCCGAAGTTATTTTGGGTCTAAATGTGATGCAATCAGGATTCGGGCTAAAATTTGCCCATTTTCTGAAATTTCCAAAAACACTCAAATATTTTTGTAAAATGATTATTTGTATATTTTTGTCAACTATAACCTTTCTAAATTCTGAGTTCTTTTTTGTGGAAATGTGTTGTATTCAGGACGCTGGCAAAAGTTCGTGCATTTGTGCATTTTTTGAAATTTGAAAATCCCACTAACTTTTCTAGGCATTGAGTATAGATAACAACGAACAAGTACTTCACTTATTTTCGAAAAACTCAATCTTTTGAAGTTTAAAGTTGTTCCGAGTCCAAATGTGCTGCAATTAGGATGCGAACTCAATGTTGGTCGATTTTTGGACGTATCAAAACCACACCAAATTTTTTGTACATTGAATGTCCATAATATCGTGTAACGAGTTTCGAATTTACGTAAATTTTGTTAGTTCGTAGTTCGAAGTTGTTTCCTGTCGAATTGTAATGAAAACACGGTGTAGGCTTAAAGTTTGTCCACTTTCTGAAGTTTCCAATCAAAACCATTTTTTGTGTACAATGATTATTCATAACAACGAGCAACAACACATAATTTTGAAAATTTCGACTGTCCAAAGCCGAAGTTGTTTTGGGTCGAAATGTAAGGCAATAAGGATTCAGGCTAAAATTCGTCCATTTTCTGAAATTTCCAAAAACACACAAATATTTTTGTAAATTGATTATTCGTAAATTTTTGTAAACGGTGACCTTCCTAAATTCGGAGTTCTTTATTGTGAAATTGTGCTGTATTCTGGGAAAAGTTCGTACGTTCGGGCATTTTTTGAAATTTGAAAATCCCACTAACTTTTCTTTGCATTGATTATTCATAACGACGAACAAGTACTTCACTTATTTTCGAAAAATTCAATCGTTTGAAGTTTGAAGTTGTTCCATGTCCAAATGTGCTGCAATCAGGATGCGAACTCAATGTTGGTCGATATTTGGATGTATCAAAACCACACCAAATTTTGCATACATTGAAAGTCCATAATATTGTGTAACGAATTTTGATTTTTCAAAAATTTTATTAGTTCGTAGTTCTAAGTTGTTTCCTGTCGAATTGTAATGAAAACACGGTGCACGCTTAAAGTTTGTCCACTTTCTAAAGTTTCCGACCAACACCAATTTTTTTGTACAATGATTATTTAGAACAACAGGCAACTGCACATATTTTTGAAAATTTCGACCGTCCAAAGCCTAAGTTGTTTTAGGTCGAAATGCGATGCAATTAGGATTCGAGACAAAATTCGACCATTTTCTAAAATTTCCAAAACCACAGAAATATTTTTGTAAAATGATTATTCGTAAATTTTTGTAAAATATGACCTTTCTAAATCTGGAGTTCTTTGTTTGTGAAAATTTGATGTATTCTGGACGTTGGCAAAAGTTCGTGCGTTCATGCATTTTTTGAAATTTGCAAACCCCCCTAACTTTTCTGTGCAATGATTACACATAAAAACGAACAAGTACTTTACTTATTTTCAAAAAATTCAATCGCTTGAAGTTTAAAGGTGTTCCAAGTCCAAATGGGTAGCAATCAGGATGCGAACTCAACACTGCTCGATTTTTGGACGTATCAAAACCACACCAAATTTTGTGTACGTTGAATGTCCATAATATCGTGTAACGAGTTTTGATTTTTCATAGATTTTGTTAGTTCGTTGTTCGAAGTTGTTTCCTATCGAATTGTAATGAAAACACGTTGTAGGCTTAAAGTTTTTCCACTTTTCTGAAGTTTCTGATCAACACCAATTTTTGTCTACAATAATTATTCATTACAACGAGCAACTACACATATTTTTAAAAATTTCGACAGTCCAAAGCCGAAGTTGTTTTGGGTGTTAATGTGATGCAATCTGGATTCGGGCAAAAATTCGTCCATTTTCGGAAATTTTCAAAAACACACAAATATTTTTGTAAAATGATTATTCGTAAATTTTCGTAAACTATGACCTTTCTAAATTCAGAGTTCTTTTTTGTGAAAATGTGCTGTATTCAGGAGCTGGCAAAAGTTCGTGCGTTCGTGCATTTTTTGAAATTTGAAAATCCCACTAACTTTTCTGTGCATTGATTATTCATAACAACGAATAAGCACTTCACTTATTTTCGAAAAATTGAATCGTTTGAAGTTTAAAGCTATTCTGAGCCCAAATGTGCTGCAATCAGGATGCGAACTCAATGTTGGTCGATTTTTGGACGTATCAAAACCACACCAAATTTTGTGTACATTGAATGTCCAAAATATCGTTTAATGAGTTTTGTTTTTTCTTAAATTTTGTTAGTTCGTAGTTCCAAGTTGTTTCCTGCCGAATTGTACCGAAAACACGGGGTAGGCTTAAAGTTTGTCCACTTTATGAAGTTTCCGATCAACACCAATTTTTGTGTAGAATGATTATTCATAATTTTGGGTCGAAAATTTCGAATCAAGTGCAAAAATTTTTGAAAATTTCGAATCTCTAAAGCCGAAGTTGTTTTGGGTCGAAATGTGACGCAATTAGGATTCGGGCTAAAATTCCCCATTTTCTGGAATTTCAAAAATGACACAAATTTTTTTGTGAAATGATTATGCGTAAATTTTTGTAAACTATGACCTTTCTAAATTTGAAGTTCTTTTTGTGCAAAAGTGCTGTATTCAGGATGCAGGCAAAAGTTCGAGCGTTCGTGCATTTTTTGAAATTTGAAAATCCCACTAACTTTTCTATGCATTGATTATTCATAACGAAGAACAAGTACTTCACTTATTTTCGAAAAATTCAATCGTTTGATGTTTAAAGCTGGTCCAAGTCCAATTGTGCTGCAATCAGGATGCGAACTCAACGTTGGTTGATTTTTGGACGTATCAAAACCATACCAAATTTTGTGTACATTGAATGTCCATAATATCGTGTAACGAGTTTTGATTTTTCGTAAATTTTTATAGTTCGTAGTTCCAAGTTGTTTCATGTCCAATTGTAATGAAATCACGGTGTAGGCTTAAAGTTTGTCCACTTTCTAAAGTTTCCGATCAAAACCAATTTTTGTGTAAAATGATTATTCATAACGCGCAATTGCACATATTTTTGAAAATTTTGACCCTCCGAAGATGAAGTTGTTTTCGGTCGAAATATTATGCAATCAAGATTTGGGCTAAAATTTGTCAATTTTCTTATATTTCCAAAACCACACAAATATTTTTGTAAAATGATTATTCGAAAATTTTCGTAAACTATGGCCTTCCTAAATTCGGAGTTATTTTTTGTGAAAATTTTCGTAAACTATGGCCTTCCTAAGTTCGTGTGTTCGTGCATTTTTTGAAATTTGAAAATCCCACAAACTTTTCTTTGCATTGATTATTCATAACAACGAACAAGTACTTCACTTATTTTCAAAAAATTCAATCGTTTGAATTTTAAAGCTGTTCTGAGCCCAAATGTGCTGCAATCAGGAAAGGAACTTAACGTTGGTCGATTTTTGGGCGTATCAAAACCACACCAAGTTTTGTGTACGTTGAATATCCTTAATATCGAGTAACGAGTTTCAATTTTTCGTAAACTTTGACAGTTCGATGTTCGAAGTTGTTTCCTGTCGAATTGTAATGAAAACACGGTGTAGGCTTAAAGTTTGTCCACCTTCTAAAGTTTCCGACCAACACCAATTTTTGTGTACAATGATTATTCAGAACAACTAGCAACTGCACATATTTTTGAAAATTTCGACAGTCTAAAGCCGAAGTTGTTTTGGGTCGAAATGTGATGCAATCAGGATTCAGGCTAAAATTCGTCCATTTTCGGAAATTTCCAAAAACACGCAAATATTTTTGTAAATTGATTATTCGTAAATTTTCGTAAACTATGACCTTTCTTAATTTGGAGTTCTTTTTTGTGAAAATGTGTTGTATTCAGGACGCTGGCAAAAGTTCGTGCGTTCGTGAATTTAATGAAATTTGAAAATCCCACTAACTTTTCAGTGCATTGAGTATTCATAACAACGAACAAGTACTTCACTTATTTTTGAAAAGTTCAATTGTCTGAAGTTTAAAGCTGTCCCAAGTCCCAATGTGCAACAATCAGGATCCGAACTCAACGTTGGTTGA
Organism: Hemerocallis citrina; assembly: GCA_017893485.1. Classification (NCBI taxonomy): domain Eukaryota; kingdom Viridiplantae; phylum Streptophyta; class Magnoliopsida; order Asparagales; family Asphodelaceae; genus Hemerocallis; species Hemerocallis citrina. Next base: position 60,455,792 of record CM030367.1, on the reverse strand, counting down.
CTTTTGGACGTATCAAAACCACACAAAAAATATTGTACATTGAATGTCCATAATATCGTGTAACGTGTTTTGAATTTTTGTAGATTTTGATAGTTCGTAGTTCGAAGTTGTTTCCTGTCGAATTGTAATGAAAACACGATGTAGGCTTAAAGTTTGTCCACTTTCTGAAGTTTCCAAACAACACCAATTTTCGTGTACAATGATTATTCATAACAATGAGCAACTGCACATATTTTTTAAAATTTCGACAGTCCAAAGCTGAAGTTGTTTTGGGTCGAAATGTGATACAATTAGGATTCAGGCTAAAATTCGACCATTTTCTGAAATTTCAAAAACGACACAAATATTTTTGTAAAATGAGTATTCGTTATTTTTTGTAAACTGTGACTTTTCTAAATTTGGTTTTCTTTTTTGTGAAAATGTGCTGCATTCAGGACGCTGGCAAAAGTTCGTGCGTTAGTGATTTTTTTGAAATTGGAAAACCCCAATAACTATTCTGTACATTGATTATTCATAACAACGAACAAGTACTTCACTTATTTTCAAAAAATTCAATCGTTCGATGTTTGTGCTGCAATTTGGACGCGAACTCAATGTTGGTCGATTTTTGCACGTATCCAAACCACACCAAATTTTGTGTACATTGAATGTCCATAATATCGTGTAACGAGTTTTGATTTTTCATAAATTTTGATAGTTCGTTGTTCGAAGTTGTCTCCTGTAAAATTTTAATGAAAACACGGTGTAGGCTTAAAGTTTGTCCACTTTCTAAAGTTTCCGATCAGCACCAATTTTTGTGTACAATAATTATTCATAACAACGAGCAACTGCACATATTTTTGAAAATTTTGACGAAGTTGTTTTGGGTCGAAATGTGATGCAATCAGGTTTCGGGCTAAAATTCGTCCATTTTCTGAAATTTCCAAAACATCACAAAGATTTTTGTAAAACGATTATTCATTAATTTTTGTAAACTATGACATTTCCAAATTTGAAGTTCTTTTTTGTGAAATTGTGCTGCATTCAGGATGCTGGCAAAAATTCGTGCGTTCGTAGATTTTTTGAAATTTGAAAATCCCAATAACTTTTCTGTGCATTGAGTATTCATAATAATGAACAAGTACTTCACTTATTTTCGAAAAATTCAATCGTTCGAAGTTTAAAGATGTTGCGAGTCTAAATGTGCTGCAATCAGGATGCAAACTCAATGTTGGTCGATTTTTGGACGTATCAAAACCACACCAAATTTTGTGTACATTGAATGTCCATAATATCAACGAACGAGTTTTGATTTTTTGTAAATTTTGATAGTTCGTAGTTCGAAGTTGTTTCCTGTTGTATTGTAAGGAAACCAGGATGTAGGCTTAAAGTTTGTCTACTTTCTGAAGTTTCGGATCATCACCAATTTTTGTGTACGATAATTATTCATAACAACGAGCAACTGCACATATTTTTGAAAATTTCGACCATCCAAAGACGAAGTTGTTTTGGGTCGAAATGTGATGCAATTAGGATTCGGGCTAAAATTCGTCTATTTTCTGAAATTTCCAAAACATCACAAAGATTTTTGTAAAATGATTATTCGTTAATTTTTGTAAATTATGACCTTTCTAAATTCGAAGTTCTTTTTTGTGAAAATGTGCTGCATTCAGGACGTTGGCAAAGTTTGTGCGTTCGTGCATTTTTTTTTAAATTTGAAATCCCCAATAACTTTTTTGTGCATCGATTATTCATAACAATGAATAAGAACCTCACTTATTTTCGAAAAATTCAGCCGTTCGAAGTTTAAAGTTGTTCTGAGTCTAAATGTGTTGCAATGAGGATGCGAACTCAACGTTGGTCGATTTTTGGATGTATCATAACCACACCAAATTTTGTGTACATTAAATGCCCTTAATATCGTGTAACGAGTTTTGAATTTTTCTAAATTTTGTTAGTTCGTAGTTCGAGGTTGTTTCCTATCAAATTGTAATGAAAACATGGTGTAGACTTAAATTTTGTCCACTTTCTGAAGTTTCAGATCAACACCAATTTTTGTATACATGGATTATTCATAACAACGAGCAACTGCACATATTTTTGAAAATTTCGACCGTCCAAAGCCGAAGTTGTTTTCGGTCGAAATGTGATGCAATAAGGATTCAGGCTAAAATTCGTGCATTTTCTGAAATTTCCAAAAACACACAAATATTTTTGTAAAATGATTATTCATAAATTTTTGTATACTACGACCTTTCTAAATTCTGAGTTCTTTTTTGTGAAAATGTGCTGTATTCAGGAAGCTGGCAAAAGTTCGTGCATTCGTGCATTTTTTGAAATTAGAAAACCACACTAACTTTTCCATGCATTGAGTATTCATAACAACGAACAAGTACTTCACTTATTTTCGAAAAATTCAATCGTTTGAAGTTTAAAACTGTTCCAAGTCCAAATGTGCTGCAATCAGGATGCAAACTCAACTTTGGTTGATTTTTGGACGTATCAAAACCACAACAAATTTTTTGCACATAGAATGTCCATAATATCGTGTAACGAGTTTTGAATTTTTTTAAATTTTGGTAGTTCGTAGTTCGAAGTTGTTTTCCGGTCGAATTGTAATGAAAAGACGGTGTAGGCATAAAGTTTGTCCATTTTCTGAAGTTTCCAATCAACACCAATTTTTGTGTACAATGATTATTCATAACAACGAGCAACTGCACATATTTTTTAAAATTTCGACCGTCCAAAGCCGTAGTTGTTTTGGGTCAAAATGTGAGGCATTCAGGATTAGGGCTAAAATTCGTCCATTTTCTAAAATTTCCATAAACACACTAATATTTTTGTAAAATAATTATTCGTAAATTTTTGTAAACTATGACCTTTCTAAATTCGGAGTTCTTTTTTGTAAAATTGTGCTGTATTCAGGACGCTGGCAAAAGTTCCTACGTTCGTGCATTTTTTGAAATTTGAAAATCCCCACTAACTTTTCTTTGCATTGATTATTCATAACCACGAACAAGTACTTCACTTATTTTCGAAAAATTCAATCGTTTGATGTTTAAAGTTGTTCTGAGTCCAAATGTTCGGCAATCAGGATGCGAACTCAAAGTTGGTCGATTTTTGGACGTATCAAAACGACACCAAAATTTTTGTACATTGAATGTCCATAATATCGTGTAACGAGTTTTTAATTTTCGTAAATTTTGATAGTTCATAGTTCGAAGTTGTTTCCTGTCGAATTGTAATGAAAACACGGTGTCGGCCTAAAGTTTGTCCACTTTCTGAAGTTTCCGATCAACACTAATTTTTGTGTACAATAATTATTCATAACAACGAGGAACTGCACATATTTTTGAAAATTCCGACAGTCCTAAGCCGAAGTTGTTTTGGGTTGAAATGCGATGCAATCAGGATGCGGGCTAAAATTGGTCCATTTCTGAAATTTCCAAAAACACACAAATATTTTGTTAAATGATTATACGTAAATTTTTGTAAACTATGACCCTTCTAAATTCGGAGTTCTTTTTGGTGAAAATGAGCTGTATGCAGGACGCTGGCAGAAGTTCTTGCGCTCGTGCATTTTTTGAAATTTGAAATCCCACTAACTTTTCTATGCATTGATTATTCATAACGACGAACAAGTACTTCGCTTATTTTCGAAAAATTCAATCGTTTGAAGTTTAAATCTGTTCGAAGTCCAAATGTGCTGCAATCAGGATGCGAACTCAACATTGGTCGATTTTTGGACGTATCAAAACCACACAAAATTTTTTCTACATCGAATGTCCATAATATCGTGTAACTAGTTTTGATTTTTCATGAATTTTGTTAGTTCGTAGTTCTAAGTTGTTTCCTTTCGACTTGTAATGCAAACACGGTGTAGGCTTAAAGTTTGTCCACTTTCTAAAGCTTCCGATCCACACCAATTTTTGTGTACAATGATTTTGCATAACAACGAGCAACTGCACTTATTTTTGAAAATTTCGACAGTTCAAAGCCGATGTTGTTTGGGGTCGAAATGTGATGCAATTAGGATTCAAGCTAAAATTCGTCCATTTTCTGAAATTTCAAAAACCACACAAATATTTTTGTAAAATGATTATTCATAAATTTTTGTAAAGTATGACGTTTCTAAATCCGGAGTTCTTTTTTGTGAAAATGTGCTGCATTCAGGATGCGGGCAAAATTTCGAGCTTTCGTGCATTTTTTGAAATTGGAAAACCCCAACAACTTTTCTGTTTATTGATTATTCATAACAACGAACAAGTACTTCACTTATTTTTGAGAAATTCAGTCGTTCGAAGTTTAAAGATGTTCCGAGTCTAAATGTGCTGCAATCAGGATGTGAACTCAACCTTGGTTGATTTTTGGACGTATCAAAACCACACCAAATTTTGTTTATATTGAATGTCCATAATATCGAGTAACGAGTTTCGATTTTTTGTAAATTTTGATCGTACGAAGTTCGAAGTTGTTTCCTGTAGATTTGTAATGAAAACACGGTGTTGGCTTAAAGTTTGTCCACTTTTTGAAGTTTTCGACCAACACCAATTTTTGTGAACAAAGATTATTCATAACAACGAGCAACTGCGCATATTTTTGAAAATTTCGACTATCTAAAGCCGAAGTTGTTTTGGGTCGAAATGTGATGCAATCAAGATTCGGGCTAAAATTCGTCCATTTTCTTAAATATCCAAAAGCTCACAAATATTTTATTAAAATAATTATTCGTAAATTTTTGTAAACTATGACCTTTCTAAATTAGGAGTTCATTTTTGTGAAAATTTGCTGTGTTCAAGATGCTGGCAAAAGTTTGAGCGTTCATGCATTTTTTGAAATTTGAAAACCACTGTAACTTTTTTGTGCATTGATTATTCATAACAACGAACAAGTACTTCACTTATTTTCGAAAAATTCAATCGTTTGAAGTTTAAAGTTGTTTCGAGTCCAAATGTGCTGCAATCAGGATGTGAACACAACGTTGGTCGATTTTTGGACGTATCAAAACCACACCAAATTTTGTGTACATTGAATGTCCATTATATCGTGTAACGTGTTTTGATTTTTTGTAAATTTTCTTAGTTCGTAGTTCGAAGTTGTTTTCCTGTCGAATTGTAATGAAAACACGGTGTGGCTTAAAGTTTGTCCACATTCTGAAGTTTCCGACAACACCAATTTTTGTGTACAATGATTATTCAGAACAAATAGCAACTACCTGTATTTTTGAAAATTTCGACAGTCCAAAGCCGAAGTTGTTTTGGGTCGAAATGTGATGCAATAGGATTCGGGCTAAAATTCGTCCATTTTCTGAAATTTTCAAAACATCACAATGATTTTTGTAAAATGATTATTCATTAATTTTTGTAAACTATTACCTTTCCAAATTCGGAGTTCTTTTTTGTGAAAATGTTCTGCATTCAGGACGTTGGCAAAAGTTCGGGCTTTCGTGCATTTTTTAATATTCGAAAACCCCACAAACGTTTATGTGCATTGATTATTCATAACAACGAACAAGTAATTCACTTATTTTCAAAAAATTTAGTCGTTCAAAGTTTAAAGTTGTTCCGAGTCTAAATGGGTTGCAGTCAGGATGCGAACTCAACGTTGGTCGATTTTTGGACGTATCAAAACCACACCAAATTTTGTGTACAATGAATGTCCATAATATAGAGTAACGTGTTTGGATTTTTCGTAAATTTTGACAGTTCGAAGTTTGAAGTAGTTTCCTGTCGAATTGTAATGAAAACATGGTGTAGGCTTAAAGTTTGTCTACTTTCTAAAGTTTCCGATCAACACCAATTTTTGTGTACAATGATTATTCTGAACAATGAGCAACCGCACACATTTTTGAAAATTTCGACCGTCCAAAGCCGAAGTTGTTTTGGGTCGAAATGTGATGCAATCAGGATTCGGGATAAAATTCGTCCATTTTCTGAAATTTTCAAAACCACACAAATATTTTGGTAGAATGATTATTTGTAAATTTTTGTAAAATATGACCTTTCTAAATTCTGAGTTCTTTTTTGTGAAAATGTGTTGTATTCTGGACGCTTGAAAAGTTCGTGCTTTCGTGCATTTTATTGAAATTAGAAAACCCCACTAACTTTTCTGTGCATTGGTTATTCATAACAACGAACAAGTACTTCACTTATTTTTGAAAAATTCAATCGTTTGAAGTTTAAAATATTTCCGAGTTCAAATGTGCTACAATCAGGATGCGAACTCAACGTTGGCCGATTTTTGGACGTATCAAAACGACACCAAATTTTGTGTACATTGAATGTCCACAATGTCGTGTAACGAGTTTTGATTTTTCGTAAATTTTGATAGTTCGTAGTTCGAGGTTGTATCCTGTCGAATTGTAATGAAAACACGGTGTAGGCTTAAAGTTTGACCACTTTCTGAAGTTTCCGATCAACACCAACTTTTGTGTACAGTGATTATTCATAATAACGAGCAACTGCATATATTTTTGAAAATTTAAACAGTCCAACGCCGAAGTTGTTTTGGGTCGAAATGTGATGCAATCAGGATTCGGGCTAAAATTCGTCCATTTTCTGAAATTTCCAAAAATACACAGATATTTTTGTAAAATGATTATTCGTAAATTTTTGTAAACTATGACCATTTTAATTCTGAGTTCTTTTTTGTGAAAATGTGTTGTATTCAGGACGCTTGCAGAAGATCGTGCGTTCGTGCATTTTTTAAAATTTGAAAACCCCACTAGCTCTTCTGTGCATTGAGTATTCATAACAACGAACAAGTACTTCACTTATTTTCGAAAAATTCAATCATTTGAAGTTTAAAGTTGTTCCGAGTCCAAATGTGCTGCAATCAGGATACAAACTCAACGATGGTCGATTTTTGGACGTATTAAAACCAAACCAAATTTTTTGTACATGGAATGTCCATAATATCGTGTAACGAGTGTAGAATTTTTGTAAATTTTGATAGTTCGTAGTTCGAAGTTGTGTCTTGTTGAATTGTAATGAAAAACACGTTATAGGCTTAAAGTTTTTCCACTTTCTGAAGTTTCCGATCAACACCAATTTTTGGGTACAATGATTTTTCATAACAACGAGCAACAACACATAATTTTGAAAATTTCGACCGTCCAAAGCCGAAGTTGTTTTGGGTCGAAATGTGATGCAACCAGGATTCGGGCTAAAATTCGTCCATTTTATGAAATTTCCAAAAAAACAAATATTTTTGTAAAATGATTATACGTAAATATTTGTAAACTATGACCTTTCTAAATTCAGAGTTCTTTTTTTTGAAAATGTGCTGTATTCAGGACACTGGCAAAAGTTCGTGCGTTCCTGCATTTTTTGAAATTTGAAAATCCCACTAACTTTTTTGTGCATTGATTACGAACAAGTACTTCACGTGTTTTTGAAAAATTCAATCTTTTGAAGTTTAAAGCTGTTCCAAGTCCAAATGTGCTGTAATAAGGATACAGACTCAACGTTGGTCGATTTTTGGACGTATCAAAACCATACCAAATTTTGTGTACATTGAATGTCCATAATATCGTGTACGAGTTTTGATTTTTCATAAATTTGATAGTTCATAGTTCTAAGTTGTAACCTGTCGAATTGTAATGAAAAACGGTGTAGGCTTAAAGTTTGCCAACTTTCTGAAGTTTCCGATCAACACCAATTTTTGTGTATAATGATTATTCATAACAATGAGCAACTGCACATATTTTTGAAAATTTCGACAGTCCAAAGCCGAAGTTGTTTTGGGTCGAGATGTGATACAATTACGATTCGGGCTAAAATTCGTCCATTTTCTGAAATTTCCAAAAACCACAAAAATATTTTTGTAAACTATGACCTTTCTAAATTCGGAGTTCTTTTTTGTGAAAATGTGTTGCGTTCCGAACTCTGGCAAAAGTTTGTGCGTTCATGCATTTTTTGAAATTGGAAAACCCTATTAACTTTTCTGTGCATTGATTATTCATAACCAAGAACAAGTACTTCACTTATTTTCGAAAAATTCAATCGTTTAAAGTTTAAAGTTGTTCCGAGTCCAAATGTTCTGCAATCAGGAAGCGAACTCAATGTTGGTTGATTTTTGGACGTATCAAAACCACACCAAAATTTTTGTACATTGAATGTCCATAATATCGTGTAACGAGTTTTGAATTTTCGTAAATTTTGATAGTTCGTAATTCAATGTTGTTTCCTATCGAATTGTAATGAAAATACGGTGTAGGCTTAAAGTTTGTCCACTTTTTGAAGTTTCGGATCAACACAAATTTTTGTGTACCATGATTATTCTTAACAACGAGCAACTGCACATATTTTTTGAGAATTTCGACCGTCCAAAGCAGAAGTTGTTTTGGGTCGAAATGTGATGCAATCAGGATTCGGGCAAAAATTCGTCCATTTTCTGAAATTTCCAAAAACACACAAATAATTTTGTAAAATGATTATACGTAAATTTTTGTAAACTATGACCTTTCTAAATTCAGAGTTCTTTTTTTGTGAAAATGTGCTGCATTCAGGACGCTGGCAAAAGTTCGTGCGTTCGTGCATTTTTTGAAATTGGAAAACCCCAAAAACTTTTCTGTGCATTGATTATTCATAACAACGAACAAGTACTTCACTTTTTTCCGAAAAATTCAGTCGTTCGAAGTTTAAAGTTGTTCCGAGTCTAAATGTGCTGCAATCAGGATGTGAACTTAACATTGGTCGATTTTTGGACGTATCAAAACCACATCAAATTTTGTGTACATTGAATGTCCATAATCTCGAGTAACGAGTTTCGATTTTTCGTAAATTTTGATAGTTCGAAGTTCGAAATTGTTTCCTGTCGAATTTTAATGAAAACACGGTATAGGCTTAAAGTTTGTCCACTTTGTGAAGTTTCCGACCAACACCAATTTTTGTGTACAATGATTATTCATAATAACGGGGAACTGAACATATTTTTGAAAATTTCGACAGTCTAATGCCGAAGTTGTTGTGTCGAAATGTTATGCAATCAGGATTCTGGCTAAAATTCGTCCATTTTTTGAAATATCCAAAACCACACAAATATTTTATTAAATTGATTATTCGTAAATTTTTGTAAACTATGACCTTTCTAAATTCGGAATTCTTTTTTCTGAAAATTTGCTGTATTCAGGATGCTGGCAAAAGTTTGAGCGTTCGTGCATTTTTTAAAATTTGAAAACCCCACTAACTTTTCTGTGCATTGATTATTCATAACAACGAAAAAGTACTTCACTTATTTTCGAAAAATTCAATAGTTTGAAGTTTAAAGTTGTTCCGATTCCAAATGTGCTACAATCAGGATGCAAACTCAACGTTGGTCGATTTTTGGACGTATCAAAACCACACCAAATTTTGTGTAGATTGAATGTCCATAATATCGAGTAACGAGTTTCGATTTTTCGTAAATTTTGACGGTTCGAAGTTTGAAGTTGTTTCCTGTCGAATTGTAATGAAAACACGGTGTAGACTTAAAGTTTGTCCACTTTCTACAGTTTCCAACCAACGCCAATTTTTGTGTAAAATGATTATTCAGAACAATATGCAACTGCACAAATTTTTGAAAATTTCGGCTGTCTAAAGACTAAGTTGTTTTGGGTCAAAATGTGATGCAATCAGGATTCGGGATAAAATTCGTCCATTTTCTGAAATTTTCAAAACACACAAATATTTTTGTAAAATGATTATTCGTAAATTTTTGTACAATATGACTTATCTAAATTCTGAGTTTTTTTTTGTGAAAATGTGATGTATTCTGGACGCTGGAAAAAGTTCGTGCGTTCGAGCATTTTTTGAACTTAGAAAACCCCACTAACTTTTCTGCGCATTGATTATTCATAATAACGAACAAGTAGTTCACTTATTTTTGAAAGATTCATTCATTTGAAGTTTAAAATTGTTCCAAGTCCAAATGTGCTGCAATCAGGATGCGAACTCAATGTTGGTCGATTTTTGGACGTATCAAAACCACACCAAATTTTGTCTACATGAAATTCCATAATATCGTGTAACGAGTTTTGATTTTTCGTAAACTTTGATAGTTCGTAGTTCGAAGTTGTTTCTTGCCGAATTGTAACGAAAACACGGTGTAGGCTTAAAGTTTGCCCACTTTCTAAAGTTTTCAATCAACACCAACTTTTGCGTACATTGATTATTCATAACAATGAGCAACTGTACATATTTTTGAAAATTTCGAGAGTCCAAAGCCGAAGTTGTTTTGAGTCGAAATGTGATGCAATTAGGATTCGGGCAAAAATTCGTCCATTTTCTGAAATTTTCAAAAACACACAAATATTTTTGTAAAATGATTATTCGTAAATTTTTGTAAACTATGACCTTTCTAAATTCCGAGTTGTTTTTTTGTGAAAATGAGTTGTATTAAGGATGCTGGCAAAAGTTCGTGCGTTTGTGCATTTTTTTGAAATTTGAAAACCCCACTAACATTTCTTTGCATTGAGTATTCATAACAACGAACAAGTACTTCATTTATTTTCGAAAAGTTTAATCGTTTGAAGTTTAAAGTTGTTCCGAGTCCAAATGTTCTGCAATCAGGAAGCGAACTCAACGTTGGTCGATTTTTAGACGTATCAAAACCACACCAATTTTTTTGTACATGGAATGTCCATAATATCGTGTAACGAGTTTTGAACTGTCGTAAATTTTGATAGTTCGTAGTTCGAAGTTGTTTCTTGTCGAATTGTAAAGAAAACACGGTGTAGGCTTAAAGTATGTCAACTTTCTGAAGTTTCCGATCAACACCAATTTTTGTGTACAATGATTATTCGAAACAACGAGCAACTGCACATATTTCTGAAAATTTCGACCGTCCAAAGCCGAAGTTGTTTTGGGTCGAAATGTGATGTAATCAGGATTCAGGCTAAAATTCGTCCATTTTCTGAAATATCCAAAAACACACCAATATTTTTGTAAAATGATTATACATAAATTTTTGTAAACTATGACCTTTCTAAATAAGGAGTTCATTTTTGTGAAAATGTGCTGTATACAGGACGCTGGCAAAAGTTCATGCGTTCGTGCATTTTTTGAAATTTGAAAATCCCACTAACTTTTCTGTGCATTGATTATTCATAACGACGAACAAGTACTTCACTTATTTTCAAAAAATTCAATCGCTTGGAGTTTAAAGCGGTTTCAAGTCCAAATGTGCTGCAATCAGGATGCAAACTCAACGTTGGTCGATTTTTTGACGTATCAAAACCACACAAAATTTTGTGTACATTGAATGTCCATAATATCGTGTACGAGTTTTGATTTTTCATAAATTTTGATAGTTCATTATTCTAAGTTGTTTCCTGTCGAATTGTAATGAAAACACGGTGAAGGCTTAAAATTTGTCCAGTTTCTGAAGTTTCCGATCAACACAAATTTTTGTGTACAATGATTATTCATTATAACGAGCAACAACACATATTTTTGAAAATTTCGACAGTCCAAAGCCGAAGTTGTTTTGGGTCGAAATGCGATACAATTAAGATTCGAGCGAAAATTCGTCCATTTTCTGAAATTTCAAAAGGCACACACATATTTTTGTAAAATGATTCTTCGTAGATTTTTGTAAACGATGACCTTTCTAAATTTAGAGTTCTTTTTTGTGAAAATGTGCTGCGTTCAGGACGCTAGCAAAAGTTCGTGCGTTCGTGCATTTTTTGTAATTGGAAAATGCTAATAACTTTTCTGTTCATTGATTATTCATAACCAAGAACAAGTACTTCACTTATTTTCGAAAAATTCAATCGTTTGAAGTATAAAATTTTTCCGAGTCCAAATGTGTTGCAATCAGGATGCGAACTCAACGTTGGTCGATTTTTGGACGTATCAAAACCACACCAAAATTTTTGTAAGTTGAATGTCAATAATCGTGTAATGAGTTTTGAATTTTCGTAAATATGGATAGTTCGTAGTTTGAAGTTGTTTCCGGTCGAATTGTAATGAAAACACGGTGTAGGCTTAAAGTTTGTCCACTTTCTGAAGTTTCAGATCAACACCAATTTTTGTGTACAATGATTATTCATAACAACGAGCAATTGCACAAATTTTTGAAATTTTCGACCGTCTAAAGCCGAGGTTGTTTTGGGTTGAAATGTGATGCAATCAGGTTTCGGGCTAAAATTCGTCCATTTTCTAAAATTTCCAAAAACTCACAAATATTTTTGTAAAATGATTATACGTAAATTTTTGTAAACTTTGACCTTTCTAAATTCGGAGTTCTTTTTGTGAAAATGTGTTGTATTCAGGACGCTGGCAAAAGTTTGTGTGTTCGTACAATTTTTGAAATTTGAAAATCCCACTAACTTTTCTGAGCATTAATTATTCATAACGACAAACAAGTACTTCACTTATTTTCGAAAAATTCAATCTTTTGAAGTTTAAAGCTTTTCCAACTCCAAATGTGCTACAATCACGATGCGAACTCAACGTTGGTCAATTTTTGGACGTATCAAAACCAAACCAAAATTTTTGTAAGTTGAATGTCCATAATATGTAACGAGTTTTGAATTTTCATAAATATAGATAGTTCGTAGTTCGAAGTTGTTTCCGGTCGAATTGTAATGAAAACACGCTGGAGACTTAAAGTTTGTCCACTCTCTGAAGTTTCGGATCAACACCAATTTTTGTGTACAATGATTATTCATAACAATGAGCAACTGCACATATTTCTGAAAATTTCAAGAGTCCAAAGCCGAAGTTGTTTTGGGTCGAAATGTGATGCAATTAGGATTCAGGCTAAAATTCGTCCATTTTCTGAAATATCCAAAAACACACAAATTTTTTTTTAAAATGATTATACGTAAATTTTTGTCAACTATGACCTTTCTAAATTCAGTGTTCTTTTCTGTGAAAATGTGCTGCATTCAGGACGTTGGCAAATGTTCGTGCGTTCGTGCTTTTTTTGAAATTTGAAAACGCCAATAACTTTTCTGTGCATTGACTATTCATAACAACGAACAAGTACTTCACTTATTTACGAAAAATTCAATCATTTAAAGTTTAAAGTTGTTCCGAGTCCAAATGTGCTGCAATCAGGATGCGAACTCAACGTTGGTCGATTTTTGGACATATCAAAACCACACCAAAATTTTTGTACGTTGAATGTCCATAATATCGTGTAACGAGTTTTGAATTTTCGTAAATAAAGATAGTTCATAGTTCGAAGTTGTTTCCGATCGAATTGTAATGAAAACACGGTGTAGGCTTAAAGTTTGTCCACTTTCTGAAGTTTCGGATCAACACCAACTTTTGTGTACAATGATTATTCATAATAACGAGCAACAGCACAAATTTTTGAAATTTCCGACCGTCCAAAGCCGATGTTGTTTTGGGTTGAAATGTGATGCAATTAGGTTTCGGGCTAAAATTCGTCCATTTTCTAAAATTTCCAAAAACACACAAATATTTTTGTAAAATGATTATACGTAAATTTTTGTAAACTTTGACCTTTCTAAATTCGGAGTTTTTTTTTGTGAAAATGTGCTGTATTCAGTACGCTGGCAAAAGTTCGTGTGTTCGTGCAATTTTTGAAATTTGAAAATCCCACTAACTTTTCTGTGCATTGATTATTCATAAAGACAGATAAGTGCTTCACTTATTTTCGAAAAATTCAATCGTTTGAAGTTTGAAGCTTTTCCATGTCCAAATGTGCTACAATCACGATGCGAACTCAACGTTGGTCGATTTTTGGATGTATCAAAACCACACCAAATTTTGTGTACATTGAATGTCCATAATATCGTGTAACGAGTTTTGATTTGTCGTAAATTTTGTTAGTTCATAGTTCGAAGTTGTTTCCTGTCGAATTCGAATGAAAACACGATATTGGCTTAAAGTTTGTCGACTTTCTGAAGTTTCCGATCTACACCAACTTTTGTGTACATTGATTATTCATAACAATGAGCAACTGCACATATTTCTGAAAATTTCTAGAGTCTAAAGCCGAAGTTGTTTTGGGTCGAAATGTGATGCAATTAGGATTCGGGCTAAAATTCGTCCATTTTCTGAAATTTTCAAAAACACACAAATATTTTGGTAAAATGATTATACGTAAATTTTTTTCAACTATGACCTTTCTAAATTCAGTGTTCTTTTCTGTTAAAATGTGCTGCATTCAGGACGCTGGCAAATGTTCGTGTGTTCGTGCTTTTTTTTAAATTTGAAAACGCCAATAACTTTTCTGTGCATTGACTATTCATAACAACGAACAAGTACTTCACTTATTTACGAAAAATTCAATCGTTTAAAGATTAAAGTTGTTCCGAGTCCAAATGTGCTGCAATCAGGATGCGAACTCAACGTCGGTCAATTTTTGGACGTATCAAAACCACACCAAATTTTGTGTACATTGAATGTCCATAATATCGTGTAACGAGTTTTGAATTTTCGTAAATATAGATAGTTCGTAGTTCGAAGTTGTTTCCGGTCGAATTGTAATGAAAACACGGTGTAGGCTTAAAGTTTGTCCACTTACTGAAGTTTCGGATCAACACCAATTTTTGTGTACAATGATTATTCATAATAACGAGCAACTGCACAAATTTTTGAAATTTTCGACCGTCCAAAGCCGAGGTTGTTTTGGGTTGAAATGTTATGCAATCAGGTTTCGGGCTAAAATTCGTCCATTTTCTAAAATTTCCAAAAACACACAAATATTTTTGTAAAATGATTATACGTAAATTTTTGAAAAATTTGACCTTTCTAAATTCGGAGTTCTTTTTTGTGAAAATGTGCTGTATTCAGGACGCTGGCAAAAGTTCGTGTGTTCGTGCATTTTTTTGAAATTGGAAAGTCCCACTCACTTTTCTATACATTGATTATTCATAACGACAAACAAGTACTTCACTTATTTTCGAAAAATTCAATCGTTTGAAGTTTAAAGGTTTTCCAAGTCCAAATGTGCTGCAATCACGATGCGAACTAAACGATGGTCAATTTTTGGACGTATCAAAACCACACCAAATATTGTCTACATTGAATGTCCATAATTTCGTGTAACGATTTTTGATTTTTCGTAAATTTTGATAGTTCGTAGTTCGAAGTTGTTTCCTGTCGAATTGTACTGAAAACACGGCGTACACTTAAAGTTTGTCCACTTTCTGAAGTTTCCGACCAACACCAATTTTTTTATACAATGATTATTCATAACAATGAGCAACTGCACATATTTTTGAAATTTCGACTGTCCAAAGCCGAAGTTGTTTTGGGTCGAAATGTAATGCAATCAGGATTCAGGCTAAAACTTGTCCATTTTCTAAAATTTCCAAAGCCGAAGTTGTTTTGGGTCGAAATGTGATGCAATAAGGATTCGGGCTAAAATTCGTCCATTTTCTGAAATTTCAAAAACCACACAAATATTTTTGTAAGATGATTATTCGTAAATTTTTGTAAACTATGACCTTTCTAAATTCGGAGTTCTTTTTTGTTAAAATGTGCTGCATTCAGGACGGTGGCAAAAGTTCGTGCGTTCGTGCATTTTTTGAAATTGGAAAACCCCAATAACTTTTTTCTGTGCATTGATTATTCAAAACAACAAATAAGTACTTCACTTATTTTCGAAAAATTCAATCGTTCGAAGTTTAAAGTTGTTCCGAGTCTAAATGAGCTGCAATCAGGATGCAAACTCAACGTTGGTTGATTTTTGGACTTATCAAAACCACACCAAATTTTGTGTACATTGAATGTCCATAATATAGGAGAACGAGTTTTGATTTTTTGTAAATTTTGATAGTTCGTAGTTCGAAGCTGTTTCCTGTCGAATTGTAAGAAAACACGGTGTACGCTTAAAGTTTGTCCACTTTCTGAAGTTTCCGATCAATACCAATTTTTGTGTACAATGATTATTCATAACAACGAGCAACTACACATATTTTTGAAAATTTCGACCATCCAAAGACGAAGTTGTTTTGGGTCGAAATTTGCTGCAGTTTGGATTCAGGCTAAAATTCGTCCATTTTCTGAATTTCCAAAACATCACAAAGATTTTGGTAAAATGATTAATCGTTAATTTTTTAAACTATGACCTTTCTAAATTCGGAGTTCTTTTTTGTGAAAATGTGCTGCATTCAGGATGCTGGCAAAAGTTCATGTGTTCGTGCATTTTTTGAAGGTTGAAAACCCCAATAACTTTTCTGTGCATTGATTATTCATAAAAACAAACAACTACTTCCCTTATTTTCAAAAAATTCTGTCGTTCAAAGTCTAAAGTTGTTCCGAGTCTAAATGTATTCCAATCACGATGCGAACTCAATGTTGGTCGATTTTTGGACGTATCAAAACCACACCAAATTCTGTGTACATTGAATGTCTATAATATCGTGTAATGAGTTTTGAATTTTCGTAAATTTTGTTAGTTCGTAGTTTGAATTTGTTTCCTGTTGAATTGTAATGAAAACACGGTGTAGGCTAAAAGTTTGTCCACTTTTTGAAGTTTCCGTTCAACACCAATTTTTGTGTACAATGATTATTCATAACAACGAGTAACTGCACATATTTTTGAAAATTTCGACCGTGCAAAGCCGAAGTTGTTTTGGGTCGAAATGTGATGCAATTATGATTCGGGCTAAAATTCGTTCATTTTCTGAAATTTCAAAAACATCACAACGATTTTTGTAAAATGATTATCTGTTAATTTTTGTAAACTATGACCTTTCTAAATTCGGAATTCTTTTTTGTGAAAATGTGCTGCATTCAGGACGCTGGCAAAAGATCGTGCTTTCATACATTTTTTGAAATTTTAAAACCCCAATAACTTTTCAGTGCATTGATTATTCATCACAACGAACAAGTACTTCACTTATTTTCGAAAAATTCCGTCCTTTGAAGTTTAAAGTTGTTCCGAGTCTAAATGTGTTGCAACCAGGATGCGAACTCAACGTTGGTCGATTTTTGGATGTATCAAAACCACACCAAATTTTGTGTACATTGAATGTCCATAATATCGTGTAACGAGTTTTGATTTTTCGTAAATTTTGATAGTTCGTAGTTCGAAGTTGTTTCCTTTCAAATTGTAAGGAAAACACGGTGTAGGCTTGAAGTTTGTCCACTTTCTGAAGTTTCCGATCAACACCAATTTTTGTGTACAATGATTATTCGTCACAACGAGCAACTGCACATATTTTTGAAAATTTTGACCGTCCAAAGATGAAGTTGTTTTGGGTCGAAATGTGATGCAATTTGGATTCGGGCTAAAATTAGTCCATTATCTGAAATTTCCAAAACATCACAAAGATTTTGAAAAATGATTATTTGTTAATTTTTGTAAACTATGACCTTTCCAAATTCGGAGTTCTTTTTTGTGAAAATGTGCTGCATTCAGGGTGTTACCGCTAAATCTGGTGTGGGGGCAAACAGATAGTATTTATGGATTCTTGGAAAACCTGAATAGCAAACCTGAACCTGTTCTGTTGGAGTCTGACTGCTGACTCCTGCCGTTCACCTGCAAAAAGTGCGAGACACCTGGGGTTGATCCCGGCGACGCACCCTCCGACGCTCAAGTCAGTTATCAGGGAAGATTATGAAAGAGCGTAAATTGGCAAAAGATTGATTACCTCTTAATGGAGATGGATGGGGGGTATTTATAGCCGCCTTTGGGACCTGATTAGGCATGTAATCCCTGTGTTTAGATAAGGAATGTAATCCCTAATCCCCAGTGAAAGGATAGATATGAATCAAGGCCATTTGATTAGGATTAATCAGAAACCCTAATTCTATCCTGGTGGACCGGGTTTGCTGCGGGTTGAAACCCGCACCCAGTTGAGATGGATCCGTTCGCGGGTTAATGGATATTTGAGGAGGAGAACCAGTACCCGCTTCAGACCCATTGGTAGGTGAAATTACCATTTTACCCCTAGGCTTTAAGATTCGTTCCTGATTTAGACAGGTTTCGATTTAACCCCATTTTTAGCCATATCACGAGTCCCCCGACTCCCGTAGACTGTGTTTGATCAGCCTTTGAGGAGTAGTTTTATTGATTTAATGGCTGGCAGAGTTGTATCGGAGTCCGAATGGAAGGTTTCGAATCTTTGCAGGAGGCAGTATGGTGATGTTCTAAGTTAGTTGCGTGCTCTGAGTTGTTCTTGAGCTCTCCTGGTCATTTGGTGTTTTTTATCTATTTTTTTGGAATATTTACTTAATTTTGCGAAGTGTCGATTCGTCGTTCGGGGGTCTTAATAAATGGTCCTAGGTAATAATTATCCACTCGGGGGCTCAAAAATATTTCCCCAGCTTTATAATTATTTTCCAGGATTTTTAATTAATTTCCCCAAATTTTTAACCATTTTTTGCAATTTTTTAAATAAATAAAACGATTTTAATAAATAAAATACCGAATTATGGCGTGGCGCGATCTGGACCGTTGATCTTGTGCCGGCGCGAATTTCGGAAAGATCGGATGGACAAGGTTGCTCGGCAGCAATTTCTCCGGTTTTGTGGGTCGGATGGGCACTTGCTCGGAATCCGAGCGAAGTGGCTCAGTTTCTCCCTTGCGCGAGTGGCTCGGATCGCTAGTCGCTCGGCTTAGAATTCCGAGCGACGTGGAGCGATCTGCACCGTCAGATCTCAGCGCGGATCTCGAGGTTGGCATAATTCCCAAGAAAACACTATCTTGTCGTTTAGTGGACGTGGCGTAATCTGGACCGTCCATCATCTCAGGCGCGATTTTCGCAATGATCCAACGGTTGGCGACGCTCGACGGCGTTTTTCTTCACTTTCGAGGGTCGGATTGGCACTTGCTCGGAATCCGAGCGAAATGGCTCGGTTTTTCCATTGTGCGAGTGGCTCGGATCGCTAGTCGCTCGTCTCGGAATTCCGAGCGACGTGGAGCGATCTGGACCGTCAGATCTTGGCACGAATCTCAAGGCAGGCACAGTTATCAAGAAAACACTATCTTGTCGCGTAGTGGTGCTGGCAAGATCTGAGCCGTCCGATCGAAATCTTATGCGAATTTTGAGGAGAAAGTCGTTTTTCTCCAATTCGTAGCTCGGATTGACACTTGCTCGGAATCCGAGCTATCCTCTTGAATGTTGAGGTCGGATCTCCTGTTGCTCGGATTTTGGTTCCGAGGGACATGGGGCGATCTTAGCCGTTGGATGATGGCACAGATCTCGATGTTGGCTCAGTTCTCAAGAAAACACTATCTTGTCGTGTAGTGGTGCTGGCACGATCTGGGCCGTCCGATCGAAATCTTACGCGAATTTTAAGGAGAAAGTCGTTTTTCTCCAATTCGTAGCTCGGATTGGCACTTGCTCGGAATCCGAGCGAAATGGCTTGGTTTTTCCGTTGTGCGAGTGGCTCGGATCGCTAGTCGCTCGGCTCGAATTCCGAGCGACGTGGAGCGATCTGGACCGTCGGATCTTGGCACGAATCTTGAGGTAGGCACAGTTCCCAAGAAAACACTATCTTGTCGCGTAGTGGCGCTGGCAAGATCTGAGTCGTCCGATCGAAATTTTACGCGAATTTTGAGGAGAAAGTCGTTTTTCTCCAATTCGTAACTCGGATTGGCACTTGCTCGGAATCCGAGCTATCCTCTTGAATGTTGAGGTCGGATCGCCTATCGCTCGGATTTTGGTTCTGAGGGACGTGGGGCGATCCTAGCCGTTGGATGATGGCACAGATCTCGATGCTGGCTCAGTTCCCAAGAAAACACTATCTTGTCTTGTAGTGGCGCTGGCGCGATCTGGGCCGTCCAATCGAAATCTTACGCGAATTTTGAAGAGAAAGTCGTTTTTCTCCAATTCGTAGCTCGGATTGGCACTTGCCCAGAATCTGAGCTATCCTCTTGAATGTTGAGGTCGGATCACCTGTCGCTCGGATTGTGGTTCCGAGGCGCCGAGCGATTTTACTTGGATTGAAACGTCGCTTCCTTTGTCAATAGTTGTGGCTCTTCGTTACTTAGCCGTTTGGGCTTTTGTAACGCTTCAATTGAGGCCCAAGAGTCGCAACCTTACGTTACAAAGCCCAAGAGGCGTTATTTTTACTATAAGTTTCCACCCCCTCAACACTTTACCTCATTTCTCACTTTCACTTTCTCACTCTTGGTTTTTACTCTTTATGGAAGTTTTTAGCTTTTGAGCGGCGCTGCTAGCTGTCGCGGTGAGGCGTTTTAAACTCTGGTGATCTTTTTTGGCCATACAAGTCACTTCAAGGTCAGTCCCTCTCCTCATCTTTGTTAAAAATGGTTAAGTTTTCTTCTATGGATGAGACCCCCTCCTCGGACCTAGGCGTCAGCCGAGCAGTCAGGTCGAGAAAGGATAAGGGGAAGGAAGTCGTGGAGCCGATCGAAGAGACAACGGTCAGGCTAAGTACAGATGCGGAGGTTGCCGAGCCTCTCCAGGAGGTAGTGGTCCGATCTAGCAAGGGCAAGGGTGTGGAAACGATAGTTGAGCACCCGAAGATTGCAGGGGAGCTGGGTCGGCTTCCGAGCATCCTGTCGAGCGTTGGCGGTGTGCGGAGCTACTCCGGAGATCTATTGGAGAAGGTGACGCAGGGCACCTGCCAAGTCGATCAAGGAGAACGAGCCGAGGGAAATTTCTGAGGTGGATCAGATCTCTTCGGTCTTGACCGAGACGGATTTGCATCGGATCCGGAGTGGGTTCCGAATCCCCACGGAGTACGGGCTACTTCTCCCCGGCCCCGGCTTCCGAGCGTGCACCTTGTCCTTGGCCGATATGTGTGTTTTTCCTGCCGACTCTCTGAATGCCGGACTTCGGCTGCCTCTGCACCCTTTCGTGATCGAGGTGCTGTAGTGGTATGACTTATGTCCGGCTCAGCTAATGCCGAACACATGGCGGCACGTTATGGCGTTTGTTCTTCAATGTCAGGAGGTCGGCGCTCTGCCCAACATGTTCATCCTTCAGAGTCTATACCTGTCCTTGCCAACCGAACAAAAATGAGCAGAGGTATTACCTCTCGCCGAGGAAGGGAGTGAAGCTGATCGAGAACCCGGACTCGATCAAGCATTGGAAGGAGAAGTACTTCCTCGTCCGAGCTCCCGAGCCATGTGTGGTCGAGGGACGGCCTTCCGAAGCGGGCGAAGAAAGAGCTCGTGCTCAGCAACGAGGAGGCAGGAATCGTGGAGAAGTTGCTCGGGTTTCCGACCATCAGTTGGAAAGACATCACCGAGGAGGCATTATTCTGAGGGGGTCTTAGTCGATCGACCCTAGTACGCTTCTCCTATTCTTGTTTTGTCTTTGAGGTTTGGAAAATTTTTCTAACTTTTTTCACTCGGTTTGTGCAGAATCTCCCGGCATGGACTACAAAGGTCTGATGGCTAAGGCCTGAGCGGCTAAGGAGCAGGAGGTGAGGAAGAGGAAAAGGACCGTGTCCAGGGCCTCAAGGCGGCTGAGCGCCCAAGATCCCCTCGGTCTCTCCGACCCTCGAGCGGCAGGTTGTCGAGGCTCCTCTGGTTGAGCCCAATCAAGGCCTCGTGGTGCCGTCCGCCCCTCCTACCTCGGATGCGCTGACCCCAACGGCGGGAACAGATGCCCCAGGGTCTTCCGGCAGAGCGTTCAACATTAGCGCGGCGCTGGCCCTCGACGTTCCGCCCCTCACTGCCGAGGCGGAGGCAATTCCGACCGAGGAGCACAAGCACATCTTCGTCCCCGACTGGCGCGTGATGAAGGTCGACGGGTTCTTAGGGGACGGTAATATCTGCATGCAGGCGGTGAAGCACCTGCCGACCCCAAAAGACCGAGCGGTGCTCAAGGCGGGCGAAGTTGGTGACGCCGCGATGCAGATTGCTCGGAATACCATGTCGGTAAGTAGTAGAGGTCTTTTTTTTTCAAAATTTTTCTAAATTTTTGTGCTCGTCCTTGACTGCTTCTTGTATGGCTTGTAGACCCTCTGCCACTTCTGCTCGAGGAGTTCGCGAGCAAGGAGAAGGAGATGACCGTTCTGAACGACCGGGAACGGTCGGAGCGGTCTAAGGCGGTGAAGCAGCTGGAGGCCGAACAGTTGCTCCTCTTCGCTCGAGGCCGAAGTTGCCGACCTGAAGGCTCAGCTCGCCGAGGCATTGAGGAGCTTGGCCGCCGAGGCCTCCAAGGTCGAGACCCTAGAAAAGAAGGCAGGCTCGACTCGAAGGGGAGCTGTCTAAGGCCCTAAAGGCGTCAGAGGAGGCCGCGAGCGATCACGCGTCGAAGGTGGCGGCCGCAGAGAAGGCAGTTCGGGACGAGGCCGAGGCTCACATGTTGACCAACATTGAGGAAGCGTACGGCCGAGCGCTGAAGCATATCGTTGCTCCGAACCCCGGATTCGACGTCTTGTCCTACTACTTCTATGACCCCGTAGAGGGTGATGAGGAGTTGCCCTTGGCCGAGCTCGCTCCGAGGCCAGAGGGCGAAGACTCCGAAGGCGAGGGTGGTGCCGAGGGTGCGATTGTAGCCGTGCCGATCGATGATGAGGTCGACCTCTGACTTTGTCGCCTCTTCTCATTTCCTTGTTCTCTTTTTTTTTTCTTTAATCTTTTGTAATGCCTAACTGCGGACTGGCCACCGCTTTTTTTAGCACTTGAACTTTTAAAGAAATGGTTTCTTTTTGGCTGAGTATTATAAAGTTTCGCAAAATTATTCAACTCTTTTTGCTCGGATTGTGTCTTTAAGTATTGAAGACTTCTTTTGATATTCCTCAACCTTTCAGGTCGAGTTGGGCCCGATCACTAAGGTCTCCCATCTTCGTACTGAGCTGAAGAAAATGAAGCAGGGCTCTGTCTCGCAGTCGGGATAAAGCATTTTACGACTTCTTGGAATTGGAGGATATCAAAGCAACTGCGAGAGGGTATTTTCGCGAGTTGAGGGAACTGCGGAAGCAACCTCGACAAACTCGTCTCGAAGGCGAGATAGAGTTGCTTCGTAAAGATCTTTTTGATGTCGACCAAAAGAATAGTGAACTACTGGCGGAGGTTCGTCATTTAGAGGTAACGGTGAAAGAGCATTCGGCGGAGGAAGAGGAGTTAGCTTCGAAGGTGGGGAAGTTGATGTCCGAGCGCGATGAGTTGACGGCCAGAATTGACAAACTGAGGAGGATCACCATCGACAGGGGTATCGAAGCGACTCATTTCCGTCGTATTGTGGCCGACGGTACTAACGTTGCAGTCTCGTCTAAACTTCCTCGTCTCAAAGCATCGGCGGAGAGCGATATTCTGAGAGATAGGATCGTCGAGCTAGAGGAGGAGATTGCATCGCTGAAACCTCAACCCGTAAGGATCAATGTTCGCAGTACGTCGTGTACTCGCGAAGAGAGCGAAAGAGGTATCTCGTTCTACGAACTTGCGACTCGTTCGCCTGCCGTTAGGTGGAGCCCAGCTGATGCTCAGAGTGGTGTAGCTGTTTCTTCTAGTGGATCCTCGGTTGGGGCCACAGCTAGAATTAGCGGCGAAGGGGGTTCTCGCTTTGCTGGTTTAGAGTCGAGCTCAGAGGTAAGGCGATGCTGCCCTCGTGTGTCTTTGAACCGAAGCGTTCCCCTTCCAAAGAAGCGCTAAACAAGTTGTATTATGCTCTTCAAGTTATTGTAAAAATCCGTTGTAATGTCAGCCTTGTCCGGGCTCTTATTAAAAAAGTTTGTTTTACTTCTGATGTTCGAATATTGCGTTGGCTGGTATTAGTTTAAGTATTACTCCTCCAACTTTTGACGACTACTCAAAATCAGAAGCAAATATTCCTTCTTATGTGCGAACCACTTTTGGCCCGCTTAACAGCGATAGAGAAGTGGAGTCGAATTAAGTGTTGGACTCCGAACTCGTCGTTAGAGTTTGTTTAACGGTTTTGGGAGCAATTCCGAATGGCGAACCACTCCTAGCCTGCTTAAGAGCGAGCTTGCGGAGTAGAATCGAACCAAGTGTTGGACTCCGAACTCGTCAGTTTGAGTTTGTTCAACGGTTGTGGGAGCAATTCCGAATGGCGAACCCCTTCTAGCCCGCTTAAGAGCGAGCTTGCGAAGAGGAGTCGAGCCAAGTGTTGGACTCCGAACTCGTCTTTAGGGTTTGTTCAACGGTTGTGGGAGCAATTCCGAATGGCGAACCACTCCTAGCCCGCTTAAAAGTGAGCTTGCGGAGTAGAATTGAACCAAGTGTTGGACTCCGAACTCGTCATTTGAGTTTGTTCAACGATTGTGGGAGCAATTCCGAATGGCGAACCACTCCTAGCTCGCTTAAGAGCGAGCTTGCGGAGTAGAATCGAACCAAGTGTTGGACTCCGAACTCATCGTTATGGTGAAGAGTAAAGGCAAAGAAGTACAATTTTAATAGTAAAATGTGAAAAAACTTTCTTTATTGATAGCTAATAGTTGGCTGCTTCTAAGTTGCGAACCGTTATTACATAGGAGAAATAAAGGAAAAAATACAAGTAAAAGGAGAGGAACAGTTCGACATCCCAGAATACTTAGAGAGGCGTTAATGCTCTCTCTCTTGGTATTTCAAAAGATGGTCGGCATTCCAAGTCCTGGGGATCTCTCTGCCTTCGAGGTCTTCTAGTCGATATGTCCCGGGCCGAACTACTTTGGTGATCTTGTAGGGTCCTTCCCAATTTGGGGCTAGTTTACTCTTCTGACTAGGAAAAGAGATTTCTAACTTTCTGAGGACCAAGTCCCCTTCTTTGAGGTCGGTAGGACGGATTGTCTTATTGTACGCCAACTCGATCCTCTTCCGATAACCATGTTGGCGGATTGACGCTCTTTCCCGTAGCTCGTCGACCAAGTCTAAGTTTGCCCGAAGTTCTCTGGCATTCTGTTCTTCTTCGTAGGCAAGGAGGCGAGGAGAAGGTATGCCAACTTCCAGTGGGATCACAGCCTCGGACCCATAGGTGAGGTTGAATGGCGACTCTCCTGTGGGGGTCCATTTCGTGGTGCGGTAGTTCCACAGCACGTTAGGGAGCTGATCGACCCATAAGCCTTTAGAGCACTTATTCAGCCTTTTCTTAATACCCGAGAGGATCTGTCGGTTAGCATTCTCCACTTGAACATTCGACTGTGGGTGGGAGACGGAGGAGAAATGTTGTTGGATGGCGAGGTCTTAACATAGAGCTCGGAAGGCAGCCCCGGTAAACTGGGTTCCGTTGTCTGTTATAAGGACTCGAGGTACACCAAATCGGCAGATAACGTTCTTCTAGAAGAACTGAAGTACTTTGTTCTCAGGTGATTGTGGCTAAGGGCTCGGCCTCTATCCACTTCGAGAAGTAGTCGATTGCCACGACTAAGAATTTGAGCTGACTGGGAGCTAGGTGGGAATGGCCCTAGTAAATCCATCCCCCACATTGCGAAAGGGATGGGACTTGATAGGGATGTGAGTGGAGCTTGTGGGAGGCGACGGACGTTGGAGTATTTCTGACAAGAGGTGCATTGCCGAACGTGTAGTTCGGCGTCTTGAAGGAGAGTGGGCCAGAAATATCCATAATTCAACACTTTCCAAGCTAGGGATCTAAACCCTGAATGTGCCCCGCTGATGCCTTCGTGGAGTTCTTGCAGGGCGTATTCGGCTTGCTCCGGGGAGAGGCATCTCAAATAAGGCCTGCCGTCTACTTGTGTGAAGGAGTGCTTGTATAGGATGCCTTCGATAAGTGTGTATTGCTCTGCTCGGGTTCTCACTCGGCGAGCTTCTTTGGGGTCTTCGGGGAGGAGCCCATCTCTTAGGAATTCTACCAGGGGCTTCATCCAGTTATCTTGAAGCAAGACAGGTAGCGACTCCAACGAGTCAAAAGTTTCATCTTCTATACTTGGCTTCAGGTGAACCTCAATCAAGACGGTCTGCTCGAGACCTTGGAGGGAGGAGGAGGCTAGCTTGGAGAGGGCATCGGATTAGGAATTCTCCTCTCGGGGGATTCACTGGATGAGAGCTTCTTCAAATAGGGCCATGAGATTCCTAACCTTGGCTAGGTACTTAGCCATTCGGTCATCTCGTGCCTCATACTCGCCTAGGACCTGATTTACGACTAGCTGAGAGTCGCTGAAGATCCGAAGGTGCTGCGCCCCTGCATTGTGAGCCATTCTGAGGCCGGCTATGAGTGCTTCATATTCTGCTTCGTTGTTAGAGGCCTTAAAGTTGATCTGGAGGGAGTATTGGAGGATGAAATCATCTGGGCTGGCCAGAATGACCCCGGCTCCGCTTCCCTCGTGACAAGAGGATCCATCTACATAAACCGACCAGACAGGCGGTCCCTTCATTGCTTGGCTAACCTCGGGGATGGTACTTTCAACTATGAATTCAGCTAAGGCCTGAGCCTTGATCGCAGTCCGAGGCTGATACGTTATATCATGCTGGCTCAGCTCGATAGACCACTTCATAAGGCGACCGGAGGTCTCTGGTTTGTGGAGAACTTGCTTCAGCGGCTGGTCGGTAAGAACGACCACCGAATGGGATTGGAAATATGGGCGAAGCTTTCTTGCGGCCATGACTAAGGAGTATGCCATCTTCTCTATCCTGGGGTAGCAGAGCTCGGCATCCCGAAGTACCTTGCTCACGTAATAAATAGGCCTTTGAGTCCTATCTTCTTCCCTCACGAGGACGATGCTGAGGGTCTGCTCGGAGGCTGCCAAGTAGAGGTAGAGGGTTTCCCCGGGAACAGGTTTGCTGAGGAGAGGAGGATTGACTAGATAATCCTTCAGCTGATCGAATGAGTCTTATTGCTGCTGACCCCACTCGAAGCCTTTAGCCCCCCTGAGAGCCTTGAAGAAGGGAAGACACTTCTCCCCTGACTTGGAAAGGAAGCGCCCTATGGCTGCCAGGCGACCAGTTAGGCTCTGAACCTCTTTAACATTCTTCGGGGGAGCCATGTCTAATATGGCTTTGATCTTTTCGGGGTTGGCCTCGATTCCTCTTTGGCTGACCATGAAGCCTAGGAACTTCTCCGACGAGACTCCGAACGCACACTTGTTCGGGTTGAGCCTCATATCGTGCTTTCTGAGTACATCGAACGCCTCTTGCAGATCGGTCACATGATCGGCCCTGCTGATGCTCTTCACAGGCATATCATCAACATACACCTCCATATTTCGGCTGATTTGTGCTTGAAAAACCTTGTTGACGAGGCGTTGATAAGTGGCACCTGCATTCTTCAAACCAAAGGGCATTACCCTGTAGCAGTAGAGGCCCTGATCGGTCACAAAGGAGGTCTTCGGGATATCCAGGGGAAACATACAGATCTGATTGTAGCTTGAGAAGGCGTCCATGAAGCTGAGGAGTTCATGGCCCGAAGTGGCGTCAATTAAAGTATCGATACTTGGAAGAGGGAAGGGGTCTTTGGGGCATGCCTTGTTGAGGTCGGTAAAGTTGATACAGATCCTCTAGGTCCCATTGGACTTCTTCACCATTACTACATTCGATAGCCATTTGGGATAGCTTACCTCCTGTATGAACCGAGCCTTCAAGAGCTTGCTCATCTCCTCTTTTATAGCTTGTTGGCGCTCGGGAGCGAACTTGCGCCTCTTCTGTTGAACCGGTTTGGACCCCGGAGCGACATTGAGGTGGTAGGACTAAAAGCTCTTCGAAATTCCGGGCATGTCTGCGGCCGACCAAGCAAAGAGGTCGCGATTTCTTCGGATGCACTGGACTATGTCGGAGCATAGGGCAGATGGGAGGGTCTTGCTAATAAAGAACTTTCGGCTTGGATCCTGCTCAGAGAAGAGCACTTCCCTAACTCATCCATCGGCTCGGACGTTGGTCGGACTACATCTTGGGGGATTTCAAGAGTTTCGAGGGAGAGGACTGGACCCATAGTAGAGGTCATGTAGCATTTGCGGGCTGTTTCCTGATTGCCTTTTACTTCCCCTACTCCTGCCCGGGTGGGGAATTTCATCTTGAGGTGATAGGCGGAAGGGATGGCTTTGAGAGCGGCTAAGCCGGGCCGACCCAAAATGACATTGTAGGCTACAGGGACATCCACGACCATGAAGTCCATCGACTCTGTTCGGGTAGTAGGAGTTTTGCCAGCGGTTACGTCCAGGGTGATAACCCCTTCAATAGTCACTGGCACTCCCGTGAACCCATGGAGTGTGTAGCCAGTGGGCTTAAGTCTGTCCTGGGATAGTTTGAGGCCTTTGAAAGCGGCGAGGAAGAGGATGTTAACGGAGCTGCCATTGTCCACTAGGATCCTTTCCACTTTAAAGTTCGCCATATGGTGGTTGATGACGAGTGCGTCACAATGGGGCATTCGGACACCCTCAAGGTCTTCATCTGAGAATGTGACGGGCACTCCGAGGCCTTTAGGAGGAGGTGTGGCACGGACCGAATTAACTTCCCTAATAAACGCCTTTCGAGAGGAGTTGGAGGAGCCCCCCATTGGGCCTCCATGAATGAGGTGTAGGACACGCTCCTCTTCGAATTCGGGCGTTTCATTGCGTTCAGGATGCTTGTTAGCCCCCTGAGGCGGAGGAGGAAGATCGGCTCGGTCCTTTCTCACGAACTTGGTTAGCTGACCCCCCTGGATGAGGGCTTCTATCTCGTTCTTCTGGGCCCGACAATCATTGGTGTCGTGGCCATGGTCCCGGTGATGGCGGCACCATTTCTCTTTATCCCTCTTCTTGCCAGGGGTGTTCATTTTTGGTGCAGGAGGTATCACCCCCTCATTCTCAACTTCCATGAGAATTGTAGAGATGTTGGCATTAAGGAGAGTAAACTTTTCAAATCTGGGGGGAGGTCGGCGCTGTCCGCCATTATCCTTCTGGAGCTTCTTGGCTCCTTCTTCTACTGTTCCCTTTCTCTTGGACCCGGAGGAAGGCCCCTCAAAGTTGGGGCAGTGCTCAGCTTCCTCGGCCCGAATATATTTTTTGCTCCGGAGGAGGAGGTCAGAGAAGTTCTGTGGGGGCTTCTTGGCGAGGGAGGAGCGGAGGCTGGAGTTGAGGACATTGGATTGGAATGCTGCTGCAGCGACCGACTGGTCAAGGGATGCTATGGACCTGGCTTCCGCTGTGAACCTTTTTACATAGTCCCTTAGCTTCTCACCCTTCTTCTGGTTGAGATAGAGTAGTGAAATGCTGGTCTTCTCAATTCGGCGGCTACTCACGAAGTGGGTGACGAAGAGGGTCTCAAATCGCTCGAAGAAGAATATCGAGAATGGGGCAAGGCGAGAGTACCATTCTCGAGCCGGACCCATGAGAGTAGCGGGGAAGGTCTTGCACAGCAGAGCATCAGAAGCTTGATGGATGAGCATGAGGGTCTTAAAGCTTTCGATGTGATCGACTGGGTCAGACTCCACAGAATAAGTCTCGAATTGAGGGGGTTTAAAGCCGATTGGTACGGGTGCCTCCATTATAGTTCGGGAAAAAGGAGGTCAACTCGGGCGAAGGATCCTTCCTCTAAGCTCTTCTTCTCTGTCTAACTGACCCAAGCGCCTCTCCATTTCGTGGAGACGGCGGTAGACAGCATCATCCCTTCGACGGTAATCAACCGAGCCTCTAGACTCGTCTTCGTACGAGGAAGAGCGGGGGCTACGAAGATGGTAGCTCCTGGAGCGGTGAGGACTAGGAATGTGCCGGGGGTTGCTAGGAGCTGGGGGAGGAGTTAGGGAACGTCGGCGAGGACTTCGGACCAGAGGAGGAGTGGGAATCCTTGGAGGATTGGTGTTGTTGGGTCGGAGATTGAGAGGTTGTGGGATGGTGGCTTGGAATTGCTAGAACTCGGCACGAGTGATGGGTGCCTCATCGTTCCTTGGATGCTGCCGGCCGACTGGGGAATGGGGTCTTCTTCTGTGATGTTCGGGGGACTCTCTCCGCCCTCTTCGGGGGGGGGGGGGGGGGGACCTTCTGTAGTCTCTACGGCAAGGAGATCGCTCATCTGGACGTTGTTGGCGGGAGGCTCCCTTTCGGGCCCGCCTCTCATCCAGACGGCGGCGAAGATCCTCATCCTTCTACCGATTGAGGATGGTATTGCAAAGGTCAGAAGCTCAGGGATGGCGGGAGGCCATAGATCCGTAGAGGCATTGTGTACTGAGATGTGGTCCTGATGGAGAGGTTGCTTCTGTGGGTTGGGACGCAAGACCCCTGCACCGGCATTTTGGGGACCGGGGGGATCCTTAGGAGGTTGCTGATTCTGAAGAGGAGGCTGGTCCTGTTGGAGAGGGTCCTCTGCTTGAGGAGGAAGTTGCCCCTGCGGCTGAGCAGGTTGAATGGGGACTTCCTGTTGCTGATCGACCAAGTTGGGTCTACGGTTGGACCCCCTGGATCTTACTTTCCTAGGAGGCATGGCTGGAGAAGATCTGACCAACGGGAAGAGGGGAGGCTGCTATTCGTTTGATTCCTACAGACGGCGCCAATCTGTTACCGCTAAATCTGGTGTGGGGGCAAACAGATAGTATTTGTGGATTCTTCGAAAACCTGAATAGCAAACCTGAACCTGTTCTGTTGGAGTCTGATTGCTGACTCCCGCCGTTCACCTGCAAAAAGTGCGAGACACCGGGGTTGATCCCGGCGACGCACCCTCCGACGCTCAAGTCAGTAATCAGGGAAGATTATGAAAGAGCGTAAATTGGCAAAAGATTGATTACCTCTTAATGGAAATGGATGGGGGGTATTTATAGCCGCCTTTGGAACCTGATTAGGCATGTAATCCCTGTATTTAGATAAGGAATGTAATCCCTAATCCCCAGTGAAAGGATAGATATGAATCAAGGCCGTTTGATTAGGATTAATCAGAAACCCTAATTCTATCCTGGTGGACCGGGTTTGCTGCTGGTTGAAACCCGCACCCAGTTGAGGTGGATCCATTCGCGGGTTAATGGATCTTTGATGAGGAGAACCAGTACCCGCTTCAGACCCATTGGTAGGTGAAATTACCATTTTACCCCTGGGCTTTAAGATTCGTTCTTGATTTGGACGGTTCCGATTTAACCCCATTTTTAGCCATATCACAGGGTGCTGACAAAAGTTCGTGCGTTCGTGTATTTTTTGAAATTTGAAAACCCGAATAACTTTTCTGTGCATTGATTATTCATAACAACGAACAAGTACTGCACTGATTTTCGAAAAATTTAGTCGTTCGAAGTTTAAAGTTGTTCCAAGTCTAAATGTTATGCCATCAGGATGCGAACTCAACGTTGGTCGATTTTTGGACGTATCAAAACCACACCAAATTTTGTGTACATTGAATGTCCATAATATCGAGTAACGAGTTTCGAATTTTCGTAAATTTTGACAGTTCGATATTCGAAGTTGTTTCCTGTCGAATTTTAATGAAAACACGGTGTATGCTTAAAGTTTATCCACTTTCTAAAGTTTCCGATCAACACCAATTTTTGTGTACAATGATTATTCAGAACAGCGAGCAACTGCACATATTTGTGAAAATTTCGACAGTCCAAAGCCGAAGTTGTTTTGGGTCGAAATGTGACGCAATTAGGATTCGGGCTAAAATTCGTCCATTTTCTGAAATTTCCAGAACATCACAAAGATTTTTGTAAAATGATCATTCGTTAAATTTTGTAAACTATGACCTTTGTAAATTCGGAGTTCCTTTTTGTGAAAATGTGCTGTATTCAGGACGCTCGCAAAAGTTCGTGCGTTCGGGCATTTTTTGAAATTAGAAAACCCCAATAACATTTCTGTGCATTGATTATTCATAACAACGAACAAGTACTTCACTTATTTTTGAAATCAGTTGTACGAAGTTTAAAGTTGTTCCGAGTCTAAATGTGTTGCAATCAGTATGCGAACTCAACGTTGTTCGACTTTTGGTCGTATCAAAACCACACAAAATTTTGTGTACATTGAATGTCCCTAATATCGCGTAACGAGTTTTGATTTTTTATAAATTTTGTTAGTTTGTAGTTCGAAATTGTTTCCTGTCGAATTGTAATGAAAACACGGTGTGGTGTCATGCCCTGCTTCCCAAAAGAGAATACGGAATACGGATACGTGACAAAAGCCCAGCGAATGATTTTCATCATCCATAAGCTGTTCAAGAATCTTTATAACATTTACAAGAATCATCGGAGTCGGAAGCAAAAGAATCAACCACATGCACATATGAGCCAAAATACCAATAAAAATACTTGAAACCAAATATATAAATCTCAAATAGTCATGATCTGAATAAAACAAATATCTTGGTTCACATTGCCCAAATACAAGAATAAATCCAAGTCTCAAATACAATATTGTTCCAGTAAGCCTACTAGAAATAATAATAATAAAATGCAACACTAATACTTCATGTCACTGACACCATTTGGAACTTGTTTTCCAAAATCTGTAGTTTAACGAATGCAGGAAAGAGAAAAAGAGAAAAACAAGTACCCGCCAAATACAAGTTACGGGCCACCTATAAAGTAGGATACAAGCACATGGGAAAACTAACTAACAACTTGGTATAAGTATGATGTCAACATAAACAACTAACATGGCAAAGTAAACAAGTGTAAATGGCATGAATCAAGTGTCAAATAATCAAGTATCATGTAAACATGCATAAAGTGTCAAGTGTCATGCAATCATGTATCAAGTGTCAAGTATCAAGTAGTCAAGTATCAAGCAAGCATGTATCATGTTCAAGTATCATGTATCAAGTCTTGTAGTGATTACTATCTAGGTAGCACTTCATGCAGCCCACCTTACACGGTTGCTATAGCAAACAGTTTCGCTTTAGATTTCATAGTGGACCATAGAGGGCAGTATACTCGGGGACAAGTCAAGTAATCGAGCTCCAAGCTCCAAGTATCATGTATCATGTAAACATGTGTCAAGTTGTGTAAGTGGCAGGTATCGTGTCTAGCGTGCAAGTATCAAGTAATCACGTGTCAAGTATCATGTCTCAAGTAATCACGTAGGATCAGTGGATCCCCTTCCGAATACACGTTTCTGAATTATCCACTATTAGATCTGTCCCTTAAACCCCGGCTTGGTTATTTATTATTAATGTCAAACAAGCATGTATGTGTGCAAAATATATGAAGAATAACATGGCATGATCATGTTGCAAGTTCAAGTTGCAAGATAAATATGTACGAGTGCAAGATAATACATAAAAGAATAAAATAGACAAATCTCAAGTTCAGGACAGCAAGACCATACTGCGGTAAAACAGTGATTCCAAGTGTTACAAGCATGCAAATCTGAATACGTCAAAACTTCTAGAAAATACACTCTCAACCAAATTCAGCCAGTATAAATAAGTCATATATTAATTCACAAAAACATAGCTCAAAACTGATTCGAATACAGAAAATAGGTTTAGCCAGAAATCAGGAAACCAAATTCAAGAGCAGGAAAACAGCATGAAAACTCAATAAATAAATCCACAAAAAACCTGGGGTATTCCCATATATGTCCAGTATCTAAAT
This sequence comes from Hemerocallis citrina, assembly GCA_017893485.1. NCBI lineage: Eukaryota > Viridiplantae > Streptophyta > Magnoliopsida > Asparagales > Asphodelaceae > Hemerocallis > Hemerocallis citrina. The sequence continues at coordinate 60,422,551 of CM030367.1, read as the reverse complement.
ATAAAGTTTCAGAACTTTCCAGTAAAATTAGACCAATCATCAAAAATCGGGAAACATCAATATACGAGAGTTTGGCAAATCTGAAATTTTCAACACTGCTGTACGAAAACTATGATACCTCGCAACCAGTGAAACGAAATCCAATTCCGCCAATGGGATATGAAAATAGATAAAATATACTAACTTTCATATTTCACAAACATTTTTCATACAGTAAAAGGAATCAGGGTCAAAATACATTTCTTTACAGAACAGCGAGTAAAATACATCAAGTATAATTTTCATAAACGAGCATGAAACGGCACATAAATCTCATCAATAAAATCCACCAAAATTCTGGGTAATCCCTAACTAGATAAAGAAACACTGACCAAAGTTTTGCATCAAAATAATATGTGTAGCATAGTTATTAAAATGATTTAGTCATCAAAAACACCAAGAAACAAAATCTGGAAAAGATCGACACATCTGTAGTAAAACAGTCATAAGTCACTCATATGAAAACGAAATCAAGCAAGGTCAGTGGGGTTGGAAAATAGACGAAATTCTCTAAAACTCATGTTTTATACCAAAATTAAAATACTGACTTCAAGACAGTCCAAAACAGCAAACAAAACAGATTAGCTACAAATTACAAATTTTTCCCCTTTAACAACAACTCAACATATATCATACAAAATTTGTTCAAAACACAACCAAACATGAAATCGAGTCTACCAAGTGTCCAAACATCATGAATTAGGGTATCTAGCATGTCCACACCAAGTATATCACATGGGTCTCAACCAAATCACGAATTCTCACAAAAGTCCCACATACATGATCAAATCAAGAACGAGTAAAAGCTAAGTTATTTCATGTCCATATTGTGTCGTGAGGTAACTATGGTCAAGTTTTCACAATAGAGACAAAACCCATTAAACATAACACAAACAAGAGTCTTCTCTAGATCCAACTACACTATAGGTGGTATTTTTGACTTGTGTCAAACAAATAAATTGGAGTACAAGTTACTTGCCTTAACCGAAGATGAAGAACGACGAAAACCAAGAGTAACAAGCAAAACTCACGAACGAAAATCACGAATCAAAATCTACGAACTAATGAATCCAAGCAAACTTGAGCGAAAATCTCCACACGAACAAAAACTCCAAAAGAGAGATGATCCAAGAGGGATGATGACAATAGTGGCTTGCGGCTACAAGAGAGATCAATGCCGGAGATGATGAGAGAGACTAGGGATTATAGTATGGTGGTGTAGGAGATCAAAACTGCCCCACGACCCTGCCCAGAAGCATCACATTGAATTACAAATCCGCCTGAACCATCGAGAATAGTCAACACACCACTGACGTCAACCTGTTCTTCAACTCAACAAAAGCTCCATCACACTCATCAGACCAACCTAACTTCTGATCCTTCCCATTCAACTTAGTCAACAGTTCTGCTATCTTCGAAAAATCTTGGAAGAACTTCTAATAATAGCCAGCCGAACCGAGAAAACTCCTTGACTTCTAAAACTGACTTGGGAATAGGCCAATCCTTCACAGCCTCAACCTTGGCAGCATCCACAGAAATACCATCGCAAGAGATAATATGCCCCAAGAATGAAATCATGTCGAGCCAAAACTCGCACTTGCTAAGTTTCCCTTCGAGCTGATTCTCCCTCAAAGTATGCAGAACCACGCTAAGATGCTCAGCATGATCTTCCCAATTTCGAGAATATACCAAAATATCATCAATGAAGACCACCACGAATCTATCCAAGAATTGAGAGAAGACCCGGTTCATAAGACTCATGAATACCGCCGGCGGGTTCGTGACTCCGAACGACATCACAAGATACTCATAGTGCCCGTATCTAGTCCTAAAAGCAGTCTTCTGTATATCCGCAGCCTTCACCTTGACTTGGTGATACCCAGAACGAAGATCCAACTTCGAGAATACAGCAGCCCCACTTAACTGTTCAAACAAATCATCGATCCTGGGCAACGGATATTGATTCTTCATAGTAACTCTGTTCAGTTCCCGATAATCCATGCACAGTCAACGACCACCATCCTTCTTGTCGACAAAGAGGATCGGAGCACCCTAAGGCGAAACGCTAGGTCTGATAAATCCCAAATCAAACAACTGCTGAATCTGCACCTTAAGCTCTACTAGCTCAACCAGTGCTATCCTGTAGGGACTCTTCGATATCGGCGCTATTCTAGGCTGAACATCAATACCGAATTCCACGTCCCTATCAGGGGGTAAGCCAGGCAACTCATTTGGAAAAATATCCAAGAAATCCCGAACTACTAGAGGCGCAGGCTTACAGCCTGAATGCAACTCCATCGCACAAACCTCCTGATCAACTGCAGCTCGGCAAAGGGAAGACTCCCCGGCATGGAACTCAAACTCTACACGATTTGGAATCCGGAACACAACTTTCTTGGCACGACAATCAATAATGGCATGGGTTTCACCCAACCAATCCATTCCAAGAATGACGTCAAACCCCAAATTCCCAATTACAATTAGATTGGCTTTGAACTCTATGCTACCAATAATCACGGGACACTGCCTGCACTCTCGGGAACAAATGACAACTCCACCACCTGTCACAATGTTCCATGCCTCTGACATGTTACTGCACTCCAACTGATGGCGAGCGACAAATTGAGAGGAGACAAAAGAATGGGTTGGCCCAGAATCAAACAGAACATGAGCAGGAAAAGAGCACACAAGCACAACACCTAAGATAGAAAAACAGAAGAGACAAGAAAAAGAAGGGTTGAACAGGGGTGAGGAAAAACAAAATGCAGACGACAACAGAAAGAAATAAAGCAAGGGAAAAGGAGAAAAACAAAAAGAAACAACAAACAATAAAACAATAAAACAAAAGATATCTACAACCACACCCTCAGCTGACTCAGCATCTGCAGCAGTCAGGTTGAAAGCCTGATCTCTCCTCGGAACAGCGGTCCTCTGACCGACAATCTGACGCTGCGGGGGAAGTGGTGGTCTCACTCGACCACGAGCTGCGGCAACTGGCTGAACAGGACCCCTGGCTGGAGGAGCTAACCATGGGTAGTCCCGCACCGAATGATCAGCACCACCACATCCAAAATAGCGACGATTGGCACGTCGGCAATCCTTGCGTTCATGCCCTAGAAGCCGACAAATGTCACAGAAACCAACTATCGGAGGACCCACAGAAGAGTAAGGAGCTGCCCTGACTGGAGGGGCTAGAACTGGTCTCCGAATAGGCCCACCAGACGACCTAGCAACAGAGTGCGGAAGAGTCCGCTGATAAGAAGCCAATCCACCACGAGCCTGCTCCTGGGCCCTAGCTGCCTCAAGAGCCTCAGCATAGGTACGCAAGCGAAGAGAGACAAGCTGAACCTTGATGTCTTGCTCAAGCCCCAAAATGAACCTACGAGCTCTATCCTCTTCGTTCGCCACAAGAACGGCTGCGAAGCGGCTAAGTCTCGTAAATTCGGCTGCGTACTCGTCTACAGACCTGGAGCCCTATTTCAAGAAAGTCTTATGTTACAACATTGCATGAAAAATATGTAACAAAATTTCATTACTCAAAATAACGACCAACTTGCTTCAGGGCTAAGAATTGTCGCTCCATCTCAACTCTGGTGCTGCTAGCAAAGAACTTCTCCAAGAAACTCCTAGTGAAAATGGCCTAAGCGATCGATCTTTCGAGCCTTTCGGACTCGGACCTCCACTAGATATGAGCCAAGTCCACCAACTGGATGGTAACCACATCCACACGATCTGCATCTGCAACTCTAGCTGCCAAAAGCAGTTGCTCTGTCTGAATCAACCACTATTCAGCCACCAAAGGTGTCTCAGTGCCTGAAAACCTATTGGGATGTAACCTCATAAAGTCTGTGACTGTTTCCGAACGGGGTTGAAGAACATTCTGCCTAGGCACAACAGGCGAAGGAACTCGAGCGGCTTCCAAAACAACCATCACCAAATCACTATGGTTCTGCTGCTGATTAATCAAGTGCTCAAGCACAACAGTGATAGCCTCAATCGGGTCACCCTGCGACTAAGAGGTAGAACCCCTGCGAGCCATAATCTGCACAAAACCAAAAACAGTTAGCATCCATATCAATGTTGATAATATTTGATTCATTTATGCATGCATGGTTGGTGAAATGTTGAGCATATCCCAGTTCGAGCCAAGCTTGTCTAATATATTGGGCAACTAATATATTAGCTAAACCTGGTGCTCTGATACCACTAAAAATCCTGTCACGCCCCTGCTTCCCAAAAGAGAATATGGAATACGGATACGCGATATAAGCCCAGCGAATGATTTTCATCATCCATAAGCTGTTCAAGAATCATTACAACATTCACAAGAATCATCAGAGTCGGAAGCAAAAGAATCAACCACATACACATATGAGCCAAAATACCAACAAGAATACATGAAACCAAATATATAAATCTCAAATAGTCATGATCTGAATAAAACAAATATCTTGGATCACATTGTCCAAATATATGAATAAATCCAAGTCTCAATTACAATATTGTTCCAGCAAGCTACAAGAATAATAAAAATAAAATGCATCACTAATACTTCATGTCACGGATACCATCTGGAACCTGTTCTCCAAAATTTGCAGTTCAACGAATGTAGAAAAGAGGGAAAGAGAAAAACAAGTAACCGTCAAATGCAAATTATGGGCTACTTATAAAGTAGGATATAAAAACATGGGGAAACTAACTAACAACATGGTATAAGTATGATGTCAACATAAACAGCTAACATGACAAAATAAACAAGTGTAAATGGCATGAATCAAGTGTCAAGTGATCATGTATCATGTAAACATGCATCAAGTGTCAAGTTTCATGCAATCATGTATCAAGTGTTAAGCATCAAGTAGTCAAGTATCAAGCAAGCATGTATCATGTTCAAGTATCATGTATCAAGTCTTGTAGTGATTACTATCTAGGTGGCACTTCATGCAGCCCACCTTACACGGTTGCTACAGCAAACAGTTTTGCTTTAGATTTCATAGTGGACCATAAAGGGCAGTATACTCGGGGACAAGTCAAGTAATCGAGCTCCAAGCTCCAAGTATCATGTATCATGTAAACATGTGTCAAGTTGTGCAAGTGGCAAGTATCGTGTCAAGCGTGCAAGTATCAAGTAATCACGTGCCAAGTATCATGTCCCAAGTAATCACGCAGGATCAGTGGATCCCCTTTTGAGTACACGTTTCTGAATTATCCACTATTAGATCTGTCCTTAAACCCCGGCTTGGTTATTTATTATTAATGTCAAACAAGCATGTATATGTGCAAAATATATGAAGAATAATATGGCATGATCATGTGGCAAGTTCAAGTTGTAAGATAAACATGTACGAGTGCAAGATAATACATAAAAGAATAAAATAGACAAATCTCAAGTTCAGGACAGCAAGACCATACTGTGGTAAAATAGTGATTCCCAGTATTACAAGCATGCAAACCTGAATCCGTCGAAACTTCTAGAAAATAGATTCTCAACTGAATCCAGCGATTATAAATAAATCATATATTAATTCACAAAAACATTGCTCAAAATTGATTCGAATACAAAAAATAGGTTCAGCCAGAAATTAAGAAAACAAATTCAAGAACAGGAAAACAGCATGAAAACTCAATCGATAAATCCACGAAAAATCTGAAGTATTTCCCTATATGTTCAGTATCAAAATATAAAGTTTCAGAATTTTACAGTAAAATTAGATCAATCATCAAAAATTGGGAAACATCAATATACGAGAGTTTGGCAAATCTGAAATTCCCAACACTGCTGTACGAAAACTATGATATCTCGCAACCAGTGAAACAAAATCCAATTCTGCCAAAGGGATATAAAAATAGATAAAATATACTAACTTTCATATTTTACAAATATTTTTCATACAGCAAAAGGAATTAGGGTCAAAATACGTTTCTTTACAGAACAGCGAGTAAAATATAGCAAGTATAATTTTCAGAAGCCAACATGAAATGACACATAAATCTCATCAATAAAATCCACCAAAATTCTAGGTAATCCCTAACTAGATAAAAAAACACTGACCAAAGTTTTGTATCAAAATAATATGTGTAGCACAGTTATTAAAATGATTTAGTCATCAAAAACACCAAGAAACGAAATCTGGAAAAGATCTATACCTCTGTAGTAAAACAGTCATAAGTCACTCATACGAAAACGAAATCTAGCAACGTTAGAGGGGTTGGAAAATAGACGAAACTCTCTAAAACTCATATTTTATACCGAAATTAAGATACTGACTTCAAGACAGTCCAAAACAGCAAACAAAACAGATTAGCGACAAATTACAGATTTTTCCCCTTTAACAACAACTCAACATATATCATACAAAACTTGTTCAGAACACAACCAAACATGAAATCGAGTCTACCAAGTGTCCAAACATCATGAATTAGGGTATCTAGCATGTCCACACCAAGTATATCATATGAGTCTCAACCAAATCACGAATTCTCATAAAAGTCCCATATACATGATCAAATCCAGAACGGGTAAAACCTAAGTTATTTCATGTCCATATTGTGTCGTGAGGCAACTATAGTGAAGTTTTCACAATAGAGACAAAAACCATTAAACATAACACAAACAACAGTCGTCTCTAGACCCAACAACACTATAGGTGGTATTTTTGACTTGTATCAAACAAATGAATTGCAGTATACTTGCCTTAACCGAAGATAAAGAACGACAAAAACCAAGAGTAACTAGCAAAACCCACGAATGAAAATCCACGAATCAAAATCCACGAACTAATGAATCCAAGCAAACTTGAGCGAAAATCTCCACACGAACAAAACCTCCAAAAGAGAGATGATCCAAGAGGGATATGATGACAATAGTGGCTTGCGACCACAAGAGAGATCAACGCCGGAGATGATGAGAGAGACTAGGGATTGTAGTATGGTGGTGTAAGAGATGGTCGGCCAATGGAAGATGGGCTCAGGAGTTGGGGTGTTGGCATCGGGATGGTGCACAGGCTGGAGGGGGGTCGGCAGCCTGGGTCGGGTTTGGGGGTGTGCGTCGCAAGCAGCGGGGAGAGAGGGGGAGGCCGGGTTGGGGGAGGCTAGGGTTAGGGTTTGTGATTAGGGTTTAGGGTTAGGGGAATTAGAGATGTATATATAGAAGCAGATTAGGGTTAATGGATAATTGGATTGTGGGTAATTAGGAGTAGTAGTAGGATTTGTTTAATTGGGTTTTAATTAGGATACAATTTGTATAGGATAACAAATAGGAATGTGGATTAAATTTGGCTTCGGAAATCTTATTAGGGATCAACAATAGGATTGAAATAGGATACAACCAATCACCACCACAAGCACCCAAGAACCAAAAATAAAGAGGACAAGAACTAAATGAAAGAAAGAACAAAATAATGAAGAACAAAACAAAAGGGACAACCAATTAAACACAAAGAGCTCAAAATGAAATAAAACTAATATATATAATGAAAACAACTCCAATATTTGGTTCAGAAAGAATACAAGAGAGAAAATACGCCAAAACGAAAAATACACTCAAAAATACACAAAATGAAAAATAGGGGTTACAATCCTACCCACCTAACAAGAAGAATTTCGTCTTCGAAATTCAAAAAAAAGATACATAGGGTAACCCCAAAACAACCAAAAGAACAAAACAAAAACTACTCAAACAAATGAGGAAACTTTTACTGAATCTCCTCCTCCAGCTCCCAAGTCGACTCACCAGGCGAGTAAGGATTCCAAGTAACACGAACCAACTTGATGACCTTGTTCTTAAGCACTTTCTCCCGCCGTTCCAAAATAGCAACTGGCAGAATCTCACAAGTCAAATCCGGCCTAATGGTCCACTCAGAATAGTCGATCACATGGCTCTCATCTCAGATATATCTCTTGAGTTGTGAGACATGGAAAACATCATGCACTCCTGATAAAGCTGGTAGCAATGCAAGAAGATAGGCCACCTTGCCTACTCACTCCAAAATCTTAAACGTTCCAATAAATCTCGGGCTAAGCTTGCCCCCACCACCAAACCGAATGACACCTCGCCACGGCGATACCTTTAGGAAAACATGGTCACCAACACCAAACTCCAAAGCTCTCTGATGGACATCAGCCCATCGCTTCTGCTTGTTCTGAGTTACCTACAAATGCTTCCTGATCTGAACCACTGCATCAACTGTCTTGGTGATCAACTCTGGACCCAACAACTTCCTCTCACCAATGTCATCCCAGCACACTGGCGATCTGCACTTCCGCCCATAGAGTGTCTCGAACGGAGCAGCTTTAATACTCGCTTAAAAGCTGTTATTGTACGAGAATTCTACGAGATGCAAATGATCCTCCCAAGACCCACCAAACTGAAGCATACATGACCTCAACATGTCCTCAAGAATCTGAATAGTCCGCTCTGACTGTCCATCAGTCTAGGGATGAAAAGTTGTACTGTACTTCAATTTACTCCCCAAACTGTTCTGAAGACTCTCCTAGAACTGAGATCTGAATCTCATATCACTGCCAGATACAATACTGACTGGAATCCCATGAAGTCTAACAATCTCTTGCATATACCTCTCATCTAGGCTCTCAGTAGACTGCCTGAAACGAAAAGGAATGAAGTGAGCACTCTTTGTCAAACGGTCGACAATCACCCAAATGGCATTATGACCCTTAGGACTCCTCGGCAAAGCGCTCACAAAATTCATAGTGATATGTTCCCACTTCCACTCTGGAATAGGAAGCAGTTGAAGAAGTCCAGCGGTTCTCTGATGCTCTGCCTTAACCTGTCGGCAGATCAAACACTGAGCAATAAACTGAGCCACAACCCTTTTCATACCCTGCCACCAGAAATGAAGCTTCAAATCCCGATACATCTTAGTACCGCCAGGACGGATAGAATACGAAGACTGATGGGCTTCCTCAAGCAACGTCTGATGAACATCACCTTCCGGAACACATAATCTGGACCCAAAACGAAGCGACCCCTCCGAATGAATAACCTTGTCCGTCCTGGACCCAAACTCAACCTCAGATCGAAATCTTTGCAACTGTGCATCACTAGCCTGCGCCTCTTTAATCTGATCAACAAAAGATGACTGTAGCTGAAGCACCAAACAACGCTAATCAGAACTTGGCAACAAAACTTCCAACTCCAACCTCCTTATCTGCTCAATCAGATCCTTCTGCTGAGTCAAGAACATAACTGCCGGTCTCCTGCCCAAAGCATCTAGCACCAAGTTTACTTTACCAGGATTGTATTGCAAACTGATGTCATAATCGGTCATAAGCTCCAACCAATGCCTTTGCCTCATGTTTAACTACTTCTGGGTGAAGACGTACTTGAGACTTTTGTGGTCTATAAAGATCTGCACTCGGTCCCCAAATAAATAATGTCTCCACAACTTCAAAGCATAAATCACTACCGCTAACTCCAAGTCATGAGTCGGATAGTTTCTCTCATGCGGCCTCAACTGCCTCGATGCATACGCAACGACTCGGCCCTTCTGCATCAAAACTACCCCACGACCCTGCCCAGAAGCATCACATTGAATTACAAATCCGCCTGAACCATCGAGAATAGTCAACACACCGCTGACGTCAACCTGTTCTTCAACTCAACAAAAGCTCCATCACACCCATCAGACCAACCTAACTTCTGATCCTTCCCATTCAACTTAGTCAACAGTTCTGCTATCTTCGAAAAATCTTGGAAGAACTTCCAATAATAGCCAGCCAAACTGAGAAAACTCCTTGACTTCTAAAACTGACTTGGGAATAGGCCAATCCTTCATAGCCTTAACCTTGGTAGCATCCACAGAAATACCATCGCAAGAGATAATATGCCCCAAGAATGAAATCATGTCGAGCCAAAACTCGCACTTGCTAAGTTTCCCTTCGAGCTGATTCTCCCTCAAAGTATGCAGAAACACTCTAAGATGCTCAGCATGATCTTCCCAATTTCGAGAATACACCAAAATATCATCAATGAAGACCACCACGAATCTATCCAAGAATTGAGAGAAGACCCGGTTCATAAGACTCATGAATACCGCCGGCGGGTTTGTGACTCCGAACGACATCACAAGATACTCATAGTGCCCGTATCTAGTCCTAAAAGCAGTCTTCTGTATATCCGCAGCCTTCACCTTGACTTGGTGATACCCAGAACGAAGATCCAACTTCGAGAAAACAGCAGCCCCACTCAACTGTTCAAACAAATCATCGATCCTGGGCAACGGATACCGATTCTTCATAGTAACTCTGTTCAGTTCCCGATAATCCATGCACAGTCAACGATCACCATCCTTCTTGTCGACAAAGAGGATCGGAGCACCCTAAGGCGAAACACTAGGTCTGATAAATCCCAAATCAAACAACTGCTGAATCTGCACCTTAAGCTCTACTAGCTCAACTAGTGCTATCCTGTAGGGACTCTTCGATATCGGCGCTATTCTAGGCTGAACATCAATACCGAATTTCACGTCCCTATCAGGGGGTAAGCCAGGCAACTCATCTGGAAAAATATCCAAGAAATCCCGAACTACTAGAGGCGCAGGCTTACAGCCTGAATGCAACTCCATCGCACAAACCTCCTGATCAACTGCAGCTCGGCAAAGGGAAGACTCCCCGGCATGGAACTCAAACTCTACACAATTTGGAATCCGGAACACAACTTTCTTGGCACGACAATCAATAATGGCATGAGTTTCACCCAACCAATCCATTCCAAGAATGACGTCAAACCCCAAATTCCCAATTACAATTAGATTGGCTTTGAACTCTATGCTACCAATAATCACGGGACACTGCCTGCACTCTCGGGAACAAATGACAACTCCACCACCTGTCACAATGTTCCAAGCCTCTGACATGTTACTGCACTCCAACTGATGGCGAGTGACAAATTGAGAGGAGACAAAAGAATGGGTTGGCCCAGAATCAAACAGAACATGAGCAGGAAAAGAGCACACAAGCACAACACCTAAGATAGAAAAACAGAAGAGACAAGAAAAAGAAGGGTTGAACAGGGGTGAGGAAAAACAAAATGCAGACGACAACAGAAAGAAATAAAGCAAGGGAAAAGGAGAAAAACAAAAAGAAACAACAAACAATAAAACAATAAAACAAAAGATATCTACAACCACACCCTCAGCTGACTCAGCATCTGCAGCAGTCAGGTTGAAAGCCTGATCTCTCCTCGGAACAGCGGTCCTCTGACCGACAATCTGACGCTGCGGGGGAAGCGGTGGTCTCACTCGACCACGAGCTGCGGCAACTGGCTGAACAGGATCCCTGGCTGGAGGAGCTAACCATGGGCAGTCCCGCACCGAATGATCAGCAACACCACATCCAAAATAGCGACGATTGGCACGTCGGCAATCCTTGCGTTCATGCCCTAGAAGCCGGCAAATTTCACAGAAACCAACTATCGGAGGACCCACAGAAGAGTAAGGAGCTGCCCTGACTGGAGGGACTAGAACTGCTCTCCGAATAGGCCCACCAGACGACCTAGCAACAGAGTGCGGAAGAGTCCGCTGATAAGAAGCCAATCCACCACGAGCCTGCTCCTGGGCCCTAGCTGCCTCAAGAGCCTCAGCATAGGTACGCAAGCGAAGAGAGACAAGCTGCACCTTGATGTCTTGCTCAAGCCCCAAAATGAACCTACGAGCCCTATCCTCTTCGTTCGCCACAAGAACGGCTGCGAAGCGGCTAAGTCTCGTAAATTCGGCTGCGTACTCGTCTACAGACCTGGAGCCCTATTTCAAGAAAGTCTTATGTTACAACATTGCATGAACAATATGTAACAATATTTCATTACTCGAAATAACGACCAACCTGCTTCAGGGCTAAGAATTGTTGCTCCTTCTCAACTCTGGTGCTGCTAGCAAAGAACTTTTCCAAGAAGCTCCTAGTGAAAATGGCCCAAGCGATCGATCTTTCGAGCCTTTCGGACTCGGACCTCCACCAGATATGAGCCAAGTCCACCAACTGGATGGTAACCACATCCACACGATCTGCATCTGCAACTCTAGCTGCCAAAAGCAGTTGCTCTGTCTGAATCAACCACTATTCAGCCACCAAAGGTGTCTCAGTGCCTGAAAACCTATTGGGATGTAACCTCATAAAGTCTGTGACTGTTTCCGAACGGGGTTGAAGAACATTCTGCCTAGGCACAACAGGCGAAGGAACTCGAGCGGCTTCCAAAACAACCATCACCAAATCACTATGGTTCTGCTGCTGATTAATCAAGTGCTCAAGCACAACAGTGATAGCCTCAATCGGGTCACCCTGCGACTAAGAGGTAGAACCCCTGCGAGCCATAATCTACACAAAACCAAAAACAGTTAGCATCCATATCAATGTTGATAATATTTGATTCATTTATGCATGCATGGTTGGTGAAATGTTGAGCATATCCCAGTTCGAGCCAAGCTTGTCTAATATATTGGGCAACTAATATATTAGCTAAACCTGGTGCTCTGATACCACTAAAAATCCTGTCACGCCCCTGCTTCCCAAAAGAGAATATGGAATACGGATACGCGATATAAGCCCAGCGAATGATTTTCATCATCCATAAGCTGTTCAAGAATCATCAGAGTCGGAAGCAAAAGAATCAACCACATACACATATGAGCCAAAATACCAACAAAAATACATGAAACCAAATATATAAATCTCAAATAGTCATGATCTGAATAAAACAAATATCTTGGATCACATTGTCCAAATATATGAATAAATCCAAGTCTCAAATACAATATTGTTCCAGTAAGCTACAAGAATAATAAAAATAAAATGCATCACTAATACTTCATGTCACGGATACCATCTGGAACATGTTCTCCAAAATCTGCAGTTCAACGAATGTAGAAAAGAGGGAAAGAGAAAAACAAGTAACCGTCAAATGCAAATTACGGGCTACTTATAAAGTAGGATATAAAAATATGGGGAAACTAACTAACAACATGGTATAAGTATGATGTCAACATAAACAACTAACATGACAAAATAAACAAGTGTAAATGGCATGAATCAAGTGTCAAGTGATCAAGTATCATGTAAACATGCATCAAGTGTCAAGTTTCATGCAATCATGTATTAAGTGTTAAGTATCAAGTAGTCAAGTATCAAGTAAGCATGTATCATGTTCAAGTATCATGTATCAAGTCTTGTAGTGATTACTATCTAGGTAGCACTTCATGCAGCCCACCTTACACGGTTGCTACAGCAAACAGTTTTGCTTTAGATTTCATAGTGGACCATAGAGGGCAGTATACTCGGGGACAAGTCAAGTAATCGAGCTCCAAGCTCCAAGTATCATGTATCATGTAAACATGTGTCAAGTTGTGCAAGTGGCAAGTATCGTGTCAAGCGTGCAAGTATCAAGTAATCACGTGCCAAGTATCATGTCCCAAGTAATCACGCAGGATCAGTGGATCCCCTTTTGAGTACACGTTTCTGAATTATCCACTATTAGATCTGTTCCTTAAACCCCGGCTTGGTTATTTATTATTAATGTCAAACAAGCATGTATATGTGCAAAATATATGAAGAATAATATGGCATGATCATGTGGCAAGTTCAAGTTGTAAGATAAACATGTACGAGTGCAAGATAATACATAAAAGAATAAAATAGACAAATCTCAAGTTCAGGACAGCAAGACCATACTGTGGTAAAATAGTGATTCCCAGTATTACAAGCATGCAAACCTGAATCCGTCGAAACTTCTAGAAAATAGATTCTCAATTGAATCCAGCGATTATAAATAAATCATATATTAATTCACAAAAACATTGCTCAAAATTGATTCGAATACAAAAAATAGGTTCAGCCAGAAATTAAGAAAACAAATTCAAGAACAGGAAAACAGCATGAAAACTCAATCAATAAATCCACGAAAAATCTGGAGTATTTCCCTATATGTTCAGTATCAAAATATAAAGTTTCAGAATTTTACAGTAAAATTAGATCAGTCATCAAAAATTGGGAAACATCAATATACGAGAGTTTGGCAAATCTGAAATTCCCAACACTGCTGTACGAAAACTATGATATCTCGCAACCAGTGAAACAAAATCCAATTCTGCCAAAGGGATATGAAAATAGATAAAATATACTAACTTTCATATTTTACAAATATTTTTCATACAGTAAAAGGAATTAGGGTCAAAATACGTTTCTTTACAGAACAGTGAGTAAAATACAGCAAGTATAATTTTCAGAAGCCAACATGAAATGACACATAAATCTCATCAATAAAATCCACCAAAATTCTAGGTAATCCCTAAATAGATAAAAAAACACTGACCAAAGTTTTGTATCAAAATAATATGTGTAGCATAGTTATTAAAATGATTTAGTCATCAAAAACATCAAGAAACGAAATCTGGAAAAGATCTATACCTCTGTAGTAAAACAGTCATAAGTCACTCATACGAAAATGAAATCTAGCAAGGTTAGAGGGGTTGGAAAATAGACGAAATTCTCTAAAACTCATATTTTATACCGAAATTAAAATACTGACTTCAAGACAGTCCAAAACAGCAAACAAAACAGATTAGCGACAAATTACAGATTTTTCCCCTTTAACAACAACTCAACATATATCATACAAAACTTGTTCAGAACACAACCAAACATGAAATCGAGTCTACCAAGTGTCCAAACATCATGAATTAGGGTATCTAGCATGTCCACACCAAGTATATCATATGAGTCTCAACCAAATCACGAATTCTCATAAAAGTCCCATATACATGATCAAATCCAGAATGGGTAAAACCTAAGTTATTTCATGTCCATATTGTGTCGTGAGGCAACTATAGTCAAGTTTTCACAATAGAGACAAAAACCATTAAACATAACACAAACAACAGTCGTCTCTAGACCCAACAACACTATAGGTGGTATTTTTGACTTGTATCAAACAAATGAATTGCAGTATACTTGCCTTAACCGAAGATAAAGAACGACAAAAACCAAGAGTAACTAGCAAAACCCACGAATGAAAATCCACGAATCAAAATCCACGAACTAATGAATCCAAGCAAACTTGAGCGAAAATCTCCACACGAATAAAACCTCCAAAAGAGAGATGATCCAAGAGGGAAATGATGACAATAGTGGCTTGCGGCCACAAGAGAGATCAATGCCGGAGGTGATGAGAGAGACTAGGGATTGTAGTATGGTGGTGTAGGAGATGGTTGGCCAATGGAAGATGGGCTGGAGTTAGGGTGTTGGCGTCGGGATGGTGCACAGGCCGGAAGGGGGGTCGGCGGCCTGGGTCGGGTTTGGGGGTGTGCGGCGCAAGCAGCGGCGAGAGAAGGGAGGCCGGGTTGAGGGAGGCTAGGGTTAGGGTTTGTGATTAGGGTTTAGGGTTAGGGTGATTAGAGATGTATTTATATAAGGGGATTAGGGTTAATGGGTAATTGGGTTGAGGGTAATTAGGAGTAGTAGTAGGATTTGTTTAATTGGGTTTTAATTTGGATACAATTTGTATAGGATAACAAATAGGATTGTGGATTAAATTTGGCTTTGGAAATCTTATTAGGGATCAACTATTGGATTGGGAATAGGATAACAACCAATCACCACCACACGCACCCAAGAATCAAAAATAAAGAGGACAAGAACTAAATGAAAGAAAGAACAAAATAATGAAGAACGAAATAAAAGAGAACCAATCCAACACAAAGAGCTCAAAATGAAATAAAAGTAATATATAATGAAAACAACTCCAACATACGGTTCAGAAAGAATACAAGAGAGAAAATACACCAAAACGAAAAATACACTAAAAAATACACAAAATGAAAAACAGGGTTACAGTAGGCTTAAAGTTTTTCCACTTTCGGAAGTTTCCAATCAACACCAATTTCTGTGTATAATGATTATTCAAAACAATGAGCAACTGCACATTTTTGAAAATTTCGACGATCCAAAGCCGAAGTTGATTTGGGTCGAAATGCGATGCAATTAGGATTCGGGCTAAAATTCGTCTATTTTCTGAAATTTCCAAAACATCACAAAGATTTTTGTAAAATGATAATTCGTTCATTTTTGTAAACTATGACCTTTCTAAATTCGGTGTTCTTTTTTGTGGAAATGTGCTGCATTCAGTACGCTGGAAAAAATTTGTGCGTTCGTGCATTTTTTGAAATTGGAAAATACCAATAACTTTTCTGTGCATTGATTATTCATAACAATGAACAAGTACTTCACTTATTTTCGAAAAACTCAGCCGTTCGAAGTTTAAAGTTGTTCCGAGTCTAAATGCGTTGCAATCAGGATGCGAACTCAACGTTGGCCGATTTTTGGACGTATCAAAAACTACACCAAATTTTGTGTACATTGAATGTCCACAATATCGTGTAAGGAGTTTTGATTTTTCATAAATTTTGTTAGTTTGTAGTTCAAAGTTGTTTCCTGTCAAAATGTAATGAAAACACAGTGTAGGCTTAAAGTTTGTCCACTTTCTGAAGTTTCCAGTCAACACCAATTTTTGAGTACAATGATTATTCAGAACAACGAACAACTGCACATATTTTTGAAAATTTCGACGGTCCAAAGCCAAAGTTGTTTTGGGTCGAAATGTGATGCAATTAGGATTCGGGCTAAAATTCGTCCATTTTCTAAAATTTCCATAACATCACAAAGATTTTTGTAAAATGATTATTCATTAATTTTTACAAACTATGACCTTTTTAAATTTGGAGTTCTTTTATGTGAAAATGTGCTGCATTCAGGACGCTGGCAAAAGTTCGTGCGTTCGTGCATTTTTTGAAATTTGAAAACCCTAATAACTTTTCTGTGCATTGATTATTCATAACAACGAACTAGCACTTCACTTACTTTCAAAAAATTCAGTCGATCGAAGTTTAAAGTTGTTCCGAGTCTAAATGTGTTGCAATCAGGATGCGAACTCAACGTTCGTCTATTTTTGGACGTATCAAAACCACACCAAATTTTGTGTACATTGAATGTTCATAATATCGTGTAACGAGTTTTGAATTTTCGTAATTTTCTTAGTTCGTATTTCGAAGTTGTTTCCTGCCGAATTGTAATGAAAACACGGTGTAGGCTTAAAGTTTGTCCACGTTCTGAAGTTTCCGATCAACACCAATTTTTGTGTACAATGATTATTCATAACAACGAGCAACTGCACATATTTTTAAAATTTTCGACAGTGCAAAGCCGAAGTTGTTTTGGGTCGAAATATGATGCAATAAGGATTCGGGCTAAAATTCGTCCATTTTCTGAAATTTCAAAAACCACACAAATATTTTTTTAAAATGATTATTCGTACATTTTTGTAAACTATGAACTTTCTTAATTCGGAGTTCTTTTTTGTGAAAATGTGCTGCATTCAGGACGCTACAAAAAGTTCGTGCATTCGTACATTTTTTGAAATTGGAAAACCCCAATAACTTTTCTATGCATTGATTATTCATAACGACGAACAAGTACTTCACTTATTTTCGAAAAATTCAATCGTTCGAAGTTTAAAGTTGTTCCGAGTCTAAATGTGCTGCAATCAGGATGTGAACTCAACGTTGGTCAATATTTAGACGTCTTAAAACCACACCAAATTTTCTGCACATTGAATGTGCATAATATCGTGGAACGAGTTTTGATTTTTCGTAAATTTTGATAGTTCGTAGTTCGAAGTTGTTTCTTGTCGAATTGTAAGGAAAACACGGTGTAGGCTTCAAGTTTGTCCACTTTCTGAAGTTTCCGATCAACACCAATTTTTGTGTACAATGATTATTCATAACAACGAGCAACTGCACATATTTTTGAAAATTTCGACCGTCCAAAGACAAAGTTGTTTTGGGTCGAAATGTGACGCAATCAAGATTCGGGCTAAAATTCGTCCATTGTCTGAAATTTCCAAAACATCACAAAGATTTTTGTAAATTGATAATTCGTTATTTTTTGTAAACTATGACAGTCACGCCCTGCTTCCCAAAAATGCGTAATATGAACACGTAACATTGGCCCAGCGAATAATTTTCATAATCCATAAGCTGTTCAGGAATCTTTACAACATCTCACAAAATAATCAGAGTTGGAAGCAAGAGAATCAACCACACATGCATAATTGAAATAAGATACCAATAGAAATTTACTTGAAACAAAAAATATATAAATTTCAAATAAATCAGAATCTCAAATACAAAATAAATATCCAAGTAATCAAGTACATTTTATTCAAATCAAGCAATACATAATAATAATCATAAAGAAGAAAATCCAGCACAAATACATCATCTCGCCAATATCATCTGGCAGCCGAACATCCTGATCTGCAATTAGTAAATTGCAAGAGAAGGAAAGAAGAAAATAAGTACCCGTCAATTGCAAGTTACGGGCCACTTATAATGTAGGATACTATCACATAGGGAAAACTAAACAAATCTAAATAATAGCAGAAACAAATATAGCATGGTATAGCAAAATCAACTAGTATGGTATACTAACATGTGTCAAGTGTCGAAGTCAAAAAAGAAGAAGCATGCAGATAGATATACAGATAGTGTCAAATAATGGTGTCAAGTGATAATGTCAGACAGATAACAGGTAAGAAAATAATCAGATAACAGATAGCCAGATACATATAACAGATTCAGATTCAGATTCAGATACAGATACAGATACAAATGTCATGTTCTTATAAGTCGTGTGTGATTACTATCTAGGTAGCACTTCATGCGCCCCAAAAACATAACATATGGTTGCTACAGCAACAATTTTGCTTTAGATTTCGTAGGGGATCATATAGGGCCGTGTACTTAGGGTTCAGACAGACAGATATCCGATAACAGATCCTGACAGACAGATAACAGACGATCATGCAACAAATAGGACTAAGTCCCCTCCAAGTACACCCTCCCGTAGGAAGTATGTAGTTGGGTAACAGATGGGGATCACGGGCCCCCTTCTGAGTACACCCTCTAATAAGGAAGTATGTAGTCAGGAATCAGATAATCAAAATCTTGCATGATCTCATAACCGATAACAAATAATCAGATGGGAAACACGAGCCCCCTTCTAAGTACACATTTCTATGCTTTCCCACTAGCAGATCTTTCCCATAAACCCTGGCTTTGTTACTTTTATTGTGGTCATCAAACAGACATGAATGTGCACGAAATAGTCTCAAACTAACATGGTATAATCAGTATTAGGTTCATGGAAACAAATAAATATGCATAGATAATATACAGTCACATAAACGAGCAAAATAGTGTATGTTCATATTTAGGACAGAAAGACAGTACAGTACTAAAAAAGTGAATCTCGTCACTACAGAAGTGTAAATCTGGATTTGTTGATGAATCTGGAAAATAGACATCCACACAAATCCAGCGAATATAAATAAGTCATATCATATTTCACAAAATCATAACTTAAAACTGATTTGAATCCAGAAAAACACGTTCAGTCAGAACTCAGTAAAACAAATACTCAGTCAGAAAAACAGCATTAAAAATCCTCAATTAAATCCCGAAAAAATCTAGGTATTTCCCAATATGTCTAGAATCAAAATATAAAGTTTCATAATATTCCAGTAAAATTAGTTCAGTCATCAAAAATAAGAAAACATCAAGAAACGATAGTTTGGCAAATCTGGAATTCCTAACACTGCTGTATGAAAACTGAAATATCTCGCAAGCAGTGAAACGAAATCCAAATCCACCAAAGGGAGATGAAAATAGACAAAATTATTTAACTTTCATATTTCACAAATATTTTTCATACAGTAACAGGAAATAGGGTAAAAATACAATTCTTTATGAAACAGCAAGTAAAATCCAGCAAGTATAACTTTTCTAAACAAGCATGAAACGACATATAAACTCATCAATAAAAACCACCTAAATTCTGGGTAATCCCTAAGTAGATATAAAACACTGACCAATGTTTTAGATCAAAATAATATGTGTAACACAAGTATCGAAATAGTTTAGTCATCAAAATTATCAAGAAACAAAATCTGGAAATAGGATACACCTTTGTAGTAAAACAGTCATAACTCACACATACGAACACGAAATTGAGCAAGGCCAGAGGGGTTGGAAAGAAGACGAAATCCTCTACAAGTCATGTTTTATACTGAAATTAAGATACTGACCTTAATATGGTCTAAATTACTGATCAAGAAAATACAGAATTTTCTCAAAAACCAAAATCAATATAGATCCAACGAAACTTGATCGAAACATGAATTACAGTCTACTAAGTGTACAAACAACTTGAAATAGGGTATATAACATATTCACAACCAGTATATCAAATGGATCTCACAAGCACACAAGTTCTCATAATTGTTTCACATATACATCATATCAAGACGGACAAGACCTAAGTTGTTCATGTCAAATTTTGTGTCGTGGGACAACTATGGTCAAATAGCACAATAGAGACAAAACCCATTAAACAAAATACACACTCGAGTTGCCTCTAGAACCCAACTACACTATAAATGGTATTTTTGACTTGTATCATACAAAGAAATTTGAGTACAAGTTACTTGTTGAGAGACGACGATAAAAACGAAGCAAGAACAAGAATAACGGGAACAAGTTTCAGGTACGAACACAACGAACGGATCGAATGAATACACGAACAAATTATGAACACACGATCAACGAATGGATACCACATGAACACAAAGCACGGATCTCGATGTCGATCAAGATCAAGATGATCAAACAACGATCGGGCGGATCGGCACGGATGAGATCAAGATCAAGATCAACAAGATCGAACGGTCCAGATCAAGGTGATGATGAAGTTGACAATGATCATGATCGAACGGCCAAGATCAACCTGATGGTGACGATCAAGGTGATGGTGATCAAACAGATCTGATGGCCCAAATCCAAGGCCATGATCAAGATGTGATCAAGATAAGATCAAGTTAATCCAACGGTTAGATCAAGAGATCGAGATGATCGACGATCGGACGGTCACGATCCAAGTGATCAAGATTGGACGGCCACGGTTCAAAAGATCAAAACTCCATGATCAAGACTTAGATCAAACCGCACACCCAAGCTTGGCTGACTGCGACTAGTTTGCAACGGTGGCGAGGTGGCGTGATGGCGGACGGCGGAAGGCAGGCCAGGGGACACGGCGGTGGTGGACGGCAGGGGGACTGCTGCAGGGCTGGCTGGCTGGTCGGCACGGCGCTGAGGGCCACCGGTGTTAGCATGGCATCGTTGGTGATGCACGGGCTGTGCGCTGCTGCCGCTGGACTACGAAGGCACCGCGGTGGCTGCGGTCGACCAGGGGGCAGGGGACGCGACTGGAGCTGTGTTGCCTGAGGTTGCTGCTGACGGCATGCCGGAAGGAGGAGCAGTCAGAGGGCACAGGGCGAGACGAAGAGCACAGGGAGGAGAGAGGCGGAGGGCTGCAATCGCGGTTGTTGTGGTCGCGACGAACAGGGAGGGCGAGAGAAGGCGGGGAGATGCAGGTGGGGAGACGATGGGTTGAAGAGGATGTCGGAGAGGGAAGGTGATGGGAGAGGAGGATCGGGAGGGAGATATGAATGGGATGGTTTGAGGTGCAAAGGTAGGGAAAGGGAGATGAAGCGGCGGGGAGTTGATGGATGAACAGGTGAATATGGGTGATATATATATGGGTGAATTTATTTTATGGTTAAAGTGTATTACGGGTATGGGCATGAGATGAAAACAAGGTTGGGTAGTATAAGTTTCGGGAGGGTTTAAGCCTTAACGGGTATTGGGTTATCAACAGATGGGTAGTTGAATTTTAAATGAATAGGGAAAAGGTTAGGGTTAATTGGGTTTGGGTATATTTAATTAGAATATGATATAATGGGTTTAGGAAAATACAATAACCTATAAAATATACAATTAGGATTTTATACTAATAATAATAATAATAATAATAATAACAATAACAATGATAATATTAGGATTAAAACAACAGTAATAATAAGAGTAATAATAACAATAAAAATACGAATTGTGTTTCAATATAAAAATCATAGAAAATATTTACAAATAAAGTCATTGATCGAAAACAGATTTTAATAAAAAATCCAAAAATACATTTTGATAAAAGAATTTGAAAACCCAAAAAAAATAATTTGCAAAATTTTTTTAAATACAGAAAATACACAAAAATACGTTTTTAGGAAAACAGGGGTTACAAATCCTACCCACCTTACAACAAAATTTCGTCCTTGAAATTTGCTTAGGCGGTACATAGGACAGGTCAAAAGCGAACTGGGGGAGGGTAACAAAGCAGAGGGCTAAAAGGGAAGGAACAAAGCAGGGGCAATACCAGAAAAAGAAGAAAGGGGATAACAATGAGGTCAAATGGAATGCAATGAAAGGAAATAAACATTATCAAAAGGAAAGAAACAGCACAAAATAACAAAGAAAGATAGGGAGTAGGCAAAAGAACTGCAATCAAAGAGAGAAAAGACAAGGAAGGATTGAACCAAACAATGATTGGGTGCATGATGGCTAAATGGAATGCAAGATGGAAGTAACCGGTATAAAAAATGAAGAAGAACACCACAAGACTTGCAAGATAACAAAGCAAGGAGATGAAAAAATAGATATGGCTGGAATTGAAGAAAGGATGAACAAGAAAGAGATGAACCAAGCAAATGAGTCAACGGATGAGGACAAATACAAGGAATGGAACAAAATAAACAATACAATGGAGGAGAAGTAACAAGGGGATCCTGAGACCTGTGGGTTATAGGCCCACGACGCTTCCGCTGTGCTACTCTGATCGGGAAGACTCTGCCAATAGCATCCAGCGATGCCAACTGACGGACCAAGAAAAAATAAAAAGAATGGATGGCACCAAAATCAGAAGGATATGGTTATGAAAAGAATGAATTCATACTCAACAAGAAAT
Organism: Hemerocallis citrina; assembly: GCA_017893485.1. Classification (NCBI taxonomy): domain Eukaryota; kingdom Viridiplantae; phylum Streptophyta; class Magnoliopsida; order Asparagales; family Asphodelaceae; genus Hemerocallis; species Hemerocallis citrina. The sequence goes on along the minus strand of CM030367.1, from coordinate 60,399,598 downwards.
CAATCAAAGAGAACGACTGAAAAAATCGGAAAATCAAGGAATCAAGGGATTGAATAAGAAGGGATAAGAAAGAATGGAATAATATCCAGATCAATGTTGATTATGATTCATTTATGCATGCATGGTTGGTGAAATGTTGAGCCGATCCCAGTACGTGCCAAGCTTGTCTAATATATCAGTAAAACTAATACATTAGCCAAACCTGGCATTGATACCACTAAAAACCCTGTCCGCTTCCCAAAAATACGGAATACGAGCACGTAACATTTGCCCAACGAATGATTTTTATTATCCATAAGATGTTCAGGAATATCACGCCCCGCTTCCCAAAAAGGAATACGGAATACGGGTACGTAACGAAAGCCCAGCAAATGATTATCATCATCCTTAAGCTGTTTCAGAATCTTTGCAACACATCACAGAATTTATCAGAGTCGGAAGCAAAAGGCACAACTAACATGCAACATTGAAATAAATTTACCAACAGAAATTTACTTGAATCCAAATACAATATTCTCAAATAAATCAGAGTCTAGAGAAAAACAAATTTCCTGGGTCACATCGCCCAAATACAAATAATATCCAAATAACCAAATACACTTATTCATTGTTCAAGTAACAACTAATAAAAAGAGGAAAACAAAAATTCCCAACTTAATACATCCTTTCGCCATTACCTTCAAGTAGTTGACCAACCTGATCTGCAATAAGTAAATTTGCAGGAAAAGGAGAAAAGAAGAAAACAAGTACCCGTCAATTGCAAGTCGCGGGTCACAAATAATGTAGGATACAAGCACATGGGGAAAACTAAACAGATCTAACTAATAGTAGAATCAGACCTAACATGGTATGCTAACATAAGTCAAGTGTTTAAATGTCAAGTGTTAAGCAAACAGATATACAGATAGAGTTAAGTAAGGGTGCCACATGGTAGTGTCAGACAATTAACAGATAATCAAGTAATCAGATAATCAGATATTCAGATAACAGATTTCTACATAACAGATTCAGATTCAGATTCAGATTTTATTAAGTCTTGTGTGATTACTATATAGGTAGCACTTCATGCAGCCTACCTACATGGTTGCTACAACACAACAGTTTCGCTTGTAGATTTCGTAGGGGATCATATAGGACAGTGTACTTAGGGTCAGACAGATATCAGATAACAGACAGATAGAACCTACTGGTTCTCTTCTTCTCTACACCTTCCTATAAGAAGTAATGTAGACAGGGTCAGACAGATAGATAGAACCTAGTGATTCTCTTCTACTCTACATCTTCTTATATAAGAAGCAGTGTAGACAGGGTCAGAAACAGATAATCATATGGAAAACACGGCCCCCTTCTAAGTACACATTTCTATGCTTTCCCACTACTAGATCTTTCCCATAAACCCCGGCTTGGTTACTTTTATTATGGTTATCAAACAGACATGAATGTGTGCAAAATAGTGTCAAATTAACATGATATAATCAGGTTCAGGTTCAGGGAATCAAATCAGCAAGTATAGATAATATAGAGTCACATAAACGAGCACAAAAGTGTATGTTCATAATCAGGACAGCAAGACCAACCAGTACTAAAACAGAGATTCTGAACTCTACAGAAATGCAAACCTAGATCCGTCGAAGGATATGGAAACTAGACATCCACACGAATCCAACGCATATAAATAAGTCACATACTAGTTCACAACAACACAGCTCAAAACTGATTTGAATACAGAATTTAGGTTCAGCCAGAAATCAGGAAAACAACTTCAAGAACAAGAAAACAGTATGAAAACACATCAAATAAATCCACGAAAAAATCTGGGGTATTCTCCTATAAGTCTAGAGTCAAAATAACAAGTTTCATAATATTCCAGTAAGTATAGATCAGTCATCAAAAATACCAAAGCATCATGAAAACAGAGTTTAACGAATCTGGAAATCTCAACACTACTGTACGAAAACTAGGATATCTCGCAATTAGTTAATCGAAATCCAATTCCGCCAAAGGGATACGAAAATAGATAGAATTTACTAACTTTCATATTTTACAAAGAATTTTCATACAGTATAGGGAAGTATAGTGCAAACAGAGTTCTTTACTGAACAGCGCGCAATTTACAGCATAAGTAGATTTTAGAAAAGAATATGAAACACCATACAAAACTTTTCTTTAAAATTCCTCAAAAATCTGGGTAGTCCCTAATGTCATAAGGAAACACTGACCAAAATATTAGATCAAGATATTATGTATAGAATAGTTCTTGAAAATAATTTGTTAACAAAATTGACTCAAATCAGAATCTAGAATCTATCGACACGTCTATACCAAAACCATCATAACTCAGTCATACGAAATCCAAATCAAGTAAAACCAATGGGGTTTGAAAATAGACAAAATTATCTAAAAACCATCTTTAATTTTGAAGTTGAGATTCAGACAGTAGCATGGACGAAAACAGCAATCAAAACAGAACAAACTGCAAAATACAGATTTCACACCTCTAATAAAAAACATCATAACTTCATGAATATTGATCCAAACACAAACAAACTTGAAATACAACCTACCAAACATCTAAGCATCATATTTTAGGGTTTCTAACATATCCACACCTATTATTTTTACATGGGCATTCAATCAAACACAACTCATGCAATAATCACATACATGCATCAAAATCAAGTTTTGGGCATAACCTATGTTATTATCCTATCAAGCTTGGTGTCATAAGTTATCTATGGCCAAATTAACAATAGAGACAAAACCCATCAAGAAAAATACAATTTTTGGTTGTCTCTAGACCCAACTACACTATATGTGAACTTTTTGACTTGTATCAACTGAAGGAATTGTAATACAAGTTACTTGCCTCTTTATGAAGATGAACGCGAAGAAATTAGTCCTAGCAACAAAACCCATGAGCGAAATTCTCTCCAAACGCAAATCCAAGCAAGCCCACGAACAAAAACGCCCTCACGAACAATCTCCTTAATGCGACGAGCGAAGGGGAGAATACCCACTTCAAGGAACACAAAGAGAAGGGTTTTGTGATGATTTTGATGTGGATGGTGGTCTTGGTGGTTCCGGCCAACAAGGGAAGTGGATGGAGTTGTAGGGTTTGATGTATGGTGTTGTATATGGTGGAGTAGGGTTTGATGGTGGTCGGATTTGTAATGGAGGGAGGGGCCGGTTGTAGGGGAAAAATGCAGGCCGGGATTGGAGGAGAGGTGCAGCCGGATGCTAATTAGGGAGAGGAGGCCGAATGTGTTTTAGGAGAGGGAGAGAGAGAATAGGATTAGGGTTAGGGTTTATTAGGATTAGGGTATTATATATGGGGTTTAAATGTGGGTTATTGGGTTGTGGGTATTAGTATGTAGTAATAGGTACACAAATGGGTAATGGGTATTGGGTAGATTTCAAATAGGGATACAATTTATAGGGAATTCTATGGCTCCTAAAAATCTCATTAGGGGTCAAAAATCATAGGTTTGGAAAATCACCACCAAAATACCATCACATCACCAAAATAAATAATAATAATGAACAAGGCCAAGAAAATGAGAAAAAGAACCCAAAATGGTGAAAACGAACAATACGGCGAACAAACGACACTAGGAGCTCAAAAGAAAAGAAAAAGAATATATATTGTAAATAAATCCAATACACGGTTCCGAAAAAATTCAAGAGATATAAAAATACACAAAAATGAAAAATACACTCCAAAATACATAAAATAAAAATAGGGGTTACAAGGAATCTTTACAACATCTCACAAAATAATCAGAGTCGGAAGCAAGAGAATCAACCACACATGCATAAATGAAATAAGATACCAACAGAAATTTACTTGAAACCAAAAATATAAAAATCTCAAATAAATCAGAATCTAGACAAGTTAATAATATCTTGGGTCACATCGCCCAAATACAAAATAAATATCCAAGTAATCAAGTACATTTTATTTAAATCAAGCAATAAATAATAATAATCATAAAGAAAAAATCCAGCACTAATACATCATCTCGCCAATATCATCTGGCAGCCGACCATCTTGATCTGCAATTAGTAAATTGCAAGTGAAGGAAAGAAAAAAACAAGTACCCGTCAATTGCAAGTTACGGGCCACTTATAATGTAGGATACAAGCACATAGGGAAAACTAAACAAATCTAAATAATAGCAGAAATGCTAGAAACAGATATAGCAAGGTATAGCAAAATCAACTAGCATGGTATACTAACATGTGTCAAGTGTCGAAGTAAAAAAAAAAGCATGCAGACAGATATACAGATAGTGTCAAATAATAGTGTCGAGTGATAATGTCAGACAGATAACAGGTAATCAAATAATCAGATAACAGATAGCCAGATACATATAACAGATTCAGATTCAGATTTAGATAGAGATACTGATACGGATACAGATGTCATGTTCTTATAAATCTCGTGTGATTACTATCTAGGCAGCACTTCATGCGCCCCAAAACATAACACATGGTTGCTACAGAAAACAATTTCGCTTTAGATTTCGTAGGGGATCATATAAGGTCATGTACTCTGGGTTCAGGCAGACAGATATCAGATAACAGATCCAGACGATCATGCAACAGATAGGACTAAGTCCCCTCCAAGTACACCTTCTCGTAGGAAATATGTAGTTGCGTAACAGATGAGGATCATGGGCCCCCTTCTGAGTACACCCTCTTATAAGGAAGTATGTAATCAGGAATCAGATAATCAAAATCTTGCATGATAACATAACAGATAACAGATAATCAGATGGGAAACATGGGCCCCCTTCTAAGTACACATTTCTATACTTTCTCACTACTAGATCTTTCCCATAAACCCCGGCTTTGTTACTTTTATTATGGTCATCAAACAGGCATGAATGTGTACGAAATGGTGTCATACTAACATGGTATAATCAGTATTACGTTCAAAAAAACAAATAAACATGCATAGATAATATACAGTCACATAAACGAGCAAAATAGTGTATGTTCATATTCAAGACAGCAAGACAGTACAATACTAAAACAGTAAATCTCGTCGCTACAGAAATGAAAATCTGGATCTGTCGAAGAATCTGGAAAATAGACATCCGCATGAATCCAGCGAATATAAATAAGTCATATCGTATTTCACAAAATCATAACTCAAAACTGATTTGAATCCAGAAAAACACGTTCAGTCAGAAATCAGTAAAACAAATTCTCAGTCAAAAAAACAGCATTAAAACTCCTCAATTAAATCCCGAAAAAATCTGGGATATTCCCCAATATGTCTAGAATCAAAATTTAAAGTTTCATAATATTCCAGTAAAATTAGTTCAGTCATCAAAAATAAGAAAATATCAAGAAACGATAGTTCGGCAAATCTGGAATTTCCAACACTGCTGTATGAAAACTGAAATATCTCGTAAACCGTGAAACGAAATCCAAATCTGCCAAAGGAAAATGAAAATAGACAAAATAATTTAACTTTCATATTTCACAAACATTTTTCATACAGTAAAAGGAAATAGGGTAAAAATACAATTATTTATGAAACAACGAGTAAAATCTAGGAAGTATAACTTTTATAAATAAGTATGAAACGACATATAAAATCATCAATAAAATCCACCAAAATTATGGGTAATTTCTAAGTAGATATAGAAACATTGACCAAAGTTTCAGATCAAAATAATATGTGTAGCACAAGTATCGAAATAGTTTAGTCATCAAAATTATCAAGAAACGAAATCTGAAAATATGGTACACCTCTGTAGTAAAATAGTCATAACTCACACATACGAACACGAAATTGAGCAAGGTCAGAGGGGTTGGAAAGAAGACAAAATCCTCTACAAATCATGTTTTATCCTGAAATTAAGATACTGACCTTAATATGGTCTAAATTACTGATCAAGACAGATTATTGGCAAAATACAGAATTTTCTCAAAAACAAAAATCAACATAAATCCAACGAAACTTGATCGAAACATAACTAAACATGAATAAGAATCTACTAAGTGTCCAAACAACATGAAATAGGGTATATAACATATTCACAACCAGTATATCAAATGGATCTGACAAGCACACAAGTTCTCATAATTGTTTCATATATACATCATATCAAGACGGGCAAGACCTAAGTTGTTCATGTCAAATTTTGTGTCGTGAGGCAACTATGGTCAAATAGCATAATAGAGACAAAACCCATTAAACAAAATACATACTCGAGTTGCCTCTAGAACCCAACTATACTATAAGTGGTATTTTTGACTTGTATCATACAAAGGAATTTGAGTACAAGTTACTTGCCTGAGAGACGACGATAAAAACAAAGCAAGAACAAGAATACCGGGAACAGGTTCCGGGCACGAACACAACGAATGGATCGAATGAATACACGAACACACGTTCAACGAACGGATACCATCATGAACACAAAGCACGGATCTCGATGTCGATCAAGATCAAGATGATCAAACAATGATCGGGCGGATCGGCACGGATGAGATCAAGATCAACAAGATCAGACGGTCCAGATCAAGGTGATGATGAAGTTGACAATGATCGCCATCGAACGGCCAAGATCAACCTGATGGTGACGATCAAGATGATGGTGATCAAACAGATCCGATGGCCCAAATCCAAGGCCATGATCAAGATGTGATCAAGAAAAGATCAAGTGAATCCAACGGTTAGATCAAGAGATCGTAATGATCGACGATCAGACGGTCACGATCCAAGTGATCAAGATCGGACGGCCAAGGTTCAAAAGATCAAAACTCCATGATCAAGACTTAGATCAAACTGCACACCTAAGCTTGGTTGACAGCGACTAGTTTTGCAACGATGGCGAGGCGGTGTGATGGCAGACGGCGGATGGCAGACGGCAAAAGGCAGGCCAGGGGACACGGCGGCTGTGGATGGCAGGGGGACTGCCGCAGGGCTGGCTGGCTGGTCGGCACGGCGCTGAGGGCCACCGGCGTTAGGGCAGCGTCGTTGGTGATGCACGAGCTACGCGCTGCTGTCGCTGGACTGCGAAGGCACCGCAGGTGGCTACAGTCGACCAGGGGGCAGGGGACACGACCGGAGCTATGTTGCTTGAGGTTGCTACTGACGGCGGACCGGAGGGAGGAGCAGTCGGAGGGCATAGGGCGAGATGAAGAGCACGGCGAGGAGAGAGGCAGAGGGCTGCTGTCGCAGCTGTTGTGGTCGCGATGAACAGGGAAGGCGAGAGAAGGCGGGGAGATGCAGGTGGGGAGACGATGGGTTGAAGAGGATGTCGGAGAGGGAAGGTGATGGGAGAGGACGATCGGGAGGGAGATATGAACGGGATGGGTTAAGGTGCAGAGGTAGGGAAAGGGAGATGAAGCGGTGGGGAGTTGATGAATGAATAGGGGAATATGGGTGATATATATATGGGTGAAGTTATTTTAGGGTTAAAGTGTATTACGGGTATGGGCATGAGATGAAAACAGGGTTGGGTAGTATAAGTTTCGGGTGGGTTTAAGCCTTAACGGGTATTGGGTTATCAACAGATGGGTAGTTGGATTTTAAATGAATGAGGAAAAGGGTTGAGTTAATTGGGTTTGGGATTATTTAATTAGAATATGATATAATGGGTTTAGGAAAATACAATAACCAATAAAATATACAATTAGGATTTTATACTAATAATAATAAAAAAAAATAATAACAATAACAATAACAATAATAATATTAGGATTAAAACAACTGTAATAATAAGGGTAATAATAACAATAAAAATACGAATTGTGTTTCAATATAAAAATCATAGAAAATATTTACAAATAAAGTCATTGATCAAAAACAGATTTAAATAGAAAATCCAAAAATACATTTTGATAAAAGAATTTGATAATTGAAAAAAAAAATAATTTGCGAAATTTTTTTAAAAACAGAAAATACACAAAAATAAATTTTTAAGAAAACAGGGGTTACAAATCCTAACCACCTTACAACAAAATTTCGTCCTCAAAATTTGCTTATGCGGTACATAGGACAGGGCAAAAGCAAACTGGGGGAGCGTAACAAAGCAGAGGGCTAAAGGGGAGAGAACAAAGCAGGGGCAATACCAGAAAAAGAAGAAAGGAGATAACAATGAGGTCAAATGGAATGCAATGAAAGGGAATAAACAGTATCAAAAGGAAAGAAACACCACAAGATAACAAAGAAAGATAGAGAGTAGGCAGAAGAACTGCAATCAAAGAGAGAAAAGACAAGGAAGGATTGAACCAAACAATGATTGGGTGCGTGATGGCAAAATGGAATGTAAGACGGAAGTAACCGGTATCAAAAATGAAGAAGAATACCACACGACTTGCAAGATAATAAAGCAAGGAGATGAAGAAATAGATATGGCTGGAATCGAAGAAAGGATGGAAAAGAAAGAGATGAACCAAGCAAATGAGTCAACGGATGAGGACAAATGCAAGGAATGAAACAAAAAAATAATACAAGGGAGGAGAAGCAATAAGAGGATACTGGGACCTGTGGGTTATGGGCCCACGACGCTTTCGCTGCGCCCCTCTGATCGGGAAGACTCTGCCAATAACATCCAGCGATGCCGACTGACGGACCAAGCAAAAATAAAAAGAATGGATGGCACCAAAATCAGAAGGATATGGGTATGAAAAGAATGAATTCACACCCAATAAGAAATCAATTAAAGAGAACGACTGAAAAAGACGGAAAATCAAGGAATCAAAGGAGTGAATAAGAAGGGATCAAAAAGAATGGAATAAGACTAATATCCAGATCAATGTTGATTATGATTCGTTTATGCATGCATAGTTGGTGAAATGTTGAGCCGATCCCAGTACGAGCCAAGCTTGTCTAATATATCAGTAAAATTAATACATTAGCCAAACCTGGGCTCTGATACCACTAAAAATCCTGTCACCCTCTGCTTTCCAAAAATGCAGAATACGAGCACGTAACATTGGCCTAGCGAATGATTTTCATCATCCATAAGCTGTTCAGGAATCTTTACAACATCTCACAAAATAATCAGAGTCGGAAGTAAGAGAATCAACCACACATGCATAATTGAAACAAGATACCAACAGAAATTTACTTGAAACCAAAAATATATAAATCTCAAAGTTTGCTTTCCCTTTAGCCATCTGCTTTATTTGAGAATATTATATTTTGTTTCAAGTAAATTATGTTGGTATATTGATTCAATTATACATGTGTGATTGACTTTTCTGGCTTCCAGCTCTGATTATTTTGTGAGATGTTGTAAAGATTCCTGAACAACATATGGATGATGAAAATCATTCACTGGGCTTAGTCACGTATCCGTATTCTTTATTCTCTTTCGGGAAGCGGGGCGTGACAGGGTTTTTAGTAAAGATTATGCATGCCTGGTGTATTTTGTTTCAATTATGCATGCCTGGTTGTATCTTATGCTTTCGACTCTGATTATCTTGTGAAATGTTGTAAAAATTCTTGAACAGCTTATGGATGATGAAAATCATTCACTGGGCTTTTGTTACGTGCTCGCATCCCGTATTTTTTTAGGAAGCGGGGCGTGACAGGGTTTTTAGTGGTATCAGAGTCCAGGTTTGGCTAATGTATTAGTTTTACTGATATATTAGACAAGCTTGGCTCGTATTGGGATCGGCTCAATATTTTACCAACCATGCATGCATAAATGAATCATAATCAACATTGATCTGGATATTAGTCTTATTCCATTCTTTTTGATCCCTTCTTATTCACTCATTTGATTCCTTGATTTTCCGTCTTTTTTAGTCGTTCTCTTTGATTGATTTCTTGTTGGGTATGAATTCATTCTTTTCATACCCATGTCCTTCTAATTTTGGTATTATCCATTCTTTTTATTTTTGCTTGGTCCGTCAGTCGGCATCGCTGGATGCTATTGGCAGAGTCATACCGATCAGAGTGGTGCAGCAGAAGCGTGTGGGCCCATAACCCACAGGTGCCAGGATCCTCTTGTTGCTTTTCCTCCCTTGTATTGTTTGTTTTGTTCCATTCCTTGCATTATCTTCTTCCATTGACTCATTGCTTGGTTCATCTTTTCCTTGTCCATCCTTTCTTCGATTCCAGCTCTATCTATTTTTCATCTCTTTGCTTTATTATCTTGTCAGTCTTGTGTTGTTTCTTATTCATTTTTGGTACCGTTTACTTCTTTTCTTGCATTCCATTTGACCTCATTGTTATCCACTTCCTTCTTTTCCTGGTGTTGCTTCTGCTTTGTTCCTTCCCCATTAGCCCTCTGCTTTGTTGCCCTTTTCCAGTTTGTTTTTGCCTTGTCCTATGTACCGCCTAAGCAAATTTCGAGGATGAAATTTTGTTGTAAGGTGGGTAGGATTTGTAACCCCTGTTTCCCCAAAATTGTATTTTTGTGTAATTTTTGTATTAAAAATTTTTCCCAAATTATTTTTCTGTTTTCAAATTTTTTTGTCAAGATGTATTCTTGACCCCTCTATTAAAATCTAATTTTTAGATCAATAGTTTTATTGTAACTATTTTATATGAATTTTACTAATACAAATCTTATTTTTGATATTGTTATCTTGGCCTCTATTATTATACTACTACTGTTATTATTGGTACTTTTATTATTTTTATCAGTTTTCTTTCTTTTTTATTGTTCTCCGTATTATTATTATTACTGTTATTTTTGATACTGTTATTATTATTATTGTTATTGTTTTATTATTATTATTAGTATTTCTATAAAATTTGAATTGTATATTTTTATTGGTGATTTTATTTTTCCAAATACCCAAAACCTATTTTTATTTTATTGGATTTTTTTTAGACCCTATAACCATTTAACTCACCCATTACCCATTATTATATCCTAATGCCCATTTACTTATCCCTAAACTACCTAACCCAGTTACATACCCAAACCCGTATGCCAACCCGTTACCCACTCTTTCCCCTAACCCTACTCCACTGCATATATTAAACCCACATAACCTTACCTGTTCATCTTCCTCTCTAAGCCCCAGCCGCCTCTTAAACCCTCTCTCCCAACCCCGCTCATCCCTTTCCCCTGCACGTCGTCCACCCTCCTATCGCACCGCCTGACTGCAGCCAGGGCGACAGCGACGTGCCGCCCTCCATTCCGTGCTCTTTGTCTCTCATTCCTCATCCTCCTGCTCTCCCGCCTCGTGCCACCGTCCCTCCTGTGCTCCTCCTGAACGACTCGCCGCGCGACTGCAGCGCCGACAGCCAGGCGATGCCAACAGCCACCACAGGCGCCCCTGCCTCCTCTCGACAGCCTCGCAGTTCTCCCTGTGTTGTCGCCAACAGCAGCCGCAACAGTCCAGCAGCCCCTTCGGCCAGTCGCAACACCTCCGACGTTCCTCCCGAATGCCAGCCAGTGCTCCCCGTGTTTGTCGTCCCCTCACCGGCGCTGCCACCGTGTGCCGCCACCGTTGGTCACCATGCTAGTGCAGCCCCTTAGCTTTGGTTGATGTTTGTTTGATTTGATCTTGTTGATCGTGAGCCGTCGATTGCCGTGATCATCTTGATCATCATGATCATGTCCCCTGGGTTTGATTCTGGCCATCCGTTGGATCTTGATCGTCATGCTTGATTGGATGTGGGCCTTCGATCTCCTGTTGATCATCCGATTAGATCCTAGCCGTCCGATCTCTTCTTGATCGTCACGATCATGATGATCGTCAACTTCCTTTGATCGCAGCTGCTCGATCGATCGATCTTGATCTTCATCATTATCTTCATCATCAAGAAATCTGACTGTCCGATCTGATCTGATCATCTTGATCTTGATCTTCGATCTCAGCCATCCGATTGTGTTCGTGATCTCGATCGTCTTCATCCTGTTCGTGATTGGTTTGTGATACATTCGTTGTGCTTGTGTTCGTGTCCGGGAATCCGTTCCCGTTATTCTTGTTCTTGCTCCGTTCTCGTCGTCGTCTCCCAGGCAAGTAACTTGTAGTCTAATTCCTTTGTTTGATACAAGTCAAAAATGCCGCTTATAGTGTAGTTGGGTTCTAGAGACAATTTGTGTATGAATCCCCTTATTGATATTGTCTCTATAATGCTATTTGACCATAATTGACTCATGACACAAATTCGACATGAAACAACTAGGTTTTTGCCCGTTCTTGACTTGATCATGTATGTGAACTATCTGTGAGAATTTAACTATTTGCTGAGATCCATGTGTTATACTTGTTTTAAATATGTTAATTACCCTATTTCATATTGTTTGGACACTTGGTAGACTCGATTTCATGTTTGGTTGCATTTGGAACAAGTTTCGTTGGATCTATGTTGATTTTTGTTTTTGAGTAAAATTTGCGTTTTCCCTCTATTCTGTCTTGATCAGTAATTTAGACCATATTAAGGTCAGTATCTTAATTTCGGTATAAAATATTAGTTTTAGAGGAATTCATCTTCTTTCCAACCTCTCTGACCTTGCTCGATTTCGTTTTTGTATGCATGAGATATGACTATTTTACTACAGAGATGTAGATAAATTCCAGATTTTGTTTCTTGATGATTTTGATGACTAAATTATTTTGATACTTGTGTTACACATATTATTTTGATATGAAACTTTGGTCAGTATTTATATATCTATCTAGGGATTACCCAGAATTTTGGTGGATTTTATTGATGAGTTTTATATGCCGTTTCATACTTGGTTATAAAGACTGTACTTGCTGTATTTTGCTCGCTGTTCTGTAAAGAATCGTATTTTCACCCTAATTCCTTTTAATGTATGAAAAATATTCGTGAAATATGAAAGTTAATCTATTTTGTCTATTTTCATATCACTTTGGCAGATTTGGATTTCGTTTCACAACTTGCGAGATATTTCAGTTTTCGTACAGCAGTGTTGGGAATTCCAGATTTGCCAAACTATCGTTTCTTGTTGTTTTCCTATTTTTGTTGACTGAACTAATTTTACTGGAATATTATGAAACTTTATATTTTGATTCTAGACATATAGGGTAATACCCCAGATTTTTCCTGGATTTAATTGAGAGGTTTTAATGCCGTTTTTCTGACTGAGAATTCATTTTACTAATTTCTGATTGAACATGTTTTCTGGATTCAAACTTGTTTTGAGCTATGATGTTGTGAATTACTATATGAATTATTTATATTTGCTGGATTCGGTTGGGAGTATATTTTTCAGATTCTTCGACGAATCCAGATTTGCATTTCTGTAGTGACGGGATTCACTATTTTAGTACTGTACTGTCTTGCTGTCCTGAATATGAACATACACTGTTTTGCTCGGTTATGTGATTGTATATTATCTATGCATGTTTACTTTTTTCCCTGAACCTAATACTGATTATACCATGTTAGTTTGACACTATTCCGTACACGTTCATGCCTGTTTGATGACCATAATAAAAGTAACCAAACCGAGGTTTATGGGAAAGATCTAGTAGTGGGAAAGCATAAAAATATGTACTTAGAAGGAGGCCCGTGTTTCCCATCTGATTATCTGTTATCTATTATGAGATCATGCAAGATTTTGATTATCTAATTCCTGACTACATACTTCCTTATGAGTGGGTGTACTCAGAAGGGGGCCCGTGATCCCATCTGTTACCCAACTACATACTTCCTAAGGGAGGGTGTACTTAGAGGGGACTTAGTCCTATCTGTTGCATGATCGTCTATTATCTGTCTGTCTGAATCTATTATCTTATATCTGTCTGTCTGAACCCTGAGTACACGGCTCTATATGATCCCCTACGAAATCTAAAGCGAAATTGTTTGTTGTAGAAACCATGTGTTATGTTTTTGGGGCACATGAAGTGCTACCTAGATAGTAATCACACAAGACTTATAAGAACATGACATCTGTATCTGAATCTGAATCTGTTATATGTATCTGGCTATCTGTTATCTGATTATCTGATTACCTGTTATCTGTCTGACATTATCACTTGACACCATTATTTGATACTATCTGTATATTTGTCTGCATACCTTTTGACTTTGACACTTAACACATGTTAGTATACCATGCTAGTTGATTCTGCTATACCATGCTAGATCCGTTTCTGCTATTATTTAGATTTCTTTAGTTTTTTCCATGTACTTGTATCCTACATTTTAAGTGGCCCATAACTTACAATTGATGGGTACTTGTTTTCTTTTTTCTTCTCCAGCAATTTACTAATTGCAGATCAGGATGGTCAGCTGCCAGATAGTATTGGCGAGATGATGTATTAATGCTGGATTTTCTGCTTTATTATTATTATTATTATTATTATTATTATTTGTTGCTTGAACTTGAATAAAATATACTTGAATACTTGGATATTTATTTGTAATTGGGCGATGTGACCCAGGATATTTGACTTGTTCAGAATTTGATTATTTGAGATTATTATATTTGGTCTCAAGTAATTTCTATTGGTATTTTGTTTCAATTATGCATGCCTGGTTGTATCTTTTGCTTCCGACTCCGATTATCTTGTGAAATGTTGTAAAGATTCTTGAACAGCTTATGGATGATAAAAATCATTCACTGGACTTTTGTTACGTGCTCGTATCCCGTATTTTTTTGGAAAGCGGGGCGTGACAGGATTTTTAGTGGTATCAGAGCACCAGGTTTGGCTAATATATTAGTTGCCTAATATATTAGACAAGCTTGGCTCGAACTGGGATCGGCTCAACATTTCACCAGCCATGCATGCATAAATGAATTATTATCAATATTGATCTGGATACAAGTCTTATTCCTTTCATTTTGATCCCTTCTTATTCAATCCCTTGATTCCTTGTTTTCTTCCGCCTATTTTAGTCATCCTCATTTGTTGATTTCTTGTTGGGTATGAATTCATTCTTTTCGTACCCGTATCCCTTTGATTTTGGTGCCATCCATTCTTTTCTTTCTGCTTGGTTCGTCCGTCGGCATCGTTGGATATATCAACATTGATCTGGATACTAGTCTTATTCCATTCTTTTTTATCTCTCCTTATTCAATCCCTTGATTCCTTGTTTCTTCAATCGTCCTCTTTGATTGATTTCTTCTTGGGTATGAATTCATTCTTTCGTACCCATATTCCTTTGTTTTTGGTGTCATCCGTTCTTTTCTTTCTGCTTGGTTTGTCAGTTGGCATCGCTGGACGCTACTGGCAGAGTCTTCTCCGATCAGAGTGGCGCAGCGGAAGCGTTGTGGGCTCATAACCCACAGGTCCCAGGATTCTCTTTTTGTTTTTTCTTCCCTGCATTGTTTACTTTCTCCCCTTTGTTTGCATTCATCCTCATCCGTTGACTCATTGCTTGGTTCATCTCTTCCTTGTCCATCATTTCTTCGATTCCAACTCTATCTATTTTTTCATCTCTTTGCTTTGTTATCTTGCAATTCTTATGTTGTTTGTTTTTCAATTTGATACCGGTTACTTCCTTCTTGTATTCCATTTTGCCATCATGCACCCTATTCATTGTTTGATTCAATTCTTCCCTTTTTTTTCTCTCCTTAATTACAGTTCTGTCTACTCCTTATCTTGCTTTGTTATCTTGTGTTGTTTCCTTTCTTTTGATATCGTTTGCTTCTTTTCATGCATTCCATTTGACCTCATTGTTATCCTTCTTTCTTATTCTGGTGTTGCCGTTGCTTTGTTCCTTCCCCTTTAGCCCTCTGCTTTGTTACCCTCCCCTAAGTTTGCTTTTGCCTTGTCCTAGGTACCGCCTAAGCAAATTTCGAGGATGAAATTTTGTTGTAAGGTGGGTAGGATTGTAATCCCTATTTTTCCAAAAATGTATTTTTATGTATTTTCTGTATTTAAAATTTTCGCAAATTATTTTTTTCGGTTTTCAAATTCTTTTGTCAAATTGTATTATTGGATCTCCTACTAAAATCCGTTTTCGATCAATAACTTTATTTGTAAATATTTTCTATGATTTTTATATTGAAACACAATTCGTAATTTTATTGTTATTATTACTCTTATTATTACTGTTGTTTTAATCCTAATATTATTATTGTTATTGTTATTATTATTAGTAGTAGTAGTATAAAATCCTAATTGTATATTTTATTTTTACCCTATAACCCGTTTTAAACCCATTTAACCATACCCATTAAATAAACCCCAAACCCAATTAACCTATACCCTGTTTTAATTAACCCTACCCATTTCCCCATTCATTTAAAATCCAACTTCCCATATGTTGATAACCCAATACTCGTTAAGGCTTAACCAACCCGAAACCCATCTCACCCCTTCAGCCGTCATCATAATCCTAAACCCTATATTTTTTTCTTTCTCTCTGCCTATTTAAATCCGTCATCCCTGTTCGTCTCTTCCCCTACCTACACCGCCGCTTCATCTCCTTCTCCCTCTCCCTGCATCCCCTCCTGTTAACCCATCCTCTCTTCCTGTGTGTCCTCCTCGCCTGCCGCCCTGCAGTCTAGACCAGAGACTGGAGCCCCCGACATCCCTTTCCGCTTGCCCTCGGTCTCTCCCTCGTCCCCATGCTGTCGCAACCATGCAGCGACAATAGCGCGCCACCTCCGACGCAGCGTTCCTCAGCCAACAGCCAGCCGATGCTCCCCCTGTGCTCCCCTGTCGCGCCACCGGATGCAGCAACAACAGCCTGTGCATGTCCCTGCCTTCCCCGTCTCCCTGTGCAGATGCCAGCCCCAATCGCAGCACAGCATGCCTGTCGCCGCCGCTGGTCCCCCTGGCTGCCGTCAACCACCAGGCGAGCTTCCCTCGCTGCCGTCGCTTCCTCTTGTACAGCACCATTAATGGTTGCTGTTTTGATCAGAGCTTGATCAAGTGATTGGTGACCATCCGTTTCCCTCTTGATCATCTTGATCATCAATTTTGATTATGGACCGTTGGATTGCTTCATCATCATCTTGATCTTGGGTTGCTGTTATATTGGTTTTGATCATGTGGATTCCTGGCCGTTGATCACATCTCGATCTTGATCATCTTGGAGTTCTTTGATCACTTTGATTGGTGGTCGTTTGATCGTCGATCTGATCCGATCATCATCATCTAGTGGATCTTGGTCATCCGATCTTGATCTTGATCTTCTCTTGGATCTAGCCGTTGGATCCCTTGATCTTCATTAGTCTTGATCTCAGCCATCCGTTTGATCTGATCTTGATCATCCTCTTGATCATCGAGATCCGTGCTTGTGTTCGTGATTGGTTCGTGTGCTCGTTTGATCCGTTCGTTGTGTTCGTGTCCCGGGAATCCATTCCTGTTATTCTTATTGTTCTTCGTTTTCTTCTCCGGTTAAGGCAAGTAACTTGTACTCCAATTTCTTTGTTTGATACAAGTTAAAAATACCACCTATAGTGTAGTTGGGTTTTAGAGACAATTTGTGTGTGAATCCCCTTGTTGATATTGTCTCTATAGTGAAAACTTGACTATAGTTTCCTCACGACACATATGACATAAGTACAACCTAGGATTGACCGTTTATTTGATGTGATTGAATATGTGATTTAGTTATGAGAATTTGTGCGTTTGTTGGATCCATGTGATATACTTGTTGTGGACATTTAGTATACCCTATTTTATATTGTTTGGACACTTGGTAGACACAATTTCATGTTTTAGTATGTTTGGATCAAGTTTCGTTGAATCTATATTGATTTTTGTTTTTGAGGAAATTCTGTGTTTTGCCAATATTCTGTCTTGATCAGAAATTTATACCATATTAAGGTCAGAATCATAACATCAGTATAAAACATGACTTTTAGAGGAATTTTTCTTCTTTCCAACTCTTCTTACCTTGCTCGATTTTATTTTCGTATGTGTGAGATATGACTGTTTTACTACAGAGGCGTAATTCATTCCCAAATTTCGTTTCTTGATGATTTTGATGATTAAATTATTTTGATACTTGTGCTACACATATAATTTTGATCTGAAACTTTGGTCAGTGTTTTTATATCTACTTAGGGATTACCTAGAATTTTGGTGGATTTTATTGATGAGTTTTATGTGCCGTTTCATGCTCGTTTATGAAAACTATACTTGCTGGATTTTGCTCGCTGTTTTGTAAAGATTTGTATTTTCAACCAAATTCCTTCTACTGCATGAAAAATATTTATGAAATATGAAAGTTAATATATTTGTCTATTTTCATCTCCCTTTGGAAGATTTGGATTTCGTTTCACGGCTTGCGAGATATTTTTGTTTTCGTACAGCAGTGTTGGGAATTCCAGATTTGCCAAACTATTGTTTTTTGATGTTTTCTGATTTTTATTGGTTAAACTAATTTTACTGGAATATTATGAAACTCTATATTCTGATACTAGACATATAGGGGA
Organism: Hemerocallis citrina; assembly: GCA_017893485.1. Lineage (NCBI taxonomy): Eukaryota > Viridiplantae > Streptophyta > Magnoliopsida > Asparagales > Asphodelaceae > Hemerocallis > Hemerocallis citrina. The sequence goes on along the minus strand of CM030367.1, from coordinate 60,381,305 downwards.
ATACCCCAGATTTTTCGTGAATTTATTTATTGAGTTTTGATGCTGTTTTCCGGACTGAGAATTGGTTTTACTGATTTCTACCTGAACGTGTTTTCTGGATTCAAATCAGTTTCGAGTTATGCTTTTGTGAAATACTATATGGCTTATTTATAATCACTGGATTTGTGTGGAAGTCTATTTTCCAGATTCTTCGACGGATTCAAATTTGGATTTCTGTAGTAACGGAATCACTGTTTTAGTACTGTACTGTCATGCTATCTTGAATATAAACATCCACTGTTCGGCTCGTTTATGTGACCGTATATCATCTATGCATGTTTATTTGTTTCCCTGAACCTAATACTGATGGTACCGTGTTAGTTTGACACTATTTCGTACACTATCATGCCTGTTGATAACCATAATAAAGGTAATTCAAGCCGGGGTTTAAGAGAAAGATCTAGTAGTGGGAAATTATAGAAATGTGTACTTGGAAGGGGGCCCGTGTTTCCCATATTGAGCATCTGATTACTGTTACTGATTACCTGACTGAACACTTCCCTATAGGAAGGTGTACTCGGAGGAGGACCAATAGGTTCTGACTGTCTGATTACTGTTACTGATTACCTGACTGCACCCTTCCCTATAGGAAGGTGTAACAGAAGGAGGACACCTAGGTTCTGACTGTTACTGCTACTGTTACTGTTACTGATACCTGAGTACACTGCCCTATATGATCCCATACGAAATCTAAAAGCGAAACTGTTTGTTGTAGCAACCATGTAGTAAAAACCGGGATGCATGAAGTGCTACCTAACTAGTAATACACACAAGACTGTAAGAACATAAGACTGATACTGCTAGACTGATACTATTAGACTGATACTTTCGGACTGATACTGTTAGACTGATACTATTGGACTGATACTGTTGGACTGTTACACTGATATACTGCGATTACTGTTACTGGACACTGTTAGTTGCCATATGACACTGCATTTGACATAAATATTTGTACTGTTAGTATACCATGCTAATTAACCTTGTTTTACTGATTCATGCTAGTTATTACTGTTAATGCATTATTCCATGCTATTTGTTAGTTTTACCATGTGCTTGTATCCTACATTATAAGTGGCCCGTAACTTACAATTGACGGGTACTTGTTTTCTCTTTCCTTCTCCTGTAATTATTATTTGCAGATCGGGATGGTCAGCTGCTCGACGGTATTGGCGAAATGAGATATTAGTGCTGGATTTCCTGTTAATTAGTATTATTATTTGTTTCTTAGGAACAATGTATTTTGAGTACTTGAATATTTATTTTGTATTTAGGCGATGTGACCCAGGATATTTGACTTATCCAGATTCTGATTTATTTGAGAATATTATAATTTGTTTCAAGTAAATTCTGTTAGTTTATTAATTCAGTTATGCATGTGTGGTTGACTCTTTTGCTTCCGACTCTGATTATTTTGTGAGATATTGTAAAGATTTCTGAACAGCTTATGGATGATGAAAATCATTCGCTGGGCTAATATTACGTGCTCGTATTCCGTATTTTTAGAAAGCGGGGCGTGACAAGGGTTTTAATGGTATCCGTTGGCCCAAATCCATGGCCATGATCAAGATGTGATCAAGCGAATCCAATGGTTAGATCAAGAGATCGAGATAATCGACGATTGGATGGTTACGATCCAAGTGATCAAGATCGGACAGCCAAGGTTCAAAAGATCAAAACTCCATGATTAAGACTTAGATCAAACCGCACACCCAAGCTTGGCTGGCTGCGACTGGTTTGCAACGGCGGCGAGGCAGTGTGACGGCGGACGGCGGAAGGCAGGCCAAGGGACACGGCAGTGGTGGACGGCAGGGGGACTGCTGCAGGGCTGGCCGGCTGGTGGGCACGGCGCTGAGGGCCACCGGCGTTAGGGCAGCATCGTTGGTGACGAACGGGCAGGCCGCTGGACTGCGGAGGCACCGCAGGTGGCTGCGGTCGACCAAGGGGGCAGGGGACGTGACTAGTGCTGTGTCGCCTGAGGTTGCTGCAGATGGCACGCCGGAGGGAGGAGCAGTCGGAGGGCACAGGGCGAGACGAAGAGCACGGGGAGGAGAGAGGCGGAGGGCTGCTGTCGCGGCTGTTGTGGTCGTGACGAACAGGGAGGTCGAATGGAATGAAAACAGGGTATGGACATGAGATGAAAACAGGGTTGGGTAGTATAAGTTTCAGGTGGGTTTAAGCCTTAACGGGTATTGGGTTATCAACAGATGGGTAGTTGGATTTTAAATGAATGGGGAAAAGGGTAGGGTTAATTGGGTTTGGGTTTATTTAATTAGAATAGGATATAATGGGTTTAGGAAAATACAATAACCAATAAAATATACAATTAAGATTTTATACTAATAATAATAATAATAAAAATAATAACAATAACAATAATAATATTAGGATTAAAACAACAGTAATAATAAGAGTAATAATAAAAATAAAAATACGAATTGTGTTTCAATATAAAAATCATAGAAAATATTTACAAATAAAATCATTGATCGAAAACAGATTTAAATAGAAAATCCAAAAATACATTTTGATAAAAGAATTTGATAATTGAAAAAAAAATAATTTGCGAAATTTTTTTAAAAACAGAAAATACACAAAAATAAATTTTTAAGAAAACAGGGGTGACAAATCCTAACAACCTTACAACAAAATTTCGTCCTCAAAATTTGCTTATGCGGTACATAGGACAGGGCAAAAGCAAACTTGGGGAGGGTAACAAAGCAGAGGGCTAAAGGGGAGGGAACAAAGTAGGGGCAATACCAGAAAAAGAAGAAAGGGGATAACAATGAGGTCAAATGGAATGCAATGAAAGGGAATAAACAGTATCAAAAGGAAAGAAACACCACAAGATAACAAAGAAAGATAGGGAGTAGGCAGAAGAACTGCAATCAAAGAGAGAAAAGACAAGGAAGGATTGAACCAAACAGTGAATGGGTGCGTGGTGGCAAAATGGAATGCAAGACGGAAGTAACCGGTATCAAAAATAAAGAAGAACACCACAAGACTTGCAAGATAACAAAGCAAGGAGATGAAAAAATAGATAGGGCTGGAATTGAAGAAAGGATGAACAAGAAAGAGATGAACCAAGCAAATGAGTCAACGGATGAGGACAAATGCAAGGAATGGAACAAAACAAACAATACAAGGGAGGAGAAGCAACAAGAGGATCCTGGGACCTGTGGGTTATAGGATCACGACGCTTCCACGTCTCTGATCGGGAAGACTCTGTCAATAGCATCCAGCGATGCCGACTGAAGGACCAAGCAAAAATAAAAAGAATGGATGGCACCAAAATCGGAAGGATATGGGTATGAAAAGAATGAATTCATACCCAACAAGAAATCCATCAAAGAGAACGACTGAAAAAGACGAAAAATCAAGGAATCAAGGGAGTGAATAAGAAGGGATAAAAAAGAATGGAATAATATCCAGATCAATGTTGATTATGATTCATTTATGCATGCATGGTTGGTAAAATGTTGAGCCGATCTCAGTACGTGCCAAGCTTGTCTAATATATCAGTAAAACTAATACATTAGCCAAACCTGGCACTAATACCACTAAAATCCCTATCAGGCTCCGCTTCACAAAAATACGGAATACGAGCACGTAACATTGGCCTAGCAAGTGATTTCCATTATCCATAAGCTGTTCAGGAAACTTTACAACATCTCACAAAATAATCAGAGTCGGAAGCAAGAGAATCGACCACACATGCATAATTAAAGCAAGATACCAACAGGAATTTACTTGAAACCAAAAATATATAAATCTCAAATAAATCAGAATGTGGACAAGTTAATAATATCTTGGATTACATCTCCCAAATACAAAATAAATATCCAAGTAATCAAGTACATTTTATTCAAATCAAGCAATAAATAATAATAATCATAAAAAAGAAAATTCAGCACTAATACATCATCTCGCCAATATCATCTGGCAGCCGACCATCCTGATCTGCAATTAGTAAATTGCAGGAGAAGGAAAGAAGAAAACAATGTTCCGAGTCTAAATGTGCTGCAATCAGGATGCGAACTCAACGTTGGTCGATTTTTGGACGTATCAAAACCACACCAAATTTTGTGTACATTGAATGTCCATAATTTTGTGTAACGAGTTTTGATTTTTCGTAAATTTTGATAATTCGTAGTTCGAAGTTGTTTCCTATCGAATTATATGAAAACACGGTGTAGGCTTTAAGTTTGTAAACTTTCTGAAGTTTCTGAACAACACAAATTTTTGTGTACAATGATTATTGATAACAACGAGCACTGCACATATTTTTGAAAATTTCGACGGTCCAAAGCCGAAGTTGTTTTGGGTCGGAATGTGATGTAATCAGGATTCGGGCTAAACTTCGTCCATTTTCTTAAATTTCCAAAACATCACAAATATTTTTGTAAAATGATTATTCGTAAATTTTTGTAAACTATGACCTTTCTAAATTCTGAGTTCTTTTCTATGAAAATGTGTTGTATTCAGGACGCTGACAAAAGTTCGTGCGCTCGTGCATTTTTTGAAATTTGAAAACCCTACTAACTTTCCTGTGCGTTGAGTATTCATAACAACGAACATGTACTTCACTTATTTTCGAAAAATTCATTCGTTTGAAGTTTAAAGTTGTTCCAAGTCCAAATGTGCTGCAATCAGGATGCGAACTCAACGTTGGTCAATTTTTGGACGTATCAAAACCATACCAAATTTTGTGTACATTGAATGTCCTTTATAATATCGTGTAACGAGTTTTGATTTTTCATAAATTTTGATAGTTCGCAGTTCAAAGTTGTTTTCTGTCGAATTGTAATGAAAACACGGTGTAGGCTTAAAGTTTGTCCACTTTTTGAAGTTTCCGACCAACACCAATTTTTGTGTACAATGATTATTCATAATAAGGAGCAACTGCACATGTTTTTGAAAATTTCGACGGTCCAAGACCGATGTTGTTCTGGGTCGAAATGTGATGCAATCAGGACTCGGGCTAAAATCCGTCCATTTTTGAATTTTACAAAGCTGCACAAATATATTTGTAAAATGATTATTCGTAAATTTTTTTAAACTATGACCTTTCTAAATTCTGAGTTCTTTTTTTTGAAAATGTGCTTTATTCAGGATGCTGGCAAAAGTTCGTGCGTTCGTGCACTTTTTGAAATTTTAAATCCCCACTAACTTTTCTATACATTGAGTATTCATAACAACGAACATGTACTTCACTTATTTTCAAAAAATTCACTCGTTTTAAGTTTAAAGTTGTCCGAGTCCAAATGTGCTGCAATCAGGATGCGAACTCAATGTTGGTCAATTTTTGGACTTATGAAAACCATACCAAATTTTTTGTACATTGAATTTCCATAATATCGTGTAACGAGTTTTGAATTTTCGTAAATTTTGATAGTTCGTAGTTCGAAGTTGTTTCCTGTCGATTTTTCATGAAAACACGGTCTAGGCTTAAAGTTTGTCCACTTTCTGAAGTTTCTGACCAACACTAATTTTTGGACCAACACTATCTTTTTGGTACAATTATTATTCATAACAACGAGCTACTGCACATATTTTTGAAAATTTCGACTGTCCAAAGCTGAATTTGTTTTTGGTCGAAATGTGAGGTAATCAGGATTCAGGCTAAATTTCGTCCATTTTCTGAAATTTCCGAAAACACACAAATATTCTTGTAAAATGATTATTCGTAAATTTTTGTAAACTATAAACTTTCTAAATTCGGAGTTCTTTTTTGTGAAAATGTGCTGCATTCAGGACGCTGGCAAAAATTCGTGCGTTCGTGCTTTTTTTGAAAATTGAAAATCCCACAAACTTTTCTTTGCATTGATTATTCATAACGACAAACAAGTACTTCACTTAATTTCAAAAATTCAATCATCTGAAGTTTACAGCTGTCCCAAGTCCATATGTGCTGCAATGAGGATGCGAACTCAACGTTGGTCGATTTTAAGTATCAAAACCACACCAAATTTTGTATACATTGAATGTTCATCATATCGTGTAACGAGTTCCTAATTTTCATAAATTTGGTTAGTTCGTAGTTCGAAGTTGTTTCCTGTCTAATTGTAATAAGAACACGTTGTAGGCTTAAAGTTTGTCCACTTTCTGATGTTTCCGATCAACACCAATTTTTGTGTGCAATGATTATTCATAACAACGTACAACTGCACATATATTTGAAAATTTCGGCAGTCCAAAGCCGAAGTTGTTTTGGGTCGAAATGTGATGCAATTAGGATTCGGGCTAAAGTTCCTCCATTTTCAGACATTTCAAAAACCACACAAATATTTTTGTAAAATGATTATTCGTAAATTTTTGTAAACTATGTCCTTTCTAAATTCGGAGTTCCTTTTTGTGAAAATATGCGGCATTCAAGACGCTGGCAAAAGTTCGTTCGTTCGTGCATTTTTTGAAATTGGAAAACCCCAATAACTTTTATGTGCATTGATTATTCATAACAACGAATAAGTACCTCACTTATTTTCAAAAAGTCAATCGTTCGAAGTTTAAAGTTTTTCTAAGTCTAAATGTGCTGCAATCAGGATGCGAACTCAACGTTGGTCGATTTTTGGATCTATCAAAACCACACCAAATTTTGTATACATTGAATGTCCATAATATCGTGTAACGAGTTTTGATTTTTCTTAAATTTTTATAGATCGTAGTTCGAAGATGTTTCCTACCGAATTGTAATGAAAACACTTTGTAGGCTTAAAGTTTGTCCACTTTCTGAAGTTTCTGATCAACACCAATTTTTGTGTACAATGATTATTTATAAAACCGAGCAACTGCACATATTTTTGAAAATTTTGACCGTCCAAAGACGAAGTTGTTTTGGGTTGAAATGTGATGCAATCAGGATTCGGGCTAAAATTCGTCCATTTTCTGAAATTTCGAAAACATCACAAAGATTTTTGTAAAATGATTATTTGTTAATTTTTGTAAACTATGACCTTTCCAAATTCGGAATTCTTTTTGTGAAAATAGGCTGCATTCAGTGCGTTCGTGCATTTTTTGAAATTTGAAAACCCCAAAAACTTTTCTATGCATTGATTATTCATAACAATGAACAAGTACTTCACTTATTTTTCGAAAAATTCAGTCGTTCAAAGTTTAAAGTTTTTCCGTGTCTAAATGTGTTGCAATCAGGATGCGAAATCAACATTGCTCATTTTTTGGACGTATCAAAACCACACCAAATTTTGTGTACATTGAATGTCCACAATATCGAGTAACGTGTTTCAATTTTTCGTAAATTTTGATAGTTCGTAGTTCGAAGTTGTTTCCTATTGAATTGTAATGAAAACACGGTGTAGGCTTAAAGTTTGTCCACTTTCTGAAGTTTCCGATCAAAACCAATTTCTGGGTACAATGATTATTCATAACAACGAGCAAATGCACATATTTTTGAAAATTTCGACAGTCCAAAGCCGAAGTTGTTTTGGGTTGAAATGTGATGCAATTAGGATTCCTGCTACAATTCGTCCTTTTTCTGAAATTTCAAAAACCACACAAATATTTTTGCAAAATGATTATTCGTAAATTTTTGTAAATATGACCTTTCTAAATTCGGAGTTCCTTTTTGTGAAAATGTACTGCATTCAAGATGCTGGAAAAACTTCGTGAGTTCGTGCGTTTTTTGAAATTGGAAAACCGAAATAACTTTTCTGTGTATTGATTATTCATAACGAACAAGTACTTCACTTATTTTCGAAAAATTCAATCGTTCGAAGTTTAAAGTTGTTCCGAGTCTAAATGTGCTTCAATCAGGATGCGAACTCAACGTTGATCGATTTTTTGGACGTATGAAAACCACACCAAATTTTGTGTACATTGAATGTCCATAATATCGTGTAACGAGTTTTTATTTTTCGTAAATTTGAATAGATCGTAGTTCGAAGTTGTTTCCTTTCGAATTGTAATTAAAACACAGTGTAGGCTTAAAGTTTGTCCACTTTCTGAAGTTTCCGATCAACACCAATTTTTGTGTACAATGATTATTCATAACAACGAGCAACTGCACACATTTTTGAATCCAAAGACGAAGTTGTTTCGGGCTATAATTCTTCCGTTTTCTGAAATTTCCAAAAACACACAAATATTTTTGTAAAATGATTATTCGTAAATTTTTGTAAACTATTACCTTTCAAACTTATGAGTTCTTTTTTGTGAAAATGTGCTGTATTCAGAACGCTGGCAAAAGTTCGTGCGTTCCTGCATTTTTGGAAATTTGAAAACCTCACTAACTTTTCTATGCATTGAGTATTCATAACAACGAACAAGTACTTCACTTATTTTCGAAAAATTCAATCGTTTGAAGTTTAAAGTTGATCCGAGTCCAAATGTGTTACAATCAAGATGCGAACTCAACGTTGGTTGATTTTTGGACGTATCAAAACCACACCAAATTTTTTGTACATTGAATGTCCATAATAACGTGTAACGAGTTTTGAATTTTCAAAAATTTTGATAGTTCGTAGTTCGAAGTTGTTTCCTGTCGAATTGTAATGAAAACACGGTGTGGGCTTAAAGTTTGTCCACTTTCTGAAGTTTCCGACCAACACCAATTTTTGTGTACAATGATTATTCATAACAACGAGCGACTGTACAAGTTTTTGAAAATTTCGACGGTCCAAGGCCTATGTTGTTTTGCGTCGAAATGTGATGCAATCAGGATTCAGGCTAAAATTCGTCCATTTTCTGAAATTTCCAAAACTGCACAAATATATTTGTAAAATGATTATTGGTAAATTTTTGTAAACTATGACCTTTCTAAATTCGGAGTTCTTTTTTGTGAAAATGTGTTGTATTCAGGACACTGGCAAAAGTTCGTGCGTTCGTGAATTTTTTGAAATTTGCAAATCCCACTAACTTTTCTTTGCATTGATTATTCATAACGACGAACAAGTACTTCACTTATTTTCGAAAAATTCAATCGTTTGAAGTTTAAAGCTGCACCAAGTCCAAATGTGCTGCAATCAGGATGCGAACTTGTTGGTCGATTTTTTGGACGTCTCAAAACCACGCCAAATTTTGAATACATTGAATGTCCATAATATCGTGTAACGAGTTTAGATTTTTCCTAAATTCTGATAGTTCGTAGTTCGAAATTGTTTCCCGTCGAATTGTAAAGAAAACATGAGGTAGGCTTAAAGTTTGTCCACTTTCTGAAGTTTCCGATCAACACCAATTTTTCTGTACAATGATTATTCATAACAACGTGCAACTGCACATATTTTTGAAAATTTCGACGGTCCAAAGCCGAAGCTGTTTTGGGTCGAAATGTGATGCAATTTGGATTCGGGCTAAAATTCATCCATTTTCTGAAATTTTCAAAAACACACAATTGTTTTTGTAAAATGATTACTCGTAAATTTTCATAAACTATGACCTTTCTAAATTCTGAGTTATTTTTTGTGAAAATGTGCTGTATTCCGGACGCTGGCAAAAGTTCGTGTGTTCGTACATTTTTTGAAATTTGAAAACCCCACTAACTTTTCTGTGCATTGAGTATTCATAACAACAAACAAGTATGTAACCCCGGTTTTTCATTTCATGTATTTTGAGTGTATTTTCTTTTCCTTGTATTTGATTCCGTTGTATCTCTTTTGGACCGTATATTGGATTTTATTTTCAATATATTTTCATTGTATCGTTCTTTTCTTCTTTGATTTGAATTCTTGATTCTTTGTCCGTCTCTTGTTTCGTTCCATTTGATCGAGCTATTGTTATGATCCTCTTTTTATTTGTTCATACCTAATATTATTTTTTCTATTATTTTGTTAAATTTTTTTTCCTATCTATATTTTTGTTGGGACCCTATTTTATATCCTTAACCCATTACACCTCACTAATACCCCTATACAATCAATTAGCTATTAAACCCAAACCCATTATTATAAATACCCATTTATCCATACTTTGTTCTGACCAATACCCATCTTTCAACTGAACCCCCACACCCGCATGCCCTTATACTCATCCCCTACCCGACCCGTTTTGCTTTCCACAGTGCCGCCTTTCCCCTCCCTTAACCCTAAAACTACTCCTTACCTCTGTCACGCCCTGCTTCCCAAGAGAATACGAAATACGGATACGTGACTAAGCCCAGTGAATAATTTTCATCATCCATAAGCTGTTCAAGAATCTTTACAACATCTTACGAAATAATCACAGTCGGAAGCAAAAGTATCAACCAACATGCACATATGAACCAAAATACCAACAAGAATACTTGAAACCAAATGTATAAATCTCAAATAGTCATGATCTGAATAAGTCAGAATCCTCGGTCACATTGCCCAAATACAATAAATCCAAGTATCAAAATACAATTGTTCAAAGCAAGCTACAAGACATAATTCTTCAAATCTCTAGTTTAGGACAACAAGACCACACTGTAGTAAAATAGTGATTTCCAGTTTTACAAACATGCAAATCTAAATCCGTCAAAACGTTTAGAAAATAGACTCCCAACCCAATCCATAGAATACAAATAATTCATATACTAATTCACAAAAACCTAACTCAAAACTGATTTGAATCCAGAAAATAGGTTCAGCCAGAAATCAGGAAATCGAATTTACAGTTAGGAAAACAGCATCAAAACACCTCAAATAAATCCATTAAAAATCTGGGGTATTCCCCTATACGTCTAGTATCAGAATATAAAGTTTCATAATTTTCCAGTAAGATTAGCTTGGTCAAGTAAAATCAGAAATCATAAAGAAACGATAGTTTGGCAAATCTGGAATTCCCAATACTGGTTTACGAAAACTGTAATATCTCGCAAAACATGAAACGAAATTCAAATCCGCCAAAAGGAGAAGAAATTAGACAAAATAATATAACTTTCATATTTCATAAATATTTTTCATACAGGAAAAGGAATTAGGATGAAAATATAAATCTTTACCAAAATCCAGCAAGTATAGTCTTTAGAAACAAGCATGAAACGGCATATGAAACTCATCAATAAAATCCACCAAAATTCTGGGTAATCCCTAAATAGGTATAGAAAAACTGACCCAGATTCCAGATCAAAATAATATGTTTAGAACTAGTATCAAAATAGTTTACTCATCGAAATCATCAAGAAACGAAATTTGGAAATGAAATATACCTCTGTAGTAAAACATCCATATCTCCCACATACGAAAACGAAATCGATCAAGGTCAGAGGGGTTGGAAAGACGACGAATTTCTCTACAAATCATGTTTTATACTGAAATTAAGATACTGACCCTAATATGGTCTAAATTACTGATCAAGACAGATTATCGACAAAACACAGAATTTCCTTTAGGAACAAAACCAACATGAATCACACGAAACTTGATCGAAACATAACTAAGCATGAACCAGAGTCTACTAAGTGTCCAAACTACATGAAATAGGGTATACAACATGTCCACAACAAGTATATCACATGGATCTCACAAGCACACGAGTTCTCATAATTGTTTCACATATACATCACATCAAGAACGGGCAAAACCTAAGTTGTTTCATGTCAAATTTGTGTCGTGAGGCAACTATGGTCAAAAGCACTATAGAGACAATACTCATCAAGATACATCACATACGAGTTGTCTCTAGAACCCAACTACACTACAAGCGGTATTTATGACTTGTATCATACAAAGGAATTGAGTACAAGTTACTTGCCTTAACCGAAGACGAAACGAACACCAAGAATAACGGGAGCGGATTCTCGGCTAACGAATTCAACGAACCACGAATGATCCCACGAACAAAATCAATGAACGGGAACCCACGAATCAACGAGCGAGCACGAACCCAAAACACAAAGCGAACACACACACCACCTCGATGAACACCACGGCACACACAAGAGAGAGCCTGAGGGGATGACACGGCCGAGAGAGGGGCTCACGCTGCCTGCCTGGCGCAGACACAGACAGGGATAGCACGGGAGGGTCGCGGCGGCTGGTGGCGCCGACTCAATGTCACCCGGCTGACTTGGGTGGCGCGCCGAACAGAGCCGAGAGAGGGAGAACGGGATAGAGAGAGAGAGTGGGACGGGAGAGGGATAGCGGCGCAAGGGATGGGGAAAACTAGGCTGCATGGGTTTTTAGATATATAGGGTTATATATATATTAGGGTTGAGAAGTAGGGGAGGGTGCACAACAGGTGACGGCAGAAACAGAGCAACAAGGGTGTGCGGGTCGGGTTTGCAGGAGAAGTGGGCATCGGGTGCAAGGTTCAATACACAAGGAAGGGAAAAAAATGTGTAGGGGTTGATAGGGCATAGTTGTAAAAATGGGTAAATGAGTATTGGATATATGGCTAAAGGATTTAATACAGGGAAAGTTAAGTGGGTTATAGGTATTAGATTAGGTGGAGTGGGTTAACTGGTATGGTACATAAAAAAATGAGTATTTAGATTAAGTAATTTGGTTATTAGGGATATAGGAAAATGGGTTGAAAAATTAAAAGAATTCATGGTGATAAAAAATAGATATAAAAAAAATGAGACGGCACAAAAATAGAGAAAAAAAATTAGACACGAATAATTAAAATAAAGAGGATCACAAATAATTGCTCGATCAAAAGGAGACGAACCAAAGAGACAGCAGGATCAAGAATCCAAATAAAAGATGATAAAACAACAAAAAATAAATATATTGAAACAAAAGATCCAATATACGGTCTAAAAAGAGGTACAACGGAATCAAATACAAGGAAAAAGAAAATACACTCAAAAATACACAAAAATAAAAAAACAGGGGTACAATCCTACCCACCTAACAAGAAGAATTTCGTCATCGAAATTCAAACAAGAAGATACATAGGGTAACCTCAAAACAACCAAAAAGAACAAAACAAAAGCTACTCAAATAAATGAGGAAACTTCTGCTTAATCTCCTCCTCCAGCTCCCAAGTCGACTCACCGGGCGAGTGAGGATTCCAAGCAACACGAACCAACTTGATGACCTTGTTCTTAAGCACATTCTCCTGCCGATCCACAATAGCAACTGGCAGAATCTCACAAGTCAAATCGACCGAACGGTCAACCCAGAATAGTCGATCATGTGGCTCTCATCTCGGATATATCTCCTGAGTTGTAAAACATGGAAAACATCGTGCACTCCTGATAAAGCTGGCGGCAATGCAAGATGATAGGCCACCTTGCCTGCTCTCTCCAAAATCTCAAATGGTCCAATAAACCTAGGGCTAAGTTTGCCCCTACCACCGAACCGAATGACACCGGGCCACGGTGATACCTTTATGAAACATGGTCTCCAATACCAAACACCATAGCTCTCTGATGGACATTGGTCCATCGCTTCTGCCTATCCTGAGCTGCCTGCAAATGCTTCCTGATCTGAACCACAGCATCATGGTGATCAACTCTGGACCCAACAACTTCCTCTAACCAATGTATCCCAGCACACCGGTGATCTGCACTTCCGCCCATAGAGAGCCTCGAATGGAGCAGCTTTAATACTAGCTTGAAAGCAATTATTGTACGAGAACTCTACGAGATGAAAATGGTCCTCCCATGATCCACCAAACTAAAGCATACATGACCTCAATATGTCCTCAAGGATCTGAATAGTCCTCTCTGACTGTCCATCAGTCTGGGAATGGAAAGCTGTACTGTACTTTAATTTACTCCCTAAACTGTTCTGAAGATTCTCCCAGAACTAAGATCTGAATCTCGTATCCCTGTCAGATACAATACTGACTGGAACCCCATGAAGTCTAACAATCTCTTGCATATACCTCTCAGCAAGGCTCTCAGTAAACTGCCCGACACGAAAAGAAATGAAGTGAGCACTCTTCGTCAAACGGTCGATAATCACCCAAATGGCATTATGACCCTTAGGACTCCTTGGCAAAGCAGTCACAAAATCTATAGTGATATGTTCTCACTTCCACTCTGGAATAGGAAGCGGTTGAAGAAGTCCAGCGGTTCTCTGATGCTCTGCCTTAACCTGTTGGCAGATCAAACACTGAGCAACAAACCAAGCTACAGCTCCCTTCATACCATGCCATTAGAAATGAAGCTTCAAATCCCAATACATCTTAGTACCGCCGGGATGGATAGCATAGGATGACTGATGGGCTTCCTCAAGCAACCTCTGACGAACTTCACCTTTCGGGACACATAACCTGGATCCAAAACGAAGCGATCTATCAGCATGAATAACCATGTCCATCCTGGACCCAGACTCAACCTCAGCTCGAAAACTCTGCAACTGTGCATTACCAGCCTGTGCCTCCTTAATCTGATCAACAAGAGACGACTGCAGCTGGAGCACAAAACAACTCCGATCAGAACTCAGCAACAAAGCCTCTAACTCCAACCTCCTCATATGCCTAATCAGATCCCTATGCTGATTCAAGAACATAACTGCCGGCCTCCTACTCAAAGCATCTGGCACCAAGTTTACTTTACCAGGATGGTACTGCAAACTGATGTCATAATCGACCATAAGTTCGAACCAACGACTTTGCCTCATGTTTAACTCCTTCTGGGTGAAGACGTACTTGAGACTTTTGTGGTCTGTAAAGATCTCCACTCGGTCCCCAAGTAAATAATGTCTCCACATCTTCAAAGCGTAAATCACTGCCGCTAACTCCAAGTCATGAGTCGGATAGTTCTTCTCATGCGGCCCTAACTGCCTCGATGCATACGCAATGACTCGGCCCTTCTGCATCAAAACTGTCCCAAGTCCCTTACCAGAAGCATCACAGTGAATTACAAATCTGCCTGAACCATCAAAAATAGTCAACATAGGTGCTGACGTCAATCTGTTCTTTAACTCAACAAAAGCCATACCACACTCATCAGACCAACATAACTTCTGATCCTTCCCAGTCAATTTAGTCAACAGTCCTGCTATCTTTGAAAAATCTTGGACAAATTTCCGATAATAGCCAGCTAAACCAAGAAAACTCTTGACTTCAGAAACTTACTTGGGAACAGGACAATCCTTCACAGTCTCAACCTTGGCAGGATCCACAAAAATACAATCGCCGGAGATAATGTGTCCTAAGAATGAAACCCTGTCGAGCCAAAACTCGCACTTGCTGAGTTTTCCATAGAGCTGATTCTCTCTTAAAGTTTGCAGAACCACTCTAAGATGTTTAGCATGATCTTCCCGATTCCGAGAATACACCAAAACATCATCAATGAAGACCACCACAAACCTATCCCAGAACTGAGAAAAGACCTGGTTCATAAGGCTTATGAATACAGCCGGCACGTTCGTAACTCCAAACGACATCACAAGATACTCATAGCGGCCATATCTGGTCCTGAAATCAGTCTTCTGCACATCAGTTGCCTTCACCTTGACTTGATGATACCCAGAACGAAGATATAACTTCGAGAAAATAGCAACCCCACTCAACTGGTCAAAAAAATCATCGATCCTGGGCAACGAATACCAGTTCTTCATAGTAACACTATTCAGCTCCCGATAATCTACACACAGTCAACGACTACCATCCTTCTTGTTGACAAAAAGGACTAGATCACCCCAAGGCGAAACACTGGGTCTGATGAAATCCAAATCAAGTAACTCCTGAATCTGCACCTTAAGCTCAGCTAACTCAACCGGTGCCATCCTATAGGGAATCTTCGATATAGGCACCGTACCCGGCTGAACTTCAATACCGAACTCCACATCCCTATCAGGGGGTAAGCCAGGCAACTCCTCTGGAAAAACATCCAAAAAATTTCGAACTACTAGAGGCGTAGCCTCACAGCCTGAATGCAACTCCATCTCACAAACCTCCTGATCAACTACAGCTTGGCCAAGGGAAGACTCCCCGGTATGGAACTCAAACTCTGCGCGATCTGGAGTTCGGAACACAACTTTCTTGGTACGACAATCAATAATGGCATTGCTTTCACCCAACCAATCCATACCCAGAATAACGTCGAATCTTGAATTCCCAATTACAATCAAATTGGCTTTAAACTCTACGCTACCAATAATTATAGGACACTGCTTGCACACTCGGGAACATATGACAACTCCACCACCTGTCACAATGTTCCAAGCATCGCTGCATTCCAACTGATGGCAAGCGACAAATCGAGAGGAGACAAAAGAATGGATTGCCCCAGAATCAAAGAGAACATGAGCAGGGAAAGAGCAAACAAGGACAACACCTAAGACAGAATCAAAAGAGACAAAGAAAAGAATGGTTAAGCAGAGGTGAGGAAAAACAAAAAGCAGAAAGAACAAACAGAAAGAAATAAAGAAAAGGAAATGAAGAAATAAAAGGGAACAACAAAACAACAAAACAAAAGATACCTGTGACCACACCCTCAGCTGACTCAGCATCTGCAGCAGTCAGGTTGAAAGCCTGACCTCTCCTGGGAGCAGCGGTCCTCTGACCGACAATCTGGCACTGCAGGGGAAGCGGTGGTCTAACTGGACCACGAGCTGTGACAACAGGCTGAACTGGACCCCTGGCTGGAGGAGCCAACTGCGAGCAGTACCGCACCGAATGGTCAGCAGCACTACATCCAAAATAGCGATGATTGGCACGTTGGCAATCCTTGCGCTCATGCCCTGGAAGGCGGTAAAAGTCGCAGAAACCAACTCTCGGAGGACCCGCAGAAGAGTAAGGAGCTGCCCTGACAGGAGGGGCTAGAACAAGTCTCTGAATAGGCCCACCAGAAGATCTAGCAACTGAGTGCAGAACAATCTGCTGAGAAGGAGCCAATCCACCACGAGCCTGCTCCTAAGCTCTAGCTGCCTCAAGAGCCTCAGCAATAAGTACGCAAGCAAAGAGAGACAAGCTGCACTTTGATGTCTCGCTCAAGCCCCAAATTGAATCTGCGAGTCCAATTCTCTTCGTTCACCACAAGAATGGCTACGAAGCAATTAAGTCTCATAAATTCAGCTGCGTACTCGACCACAGACCTGGAGCCCTATTTCAGAAAGTCTTATGTTGCAACATTGTATGAACAATATGTAACAAAATCCCATTACTAGAAATAATGACCAACCTATTTCAGGACTAGAAATTGTTGCTCCATCACAACTCTGATGCTATTTTTTCCAAGAAGCTCCTAGTGAAAGTGGCCCAAGTGATCGGTCGTTCGAGCCTTTCGAACTCTGACCTCCACCAGATTTGAGCCAAGTCCACCAACAAGATGGTCACCACATCCACACGATCTGCATCTGCAACCTATGCTGCCAAAAGCAGCTATTCTATCCGAACCAACCACTGTTCAGCATCCAAAGGCGTCTCATTGCCTGAAAACCTGTGGGATGCAGCCTCATAAAGTCTGTGACTGTTCCCGGATGGGGAGGAAGAATGGCCTGCACAGGCGTAAGAGGCGGAGGAACTCGAGCAGCTTCCAAAGTAGCCATCACCAAATCACTATGGTTCTGCTGCATATTGATCAAGCGCTCAAGAACAGCGGTGATAGCCTCATGCTCAGATGATCACCCGAAACACGAGAAGAACCTCTACGAGCCATAGTCTGCACAAAACCAAAAATAATTAGCATCCAGATCAATGTTAATAATAAATTATCTATGCATGCATGGTTAGTGAAATGTTGAGCCGATCCCAGTACGAGCCAAGCTTGTCTAATATATTATGCAACTAATACATTAGCCAAATCTGGTGCTCTGCTACCACTAAAAACCTTGTTACGCCCCGCTTCCCAAAAGAGAAAACGGAATATGGATACTTGACTAAGCCCAGCGAATAATTTTTATCATCCATAAGCTTTTCAAGAATCTTTACAACATCTCACGAAATAATCAGAGTCGGAAGCAAAAGTATCAACCAACATGCACATATGAACCAAAATACCAACAAGAATACTTGAAACCAAATATATAAATCTCAAATAGTCATGATCTGAATAAGTCAGAATCCGGGGTCACATTGCCCAAATACAATAAATCCAAGTATCAAAATACAATTGTTCAAAGCAAGCTACAAGACATAATTATAGCATAATCCAGAAATAATACTTCATCTCACCAATACCATCTGGAACCTGTTCTCCAAAATCTGCAATTTAACAATTGCAGGAAAGAGGAAAAGAGAAAACAAGTACACGTCAATTGCAAGTTACGGGCCGCTTGTAATGCAGGATACAAGTACATAGGGAAAACTAACTAACAACATAGAAAAGGCATGATATCAAAATAAACAACTAGTATGGCAAGCTGATCAAGTGTAAATGGCATGAATCAAGTGTCAAGTAAACAAATATCATGTAACCAAACATCAAGTGTCAAGTATCATGTATCATGTATCAAGTGTCATGTATCAAGTGTCATGTATCATATAGTCAAGTATCAAGCAAGCATGTATCATGTTAAAGTATCATGTTCAATTATCATGCATCAAGTCTTGTAGTGATTATTATCTAGGTAGCACTTCATGCATCCCAATTTTTACTACATAGTTGCAACAACAAACAGTTTCGTTTTAGATTTCATAGTGAACCATAGAGGGCAGTATACTCAGGGACAAGTATCAAGTAATCGAGCTCCAAGCTCCAAGTATCATGTATCATGTATTATGTAATCACGTGTCAAGTTGTGCAAGTGGCAAGTAACGTATCTTGCGTGCAAGTGTCAAGTATCATGTCTCAAGTCATCACGTAGGATCAGTGGATCCCCGACCGAGTACACGTTTCTGAATTATCCACTATTAGATCTTTCCCTTAATCCCCGACTTGGTTATTTATTATTAAAGCAAGCAAGCATGTAGGTGTGCAAAATATATCTAGAATAACATAGCATGATCATGTAATAAGTTCAAGTTGCAAGATAAACATGTACGGGTGCAAGATAACTCATAAAAGATAAAAGAACCAAATCTCTAGTTTAGGACAACAAGACCACACTGTAGTAAAATAGTGATTTCCAGTTTTACAAACATGCAAATCTAAATCCGTCGAAACGTCTAGAAAATAGAATCCCAACCAAATCCAGAGAATACAAATAAGTCATATAATATTTCACAAAAACCTAACTCAAAACTGATTTGAATCGAGAAAATAGGTTCAGCAAGAAATCAGGATATCGAATTTATAGTAAGGAAAACAGCATCAAAATACCTCAAATAAATCCAGGAAAAATCTGGGGTATTCCCCTATACGTCTAGTATCAGAATATAAAGTTTCATAATTTTCCAGAACGATTTGCTTGGTCAAGTAAAGTCAAAAATAATAAAGAAATGATAGTTTAGCAAATCTGGAATTCCCAACACTGCTATACGAAAACTGTAATATCTCGCAAACTGTGAAAAAAAATTCAAATCCGCCAAAGAGAGAAGAAAATAGACAAAATAATTTAACTTTCATATTTTATAAATATTTTTCATACAGAAAAAGTAATTAGGGTGAAAATACAAATCTTTACCGAACAGCGAGCAAAATCTAGCAAGTATAGTCTTTATAAACAAGCATGAAACGACATATGAAACTCATCAATAAAATCCACCAAAATTCTGGGTAATCTCTAAATAGGTATACTAAAACTGACCAAGACTTTAGATCAAAATAATATGTTTAGAACTAGTATTAAAATAGTTTACTCATCGAAATCATCAAGAAATGAAATCTGGAAATGAAATACACCTATGTAGTAAAACATCCATATCTCCCACATACGAAAATGAAGTCGATCAAGGTCAGAGGGGTTGGAAAGAAGACAAATTTCTCTACAAATCATGTTTTATACTGAAATTAAGATACTGACCTTAATATGGTCTAAACTACTGATCAAGACAAATTATCGACAAAACAAAGAATTTCCTTTGGGAACAAAACCAACATGAATCACACGAAACTTGATCGAAACATAACTAAGCATGAACTAGAGTCTACTAAGTGTCCAAACAACATGAAATAGGGTATACGACATGTCTTCAACAAGTATATTACATGGATCTCACAGGCACAGAGAACGGAATAGAGAGAGAGAGCGGAATGGGAGAGGGATCGCGGCGCAAGGGATTGGGGAAACTAGGCTGCATGGGTTTTTAGATATATAGGGTTATATATATATTAGGGTTGAGAAGTAAGGGAGGGTGCACAACAGCTGACGGCAGAAACAGAGCAACAAGGGTGTGCAGGTCGGGTTTGCAAGAGAAGTGGGCATCGGGTGCAAGGTTCAATACACAGAGAAGGGAAAAAATGTGTAGGAATTGTAGGGCATAGTTATAAAAATGGGTAAATGAGTATTGGGTATATGGCTAAAGGATTTAATACAAGGAAAGTTAAGTGGGTTATAGGTATTAGATTAGGTGGAGTGGGTTAACTGGTAGGGTACATAAAAACAGAATATTAGGATTAAGTAATTTGGTTATTAGGGATATAGGAAAACGGGTTGAAAAATTAAAAGAATTCGTGGTGATCAAAAATAGATATAAAAAAAATGAGACGACACAAAAATAGAGAAATAAAAATAAGACACGAATAATTAAAATAAATAGGATCACAAATAATGGCTCGATCAAAAGGAGACGAACAAAAGAGACAACAGGATCAAGAATCCAAATAGAAGATGATAAAACAATAAAAAATGAATATATTGAAACAAAAAATCCAATATACGTTCCAAAAAGAGGTTCAATGGAATTAAATACAAGGAAAAAGAAAATACACTAAAAAATACACAAAAATGAAAAACAGGGGCTACAACCTCATATTTAAACCCATGCAGCCAACCGACTGCTCCCCTTCTCTTCGTGAAACCCTCGCCGCCAGTGCACCACCTCCTGCCCTCTCCCGTTCTCTCTCCCAAGCTTGTGCAACCCCAACCTCCAGTGCGCCCCGTTCACCCTCTCTGTCTAAGCCCTGCTCCTCATCTTCCGACCTTTCCCAGCCACCTCCTAGCACATCGTCCCCCTCCAGTAGCCTGCAGTAATAGCATCAACGATAGCTTCGCTGCCGTTCTCCCGAGGTTCGCTGCGCACCTCGACGTCGCCCTAGTTGTGTGCTCCGATGCGGACAGCAAGCGCATCAGCCATGCGAGCTTCCCTCGTGTCGTGGTCCTGTCTTATCGTTTTTGTTGTTCCTTCTCGTTGTTGGGTGTGTGTGGAGTTGTTCGTTGTTCGGTTCGTTGGGTTGTATTTGTGGTTATTGCTCGCTTTTGGTTCGTGTGATTCATTTTTGGTTCGTGTGTTCGTTGAGTTCATTTCTCGGGAACCCGTTCCCATTATTCTTTCTTGCAGTCATTTTTGTCATCGGTTATTCTTTTCTTTGTGTAATATAAGTACTAAATATCGCATGTAGTGTAGTTGGGTTCTAGAGACAATTCGTGTGTGAATCTCCTAGTTGATATTGTCTCTATACTGATGATTTGACCATAGTTACCTCACGACATACATGACATGATATAACCTAGGATTGACCACATCTTGTTGCATATATGCATGTTGCTCATGTGATATCTTGTGCTCGTTCGTGTTATTAGTGGCAGACTTGAAATGAACTTGTGAAATACTCTATAACATGTTGCTTGGACACCTAGTATACTATATTTCGTGTTTGGTTGTGTTTTGGATGAGTTCTATGTGAACTAGTAGATTTTGTACATATACGATATTTTCAGTTTTGATCAGTATTTGAAAATATTTTGTGAACATGATTTGTAGAGAATTCTGTCTATTTTCTAACCCTTTTGACGGATCTCAGTTTTGATTTTTGGTTTCCAAGTTGTCTATTTTACTACAGTAGTGTCGAAAGGTTTCCAGATTTTGTTTTCTATGAATTTTGAAGAGTAATCTATTTTTATTTTGATGTTAAAATTATTATTTTGATCTGAAATTTTTTCAGTACTTCTAGACTTGATTGGGGTTTACCCAGAATTTTGGTCGATTTATTTGAGATGTTTTACAAATCTTTTCATGCTCGCAAATAAAGATTTTACATGCAGAATTTTACTACTGTTCAGTAAAGGAACTGATTTTCAACCTATTTCTACTTTTGTTTCTAAAATATTTCTGAATATGAAAGTTAGCTTATTGTATCTATTTTATTACCCTTTTGGCGTATTCGATTTATGGTTTGTGAGATATTGTTGTTTTCGTACTGCAGTGTTTGTGATTTCAGATTTACAAAACTACTCTATCTTGATGTTTTCTGATTTTACTTGACTACTCTTTTTATATTGAAAAATTATGAAACTTTATTTTCTGTTACTATACATATAGGGGAATACCCCAAATTTTTCGTGGATTTATTTAATGAGTTTTCAAGCTGTTTTTTTGTTCTTGAATACGATCTTCTGATTTCTAGCTGAACATATTTTCTGTTTCAATTCAATTTTGAGTTATGATTTTGTAAAATACTATATGACTTATATATATATTTGCTGGATTCGGCCGGGAGTCTATTTTCTAGACCTTTTGACGAATTCAGATTTGCATGTTTGTAGCAACGGAAATTCCTGTTTTAGTGCAGTACTATCTTGCTGTCATGAACTAGAAATCTCGTTGTTTTATCCTTTTATGTGTTATCTTGCTCCCGTAAATATTTATCTTCCAACTTGAACTTGTTACATGATCATTCCATGATATTCTTGCTATGTTTGGTACTTGCACAATCTTTTTTGAGACTAATAATAAATAACCAAGTTGGGGTTTAAGGAAAAGATCTAATAGTGGATAATTCAAAAACGTGTATTCGGAAGGGGATCCACTGATCCTACGTGATTACTTGATACATGATACTTTACACGTGATTACATGACACTTGCACGCAAGACACGTGATTACCTGCCACTTGCACAACTTGACACGTGATACATGATACATGATACATGATACATGGAGCTTGGAGCTCGATTACTTGATACTTATCCCTGAGTACATTGTCCTCTATGGTCCACTATGAAATCTAAAGCAAAAGTGTTTGATGTAGCAACCATGTAGTAAAAAGCGGGATGCATGAAGTGCTGCCTATATAGTAATAACTACAAGACTTGATACATGACACTTGAACATGATACATGCTTACTTCATACTTGACTACATTATACTTGATACTTGATACATGACACTTGATACATGTTTACATGATACTTGATATTTGTTACTTTTTTACATGATGCTTGTTCACTTGACACATCCTACTTACACTTGTTCAACTTGTCATGCTAGTTGTTATATTTTGTTGTCATGCCTATTCCATGCTATTTGTTTAGTTTTTCCATGTACTTGTGTCCTGCACTACAAGCGGCCCGTAACTTGCATTGACGGGAGTTTGTTTTCTCTTTCCAATCCCTGTAATTGTTAAATTGCAGATTTTGGAGAACAGGTACCAGATGGAGTTGGTGAAATGAGATATTAGTACTGGATTTCGCTATTATTATTTCTAGTTGCTTGTTTTGAACAATTGTGCTTCATTACTTGGATTTATTTGTATTTGGGCAATGTGACCCAGGATATTGACTTATTCAGATCTGGATTATTTGAGATTATAATATTTTGGTTTCAAGTATTTCTGTTGGTTTTGACTCATATGTGCATGCTTGGTTTATTCTTTTGCTTCCGACTCTGGTTATTCTTGTGAAATGTTGTAAAGATTCTTGAACAGCTTATGGAAGATGAAAATCATTCGCTGGGCTTTTGTCGCGTATCCGTATTCCATATTCTCTTTTGGAAAGCGGGGCGTGACAAAGTACTTCACTTATTTTCGAAAAATTCAATTGTTCGAAGTTTAAAGCTGTTCTGAGTCGAAATGTGCAGCAATCAGGATGCAAGCTCAACATTGGTCGATTTTTGGACGTATCAAAACCACACCAAATTTTGTATACATTGAATGTCCATAATATCGTGTAACGGGTTTTGATTTCTCGTAAATTTCGATAGTTCGTAGTTCGAAGTTGTTTCCTGTCGAATTGTAATGAAAACACAGTGTAGGCTTAAAGTTTGTCCACTTTCTGAAGTTTCCGATCAACACCAATTTTTGCGTACAATGATTATTCACAACAACGAGCAAGTGCACATATTTTTGAAAATTTTGACTGTCCGAAGACGAAGTTGTTTTGGGTAGAAATATGATGCAATCAGGATTCGAGCTTAAATTCGTCGATTTTCTGAAATTTCCTAAACATCACAAAGATTTTTGTAAAATGATTATTCGTTAATTTTTGTAAACTATGACCTTTCCAAATTCGGAGTTCTTTTTTGTGAAAATGAGCTGCATTCATGACGTTGGCAAAAGTTCGTGAGTTCGTGCATTTTTTTAAATTTGAAAACCCCAATAAATTTTTTGTGCATTGATTATTCACAAAAACGAACAAGTACTTCACCTATTTTCGAAAAATTCAGTAGTTCGAAGTTTAAAGTTGTTCCGAGTCTAAATGTGTTGCAATCAGGATGCGAACTCAACATTGGTCAATTTTTAACCACACCAAATTTTGTGTACATTGAATGTCCATAGTATCGAGTAACGAGTTTCGATTTTTTGTAAATTTTGACAGTTCGAAGTTCGAAGTTGTTTCCAGTCGAATTGTAATTAAAATAAGGTGTAGGCTTAAAGTTTGTCCACTTTCTGAAGATTCCGATCAACACCAATTTTTGTGTACAATGATTATTCATAACAACGAGCAACTGCACATATTTTTAAAAATTTCGACAGTCCAAAGCCGAATTGTTTTGGGTCGAAATGTGATGCAATTCGGATTCGGGCGAAAATTCGTCCATTTTCTGAAATTTCGAAAAATACACAAATATTTTTGTAAAATGATTATTCATAAATTTTTGTAAACGTTTACCTTTCTAAATTCAGTGTTCTTTTTTGTGAAAATGTTCTTCATTCAGGACGCTGGTAAAAGTTCGTGTGTTCGTGCATTTTTTGAAATTGGAAAACCCCAATAACTTTTCTGTGCATTGATTATTCATAACAACGAACAAGTACTTCACTTATTTTCGAAAAATTCAATTGTTCAAAGTTTAAAGTTGTTTCAAGTCTAAATGTGTTGCAATCAGGATGCGAACTCAACATTGGTCGATTTTTGGACGTATCAAAACCACACCAAATTTTGTGTACACTGAATGTCCATAATATCGAGTAACGAGTTTCAATTTTTTGTAAATTTTGAGTTCGAAGTTCGAAGTTGTTTCCTGTCGAATTGTAATGAAAACACGGTGTAGGCTTACAGTTTGTCCACTTTTGAAGTTTCCGATCAACACCAATTTTTGTGTAGAATGATTATTCTTAACAACGAGCAACTGCACATATTTTTGAAAATTTCGACAGTCCAAAGCCGAAGTTGCTTTTGATCGAAATGTGATGGAATCAGGATTCGGGCTAAAATTCATCAATTTTCTGAAATTTCCAAAAACACACAAATATTTTTGTAAAATGATTATTCGTAAATTTTTGTAAACTATGACCTTTCTAAATTGGGAGTTCTTTTTTGTGAAAATGTGTTGTACTCAGGACGCTAGCAAAAGTTTGTGCGTTCGTGCATTTTTTGAAATTTGAGAGGCAATATTTAAATAAAGTACACAAATTTTTGGGGCAATTTAAATAAAGTAGACAAATTATTTTTTATTTTTTATCACACAATGTTTAAATTAACTCCACTGGGTTAGTTAAGGTTAGGGTTAGTTTGGGGGGGTTATTTAAACATCTGATTAGCTAAGTGATATTTTTTCAAACACAAATAAAAGATGAATGTGGTTTTTTTAAACAAAAATGAAAGATGAATGTGGTTTTTTTAAACCCTACCCTAACATAACCCTAACCCAAACCCTAACTAACCCAGCGGAGTTAATTTAAACATTGTGTCCCTTTTTTTAAAAAAGAAACTTTTGTTTGCTTTTTTTTTTTAACCTGGCCCAAAACTTTGTGTACATTTTTATATTTAGCGAATTTGAAAACCCCACAAACTTTTCTATGCATTGAGTATTCATAAGAACGAACAAATACTTCACTTATTTTCGAAAAATTCAATCGTTTGAAGTTTAAAGTTGTTCCGAGTCCAAATGTGCTGCAATCGGTATGCGAACTCAACGTTGGTTAATTTTTGGACGTATCAAAACCACACGAATTTTTTTACATTGAATGTCCATAATATCGTGTCACGAGTTTTGAATTTTCATAAATTTTGATAGTTCGTAGTTCGAAGTTGTTTCCTGTCGAATTGTAACGAAAACTTGGCGTAGGCTTAAAGTTTGTCCACTTTCTGAAGTTTCCGATCAACACCAATTTTTGTGTACAATGATTAATCATAAAAACGAGCAACTGGACATATTTTTGAAATTTTTGACCATGCAAAGCCGAAGTTGTTTTGGGTCGAAATGTGAGGCAATCAGGATTCGGGCCAAAATTCGTCCATTTTCTGAAATTTCCAAAAACACACAAATATTTTTGTAAAATGATTATTCGTAAATTTATGTAAACTATGACCTTTCTAAATTCGGTGTTCTTTTTTGTGAAAATGTGCTAAATTCAGGATGCTGGCAAAAATTCGTGCGTTCGTGCATTTTTTGAAATTGGAAAGCCCCATTATCTTTTCTGTGCATTGATTATTCATAACAACGAATAAGTACTTAACTTATTTTCGAAAAATTCAATCGTTCAAAGTTTAAAGTTGTTCCGAGTCAAAATGTGCTGCTATCAGGATGCGAACTCAACATTGGTCGATTTTTGGACGTATCAAAGCCACACCAAATTTTGTGTACATTGAATGTCCATAATATCGAGTAACGAGTTTCGATTTTTCGTAAATTTTGATAGTTCGAAGTTCGAAGTTGTTTCCTGTCGAATTGTAATGAAAACACGGTGTAGGCTTAAAAGTTTGTCCACTTTCTGAAGATTCCGACCAACACCAATTTTTGTGTACAATGATTATTCATAACAACGAGCAACTGCACATATTTTTGAAAATTTCGACAATCCAAAGCCAAAGTTGTTTTGCGTCGAAATGTGATGCAATCAAGATTCAGGGTAAAATTCATCCATTTTCTGAAATTTCGAAAAACACACAAATATTTTTGTAAAATGATTATTCGTAAATTTTTGTAAACTATGACCTTTCTAAATTCGAAATTTTTTTGTGAAATGTGCTATGTTCAGGACGTTGGCAAAAGTTCGTGCGTTCGTGTATTTTTTGAAATTTGAAAACCCCACTAACTTTTCTATACAATGAGTATTCATAACAAAAAGTACTTCACTTATTTTCAAAATATTCAATCGTTTGAAGTTTAAAGTTGTTTCGAGTCCAAATGTGCTGCAATCGGTATGCGAACTAAACGTTGGTCGATTTTTGGATGCATCAAAACCACTCAATTTTTTTTTACAATGAATGTCCATAATATTGTGTAACGTGTTTTGAATTTTCGTAAATTTCGATAGTTCGTAGTTCGAAGTTGTTTCCAGTCGAATTGTAATGAAAACTTGGTGTAGGCTTAAAGTTTATCCACTTTTTGAAGTTTCCGATCAACACCAATTTTTGTGTACAATGATTATTCATAACAACGAGCAATTGCACTTATTTTTGAAAATTTCGACTGTCCAAAGCCAAAGTTGTTTTAGGTGGAAATGTGAGGCAATCAGATTCGGGCTAAAATTCGTCCATTTTCTGAAATTTCTAAAAACAAACAAATATTTTTGTAAAATAATTATTCGTAAATTTATGTAAACTATGACCTTTCTAACTTCGGTGTTCTTTTTTGTGAAAATGTGCTGCATTCAGGACGCTGGCAAAAGTTTGTGCATTCGTGCATTTTTTGAAATTGGAAAACCCCAATAACTTTTCTGTGTAAAGATTATTCATAACAACGAACAAGTACTTCACTTATTTACGAAAAATTCATTTGTTCAAAGTTTAAAGTTGTTTCGAATCAAAATGTGCTGCAATCAGGATGCGAACTCAACATCGGTCGATTTTCGGACGTATCAAAACCACACCAAATTTTTTGTACATTAAATGTCCGTAATATTGAGTAACGAGTTTCGATTTTTTGTAAATTTTGATAGTTCAAAGTTCGAAGTTGTTTCTTGTCGAATTGTAATGAAAACACGGTGTATGCTTAAAAGTTTGTCCACTTTCTGAAGATTCCGACCAACACCAATTTTTGTGTACAATGATTATTTATAACAACGAGCAAATGCACATATTTTTGAAAATTTCGACTGTCCAAAGCCGAGGTTGTTTTGGGTGGAAATGTGATGCAATCAGGATTCGGGCTAAAATTTGTCAATTTTCTAAAATTTCCAAAAACACACAAATATTTTTGTAAAATGATTATTCGAAAATTTTGTAAACTATGACCTTTCTAAATTCGGAGTTCTTTTTTGTGAAAATGTGCTGTATTCAGGATGTTGGCAAAAGTTTGTGCGTTCTTGCATTTTTTGGAATTTGAAAACCCCGCTAACTTTTCTGTCCATTGAGTATTCATAACAACGAACAAGTACTTCAGTTATTTTCGAAAAATTCAATCGTTTGAAGTTTAAAGTTGTTCCGAGTCCAAATGTGCTTCAATCGGTATGCGAACTCAACGTTGGTCGATTTTTGGACGTATCAAAACCACACCAATTTTTTTTTACAATGAATGTCCATAATATCGTGTAACGAGTTTTGAATTTTCGTAAATTTCGATAGGTCGTAGTTCGAAGTTGTTTCCTGTCGAATTATAATGAAAACTTGGTTTGGACTTAAAGTTTGTCCACTTTTTGTAGTTTCCGATCAACACCAATTTTTGTGTACAGTGATTATTCATAACAACGAGCAACTGCACATATTATTGAAAATTTCGACCGTCCAAAGCCGAAGTTGTTTTGGGTCGAAATGTGAGGCATTCGGATTCGGGCTAAAATTCGTCCATTTTCAGAAATTTCCGAAAACAAACAAATATTTTTGTAAAATAATTATTTGTAAATTTTTGTAAACTATGACCTTTCTAAATTCGGTGTTCTTTTTTGTGAAAATGTGCTGCAATCAGGACGTTGGCAAAAGTTTGTGCGTTTGTGCATTTTTTAAAATTTGAAAACCCGACTAACTTTTCTGTGCATTGAGTATTCATAACAACGAACAAGTACTTCACTTATTTTCGAAAAATTCAATCATTTGATGTTTAAAGTTTAAAGTTGTTTCGAGTACAAATGTGCTGCAATCAGTATGCGAACTCAACGTTTTCGATTATTGGACGTATCAAAACCCCACCAATTTTTTTTTTACATTGAATGACCATAATATCGTGTAACGAGTTTTGAATTTTGGTAAATTTTGATAGTTCGTAGTTCGAAGTTGTTTCCTATCGAATTGTAATGAAAACACGGTGTAGGCTTTCCGATGCACACTAATTTTTGTGTACAATGATTATTCATAACAACGAGCAACTGCACATATCTTCGTAAATTTCAACCATCCAAAGCCGAAGTTGTTCTGGGTCGAAATGTGAGGCAATCAGGATTCGGGCTAAAATTCGTCTATTTTCTGAAATTTCCAAAAACACGCAAATATTATTTTAAAATGATTATTCGTAAATTTTTGTAAACTATTACCTTTCTAAATCCAGTGTTCTTTTTTGTGAAAATGTGCTACATTCAGGACGCTAGCAAAAGTTCGTGCGTTCGTGCATTTTTTGAAATTGGAAATCCCCAATAACTTTTCTGTGCATTGATTATTCATAACAACGAACAAGTACTTCACTTATTTTCGAAAAGTTCAATCGTTCCAAGTTAAAAGTTGTTCCGAGTCTAAATGTGCTGCAATCAGGATGCGAAATGAATATTGGTCGATTTTTTGACATATCAAAACCACACCAAATTCTGTGTACATTGAATGTCCATAATATCGAGTAACTAGTTTCAATTTTTCGTAAATTTTGACAGTTCGAAGTTCGAAATTGTATCCTATCAAAATGAAATGACAACACGGTGTAGGCTTAAAGTTTATCCACTTTCTGAAGATTCCGATCAACACCTATTTTTCTGTACAATGATTGTTCATCACAATGAGCCACCGCACATATTTTTGTAAATTTCGACAGTCCAAACCCGAAATTGTTTTGGGTCGAAAGGTGATGCAATCAGGATTCAGGCTAAAATTCGCCCATTTTCTGAAATTTCAAAAACACACAAATATTTTTGTAAAATGATTATTTGTAAATTTTTGTAAACTATGACCTTTCATAATTCGGAGTTCTTTTTTGTGAAAATGTGTTGCATTTAGGACGCTGGCAAAAGTTCAGGCGTTCCTGCTTTTTTTTGAAAATTTAAAATCCCAATAACTTTTCTGTGCATTGATTATTCATAACGACAAACAAGTACTTCACTTATTTTCAAAAAATTCAAAAGTTTAAAGTTGTTTCGAGTCGAAATGTGCTGCAATTAGGATGCGAACTCAACATTGGTTGATTTTTTGACGGATCAAAACCACACCAAATAATGTGTACATTGAATGTCCAAAATATCGAGTAACGAGTTTCGATTTTTAGTAAATTTTCCTATTTCGAAGTTCGAAGTTGTTTCCTGACGAATTGTAATGAAAACACGGTGTAGGCTTCAAGTTTTTCCACTTTCTCAAGTTTCCGATCTACACCAGTTTTTGTGTACAATGATTATTCATAACAACAAGCAACTGCACATATTTTTGAAAATTTCGGCCATCCAAAGCCGAAGTTGTTTTGGGTCGAAATGTGAGGCAATCAGGATTCGGTCTAAAATTCTTCCATTTTCTGAAATTTTCATATACACAAATATTTTTTTAAAATTATTATTCGTAAATTTTTGTAAACTACGACCTTTCTAAATTCGGTGTTCTTTTTTGTGAAAATGTGCTGTATTCAGGACGCTGGCAAAAGTTCATACGTTCGTGCATTTTTTTGAAATTGGAAAACCCCAAAAACTTTTCTGTGCATTGATTATTCATAACAACGAACAAGTACTTCACTTATTTTCGAAAAATTCAATCGTTCAAAGTTTAAAGTTGTTCCGAGTCTAAATGTGCGGCAATCAGGATGCAAACTCAACATTTGTCAATTTTTGTACGTATCAAAACCACACCAAATATTGTGTACATTGAATGTCCATAATATCGAGTAACGAGTTTCGATTTTTCGTAAATTTTGATGGTTTGAAGTTCGAAAGTTGCTTCCTGTCGAATTGTAATGAAAACACCATGTAGGCTTAAAAGTTTGTCCACATTCGGAAGTTTCCGACCAACACCAACTTTTGTGTACAATGATTAATCACAACAACGAGCAACTGCATATATTTTTGAAAATTTCGATCGTCCAAAGCCGAAGTTGTTTTGGGTCGAAATGTGATGCAATCAAGATTCGGGGTAAAATTCGTCCATTTTCTAAAATTTCCAAAAACACACATATTTTTTGTAAAATGATTATTAGTAAATTTTTGTAAACTATGACCTTTATCAATTCGAAGTTTTTTTTTGTGAAAATGTGTCGTATTCAGGACGTTGGCAAAAGTTTGTGCGTTCGTGCATTTTTTGAAATTTGAAAACCCCACTAACTTTTCTGTGCATTGAGTATTCATAACAACGAACAAGTACTTCACTTATTTTCGAAAAATTCAATCGTTTCAAGTTTAAAGTTGTTTCGAGTCCAAATGTGCTGCAATTCGTATGTGAATAGAACGTTGGTCGATTTTTGGACGTAGCAAAACCACACCAATTTTTTTTTACATTGAATGTCCATAATATCGTGTAATGAGTTTTGAATTTTCGTGAATTTTGATAGATTGTAGTTCGAAGTTGTTTCCTGTCGAATTGTAATTAAAACACGATGTAGGCTTAAAGTTTGTGCACTATCTGAAGTTTCCGATGCACACCAATTTTTGTGTACAATGATTATTCATAACAACGAGCAACTGCACATATCTTTGAAAATTTTGACCGTCCAAAGCCGAAGTTGTTTTGGGTAGAAATGTGAGGCAATCAGGATTCGGGCTAAAATTCGTCCATTTTCTGAAATTTCCAAAAACACACAAATATTATTGAAAAATGATTATTCGTAAATTTTTGTAAACTATTACCTTTCTAAAATCGGTGTTCTTTTTGTGAAAATGTTCTGCATTCAGGACGTTGGCAAAAGTTCGTGCGTTCGTGCATTTTTTGAAATTGGAAAACCCCAATAACTTTTTTGTGCATTGATTATTCAAAACAATGAACAAGTACTTCACATATTTTCGAAAAAATCAATTGTTCAAAGTTTAAAGTTGTTCCGAGTCTAAACGTGCTGCGATTAGGACGAGAACTCAACATTGATCGATTTTTAGACGTTTCAAAACCACACCAAATTCTGTGTACATTGAATGTCCATAATATAGAGTAACGAGTTTCAATTTTTAGTAAATTTTGACAGATCGAAGTTCGAAGTTGTATCCTGTCAAATTGAAACGAAAACATGGTGTAGGCTGAAAGTTTGTTCACTTTCTAAAGATTCCGATAAACACCTATTTATGTGTACAATGATTCTTCATCACAATGAGCTATTGAACATATTTTTGAAAATTTCAACAGTCCAAAGCCGAAGTTGTTTTGCGTCGAAATGTGATGCAATTAGGATTCGGGCTAAAATTCATTCATTTTCTGAAATTTCAAAAAACACACAAATATTTTGGTAAAATGATTATTTGTAAATTTTTGTAAACTATGACTTTTCTAAATTCGGAGTTCTTTTTTGTGAAAATGTGCTGCATTCAGGACGTTGGCAAAAGTTTGTGCGTTCGTGCATTTTTTAAAATTTGAAAACCCCACTAACTTATCTGTGCATTGAGTATTCATAACAACGAACAAGTACTTCACTTATTTTCGAAAAATTCAATCATTTGAAGTTTGAAGTTTAAAGTTGTTCCGAGTCCAAATGTACTGCAATCAGTATGCGAACTCAACGTTTTCGATTATTGGACGTATAAAAACCCCACCAATTTTTTTTTACATTGAATGACCATAATATCGTGTAACGAGTTTTGAATTTTCGTAAATTTTGATAGTTCGTAGTTCAAAGTTGTTTCTTGTCGAATTGTAATGAAAATACGGTGTAGGCTTTCCGATGCACACCAATTTTTGTGTACAATGATTATTCATAACAACGAGCAACTGCACATATCTTTGTAAATTTCGACCGTCCAAAGCCGAAGTTGTTCTCGGTCGAAATGTGAGGCAATCAGGATTCGGGCTAAAATTCGTCTATTTTTTGAAATTTCCAAAAACACGCAAATATTATTTTAAAATGATTATTCGTAAATTTTTGTAAGCTATTACCTTTCTAAATTCGGTGTTCTTTTTTGTCAAAATGTGATACATTCAGGATGCTGGTAAAAGTGTAATACCCTGATTTTTCAAATACATGAAAGATTATTTATTTTTACATATGGTATGCTTGTGTAGCATGTTGACTATTATTTCTCAACATGATGAATAAAGTCTATTGTTTACTATAAAACATTTTCTTAAAGCCCAATGTTAATTCACTTATCTTCTTTTAAAAATATTTATTTTGGCCCAATTAATTTTAGCCCATGAATTCAAACCTCTTGTATTATTTTCTACAACTTGCAATATGTAGCACCTTTTCTTCTATTTTCCGGGTATTTTATATTAGTGGTGCGGTTTGTGTGTGCACGTGCACTCAACGTACACGTGCACAAGCACACTAGCTTGTGGCCGGATGTGAGTAGGATAGTGGGGTAGATCATGGGTGGTTATTTGTGAAGTGTGGGTAGTTTCTCAACCCCCTAATGCATCCCAACCCTTGATCTTATAACTCCCCAATAAATCCTAGCCTTCTATTCTACTTATTTCCTAGTATAAATACCCCTCCCATTTCCCTATCTCTCTTACACTAAGATTGTTCTTATTAAGAGAGAGGTATTGTGAGAGTTGTGTGTGGGAGCTTTTTGTGAAGACCGAGGAGTACATCTGAAGGTTCGGTGTGGAGCAAAGGAGCAAGGTGCAAGGAGCAAGGAGGCGTTCACTATATTGAGGAGCTTTTGCGGGATTTCGATTATTTCTTCATATAAGGTGGGTGTTTCTCAGGACTTCTAATGTAGGAATTATACCATGATTATTATGATTGCTACCATGTTATAAAAAGTAAATTGAATGTATTGGAAATTGCTTGAACATGCTGTTGATAATAAGATCGAAAGTGTCGGTACAGTCGACTGTCGCATGAACCATTCGACTGGTACGAGACAATTATTTTTCATGATGCGGGAATAAACATATGTGCAAATAGACGTAATCGTGTGATCATTAATTTTTACATTTTTCCCTATGACACATATGATGGAGGGAAGGTAAATGAATAAAAAGAACTAGCGATGATTGACAAAACTGAGAACTGTCGGTGCAGTCGACTGGCAAGGTGTTCAGCCGACTGGTGCCTTGACTTAAGCATGACTATTTGGAAATTCCATGAAATAAGATATTCCATTATGTTTGACCTAGTATAATGACTTGAGATTTATATCTTCATCTTCGTAAGAAAGTTATGAATAGTGTGAGTGCATGTTTAAAGTGTTTTCCTTAAAGAAAAGAACATATTAGTAAATTGAAATTCCATGCTACCATGTTACTGAACCAGTAAGAAGTGTGGTGTCCATAAAAATATGAATGTATGTATGCTGTGATGAAAGTGCATATGAGAATGGTTGGAAACATAATCTCTGTTTTGGAATTAAGAAACTGACCAGTCGACTTAGTGCGTGTAGCCAGTCGACTGAGCTGAACATGGAAATGTACTATTAAAGAATCCCAGAACAGACGACTGATAGATGAACAGTCGACTGTTATGTGGATGACACTGTGAACATGAAAGGTTGCGGGACAGCCGACTGACTGGGTGCAGCAGTCAACTATCCCGAGTAATTATGATGAACCTGTATTGACTGTATGAGTCGAATGGTGTCCTTCCAAGTCGACTGTACAGAGTGAACTTTGGTGTGTATGAGATTTCATTTTATTTATGGTTGTTGGAAGTTGTGAACTTTATGATCGAATTCTATGAACTCTTTTTATGACTGTGTGGATTTATGTAAAAATGAATCATAAATGGGAATTGAGAATAGAATGAATATAAAAGGCTAAAATCATGATGAGAAAGTCTGTGAGACTCTAAATGAATGATGAGCTGAAAGTGCTCAATTGGAAGTTGTGAATTGTAAATTGAAACCAAGAGTAGCTAAGTCTCCCCCCGCAGTGAAATGAATGAAATGAAATGAGAATTGAAAGACCAAGGTTGGTCATGTATCGAAATGAAATGATAAGTCCGGTTTAGTGGAGAGGCTAACTCTAGAGCTTTGATTTGTATTCATGATTCTAATATTTAGTACATAGTGAAGAGGTGATGAAAGTGAGAGAAAAACATAAGTATGAGAACTACGGTTTACGGTGTGGGTGTGTGAGCCGCAGAATGCATGCTTGATGAGTCAAGACATGGCGCGGGCACAACTCAGAATGATCGGACCTTAGTCACACTCATGGGATGTTTTGGTGACTGCAAGAGGATTGTGTTCAGGGAGGAGGCTGAATTGCAGCACAATGCATGCTTGATGAGTCAAGACATGGCACGGAATTCTACTTCAGGGGCCAGGATACATGATTGTACTCATAGAATCATCTAAGATACTCACCGTAATTACAGAAGTAGAGTAAGTCATGGCGAGGGATTGAACCCTACAAAAATGAAGAACGGTTAAGAGGCTTGCCCTCGGACCTATGTAGTATGGGATGCATAGAATCCGAACAAGTGTGCATTAGTGTCATGTAAATTAAATAATTGTATTAAGGATTAAGTGCACAATCACGACACGACATCTTTAAGAGTTCCCTTTGATTTATATGCTTATATTGAACAAGTTTGTGATTGTTAAGAAATGAGATTCGTTATACTGTTTCTGGCATAGAGAGGATGGCCATGTATAACTATCGTCAGTTGAATAAGCTGACGTACCCACAGTTTGTATGCAGGTAATTGCATGAGTAAAGAGGAATGGATGCATAAAGATTGTACCATGTTGTTGTACATTTATTTAATTGTTGTACTTTACTTCCGCTGTGCAAAGGAAAAATGTAATATTGATGTAACTCTGATGTATCAAGAAAAATTTGAACTTCTTTGTAAAATTGTACTAAAGAAAGTGAAAAGATCCTGTAGAACATCTCGAATTCAGTGATTTGGGATTCGGGGCGTTACAAAAAGTTCGTGCGTTCGTGCATTTTTTGAAATTGGAAAACCCCACTAACTTTTCTGTGCATTGATTATTCATAACAACGAACAAGTACTTCACTTATTTTCGAAAAATTCAATCGTTCAAAGTTTAAAGTTGTTCATATTCTAAATGTGCTGCAATCAGGATGTGAACTCAATATTGGTCGATTTTTGGACGTATCAAAACCACACCAAATTCTGTGTACATTGAATGTCCATAATATCGAGAAACTAGTTTCAATTTTTCGTAAATTTTGATAGCTCGAAGTTCGAAGTTGTCTCCTGTCGAAATGAAATGACAACACGGTGTAGGCTTAAAGTTTATCCACTTTCTGAATATTCCGATCAACACCTATTTTCGTGTACAATGATTGTGCATCACAATGAGCCACTGTACATATTTTTGAAAATTTCGACAGTCCAAACCCGAAACTGTTTTGGGTCGAAAGGTGATGGAATCAGGATTCAGGCTAAAATTCACCCATTTTCTGAAATTTCAAAAACACACAAATATTTTTGTAAAATGATTATTTGTAAATTTTTGTAAACTATGACCGTTCATAATTCAGAGTTCTTTTTTGTGAAAATGTGCTGCATTCAGGACGCTGGCAAAAGTTCGTGCGTTCGTGCTTTTTTTGAAATTTTAAAATCCCAATAACTTTTCTGTGCATTGATTATTCATAACGACGAACAAGTACTTCACTTATTTTTGAAAAATTCAATCGTTCAAAGTTTAAAGTTGTTCCAAGTCGAAATGTGCTGCAATCAGGATGCGAACTCAACATTCGTTGATTTTTTGATGGATCAAAACCACACCAAATATTGTGTACATTGATTGTCCATAATATCGAGTAACGAGTTTCGATATTTTGTAAATTTTCCTAGTTTGAAGTTCGAAGTTGTTTCCTGTCGAATTGTAATGAAAACACGGTGTAGGCTTCAAGTTTGTCCACATTCTCAAGTTTTCGATCAACACCAATTTTTGTGTACAATGATTATTCATAACAACGAGCAACTGCACATATTTTTGAAAATTTCGGCCATCCAAAGCCGAAGTTGTTTTGGGTCGAAATGTGAGGCAATCAGGATTTGGTCTAAAATTCATCCATTTTCTGAAATTTTCATATACACAAATATTTTTTTGAAATGATTATTTGTAAATTTTTGTAAACAATGACCTTTCTAAATTCGGTGTTCTTTTTTGTGAAAATGTGTTGTATTCAGGAGGCTGGCAAAAGTTCATACGTTCGTGCTTTTTTTGAAATTTTAAAATCCCTATAACTTTTCTGTGCATTGATTAATCATCAACGAACAAGTACTTCACTTATTTTCGAAAAATTCAATCGTTCAAAGTTTAAAGTTGTTCCGAGTCTAAATGTGTGGCAATCAGGATGCGAACTAAGCATTTGTCGATTTTTGGACGTATCATAACCACACGAAATATTGTGTACATTGAATGTCCATAATATCGAGTAATGAGTTTCGATTTTTCGTAAGTTTTGATAGTTCGAAGTTCGAAGTTGTTTCTTGTCGAATTGTAATGAAAACATGGTGTGGGCTTAAAGTTTGTCCACTTTCTGAAGTTTCCGATCAACACCAATTTTTGTGTACAATTATTATTCATAACAACGAGAAACTACACATTTTTTTAAAAATTTCGACAGTCTAAAGCAGAAGTTGTTTTGGGTCGAAATGTGATGCAATCAGGATCCGGGGTAAAATTTGTCAAATTTCTGAAATTTCCAGAAGCACACAAATATATCTGTAAAATGATTATTCGTAAATTTTTGTAAATTGATCTTTCTAAATTCAGAATTCTTTTTTGTGAAAATGTGCTATATTCAGGACGTTGGCAAAAGTTCATCCGTTCGTGCATTTTTTGAAATTGAAAACCCCACTAACTTTTCAATGCATTGAGTATTCATAACAACGAAGAAGTTCTTCACTTATTTTCAAAATATTCAATCGTTTGAAGTTTAAAGTTGTTCTGAGTCCAAATGTGCTGCAATCAGTATGCAAACTCAATGTTTTCAATTTTTGGACGTATCAAAACCACACCAATTTTTTTTTACATTGAATGTCCATAATATCGTGTAACGAGTTTTGAATTTTTGTAAATTTTGATAGTTCAGAGTTCGAAGTTGTTTCCTATCGAATTGTAATGAAAATACGGTGTAGGCTTAAAGCTTGTCCACTTTCTGAAGTTTCCGATCAACACCAATTTTTGTGTACAATGATTATTCATAACAACGAGCAACTGCACATATTTTTGAAAATTTCGACCGTCCAAAGTCGCAGTTGTTTTGGCTCGAAATGTGAGGCAATCAGTATTCGGGCTAAAATTCGTCCTTTTTCTGAAATTTCCAAAAACAAACAAATATTTTTGTATAATGATTTTTCGTAAATTTTTGTAAACAATACCTTTCTAACTCCGGTGTTCTTTTTTGTGAAAATGTGCTGCATACAGGACGCTGGCAAAAGTTCATGCATTTGTTCATTTTTTGAAATTAGAAAACCCCAATAACTTTTCTGTGCATTGATTATTCATAACAACGAACAAGTACTTCACTTATTTTCGAAAAATTAAATCGTTCGAAGTTTAAAGTTGTTCCGAGTGTAAATGTGCTCCAATCAGGATGCGAACTCAACATTGGTCGATTTTTTGGGCGTATCAAAACCGCACCAAATTTTAAAATCCCAATAACTTTTCTGTGCATTGATTATTCATAACGACGAACAAGTACTTCACTTATTTTTGAAAATTCAATCGTTCAAAGTTTAAAGTTATTCCGATTCGAAATGTGCTGCAATCAGGATGCGAACTCAACATTTGTTGATTTTTGGATGTATCAAAACCACACAAAAGATTGTGTACATTTTATGTCCATAATATCGAGTAACGAGTTTCGATTTTTCGTAAATTTTGTTAGTTTGAAGTTCGAAGTTCGAAGTTGTTTCATGTCAAATTGTAATGAAAACACTGTGTAGGCTTAAAGTTTGTCCACTTTCTGAAGTTTCCGATCAACACCAATTTTTTTGTACAATGATTATTCATAACAATGAGCAACTGCACATATTTTTGAAAATTTCGACCGTTGAAAGCCGAAGTTGTTTTGGGTCGAAATGTGACGCAATTAGGATTTGGGCTAAAATTTGTCCATTTTCTAAAATTTAAAAAACCACACAAATATATTTGTAAAATGATTATTTGTAAACTTTTGTAAACTATGACCTTTCTAAATAAGGAGTTCCTTTTTGTGGAAATGTGCTGCATTAAGGACGTTGGCAATAGTTCGTGCGTTCGTACATTTTTTGAAATTGGAAAACCCTAATAACTTTTCTGTGCATTGATTATTCATAACAACGAACAAGTACTTCACTTATTTTCGAAAAATTCAATTGCTCAAAGTTTAAAGTTGTTCCGCATTTAAATGTGCTGCAATCAGGATGCGAACTCAACATTGGTCGATTTTTGGACCTGTTAAAAGCACACAAAATTTTTTGCACTTTGAATGTCCATAATATCGAGTAACGAGTTTCTATTTTTCGTAAATTTTGATGGTTCGAAGTTCGAAGTTGTTTCCTGTCGAATTGTAATGAAAACACGATGTAGGCTTAAAAGTTTGTCCACATTCGGAAGTTTCCGACCAACACCAACTTTTGTGTACAATCGTTATTCATAACAACAAGAAACTGCATATATTTTTGAAAATTTCGACCGTCCAAAGCCAAAGTTGTTTTGGGTCGAAATGTGATGCAATCAAGATTCGGGGTAAAATTCGTCCATTTTCTGAAATTTCCAAAAACACACATATTTTTGTATAATGATTATTCGTAAATTTTTGTAAACTATGACCTTTCTAAATTCCGTGTTCTTTTTTGTGAAAATGTGCTGCATTCAGGACGCTGGCAAAAGTTTGTGCGTTCGTGCAGTTTTTGAAATTTGAAAACCCCACTAACTTTTCTGTGCATTGAGTATTCATAACAACGAACAAGTACTTCACTTATTTTCGAAAAATTCAATCGTTCGAAGTTTAAGTTGTTCCGAGTCCAAATGTGTTGCAATTTGTATGCGTACTCAACGTTTTTGATTTTTTGACACATCAAAACCTCACCAATTTATTTTATGTTGAATGTTTATTATATCGTGTAACGAGTTTTGAATTTTCGTAAATTTGATAGTTCGTAGTTCGATGTTGTTCCTTGTGGAATTGTAATGAAAACACGGTTTAAGCTTAAAGTTTGTCCGCTTTCTGAAGTTTCCGATCAACACCAATTTTTGTGTACAATGATTATTCATAACAACGAGCAACTGCACATATTTTTAAAAATTTTGACCGTCCAAATTGTTGTTTTGGGTTGAAATGTGAGGCAATCAGGATTCGAGCTAAAATTCGTCCATTTTCTGAAATTTTCCAAAACACACAAATATTTATGTAAAATGATTATTCAAAATTTTTTGTAA
Organism: Hemerocallis citrina; assembly: GCA_017893485.1. Taxonomy (NCBI): domain Eukaryota; kingdom Viridiplantae; phylum Streptophyta; class Magnoliopsida; order Asparagales; family Asphodelaceae; genus Hemerocallis; species Hemerocallis citrina. The sequence continues at coordinate 60,340,645 of CM030367.1, read as the reverse complement.
ACTATGAACTTTCTAAATTCGGTGTTCTTTTTTGTGAAAATGTGCTGCATTCAGGACGCTGGCAAAAGTTCATGCGTTCGTGCATTTTTTAAAATTGGAAAACCCCAATAACTTTTCTATGCATTGATTATTCATAACAACAAACAAGTACTTCACTTGTTTTTGAAAAACTCAATCGTTCAAAGTTTAAAGTTGTTCCGAGTCTAAATGTGCTGCAATCAGGATGAGAACCCAACATTGGTTGATTTTTGGACGTATCAAAACCACACCAAATTTTGTGTGCATTGAATGTCCATGATGTCGAGCAACGAGTTTCGATTTTTCGTAAATTTTCCTAGTTCGAAGTTCGAAGTTGTTTCCGGTCAAATTGTAATGAAAACACGGTGGCTTAACTTTGTCCACTTTCTGAAGTTTCCGATCAACACCATTTTTTGTGTACAATGATTATTCATAACAACGAGCAATTGCACATATTTTTGAAAATTTCGACAGTCCAAAGCCGAAGTTGTTTTGGGTCGAAATGTGATGCAATCAGGATTCGAGCTAAAATTCGTCCATTTTCTGAAATTTCCAAAAACTCACAATTATTTTTGTAAAATGATTATTCGTAAATTTTTGTAAACTATGACCTTTCTAAATCCAGAGTTCTTTTTTGTGAAACTGTGCTGTATTCAGGACGCTGGGAAAATTTCGTGTGTTCGTGCATTTCTTGAAATTTGAAAACCCCACTAACTTTTCTGTGCATTGCGTATTCATAATAACGAACAAGTACTTCACTTATTTTCGAAAAATTCAATTGTTTGAAGTTTAAAGTTGTTCCGAGTCCTAATGTGTTGCAATCAGTATGCAAACTCAACGTTGGTCGATTTTTGGACGTATCAAAACCACACCAATTTTTTTTTACACTGAATGTCCATAATATCGTGTAATGAGTTTTGAATTTTCGTAAATTTTGATAGTTCATAGTTCGAAGTTGTTTCCTGTCGAATTGTAAAGAAAACACGGTGTAGGCTAAAATTTGTCCACTTTCTAAAGTTTCCGATCAACCCCAATTTTTGAGTACAATGATTATTCATAACAACGAGCAATTGCACATATTTTTGAAAATTTCGACCGTCCAAAGCCGAAGTTTTTTTGGGTCGAAATGTGAGGCAATCAGGATTCGGTCTAAAATTCGTCCATTTTCAGAAATATCCATAAACACACAAATATTTTTTTTTTCAAATGATTATTCGTAATTTTTTGTAAACTATGACCTTTCTAAATTCGGTGTTCTTTTTTGTGAAAATGTGCTGTATTCAGGACGCTGGCAAAAGTTCGTGCGTTCGTGCATTTTTTTAAATTGGAAAACCCCAATAACTTTTCTGTGCATTGATTATTCATAACAACAAACAAGTGCTTCACTTATTTTGGAAAAATTCAATCGTTCGAAGTTTAAAGTTGTTCGAAAGGTCAAAATGTGTTGCAATCTGGATGCGATCTCAACATTGGTCGATTTTTGGATGTATCAAAACCACACCAAATTTTGTGTACATTGAATGTCCATAACATCGAGTAACGAGTTTCGATTTTTCATAAATTTTGATAGTTCGAAGTTTGAACTTGTTTTCTATCGAATTGTAATGAAAACACGGTGTAGGCATAAAAGTTTGTCCACTTTCTGAAGTTTTCGACCTACAACAATTTTTTTTGTACAATGATTATTCATAACAACGAGCAACTGCACATATTTTTGAAAATTTCGACAGTCCAAAGCCGAAGTTGTTTCGGGTCGAAATGTGATGCAATAAGGATTCGGGCTGAAATTCGTCCATTTTCTGAATATTACAAAAACACACAATTATTTTTGTAAAATGATTATTCGTAAATTTTTTTAAACAATGACCTTTCTAAATTCCGAGTTCTTTTTTGTGAAATTGTGCTGTATTCAGGACGCTGGCAAAAGTTCGTGCGTTCGGGCATTTTTTGAAATTGGAAAACCCCAATAACTTTTCCAGTTCATTGATTATTCATAACAACGAACAAGTACTTCACTTATTTTCCAAAAATTCAATCGTTCAAAGTTTAAAGTTGTTCCGAGTCTAAATGTGTTGCAATCAGGATGTGAACTCAACATTGGTCGATTTTTGAACGTATCAAAACCACACCAAATTTTGTGTGCATTGAATGTCCATAATATCGAGTAACGAGTTTCGATTTTTCGGAAATTTTGATAGTTCGAAGTTCGGAGTTGTTTCCTGTCGAAATGTAATGAAAACACGGTGTAGGCTTAAAAGTTTGTCCACTTTCTGAAGTTTCCGACAACCACCAATTTTTGTGTACAATGATTATTCATAACAACGAGCAACTGCACATATTTTTGAAAATTTCAACAGTCCAAAGCCAAAGTTGTGTTGGGTCGAAATGTGATGCAATCAGGATTCGGGCTAAAATTCGTCGATTTTCTGAAATTTCCAAGAACACGCAAATATTTTGGTAAATTGATTATTCGTAAATTTTTGTAAACTATGACATTTCTAAATATAGAGTTCTTTTTTGTGAAAATGTGCTGTATTCGGGAAGCTGGAAAAAGTTCTTGCGTTCGTGCATTTTTTGAAATTTGAAAACCCCACTAACTTCATTTAGTATTCATATCAACGAACAAGCACTTCACTTATTTTCGAAAAACTCAATCGTTTGAAGTTTAAAGTTGTTCCGAGTCCCAATGTGCTGCAATCAGTATGCGAACTCATCGTTGGTCGATTTTTGGACGTATCAAAATCACACCAATTTTTTTTACATTGAATGTCCATAATATCGTGTAACGAGTTCTGAATTTTCATAAATTTTGATAGTTCGAAGTTCTAAATTGTTTCATGTCGAATTCTAATGAAAACACGGTGTAGGCTTAAAAGTTTGTCTACTTTCTGAAGTATTCGACCAACACCAATTTTTGTGTACAATGATTATTCATAACAACGAGCAACTGCACATATTTTTCAAAATTTCGGCCGTCCAAAGCCAAAGTTGTTTTGGGTAGAAATGTGAGGCGATCAGGATTCGAGCTGAAATTCGTCCTTTTTCTGAAATATCCAAAAACACACAAATATTTTTTGTAAATTGATTATTCGTAAATTTTTTTAAACGATGACCTTTCTAAATCCGGTGTTCTTTTTTGTGAAATTGTGCTACATTCAGGACGCTGGCAGAAGTGCGTGCGTTTGTGCATTTTTTGAAATTGGAAAACCCAATAACTTTTCTATGCATTGATTATTCATAACAACGAACAAGTACTTCACTTATTTTCAAAAAATTCAATCGTTCAAAGTTTAAAGTTGTTTCGAGTCTAAATGGGCTGCAATTAGGATGCGAACTCAACATTGGTCGAGTTATGGACGTATCAAAACCAGACCAAATTTTGTGTACATTGATTGTCATAATATCGAGTAACGAGTTTCGGTTTTTCGTTAATTTTGATAGTTCGAAGTTCGAAGTTGTTTCTTGTCGAATTGTAATGAAAACACGGCGTAGGCTTAAAAGTTTGTCCACTTTCTGTAGTTTTCGACCAACACCAATTTTTGTGTACAATGATTATTCATAACAACGAGCAACTGCACATATTTTTGAAAATTTCGACAGTCCAAAGCCAAAGTAGTTTTGGGTCGAAATGTGATGCAATCAGGATTCGGGCTAAAATTTGTCCATTTTCGGAAATTTCCAAAAAGACACAAATATTTTTGTAAATTGATTATTCGTAAATTTTTGTAAACTTTGACTGTTCTAAATTCGGAGTTCCTTTTTGTGAAAATGTGCTGTATTCGGGACGCTGGCAAAAGTTCGTGCGTTCGTACATTTTTTGAAATTTGAAAACCGCACTAACTTTTCTGTGCATTGAGTATTTATAACAACGAAGAAGTACATCACTTATTTTCAAAAAATTCAATAGTTTGAAGTTTAAATTTGTTCCGACTCCAAATGTGTTGCAATCAGTATGCGAACTCAACGTTGGTCGATTTTTGGACGTATCAAAACCACACCAAATTTTGTGTGCATTGAATGTCCATAATATCGAGTGACGAATTTCAATTTTTCGTAAATTTTGATAGTTCGAAGTTCGAAGTTCCTGTTGAATTGTACTGTAAACACGGTGTAGGCATAAAAGTTTGTCCACTTTCTAAAGTTTCCGACCTACACCAATTTTTGTGTACAATGATTATTCATAACAACAACCAACTGCACATATTTTTGAAAATTTCGACAGTCCAAAGCCAAAGTTGTTTTGGGCCGAAATGTGATGCAATCAGGATTCAGGCTAAAATTCGTCCATTTTTGGAAATTTCCAAAAACACACTAATATATTTGTAAATTGATTATTCGTAAATTTTTGTAAACTATGACCTTTCTAAATTCGGAGTTCTTTTTTGTGAAAATGTGCTGTATTCGGGACGCTGGCAAAAATTCGTGCGTTCGGGCATTTTTTGAAATTTGAAAACCCCACTAACTTTTCTGTGCATTGAGTATTCATAACAACGAAGAAGTACATCACTTATTTTCGAAAAATTCAATCGTTTGAAGTTTAAAGTTGTTCCGAGTCCAAATGTGCTGCAATCAGTATGCGAACTCAACGTTGGTCGATTTTTGGACTTATCAAAACCACACCAATTTTTTTTACATTGAATGTCCATAATATCGTGTAACGAGTTTTGAATTTTCATACATTTTGATTGTTCGTAGTTCGAACTTGTTTCCTGTCGAATTGTAAGGAAAACACGGTGTAGGCTTAATGTTTGTCCACTTTCTGAAGTTTCGGATCAACACCAATTATTTATTACAATGATTATTCATAACAACGAGCAACTGCACACATTTTTGAAAATTTTGACCGTCTAAAGTCGAAGTTGTTTTTGGTCGAAATGTGAGGCAAGCAGGATTCAGGCTAAAATTTGTCCATTTTCTGAAATTTCCAAAAACACACAAATATTTTTGTAAATTGATTATTCGTAAATTTTTGTAAACTATGACCTTTCTAATTTCGGAGGTCTTTTTTGTGAAAATGTGTTGTATTTGGGACGCTAGCAAAAGTTCGTGCGTTCGTGCATTTTTTGAAATTTGAAAACCCCACTAACTTTTCTATGCATTGAGTATTCATAAAAACGAAGAAGTACTTCACTTATTTTCGAAAAATTCAATCGTTTGAAGTTTAAAGGTTTTCCGAGTCCAAATGTGCTACAATCAGTATGCAAACTCAACGTTGGTCGATTTTTGGACTTATCAAAACCACACCATTTTTTTTTACATTGAATGTCCATAATATCGACTAACGAGTTTCGATTTTTCGTAAATTTTGATAGTTCAAAGCTCGAAGTTGTTTTCTGTCGAATTGTAATGAAAACACGGTGTAGGCTTAAAAGTTTGTCCACTTTCTAAAGTTTCCGACCAACACCAATTTTTGTGTACAATGATTATTCATAACAACGAGCAACTGCAAATATTTTTGAAAATTTCGACAGTCCAAACCCGAAGTTGTTTTGGATCGAAATGAGATGCAATCAGGATTCAGGGTAAAATTCATCCATTTTCTGAAATTTCCAAAAACACACAAATATTTTTCTAAAATGATTATTCGTAAGTTTTTGTAAACTATGACCGTTCTAAATTCGGAGTTATTTTTTGTGAAAATATGTTGTATTCAGGACGCTGTCAAAAGTTCCTGCGTTCGTGCATTTTTTGAAATTTGAAAACCCCTACTAAGTTTTCTGTGCATTGATTATTCATAACAACGAACAAGTACTTCACTTATTTTCGAAAAATTTGATCGTTTGAAGTTTAAAGTTGCTCCCAGTCCAAATGTGCTGCAATCAGTTTGCCAACTCAACTTTTTCGATTTTTGGACGTATCGAAACCACACCAATTTTTTTTTATATTGAATGTCCACAATATCGTGTAACGAGTTTTGAATTTTCATAAATTTTGATAGTTCGTAGTTCGAAGTTGTTTCCTGTCGAATTGTGATGAAAACACGGTGTAGGCTTAAAGTTTGTCCACTTTCTGAATTTTCCGATCAACACCAGTTTTTGTGTACAATGATTATTCATAACAACGAGCAACTGCACATATTTTTGAAAATTTCGACTGTCCAAAGCCGAAGTTGTTTTGAATCGAAATGTAAAGCAATCAGGATTCGGGATAAAATTCGTCCATAATCTGAAATTTCCAAATACACACAAATATTTTTGTAAAATGATTATTCGTAAACTTTTGTAAACTATGACCTTTCTAAATTCGGTGTTCTTTTTCGTGAAAATGTGCTGCATTCGGGATGCTGGCAAAAGTTCGTGCGTTTGTGCATTTTTTGAAATTGGAAAACCCCAATAACTTTTCTGTGCATTGATTATTCGTAACAACGAACAAGTACTTCACTTATTTTCGAAAAATTCAATCGTTCAAAGTTTAAAGTTATTCCGAGTCTAAATGTGCTGCAATCTGGATGCGAACTCAACATTGGTCGATTTTTGGACGTATCAATCTATATAATAAAACACAAAGAAAGATATCAAGTGGCTCTCATTCAATAAGGTTGAAATCAATGGTTCAGATTTAACCTCACAAAACATATTTTCCCGCCAAAAAGTTCCCCCCAAAACTCAAATTCAAATCCCCCCAAAACAACTCCTTTACTTACTTATTTATTTATTTCTCTCTCTCTCTCTCCCTCACTCACTCTCTCTCTCTCTCTCTCACTCATTCTCTCTTTATTTACTCATAAATTTATATTTCCAGATTTCAAGTTTGTAAATTTTCAGATTTTTTATGTATTTTTTTATTGCTCATGTTACATTGAAAATAGCAAATATCTCATCAACAGTTAAATTTCATCATTTTCCACACTCAAAGTTCTAAGACGTTGGATTTTACACCCTCATTTATAATTATTTTTCAACATATAATAATAGAAACATGGATTTTTATTTACAACTAATTATTGTTTTACTATTCAAACTTGAGCTACATAATTGTTGTTTTATTGTTTACAAGACTTTCATATGTTGTATCGTTTCGAAGACGTGCCGTAGGCACGTGCCCCTGGGCAAATCTAGTACCACACCAAATTTGGTGCACATTGAATGTCCATAATATCGAGTAACGTGTTTCGATTTTTTGTAAATTTTGATCGTTCGAAGTTCGAAGTTGTTTCCTGTCGATTTGTAATGAAAACACGGTGTAGGCTTAAATTTTTGTCCACTTTCTGAAGTTTGCGACTAACACCAATTTTTGTGTACAATGATTATTCATTACAACGAGCAACCGCACATATTTTTGAAAATTTCGACAGTTCGAAGCCGAAGTTGTTTTGGGTAGAAATGTGATGCAATCAGGATTCGGGCTAGAATTCGTCCATTTTCTGAAATTTCAAAAAGCACAAAAATATTTTTGTAAAATGATTATTTTGTAAACTAAGACCTTTCTAAATTCGGAGTTCTTTTCTGTGAAAATGTGCTGCAGTCAGGACACTGGTAAAAGTTCGTGTGTTCGTGCATTTTTTGAAATTATAAAACCCCAATAACTTTTATGTGCATTGATATAACAATGAACAAGTACTTCACTTATTTTCGAAAAATTCAATCGTTAAAAGTTTAAAGTTGTTCCGTGTCTAAATGTTATGCAATCAGGATACGAACTCAACATTGGTCGATTTTTGGACATATCAAAACCGCACGAAATTTTGTGTACATCGAATGTCCATAATATCGAGTAACGAGTTTCAATTTTTTATAAATTTTGATAGTTCGAAGTTCGAAGTTGTTTCCTATCGAATTGTAATGAAAATACGGTGTAGGCTTAAAGTTTGTCCACTTTCTGAAGTTTCCGATCAACACCAATTTTTTTGTACAATGATTATTCATAACAACGAGAAACCGCACATATTTTTGAAAATTTTGACAGTCCAAAGCCGAAGTTGTTTTGGGTCGAAATGTGATGCAATCAGGATTCGGGTTAAAATTCGTCCATTTTTTGAAATTTCAAAAACCAAACAAATATTTTTGTAAAATGATTATTTGTAAATTTTTTTAAACTATGACCTTTCTAGATTCGGAGTTCTTTTTTGTGAAAATGTGCTGCATTCAGGACACAGGCAAAAGTTCGTGAGTTCGTGCATTTTTTGAAATTGGAAAACCCTAATAACTTTTCCGTGCATTGATTATTCCTAACAACGAGCAAGTACTTCACTTATTTTCGAAAAATTCAGTCTTTGAAAGTTGAAAGTTGTTCCGAGTCTAAATGTGCTGCAATCAGGAAGTGAACCCAACATTGGTCGATTTTTTTACTTATCAAAACCGCACCAAATTTTGTGCACATTGAATGACCATAAAATCGAGTTAGGAGTTTCAATTTTTCATAAATTTTGATAGTTCGAAGTTCGAAGTTGTTTCCTGTCGAATTGTAATGAAAACACGGTGTAGGCTCAAAATTTAGTCCACTTTCTGAAGTTTCCAACCAACACCAATTTTTGTGTACGATGATTATCATAACATCGATCAATTGCACATATTTATGAAAATTTCGACCGCCCAAAGCCGACGTTGTTTTGGGTCAAAGTTTAATGCAATCAGGATTCGGGCTAAAATTCGTCCATTCTCTGAAATTTCAAAAAACAATCATTTTTGTAAAATGATTATTCGTAAATTTTTGTCAACTATGACCTTTCTAAATTCAGAGTTCTTTTGTGTGAAAATGTGTTGTATTCGGGACGCTGGCGAAAGTTCGTGCGTTCGTACATTTTTTGAAATTTTGAAATCCCAATAACTTTTCAGTGCATTGATTATTCATAATGACGAACAAGCACTTCACTTATTTTCGAAAAATTCAATCGTTTGAAGTTTAAAGTTGTTCCGAGTCCAAATGTGCTGCAATCAGGATGCGAACTCAACGTTGGTCGATTTTGGACGTATCAAAACCACACCAAATTTTGTGTACATTGAATGTCCATAATATCTTGTAACGAGTTTTGAATTTTCGTAAATTTTAATAGTTCGTAGTTCGAAGTTATTTCATGTCGAATTGTTATGAAAACACGGTGTAGGCTTAGTGTTTGTCCACTTGCTGAAGTTTCTGATCAACACCAATTTTTGTGTACGATGATTATTCATAACAACGATCAACTGAACATATTTTTGATAATTTCGACCGTCGAAAGCCGATGTTGTTTTGGGTCGACATGTGACGCAATCAGGATTCGAGCGAAAATTCGTCAATTTCTGAAATTTCCAAAAACAAACAAATATTTTTGTAAAATGATTATTCATAAATTTTTGTGAACTATGACCTTTCAAAATTCGGAGTTCTTTTTTGTGAAAATGTGCTGCATTCAGGACGCTGGCAAAAGTTCGTGCGTTCGTGCATTTTTTGAAATTTGAAACTCCCAATAACTTTTCTGTGCATTGATTATTCATAACGATGAACAAGTACTTCACTTATTTTCGAAAAATTCAATCGTTTGAAGTTTAAAGCTGCTCCAAGTCCAAATGTGCTGCAATCAGGATGCGAACTCAACGTTGGTCGATTTTTGGACAAATCAAAACCACACCAAATTTTGTTTACACTGAACGTCCATAATATCATGTAATGAGTTTTGAATTTTCGTAAATTTTAATAGTTCGTACTTCGAAGTTGTTTCATGTCGAATTGTAACAAAAATACGGTGTAGGCTTAGAGTTTGTCCACTTTCTGAAAGTTCCGATCAACACCAATTTTTGTGTACGATGATTATTCATAACAACGTGCAACTGAACATATTTTTGAAACTTTCGACCGTCCAAAGCCGATGTTGTATTGGGTCGAAATGTGATGTAATCAGGATTCAGGTGAAAATTCGTCAATTTGCGAAATTTCCAACAACAAACAAATATTTTTGTAAAATGATTATTTGTAAATTTTTGTGAACTTTCTCCTTTCTAAATTCGGAGTTCTTTTTTGTGAAAATGTGCTGTATTCAGGACGCTGGCAAAAGTTCGTGCGTTCGTGCATTTTTTGAAATTTTAAAATCCCAATAACTTTTCTGTGCATTGATTATTCATAACGACGAACAAGTACTTCACTTTTTTTCGCAAAATTCAATCGTTTGAAGTTTAAAGTTGTTCTGAGTCCAAATGTGCTGCAATCAAGATGGGAACTCGACGTTGATCGATTTTTGGACGTATCAAAACCACACCAAATTTTGTGTACATTGAATGTCCATAATATCGTGTAACAAGTTTTGTATTTTCGTAAATTTCAATAGTTCCTAGTTCGAAGTTGATTCATGTCGAATTGTAATGAAAACACGGTGTAGGCTTAGAGTTTGTCCACTTTCTGAAGTTTCCGATCAACACCAATTTTTGTGTATGATGATTATTCATAACAACGATCAACTGCACATATTTTTGAAAATTTCGACCGTCTAAAGTCGATGTTGTGTTGGGTCGAAATGTGACGCAATCAAGATTCGGTCAAAAATTCGTCAATTTCTGAAATTTCCAAAAACAAACAAATATTTTGGTAAAATGATTATTCGAAAATTTTTGTGAACCATTACCTTTCTAAATTTGGTGTTCTTTTTTGTGAAAATGTGCTGTTTTCAGGACGCTGGCAAAAGTTCGTGCGTTCGTGCATTTTTTGAAATTTTAAAATCCCAATAACTTTTCTGTGCATTGATTATTCATAACGACGAACAAGTACTTCACTTATTTTCGAAAAATTCAATCGTTTGACATTTAAAGCTGCTCCAAGTCAAAATGTGCAGCAATTAGGATGCGAACTCAACGTTGGTCGATTTTTGGACGTATCAAAACTGTACCAAATTTGGGGTACATTGAATGTCCATAATATCGTGTAACGAGTTTTGAATTTTCGTAAATTTTATTAGTTCAGAGTTCGGTGTTGTTTCATGTCGAATTGTCATGAAAACACAGTGTAGGCTTAGAGTTTGTCCACTTTTTGAAGTTTCCGATCAACACCAATTTTTGTGTACGATGATTACTCATAACAACGAGCAAATGTAGATGTTTTTGAAAATTTTGACTGTCCAAAGCCGATGATGTTTTGGGTCGAAATACAATGTAATCAGGATTCGGGCTAAAATTCGTCTATTTTCTGAAATTTCCAAAAACAAACAAATATTTTTTTAAAATTATTATTTGTAAAATTTTGTGAACTATGACTTTTCTAAATTCGGAGTTCTTTTTTTAAGAAAATGTGTTGTATTCAGGACGCTGGCAAAAGTTCGTGCGTTCATGCATTTTTTGAAATTATAAAATCCCAATAACTTTTCTGTGCATTGATTATTCATAACGACGAACAAGTAGTTCTCTTATTTTCGAAAAGTTCAATCGTTTGAAGTTTAAAGCTACTCCAAGTCCAAATGTGCTGCAATCAGGATGCGAACTCAACTTTGGTCGATTTTTGGACATATCAAAACCACACCAAATTTCGTTTACCTTGAATGTCCATAATACCGTGTAACGAGTTTTGAATTTTTGTAAATTTTAATAGTTCGTACTTCGAAATTGTTTCATTTCGAATAGTAACGAAAATACGGAGGAGGCTTAGAGTTTGTCCACTTTCTGAATTTTCTGATCAACACCAATTTTTGTGTACGTTGATTATTCATAACAGCCATCAACTGCACATATTTTTGAAAATTTCGACTGTCCAAAGCCGATGTTGTTTTGGGTCGAAATGTGACGCAATCAGGAATATGGCGAAAATTCGTCAATTTCTGAAATTTCCAAAATCAAACAAATATTTTTGTAAAATGATTATTCGTAAATTTTTGTGAACTATGAACTTTTTAAATTCGGAGTTTTTTTTGTGAAAAAGTGCTGTTTTCAGGACGCTGGCAAAAGTTCCTGCGTTTGCGCATTTTCTGAAATTTTAAAATCCTAATAACTTTTCTGTGCATTGATTATTTATAACGACGAACAAGTATGTCACTTATTTTCGAAAAATTCAATTGTTTGAAGTATAAAGCTGCTCCAAGTCCAAATGTGCTGTAATCAGGATGCGAACTCAACGTTGGTCAATTTTTGGACGTATCAAAACCACACCAAATTTTGTGTACATTGAATGTCCATAATATCGTGTAACGAGTTTTGAATTTTCGTAAATTTGAATAGTTCGTAGTTCGAAGTTGTTTCATGGCGAATTGTAATGAAAACACAGTGTAGGCTTAGAGTTTGTTCACTTATGATGTTTCCGATCAACACCAGTGTTTGTGTACGATGATTATTCATTACAACGAGCAACTGCACATATTTTTTAAAATTTTGACTGCCCAAAGCCGATGTTGTTTTGGGCCGAAATGTGACGCATTCGAGAATAGGGCGAAATTAGTCAATTTCTGAAATTTCAAAAAACAAACAAATATTTTTGTCAAATGATTATTCGTAAATTTTTGTGAACTATCACCTTTCTAAATTCGAAGTTCTTTTTTGTGAAAATGTGTTGTATTCAGGACGCTGGCAAAAGTTCGTGCGTTCGTGCATTTTTTGAAATTTTAAAATCCAGATAACTTTTCTGTGCATTGATTATTCATAACGAGGAACAAGTACTTCACTTATTTTCGAAAAATTCAATCGTTTGAAGTTTAAAGCTGCTCCAAGTCCAAATGTGCTGCAATCAGGATGCGAACTCAACGTTGGTCAATTTTTGGACGTATCAAAACCACACCAAATTTTGTGTACATTGAATGTCCATAATATCGCGTAACGGGATTTGAATTTTCGTAACTTTTAATTGTTCGTAGTTCGAAGTTGTTTCATGTCGAATTGTAATGAAAACACAGTGTAGGCTTAGATTTTGTCCACTTTTTGATGTTTCTGATCAACACTAGCTTTTGTGTACGATGATTATTCATAACAGCGAGCAATTGCACATATTTTTGAAAATTTCGACCGCCCAAAGCCGATGTTGTTTTGGGTCAAAATGTGATGCATTCAGGAATCGGGGGAAAATTAGTCAATTTCTGAAATTTCAAAAAACAAAGAAATCTTTTTGTAAAATGATTATTCGTAAATTTTTGTGAATTATCACCTTTCTAAATTCGGAGTTCTTTTTTCTGAAAATGTGTTCTATTCTGGACGCTGTCAAAAGTTCGTGAGTTCGTGTAGTTTTTGAAATTATAAAATCCCAATAACTTTCTGTGCATTGATTATTCATAACGACGAACAAGTACTTCATTTATTTTCGAAAAACTCAATCGTTTGAAGTTTAAAGCTGCTCCATGTCCAAATGTGCTGCAATCAGGATGCGAACTCAACGTTGGTTGATTTTTGGACGTATCAAAAGCATACCAAATTTTGTGTACACTGAATGTCCATAATATCGTGTAACGAGTTTTGAATTTTCGTAAATTTTTATATTTCGTAGTTCAAAGTTGTTTCATGTCGAATCGTAATGAAAACACGGTGTAGGCTTAGAGTTTGTCTACTTTCTGAAGTTTCCGATCAACACCAATTTTTGTGTACGATGATTATTCATAACAACGATCAACTGCACATATTTTTGAAAATTTCGACAACCAAAGCAGATGTTGTTTTGGGTCGAAATGTGACGCAATCAGGATTCGGGCAAAAATTCGTCAATTTCTAAAATTTCCAAAAACAAAAAAATATGTAAAATGATTATTTGTAAATTTTTGTGAACTATGACCATTCTAAATTCCGAGTTCTTTTTTATGAAAATGTGCTGTATTCAGGACGCTGGCAAAAGTTTGAGCGTTCGTGCATTTTTTGAAAATTTAAAATTCCAATAAATTTTCTGTGCATTGATTATTCATAACGACGAACATGTACTTCACTTATTTCGAAAAATTCAATCGTTTGAAGTTTAAAGCTGCTCCAAGTCCAAATGTGCTGCAATCAGGATGCGAACTCAACGTTGGTCGATTTTTGGATGTATCAAAACCACACCAAATTTTGTATACATTGAATGTCCATACTATCGTGTAACGAGTTTGAATTTTCGTAAATTTAAATAGTTCGTAGTTCGAAGTTGTTTCATGTCGAATTGTAATGAAAACACGGTGTAGGCTTAGAGTTTGGCCACTTTCTGAAATTTCCAATCAACACCAATTTTTGTGTACGATGATTATTCATAACAACGTTCAACTACACATATTTTTGAAAATTTCGACCATCCAAAGCCGATGTTGTTTTGGGTCGAAATGTGACGCAATCAGGAATCGGGCGAAAATTCTTCAACTGCAGAAATTTCCAAAAAGAAACAAATCTTTTTGTAAAATGATTATTCGTAAATTTTTGTGAATTATAACCTTTCGAAATTCAGAGTTCCTTTTTGTGAAAATGTGCTGAATTCAGGACGCTGGCAAAAGTTCCTGCGTTCGTGCATTTTTTGAAATTATAAAATCCCAATAACTTTTCTGTGCATTGATTATTCATAACAACGAACAAGTAGTTCACTTATTTTCGAAAAATTCAGTCGTTTGAAGTTTAAAGCAGCTCCAAGTCTAAATGTGCTGCATTCAGGATGCGAACTCAATGTTGGTCGATTTTTGGACGTATCAAAACCACACCAAATTTTGTGTACATTGAATGTCCATAATATCGTGTAACGAGTTTTGAATTTTTGTAAATTTTAATAGTTCGTTCTTCGAAGTTGTTTCATGTCGAATTGTAACGAAAACACGGAGTAGGCATAGAGTTTGTCCACTTTCTGAAGTTTCCGATCAACACCAATTTTGTGTACGATGAATATTCATAATAACGAGCAAATGCACATATTTTTGAAAATTTTGACCGTCCAAAGCCGATGTTGTTTTCGGTCGAAATGCGATGTAATCTGGATTCGGACGAAAATTCGTCAATTTCCGAAATTTCCAACAACAAACAAATATTTTTGTAAAATGATTATTCGTAAATTTTTGTGAACTATCACCTTTCAAAATTCGGAGTTTTATTTTGTGAAAATGTGCTGTATTCAGGACGCTGGCAAAAGTTCGTGCGTTCGTGCATTTTTTTGAAATTTTAAAATCCCAACAACTTCTCTGTGCAATGATTATTCATAACGACGAACAAGTACTTCACTTATTTTCGAAAAATTTCAATCATTTGTTGTTTAAAGTTGTTCTGAGTCCAAATGTGCTGCAATCAAGAAGGGAACTCAACGTTGGTCGATTTTTGGAATTATCAAAACCACACCAAATTTTGTGAACATTAAATGTCCATAATATCGTGTAACTAGTTTTGAATTTTCGTAAATTTTAATAGTTCGTAGTTCAAAGTTGTTTCATGTCGAATTGTAAAGAAAACACAGTGTAGGCTTAGAGTTTGTCCACTTTCTGAAGTTTCCGATCAACACCAATTTTTGTGTACGATGATTATTCATAACAATGAGAAAATGCACAGATTTTTGAAATTTTCGACCGTCCAAAACCGATGTTGTTTTGGGTCGAAATGCGATGTAATCAGGATTTGGGCGAAAATTCGTCAATTTTCGAAATTTCCAACAACAAACAAATATTTTTGTAAAATTATTATGCGTAAATTTTTGTGAACTATCACCTTTCTAAATTTGGAGTTCTTTTTTGTAAAAATGTGCTATATTCAGGACGCTGGCAAAAGTTCGTGCGTTCGTGCATTTTTTGAAAATTTAAAATCCCAATAACTTTTCTGTGCAATGATTATTCATAACGACGAACAAGTACTTCACTTATTTTCGAAAAATTCAATTGTTTGTTGTTTAAAGTTGTTCCGAGTCCAAATGTGCTGCAATCAAGATGGGAACTCAACGTTGGTCGATTTTTGGACGTATCAAAACCACACCAAATTTTGTGTACATTGAATGTCCATAATATCGTGTAACGAGTTTTGAATTTTCGTAAATTTTAATAGTTCGTTCTTTGAAGTTGTCTCATGTCGAATTGTAACGAAAACACGGAGTAGGCTTAGAGTTTGTCCACTTTCTGAAGTTTCCGATCAACACCAATTTTTGTGTACAATGAATATTCATAACAACGAGCAAATGCACATATTTTTGAAAATTTCGACCGTCCAAAGCTGATGTTTTGGGTCGAAATGCGATGTAATCTAGATTCGGGCGAAAATTCGTCAATTTCCGAAATTTCCAACAACAAACAAATATTTTAGTAAAATGATTATTCGTAAATTTTTGTGAACTATCACCTTTCTTAATTCGGAGTTCCTTTTTGTGAAAATGTGCTGTATTCAGGACGCTGGCAAAAGTTCGTGCGTTCGTGCATTTTTTGAAATTTGAAAATCCCAATAACTTTTATGTGCAATGATTATTCATAACGACGAACAAGTACTTCACTTATTTTCAAAAAATTCAATCGTTTGTTGTTTAAAGTGGTTCCGAGTCCAAATGTGCGGCAATCAAGAAGGGAACTCAACGTTGGTGTATTTTTGGAATTATCAAAACCACACCAAATTTTGTGTACATTGAATGTCCATAATATCGTGTAACCAGTTTTGAATTTTCGTAAATTTTAATAGTTCGTAGTTCAAAGTTGTTTCATGTCGAATTGTAAAGAAACACGATGTAGGCTTACAGTTTGTCCACTTTCTGAAGTTTCCGATCAACACCAATTTTTTGTACGATGATTATTCATAACAACAAGCAAATGCACATATTTTTGAAATTTTTGACCGTCCAAAGCCGATGTTGTTTTGGGTCGAAATGCGATGTAATCAGGATTCGGGCGAAAATTCGTCAATTTCCGAAATTTCCAACAACAAACAAATATTTTTGTAAAATGATTATTCGTAAATTTTTGTGAACTATCACCTTTCTAAATTCGTAGTTCTTTTTTGTAAAAATGTGCTGTATTCAGGACGCTGGCAAAAGTTCGTGCGTTCGTGCATTTTTTGAAATTTTAAAATCCCAATAACTTTTCTGTGCATTGATTATTCAAAACGACGAACAAGTACGTCACTTATTTTCGAAAAATTCAATCGTTTGACGTTTAAAGCTGCTCCAAGTCCAAATGTGCAGCAATCAGGATGCGAACTCAACGTTGGTTGATTTTTAGACGTATCGAAACCGCACCAAATTTTGTGTACATTGAATGTCCATAATATCGTGTAACGAGTTTTCAATTTTTGTAAATTTTAATAGTTCGTAGTTCGAAGTTGTTTCATATCGAATTGTAATGAAAACACGGTGTAGGCTTAAAGTTTGTCCTCTTTCTGATGTTTCCGACCAACACCAATTTATGTGTATAATGATTATTCATAACAACGAGCAAATGCACATATTTTTGAAAATTTCGACGGTCCAAAGCCGAAGTTGTTTTGGGTCGAAATGTGTTGCAATCAGGATTCGGGCTAAAATTCGTCCATTTTCTGAAATATCCAAAACCACACAAATATTTTTCTAAATTGATTATTCGTAAATTTTTGTAAAATATGACCATTCTAAATTCGGAGTTCTTTTTTGTGAAAATGTTCTGTATTAAGGACGCTGACGAAAGTTCGTGCGTTCATGCATTTTTTGAAATTTGAAAACCCCACTAAATTTTTCCTGCATTGATTATTCATAACAACGAACAAGTTCTTCACTTACTTTCGAAAATTCAATCGTTCGAAGTTTAAAGTTGTTCCGAGTCTAAATTTGCTGCAATCAGGATGCGAACTCAATGTCGGTCGATTTTTGGACGTATCAAAACCACATCAAATTTTGTGTATATTGAATGTCCATAATATTGAGTAACGAGTTTCGATTTTTCATAAATTTTCATAGTTCGAAGTTGTTTCCTGTCGAATTGTAATGAAAACATGGTGTAGGCTTAAAGTTTGTCCACTTTCTGAAGTTTCCGATCCACACCAATTTTTGTGTACAATGATTATTTGTCACAACGAGCAACTGCACATATTTTTGAAAATTTCGACTATCTAAAGTCGAAGTTTGTTTGGGTCGAAATGTGATTCAATCATGATTCGGGCAAAAATTCGTCAATTTTCTGAAATTTCCAAACCTCACAAAGTTTTTTGTAAAATGATTATTCATAAATTTTTGTAAACTATGAACTTTCTAACTTAGGAGTCCCTTTGTGTGAAAACGTGCTGCTTTCAAGACGGAGGCAAAAGTTAGTGTGTTTGTGCATTTTTTGAAATTTGAAAAACCCACTGACTTTTCGGTGCTTAGACTATTCATAACAACGAACAAGTACTTCACTTATTTTCGAAAAATTCAATCGTTCGAAGTTTAAAGTTGTTCCGAGTCTAAGTGTGCTACAATCAGGATGCGAACGCAAGGTTGGTCGATTTTTGGACGTATCAAAACCACACCAAATATTGTGTACATTGAATGTCCATAATATCGAATAACGACTTTCGATTTTTGGTAAATTTTGTTAGTTCGAAGTTGTTTCCTGTCGAATTGTAATGAAAATACGGTGTAGGCTTAAAGTTTGTCCACTTTTTGAAGTTTTCGACCGCCACCAATTTTTGTGTACAATGATTATTCGTAACAACGAGCAACTGCACATATTTTTGAAAATTTAGTCTGTCTAAAGTCGAAGTTCTTTTGGTTCGAAATGTGATGCAATCATGATTCGAGCTAAAATTCGTCCATTTCTAAAATTTCCAAAAACACATGAATATTTCTGTAAAATGATTACTCATAAATTTTTGTAAACTAGGACCTTTCTAAATTTGGCTTCTTTTTTGTAAAAATGTGCTGTATTCAGGACGCTGTTAAAAGTTTGTGCATTCGTTCATTTTTTGAAATTTGAATACCCCACTAACATTTCTATGCATTGATTATTCATAACAACGAATAAGTACTTCACTTATTTTCGAAAAATTCAGTCGTTCGAAGTTTAAAGTTGTTCCGAGTCTAAATGTCTTCCAATCAGGATGCGAACTCAATGTTGGCCGATTTTTGGACGTATCAAAACCACACCAAATTTTGTGTACATTGAATGTCTATAATATCGAGTAACGAGTTTCGATTTTTCGTAAATTTTGATAGTTCGAAGTTCGAAGTTGTTTCCTGTCGAATTGTAATGAAAACACGGTGTAGGCTGAAAGTTTGTCCACTTTCTGAAGTTTCGGATCAACACCAATTTTTGTGTACAATGATTATTCATAACTACGGGCAACTGCACATATTTTTGAAAATTTCGACCTTCCAAAGCCGAAGTTGTTTTGGGTCGAAATGTGATGCAATCAGGATTCGAGCTAAAATTCATCCATTTTCTGAAATTTCCAAAACCTCACAAAAAATTTTGTAAAATGATTATTCGCAAATTTTTGTAAACTATGACCTTTCCAAATTTGGAGTTCTTTTTTGTGAAAATGTGCTGCATTCAGGACACTGGCAAAAGTTCGTGCGTTCGTGCATTTTTTGAAATTAGAAAACCCCAATAACTTTTCTGTGCGTTGATTATTCATAACAACGAACAAGTAGTTCACTTATTTTCGAAAAATTCAATCGTTCGAAATTTAAAGTTGTTCCTAGTCTAAATGTGCTGCAATCAGGATGCGAACTAAACATTGGTCAATTTTTGGACGTATCAATACCACACCAAATTTTGTGTGCATTGAATGACCATAATATCGAGTAACAAGTTTCGATTTTTCGTAAATTTTGTTAGTTCGTAGTTCGAAATTGTTTCCTTTCGAATTGTCATGAAAACACGGTATAGGCTTAAAGTTTGTCCTCGTTTTGAAGTTTCCGACGAGGACAAATTTTTTAGTACAATGATTATTCATAACAAGGAGGAACTGCACATATTTTTGAAAATTTCGACTGTCTAAAGTCGAAGTTGTTTTGGGTCGAAATGTGATGCAATCAGGATTCGGGCTAAAATTCGTCCATTTTCTGAAATTTCCAAAACCACACAAATATTTTTTGTAAAATGATTATTCATAAATTTTTGTAAAATATGATCATTCTAAATTCGGAGTTATTTTTTGTGAAAATGAGCTGTATTCAGGACTCTGGCAAAAGTTCGTGCGTTCATGCATTTTTTGAAATTTGAAAATCCCACTATTTTTCTTTGCATCGGTTATTCATAACGAAGATCAAGAACTTCACTTATTTTCAAAAAATTCAATCGTTCGAAGTTTAAAGTTGTTCCGAGTATAAATGTGGTGCAATCAGGATGCGAACTCAATGTTGGTTGATTTTTGGACGTATCAAAACCACACCAAATTTTGTGTACATTGAATGTCCATAATATTGGGTAACGAGTTTCGATTTTTCGTAAATTTTGATAGTTCGAAGTTCGAAGTTGTTTCCTGGCGAATTGTAATGAAAATACGGTGCAGGCTTAAAGTTTGTCATCTTTCTGATGTTTCCGTCCAGCACCAATTTTTGTGTGCAATTATTATTCATTACAACGAGCTATTGCACATATTTTTTAAAATTTCGACTGTCTAAAGTCGAAGTCGTTTTGGGTCGAAATGTGATGCAATCAGGATTTGGGATAAAATTCGTCCATTTTCTGAAATTTTCAAATCCACACAAATATTTTTTGTAAAATGATTATCCGTAAATTTTTGTAAAATATGACCATTCTAAATTCGGAGTTCTTTTTGTGAAAATGTGCTGTATTCAAGACGCTGATAAAAAGTTCGTGCGTTCGTGTAATTTTTGAAATTTGAAAACCCCACTAACTTTTCTGTGCATTGATTATTCATAACAACGAACAAGTACTTCACTTATGTTCGAAAATTCAGTCGTTCGAAGTTTAAAGTTGTTCCGAGTCTAAATGTGGTGCAATCAGGACGCGAACTCAATGTTGGTCGATTTTTGGACGTATCAAAACCACACCAAATTTTTTGTGCATTGAATGGCCATAATATCGAGTAACAAGTTTTGATTTTTCGTAAATTTTGATAGTTTGAAGTTCGAAGTTGTTTCTTGTAGAGTTGTAATGAAAACACGGTGTAGGCTTAAAGTTTGTCCTCTATCTGAAGTTTCTGACCAACACCAATTTTTGTGTGCAATGATTATTCATCACAACGAGCAACTGCACATATTTTTGAAAATTTCGACTGTCTAAAGTCGGAGTTCTTTTGGGTCGAAATGTGATGCAATCAAGATTCGGGCTAAAATTCGTCCATTTCCCGAAATTTCCAAAAACACACAAATATTTTTGTAAAATGATTATTCGTAAATTTTTGTAAACTATGACCTTTCTAAATTCAGTGTTTTTTTGTGAAAATGTGGTGTATTCAGGACGCTGGCAAAGGTTCGTGCGTTCGACCATTTTTTGAAATTTGGAAACCCCACTAACATTTTTGTGCATTGATTATTCATAACAACGAACTAGTACTTCAATTTTTTTCGAAAAATTCAGTCGTTCGAAGTTTAAAATTGTTCCGAGTCTAAATGTGTTGTAATCAGGATGCAAACTCAACGTTGGTCGATTTTTGGACATATCAAAACCACACCATTTTTTGTGTACATTGAATGTCCATAATATCCAGTAACGAGTTTCTATTTTTCGTAAATTTTCATAGTTTGAAGTTGTTTCTTGTCGAATTGTAATGAAAACGCGATGTAGGCTTAAAGTTTGTCCACTTTCTAAAGTTTCGGATCAATACCAATTTTTGTGTACAATGATTATTCATAACAACGAGCAAATGTACATATTTTTGAAAATTTCGATCGTCCAACGCCGAAGTTGTTTTGGGTAGAAATGTGATGCAATCGGGATTCGGGCTAAAATTAGTCCATTTTCTGAAATTTCCAAAACAACACAAATACTTTTGTACAATGATTATTCGTAAATTTCTGTAAACTATGACCTTTCCAAATTCGGAGTTCTTTTTTGTGTAAATGTGCTGCATTCAGGACGTTGACAAAAGTTCGTGCGTTCGTGCATTTTTTGAAATTGGAAAACCCCCATAACTTTTTTTTGCATTGATTATTCATAACAACGAACAAGTACTTCACTTATTTTCGAAAAATTCAATCGTTCGAAATTTAAAGTTGTTCCGAGTCAAAATGTGCTGCAATCAAAATGCGAACTCAACGTTGGTCGATTTTTGGATGTATCAAAACCACACAAAATTTTGCGTACATTGAATGTCCATAATATCGAGTAATGAGTTTCGATTTTTCGTAAATTTTGATAGTTCGAAGTTCGAAGTTGTTTCTTGTCGAATTGTAATCAAAACACGGTGTAGGCTTAAAGTTTGTCCTCTTTCTGAAGTTTCTGACTAGCACCAATTTTTGTGTACAATGATTATTCATAACAACAAGAAAGTGCACATATTTTTGAAAATTTTGACTGTCTAAAGTCGAAGTTGTTTTGGGTCAAAATGTGATGCAATCAGGATTCGGGCTAAAATTTGTCCATTTTCTGAAATTTTAAAAACACACAAATATTTTTGTAAAATGATTAATCGTAATTTTTTGTAAAATATGACCATTCTAAATTCGGAGTTCTTTTTTTTGTGAAATTGTGCTGTATTCAGGACGCTGGCAAAAGTTCGTGCGTTCGTGTATTTTTTGAAATTTGAAAACCCCACTACCTTTTCTGTGCATTGATTATTCATAACAATGAACAAATAGTTCACTTTTTTTCACAAAATTCAATCGTTCGAAGTTTAAAGTTGTGCCGAGTCCAAATGTGCTGCAATAAGGATGCGAACTCAACATTGGTCGATTTTTGGACGTATCAAAACCACACCAAATTTTGTGCACATTGAATGTCCATAATATCGTGTAACGAGTTTTGATTTTTCGTAAATTTTGATAGTTCCTAGTTTGAAGTTGTTTCCTGTCAAATTGTAATGAAAACACGGTGTAGGCTTAAAGTTTGTCCACTTTTTGAATTTTCCGACCAACACCAATTTTTGTGTACAATTATTATTCATAACAACGAGCAACTGCACATATTTTTCAAAATTGTGACTATCTATAGTCGAAGTTCTTTTGGGTCAAAATGTGATGCAATCATGATTCGGGCTAAAATTCGTCCATTTTCTGAAATTTCAAAAAACACACAAATATTTTTGTAAAATTATTATTCGTTATTTTTTGTAAAGTATGACCTTTCTAAATTCGGGGTTCTTTTTTGAGAAAATATGCAGTATTCAGGACGCTGGCAAAAGTTCGTGCATTCATGCATTTTTTGAAATTTGAAAACCCCATTAACTTTTCTGTGCATTGATTAATCATAACAACGAACAAGTACTTAACTTATTTTCGAAAAATTCTTCGTTCGAAGTTTAAAGTTGTTCCGAGTCTAAATGTGTTGCAATCCAGATGCGAACTCAACATTCGTCGATTTTTTGACGTATCAAAACCACACCAAATTTTGCGTACATTGAATGTCCATAATCCTGAGTAACGAGTTTCGATTTTACTTAAATTTTGATAGTTCGAAGTTCGAAATTCTTGCCGAATTGTTATGAAAACACGGTGTAGGCTTAAATGTTTTTCCACTTCCTAAAGTTTCCGACCAAAACCAATTTTTGTGTACAAAGATTATTCATAACAACGAACAACTGCACATATTTTTGAAAATTTTGACGGTCTAAAGCCAAAGTTGTTTTGGGTCGAAATGTGACGCAGTCAGGAATCGAGCTAAAATTCGTCCATTTTCTGAAATTTCCAAAACCACACGAATATTTTTGTAAAAGGATTATTCGTAAATTTTTGTAAAGTATGACCTTTCTAAATTCGGAGTTCCTTTTTGTGAAAATGTGCTATATTCAGGACGCTGGCAAAAGTTCGTGCGTTCGTGCATTTCTTGAAATTTGAACTCCCCACTAACATTTCTGTGCATTGATTATTCATAACAACGAACAAGTACTTCACTTATTTTCGAAAAATTCATTGTTCGAAGTTTAAAGTTGTTCCAAGTCTAAATGTGTTGCAATTTGGATGCGAACTCAACATTCATCGATTTTTTGATGTATCAAAACCACACCAAATTTTGTATACATTGAATGTCCACAATATCGTGTAACGAGTTTCGATTTTTTCTTAATGTTTGATAGTTCGATGTTCGAAATCCTTGTCGAATTGTTATGAAAACACGGTGTAGGCTTAAAATTTTTTCCACTTCCTAAAGTTTCCGACCAACACCAATTTTTGTGTACAAAGATTATTCATAACAACAAACAACTGCACATATTTTTGAAAATTTTGACGGTCTAAAGCCGAAGTTGTGTTAGGTTGAAATGTGATGCAATCAAGAATCGGGCTAAAATTCGTCCATTTTCTGAAATTTCCAAAACCACACAAATATTTTTGTAAAAGGATTATTCGTAAATTTTTGTAAAGTATGATCTTTCTAAATTTGGAGTTCTTTTTTGTGAAAATGTGTTGTATTGAGGACGCTGGCAAAAGTTTGTGCGTTCGAGCATTTTTTGAAATTTGAAAACCCCACTAACTTTTCTGTACACTGATTATTCATAACAACGAACAAGTACTTCACCTATTTTCAAAAAATTCAACCGTTTGAAGTTTAAAGTTGTTCAATGTCTAAATGTGCTGCAATCAGGATGCGAACTCAACGTTGGTCGATTTTTAGACGTATCAAAACCACACCAAATTTTATATACATTGAATGTTCATAATATCGAGTAACGAGTTTCGATTTTTCGTAAATCTTGATAGTTCGAAGTTGTTTCCTGTCGTTTTGTAATGAAAACACGGTGTGGGCTTAAAGTTTGTCTACTTTCTGAAGTTACCGATTATAACCAATTTTTGTGTACAATGATTATTCATAACTACGAGCAACTGCACATATTTTTTGAAATTTCGACCGTCCAAAGCCGAAGTTGTTTTGGGTCTGAATGTGATGCGATCAGGATTCGGGCTAAAATTCCTCCATTTCCTAAAATTTCCAAAACCTCACAAATATTTTTGTCAAATGATTGTTCGTAAATTTTTGTAAACTATTACCTTTCTAAATTCGGAGTTCTTTTTTGAGAAAATGTGCTGTAGTCAGGATGCTGGCAAAAGGTCGTGCGTTCGTGCATTTTTGAAATTTTGAAACCCCAAAAAATTTTCTAAAAAATTAAGTTGTTCGAAGTTTAAAGTTGTTTCGAGTCTAAATGTGATGCAATCTGGATGCGAACTCAACGTTGGTTTATTTTTAGATGTATCGAAACCACACCAAATTTTGTGCACATTGAATGTCCATAATATCGAGTAACGAGTTTCGTTTTATCGTAAATTTTGGTAGTTCGGAGTTCGAAGTTGTTTCCTATCGAATTGTATTGAAAACACGGTGTAGGCTGAAAGTTTGTCCACTTTCTAAAGTTTGCGACCAACACCAACTGTTTGGTACATTGATTATTCATAACAAAAAGCAACTACACATATTTTTGAAAATTTCCACGGTTTTAAGCCGAAGTTGTTTTGGGTCGAAATGTGATGCAATAAGAATTCGGGCGAAAATTCGTCCATTTTCTGAAATTTCCCAAACAACACAAATATTTTTGTAAAATGATTATTCGTAAATTTTTGTAAAATATGACATTTCTAAATTCGGAGTTCTTTTTTGTGAAAATGAGTTGTATTTAGGACGTTCGTGCATTTTTTGAAATTTGAAAACCCCACTAACTTTCTGTGCATTGATTATTCATAACAACGAACATGTACATGACTTATTTTCGAAATATTCAATCGTTGGAAGTTTGAAGTTGTTCCGAGTCCAAATCTGCTGCAATCAGGATGCGAACTCAACGTTGGTCGATTTTTGGAAGTATCAAAACCACACCAAATTTTGTGCACGTTGCTTGTCCATAATATCGAGTAACGAGTTTCGATTTTTCATAAATTTTGATAGTTCGAAGTTCGAAGATTCCTGTCGAATTGTAATAAAACATGGTGTACACTTAAAGTTTGTCCAGTTTCTGAATTTTCCGACCAACACCAATTTTTGTGTACAATGATTTTTTATAACAACGAGGAACTCCACATATTTTTGAAAATTTCGACTGTCCAAAGCCGATGTTCTTTTGGGTCGAAATGTGATGCAATCAAGATTCGGGGTAAAATTCGTCCATTTTCTGAAATTTCCAAAAGCACACAAATATTTTTGTAAAATAATTATTCGTAAATTTTTGTAAACTATGACCACTCGAAATTCGGAGTTGTTTTTTGTGAAAATATGTTGTATTCAGGACGGTGGAAAAAGGTCGTGCGTTCGTGCATTTTTTGAAATTTGGAAACCCCATTTACTTTTCTGTGCCTTGATTATTCATAACAGGGAACAAGTACTTCCCTCATTTTCGAAAAATTCAGTCATTCGAAGTATAAAGTTGCTTCAAGTCTAAATGTGCTGCAATCAGGATGCGAACTCAACGTTGGTCGATTTTTGGACATATCAAAACCACACCAAATTTTGTGTACATTGCATGTCCATAATATCGAGTAACGAGTTTTGATTTTTCATAAATTTTGATAGTTCGAAATTCGAAGTTCTTTCCTGACGAATTGCAATGAAAACACGGTGTACGCTTAAAGTTTGTTTTGTTTCTGAAGTTTCTGACCAGCACCAATTTTTGTGTACAATTATTATTCATAACAACGAGCAACTGCACATATTTTTGAAAATTTCTACTGTCCAAAGCCGAAGTTGTTTTGGGTCGAAATATGATGCAATCAGGATTCGGGCTAAAATTCGTCCATTTTATGAAATTTCCAAAACCACACAAATATTTTTATAAAATGATTATTCGTGCATTTTTTCAAATTTGAAACCCCATTAACTTTTCTGTGCATTGATTATTCATAACAACGAACAAGTACTTCACTTATTTTCGAAAAATTCAATCGTTCGAAGTTTAAAGTTGTTTCGAGTCTAAATGTGCTGCAATCAGGATGCGAACTCAACCTTGGCCGATTTTTTGACGTATCAAAACCACCCCAAATTTTGTGTACATTGCATGTCCATAATATCGAGTAACGAGTTTTGATTTTTTGTAAATTTTGATAGTTCAAAGTTCGAAGTTATTTCCTATCGAATTGTAATGAAAACACGGTGTACGCATAAAGTTTGTCCAGTTTCTGAAGTTTCCGACCAACACCAAGTTTTATGTACAATGATTATTCATAACAACGAGCAACTGCACATATTTTAAAAAATTTCGATAGTCCAATGCCGATGTTGTTTTGGGTCGAAATGTGATGCAATCTGGATTTGGGCAAAAATTCGTCCGTTTTCTGAAATTTCCAAAACCACACAAATGTTATTGTAAATTGATTATTCGTAAACTTTTGTAAAATATTACCTTTCTAAATTTGGAACTCTATTTTGTGAAAATGTGTTTTATTCGGGACACTAGAAAAAGTTCGTACGTTCATGCATTTTTTGAAATTTGAAAACCCCACTAACTTTTCTGTGCATTGATTATTCACAACAACGAACAAGTACATCACTTATTTTCGAAATAATCAATAGTTTGAAGTTTAAAGTTGTTCCGAGTCCAAATGCACTGCAATCAGGATACAAACTCAACGTTGGTCGATTTTTGGACGTATCAAAACAACACCAAATTTTCTATGCATTGAATGTCCATATTATCGAGTAACGAGTTTCGATATTTCGTAAATTTTGATAGTTCGAAGTTCAAAGTTGTTTCCTATCGTTTTTATTGTTCGAAGTTCAAAGTTGTTTCGAGTCGAATTGTAATGAGAACATTGTGTTGGCTTAAAGTTTGGCTACTTTCTGAAGTTTTCGATCATAACCAATTTTTGTGTACAATGATTATTCATAACTACGAGAAACTGTACATATTTTTGAAAATTTGGACAGTCCAAAGCCAAAGTTGTTTTGGGTCGAAATGTGATGCAATTAGGATTCGGGCTAAAATTCGTCCATTTTCTGAAATTTTCAAAACCACACAAATATTTTTGTAAAATGATTAATCTTAAATTGGTAAACTATGACCTTTCTGAATTCGGAGTTCTTTTTGTGAAAATGTGCTGCATTCAGGACGCTGGCAAAAGGTCGTACGTTCGTGCATTTTTTTAAATTTGAAACCCCGCCTAACGTTTCTGTGCATTGATTATTCATAACAACGAACAAGTACTTCACCTATTTTTGAAAAATTCAATCGTTCGAAGTTTAAAGCTATTCCGAGTCTAAAGGTGCTGCAATCAGGATGCAAACTCAACCTTGGTTGTTTTTTGGACGTATCAAAACCACACCAAATTTTGTATACATTGAATGTCCATAATATCGAGTAACGAGTTTTGATTTTTAGTAAATTTTGATAGTTCGAAGTTCGAAGTTGTTTTCTGTCGAATTGTAATGAAAACACGGTGTACGCTTAAAGTTTGTCCCCTTTCTGAAGTTTCCGACCAACACCAATTTTTGTGTACAATGATTATTGATAACAACGAGCAACTATACATATTTTTGAAAATTTCGGCTATCCAAAGCCTAAGTTGTTTTAGGTCGAAATGTGATGCAATCGGGATTTGGGCTAAAATTCGTCCTTTTTCTGAAATTTCCAAAACCTCACAATTATTTATGTAAAATGATTATTCGTAAATTTTTGGAAACTATTACCTTTCAAAATTCGGAGTTCTTTTTGTTAAAATATGCTATATTCAGGACGCTGGCAAAAGTTCGTGCGTTCGTGCATTTTTTTGAAATTTGAAACACCCAATAACTTTTCTCTGCATTGATTATTCATAACAACGAACAAGTACTTCACTCATTTTCGAAAAATTCAGTCGTTCGAAGTTTAAAGTTGTTTCGAGTCTAAATGTGCTGCAATCTGGATGCGAACTCAACGTTTGTCAATTTTTGGATGTATCGAAACCACACCAAATTTTGTGTACATTGAATTTCCATAATATCGAGTAACAAGTTTCGTTTCTTCGTAAATTTTGATAGTTCAGAGTTCGAAGTAGTTTCCTGTCGAATTGCAATGAAAACACAGTGTAAGCTTAAAGTTTGTCGACTTTCTAAAGTTTCCGACCAACTCCAATTTTTTGGTACATTGAGTATTGATAACAACGCGCAACTACAGATATTTTCGAAAATTTCGACGGTCTAAAGCCGAAGTTCTTTTGGGTCGAAATGTGATGCAATAAGGATTCGAGCAAAAATTCATCCATTATCTGAAATTTTCCAAACAACACAAATCTTTTTGTAAATTGATTATTCGTAAACTTTTGTAAAATATAACCTTTCTAAATTCGGAGCTTTTTTTAGTGAAAATGAGTTGTATTCAGGACACTGGCAAAAGTTCGTGCGTTCATGCATTTTTTGAAATTTGAAAACCCCACGAACTTTTCTATACATTGATTATTCATAACAACGACCAAGTACATCACTTATTTTCAAAATATTCAATCATTTAAAGTTTAAAGTTATTCCGAGTCCAAATGGGCTGCAATCAGGATTCGAACTCAACGTTGGTCGATTTTTGGACGTATCAAAACAACACCAAATTTTCTGTTCATTGAATGTCCATAATATCGAGTAACGAGTTTCGATTTTTCGTAAATTTTTATAGTTCGAAGTTCGAAGTAGTTTCCTGTCGTTTTGATAGTTCGAAGTTCGAAGTTTCTTCTTGTCAAATTGTAATGAAAACACGGTGTAGGCTTAAAGTTTGTCCACTTTCTGAAGTTTCCGATCATAACGAATTTTTGTGTACAATGATTATTCATAACTACGAGCAACTGCACATATTTTTGAAAATTTCAACCGTCCAAAGCCGAAGTGGTTTAGGGACGAAATGTGATGCATTCAGGATTCGCGCTAATATTCGTCCATTTTCTGAAATTTCCAAAACCACACAAATATTTTTGTAAAATGATTATTCATAATTTTTTGTAAAATATTATCTTTCTAAATTCGGAGTTCTTTTTTGTCAAAATGTACTGCATTCAGGATGCTGGCAAAAGGTCGTGCGTTCGTGCATTTTTTAAAATTTGAAAATCGCACTAACTTTTCTGTGAATTGATTATTCATCACAACGAACAAGAACTTCACATATTTTCGTAAAATTCAATCGTTCGAAGTTTAATGCAATTCCAAGTCTAAATGTGCTGCCGTCAAGATGCGAACTCAACCTTGATCGATTTTTGGACGTATCAAAACCCTACAAAATTTTGTATACATTGAACTTAACATCGAGTAACGAGTATCGATTTTTTGTAGTTCGAAGTTGTTTGCTAGTCGTATTGTAATGAAAACATGGTGTAGGCTTAAAGTTTGTCAACTTTCTAAAGTTTCCGACCAACACCAATTTTTGTGTACAATGATTATTCATAACAACGAGCAACTGCACATATTTTTGATAATTTCGACGGTCTAAAGCTGAAGTTGTTTTGGGTCGAAATGTGATGCGATCAGGATTCGGGCTAACATTCGTCAATTTTCTGAAAGTTCCAAAACCATACAAATATTTTTGTAAAATGATTATTCGTAAATTTTTGTAAAATATAACCTTTCTAAATTCGGAGTTCTTTTTTGTCAAAATGTGCTGCATTCTGACGCTGCCGAAAGGTCGTGCATTCGTGCATTTTTTTTAAATTTGAAAACCCCATTAACGTTTCTGTGCATTGATTATTCATAACAACGAACAAGAACTTCACATATTTTCGAAAAAATTCATTCGTTCGAAGTTTAAAGCTATTCCGAGTCTAAATGTGCTGCAATCAGGATGCGAACTCAACCTTGGTCGTTTTTTGGACGTATCAAAACGACACCAAATTTTGTATAAATTGAATGTCCATAATATCGAGTAACGAGTTTCGATTTTTCGTAAATTTTGATTGTTCGATGTTCGAAGTTGTTTCCTGACAAATTGTAATGAAATCACGGTGTACACTTAAAGTTTGTCCACTTTCTGAAGTTTCCGATCGACACCAATTTTTGTGTACAATGATTATTCATAACAACGGGCAACTGCACATATTTTTGAAAATTTAGACCGTCCAAAGCCGAAGTTGTTTTGGGTCGAAATGTGATGCAATCAGGAATTGGACTAAAATTCATCCATTTTATGAAATTTCCAAAACCACACAAATATTTTTGTAAAATGATTATTCGTAAATTTTTGTAAACTATGGCCTTTCTAAATTCGGATTTCTTTTCTGTCAAAATGTGCAGCATTCCAGACGCTGGCAAAAGGTCGTGCGTTCGTGCTTTTTTTAAAATTTGAAAACCCCACTAACGTTTATGTGCAATGATTATTCATAACAACGAACAAGAACTTCACATATTTTCGAAAAATTTAATCGTTCGAAGTATAATGCAGTTCCGAGTCTAAATGTGCTGCAATCACGATGCGAACTCAACCTTGGTCGATTTTTGGACGTATCAAAACCACACCAAATTTTTTATACATTGAATATCCATAATATTAAGTAACGAGTTTCGATTTTTCGTAATTTTTTATTGTTCGAAGTTCGAAGTTGTTTCCTATCGAATTGTAATGAAAATACGGTGTACGCTTAAAGTTTGTACACTTTCTGAAGTTTCCGATCAACACCAATTTTTGTGGACAATGATTGTTCTTAATAACGAGCAACTGCACATATTTTTGAAAATTTCGACTGTCCAAAGCCGAAGTTGTTTTGGGTCGAAATGTGATGCAATCAGGATTTGGGCTAAAATTCATCCTTTTTCTGAAATTTCCAAAACCACACAAATATTTTTGTAAAATGATTATTCGTAAATTTTTGAAAACTATGATCTTTCTTAATTCGGAGTTCTTTTTTATCAAAATGTGCTACATTCAGGACGCTGGCAAAAGGTCGTGCGTTCGTGCATTTTTTAAAATTTGAAAACTGCACTAACTTTTCTGTGAATTGATTATTCATCACAACGAACAAGAACTTCACATATTTTCGTAAAATTCAATCGTTCGAAGTTTAATGCAGTTCCAAGTCTAAATGTGCTGCCATCACGATGCGAACTCAACCTTGATCGATTTTTGGACGTATCAAAACCATACAAAATTCTGTATACATTGAATGTACTTAACATCGAGTAACAAGTATCGATTTTTTGTAAATTTTGATAGTTCGGAGTTCGAAGTTGTTTCCAGTCGTATTGTAATGAAAACACGGTGTAGGCTTAAAGTTTGTCAACTTTCTAAAGTTTCCGACCAACACCAATTTTTGTGTACAATGATTATTCATAACAACGAGCAACTGCACATATTTTTGATAATTTCGACGGTCTAAAGCCGAAGTTGTTTTGGGTCGAAATGTGATGCAATTAGGATTCGGGCTAACTTTCGTCAATTTTCTGAAAGTTCCAAAACCATACAAATATTTTTGTAAAATGATTATTCGTAAATTTTTGTAAAATATAACCTTTCTAAATTCGGAGTTCTTTTTTGTCAAAATGTGTTGCATTCTGACGCTGCCAAAAGGTCGTGCGTTCGTGCATTTTTTTTAAATTTGAAAACCCCATTAACGTTTCTGTGCATTGATTATTCATAACAACGAACAAGAACTTCACATATTTACGAAAAATTCATTCGTTCGAAGTTTAAAGCTATTCCGAGTCTAAATGTGCTGCAATCAGGATGCGAACTCAACCTTGGTCGTTTTTTGGACGTATCAAAACGACACCAAATTTTGTATACATTGAATGTCCATAATATCGAGTAACGAGTTTCGATTTTTCGTAAATTTTGATTGTTCGATGTTCGAAGTTGTTTCCTGACAAATTGTAATGAAATCACGGTGTACACTTAAGTTTGTCCACTTTCTGAAGTTTCCGATCGACACCAATTTTTGTGTACAATGATTATTCATAACAACGGGCAACTGCACATATTTTTGAAAATTTAGACCGTCCAAAGCCGAAGTTGTTTTGGGTCGAAATGTGATGCAATCAGGATTTGGACTAAAATTCTTTCATTTTCTGAAATTTCCAAAACCACACAAATATTTTTGTAAAATGATTATTCGTAAATTTTTGTAAACTATGGCCTTTCTAAATTCGGAGTTCTTTTCTGTCAAAATGTGCAGCATTCCAGACGCTGGCAAAAGGTCGTGCGTTCGTGCTTTTTTTAAAATTTGAAAACCCCACTAACGTTTATGTGCATTGAATATTCATAACAACGAACAAGAACTTCACATATTTTCGAAAAATTTAATCTTTCGAAGTATAATGCAGTTCCGAGTCTAAATGTGCTGCAATCACAATGCGAACTCAACCTTGGTCGATTTTTGGACGTATCAAAACGACACCAAATTTTTTATACATTGAATATCCATAATATTAAGTAACGAGTTTTGATTTTTCGTAATTTTTTATTGTTCGAAGTTCGAAGTTGTTTCCTGTCGAATTGTAATGAAAATACGGTGTACGCTTAAAGTTTGTACCCTTTCTGAAGTTTCCGATCAACACCAATTTTTGTGTACAATGATTGTTCATAATAACGAGCAACTGCACATATTTTTGAAATTTTCGACTGTCCAAAGTCGAAGTTGTTTTGGGTCGAAATGTGATGCAATCAGGATTTGGGCTAAAATTCATCCTTTTTCTGAAATTTCCAAAACCACACAAATATTTTTGTAAAATGATTATTCGTAAATTTTTGAAAACTATGACC
Source organism: Hemerocallis citrina (assembly GCA_017893485.1). Taxonomy (NCBI): domain Eukaryota; kingdom Viridiplantae; phylum Streptophyta; class Magnoliopsida; order Asparagales; family Asphodelaceae; genus Hemerocallis; species Hemerocallis citrina. Next base: position 60,307,145 of record CM030367.1, on the reverse strand, counting down.
TTTCTTAATTCGGAGTCCTTTTTTATCAAAATGTGCTGCATTCAGCACGCTGGCAAAAGGTCGTGTGTTCGTGCATTTTTTAAAATTTGAAAACCCCAATAACTTTTCTGTGCTTTGACTATTCATAACAACGAACAAGTACTTCAATTATTTTCGAAAGTTCAATCGTTCGAAGTTTCAAGTAGTTCCGAATCTCAATGTGCTGCAATCAGAATGCTAACTCAACGTTGGTTGATTTTTGGACGTATCAAAACCACACCAAATTTTGTGTACATTGAATGTCCATAATATCGAGTAACAAGTTTCGCTTTTTGGTAAATTTTGATAGTTCAAAGTACGAAGTTGTTTCCAGTCGTATTGTAATGGAAACACGGTGTAGGCTTAAAGTTTGTCCACTTTCTAAAGTTTCCGACCAAAACCAATTTTTGTGTACAATAATTATTCATAACAACGAGCAACTGCACATATTTTCGAAAATTTCGATGGTATAAAGCTGGAGTTGTTTTGGGTTGAAATGTGATGCAATCGGGATTCGGGCTAAAATTCGTCCATTTTCTGAAATTTCTAAAACCACACAAATATTATTGAAAAATGATTATTCGAAATTTTTTGTAAAATATGACCTTTCTAAATTCGGATTTCTTTTTTGTGAAAATGTGTTGTATTCAGGACGCTGGCAAAAGTTCGTGCATGCGTTCGTTTTTTGAAATTTGAAAACCACGGTGCATTGATTATTCATAACAGCGAATAAGTACTTCACTAATTTTCGAAAAATTCAATCGTTTGAAGTTTAAAATTGTTTCGAGTCTAAATGTGCTGCAATCAGGATGCAAACTCAACGTAGGTCGATTTTTGGACGTATCAAAACCACACCAAATTTTGTGTACGTTGAATGTCCATAATATCATGTAACGAGTTTTGATTTTTCGTAAATTTTGTTAGTTCGTAGTTTGAAGTTGTTTCCTGTCGAATTGTAATGAAAACACGGTGTATAAGATTAAAGTTTGTCAATTTCCTGAAGTTTCTGATCAACACCAATTTTTGTGTACAATGATTATTCATAACAACGAGCAAATGCACATATTTTTGAAAATTTCGATTGTCCAAAGCCGAAGTTGTTTGGGTCAAAATGGGATTCAATTAGGAATCAGGCTGAAATTCGTCCAGTTTATAAAATTTCCAAAACCACAAATATTTTTGATACTATGACCTTTCTAAATTCGGAGTTCTTTTTTGTCAAAATTTGCTGCATTCAGGATGCTGGCAAAAGGTCGTGCATTCGTGCATTTTTTAAAATTTGTAAACCCCACTAACATTTCTGTGCATTGATTATTCATTACAACGAACAAGTACTTCACCTATTTTCGTAAAATTCAATCGTTCGAAGTTTAAAGTTTTTCCGAGTCAAAATGTACTACAATCAGGATGCGAACTCAACCTTGGTCAATTTTTGGACGTATCAAACCCAGACCAAATTTTGTATACATTGATTGTCCATAATATCGAGTAACGAGTTTCGATTTTTCGTAAATTTTGATAGTTCGAAGTTCGAAGTTGTTTCCTGTCAAATTGAAATGAAAAAACGGTATACGGTTAAAGTTTGTCCACTTTCTGAAGTTTCCAACCAACACCAATTTTTGTGTACAATGATTATTCATAACAACGAGCAACTGCACTTATTTTTGAATTTCGACTGTCCAAAGCCGCAGTAGTTTTAGGTCAAAATGTGATGCAATCAGGATTTGGGCTAAATTTCGTCCATTTTCTGAAATTTCCAAAACCACACAAATATTTTTGTAAAATGATTATTCGTCAATTTTTGTAAAATATGGTCTTTCTAAGTTCGGAGTTCTTTTTTGTGAAAATGTGTTGTATTCAGGACACTAGCCAAAGGTTGTGCGCTCGTACATTTTTTGAAAGTTGAAAACCCCACTAATTTTTCTGTGCATTGATTATTCATAACAACGAACAAGTACGTCACTAATTTTTGAAAAATTCAATCGTTTGAAGTTTAAAGTTGTTCCGAGTCCAAATGTGCTGCAATGAGGATGCGAACTCAACGTTGATCGATTTTTGGACGTATCAAAAACACTCAAAATTTAGTGTAAATTGAATGTCCAAAATATTGAGTAACGAGTTTCCATTTTTCGTAAATTTTGATAGTTCGAAGTTCGAATTTGTTTCCATTCAAATTGTAATGAAAACGCAGCGTACGATTAAAGTTTGTCCACTTTCTAAAGTGTCCGCCCGACACCAATTTTTGTGTACAATGATTATTCATAACAACGAGCAACTGCACATATTTTTGAAAATTTTGACCGTCCAAAGCCGAAGTTGTTTCGGGTCGAAATGTGATTCAATCAGTAATCAGGCTAAAATTCGTCCATTTTCTAAAATTTTCAAAACCACACAAATATTTTTGTAAACTATGACCTTTCTAAATTCGGAGATCTTTTTTGTCAAAATGTGCTGCATTCAGGACGCTGGGAAAAGGTCGTGCGTTCGTGCATTTTTTAAAATTTAAAAACCACACTAACATTTCTGTACATTGATTACATAACAACGAACAAGCACTTCACTTATATTTGAAAAATTCAATCGTTCGAAGTTTAAAGTTGTCCTGAGTCAAAATGTGCTGTAATCAGGATGCAAACTCAACCTTGGTCGATTTTTGGACGTATCAAAACCACACCAAATTTTTTATACATTGAATGTCCATAATATCGAGTAACGAGTTTTGATTTTTCATAAATTTTGATAGATCGAAGTTCGAAGTTGTTTCCTGTGGAATTGTAAAGAAAACACGGTATACGCTTAAATTTTGTCCACTTTCTGAAGTTTCCGACCAACACCAATTTTTGTGTACAACGATTATTCATAACAACGAGCAACTGCACATATTTTTGAAAATTTCGGCTGTCCAAAGCCGAAGTTGTTCAGGGTCGAAATGTGAAGCAATCAGGATTTGGGCTAAAATTTGTCCTTTTTCTGAAATTTCCAAAACCACACAAATATTTTTGTAAAATATGACCTTTCTAAATTCGGAGTTCTTTTTTGTGAAAATGTGTTGTATTCAGGACGCTGGCAAAAGTTCGTGCGTTCGTACACTTTTTTTTAATTTGAAAACCCCACTAACTTTTCTGTGCATTGATTATTCATAACAACGAACAAGTACTTCACATATTTTCTAAAAAATCAATTGTTGGAAGTTTAAAGTTGTTCCGAGTCGAAATGTGCTGCAATCAGGATGCAAACTCAACGTTGGTCGATTTTAGGACATATCAAAAACACACCAAATTTTGTGTACATTGAATGTCCAAAATATCGAGTAACGAGTTTCGATTTTTCGTAAAGTTTGATAGTTCGAAATTCGAATTTGTTTCCTTTCAAATTGTAATGAAAACGCAACTTACAATTAAAGTTTGTCCACTTTCTGAAGTTTCCGAACGACTTCAATTTTTTAGTACAATGATTATTCATAACAACGAGCAACTGCACATATTTTTGAAATTTTCGACTGTCCCAAGGGGAAGTTGTTTTGGGCCGAAATGTGATGCAATCAGGATTCGGACTAAAATTCGTCCATTTTCTGAAATTTCCAAAAACACACGGATATTTTTGTAAAATGATTATTTGTAAATTTTTGTAAACTATGACCTTTCTAAATTCGCAGTTCTTTTTTGTCAAAATGTGCTTCATTCAGGACGCTGGCAAAATATCGTCTATTCGTGCATTTTTTTAAAATTTGAAAACCCCACTAACGTTTCTGTGCATTGATTTTTCATAACAACGAACAAGTACTTCACTTATTTTCGAAAAATTCAGTCGTTCGAAGTTTAAAGTAGTTCCGAGTCTAAATGTGCTGCAATCAAGATGCGAACTCAACGTTGGTCGATTTTTGGACGTATCAAAACGACACCAAATTTTGTGTACATTGAATGTCCATAATATCGAGTATTGAGTTTCGATTTTTCGTAAATTTTGGTAGTTCAAAGTTCAAAGTTGTTTCCAGTCGTATTGTAATGAAAACATGATGTAGGCTTAAAGTTTCTGACCAATACCAAATTTTGTGTACAATGATTATTCATAACAACAAGCAACTTCACATATTTTTGAAAATTTCGACTGTCTAAAGCCGAAGTTGTTTTGGGTCGAAATGTGATGCAATCAGGATTTGGGCTAAAATTTGTCCATTTTCTGAAATTTCCAAAACCAGAGAAATATTTTTGTAAAATGATTATCCGTCAATTTTGTAAACTATGACCTTTCTAAATTCGGAGTTCTTTTTTGTGAAAATGTGTTGTATTCAGGACGCTGGCCAAAGTTCGTGCGTTCATCCATTTTTTGAAAGTTGAAAACCACACTAACTTTTCTGTGCATTGATTATTCATAACAAAGAACAAGTACATCACTTATTTTCGAAAAATTCAGTCGTTTGAAATTTAAAGTTGTTCCGAGTCCAAATGTGCTGCAATCAGGATGCAAACTCAACGTTGGTCGATTTCTGGACGTATCAAAACCACATCAATTTTTGTGTACCTTGAATGTCCATAATATCGAGTAACGAGTTTCAATTTTTCATAAATTTTGATAGTTCGAAGTTGTTTCCTGTCAAATTGTAAGGAAAACACGGTGTACGATTAAAGTTTTTCCACATTCTGAAGTTTCCGTCCGACTCCAATTTTTGTGTACAAAGATTATTCATAACAACGAGCAACTTCACATATTTTTGAAAATTTCGACCGTCCAAAGGTGAAGTTGTTTTGGGTCGAAATGTGATACAATTAGGATTTGGGCAAAAATTTTTCCATTTTCTGGAATTTCAAAAACCTCACAAATATTTTTTTAAAATGATTATTCGTAAATTTTTCTAAACTATGACCTTTCTAAATTTGGAGTTCTTTTTTGTGAAAATGTGCTGCATTTAGGACGCTGGCAATAGGTCGTGCGTTCGTGCATTTTTTCAAATATGAAAACCCTACTAACTTTTCTGTGTGTTGATTATTCATAACAACGAACAAGTACTTCACTTATTTTTGAAAAATTCAATCGTTTGAAGTTTAACGTTGTTTCGAGTCCAAATGTGCTGCAATCAGGATGCGAACTCAACGTTGGTCAATTTTTGGACGTATCAAAACCACACCAAATTTTGGATACATTGAATGTTCATAATTTCGTGTAATGAGTTTTGATTTTTCATAAATTTTGATAGTTCGTAGTTCGAAGTTGTTTCCTATCGAATTGTAATGAAAACATGATGTAGGGTTAAAGTTTGTCCACTTTCTGAAGTTTCGATCAACACCAATTTTTGTGTACAATGATTATTCATAACAACAAGCAACTGCACATATTTTTCAAAATTTCAACACTCCAAAGCCGAAGTTGTTAACGGTCGAAATGTGATGCAATCAGGACCCCTAGCTGGAAGAGCCACCTGCTACTGCTGCGGACAATCGCGTACTGAATGATCAGCGGCACCACACCTAAAGCACTGACGGTTGATGCGCCAACAATTCTTACACTCATGCCCAGACATCTGACAGAAGTTGCAAAAACCACCCTTCTCGAAACCAACAGAAGGATACGGAGCTGCCCTGACAGGATGGGTTGGGACAGGCCTCCGAACAGGACCACTAGAAGACCTTGCAGCAGAATGCGGAACAGTCGGTGGAGAAGCAACCAAACCACCATGAGCCTGCTCCTGAGCTCGAGCTGCCTCAAGAGCTTCAACTTAAGTACACAAACGGAGAATGACAAGATGCCTCTTGATATCATGCTCAAGCCCATTTGTGATTCTATGAGCCCTATCCTCTTTGGTAGCCACAAGAACGGCAGCGAAGCGACTAAGTCTAGTAAACTCAGCTGCGTACTCATCCACCGACCTGGAATCCTGTTTCAAGAAGTCCATGTTACAACATTGTTTGAACAATTATGTAACAAATTCCAAAATAGAATAATGACTTAACCTTTTTAGGGTCAGGAATTACTGTTCCATCTCAACTCGATTACTACTAGGAAAGAACTTCTCCAAGAATCCCAAAGTGAAAGTATTCCAAACAATAGGCCTCTCAAGTTGCTCGGACTTGACCATCCACCAAAGTTGAGCCAAATCCACCAGCTAGATGGAAACCACGTCTACCCTATCAGCCTAGGCAACACGTGCTGCCAAGAGCAAGCGCTCGGTCCGGATCAACCACTGTTCAGCCTCCAAAGGCGTCTTAGTGCCGGAAAAATGGTCAAGATGCAGCTTCATAAAATCCGTAACTGTTCCTGGACGAGGCGGAAGATTTGCCTGCACAGGCACAACGGGAGGCGTAACCCGGGCAGCTTCAAGAGCAACCATCACTAGATTGCTGTGTTTTGCTGCAGATTGATCAGCCGCTCAAGCACAACAGTGACAGCCTCAACCAGATCGGCCTGAGAAGAATTCCCACGAGCCATAGCTGCACCAAAAATCAAAACAATTTCCATCCAGAATCAAAGTTGATAATAATTCATTTATGTATGTATGGTTGGTGAAATATTGATCTGATCCCAGTTCGAGCCAAGCTTGTCTAATATATTAGGCAATAAATACATTAGCCAAATTGGGCTCTGATACCACTAAAAGCCGTGTCACGCCCCGCTTTCCAAAAAGAATATGGAATATGGATACGCGACTCAACCCAGAAAGTGTGAGTTGCTCATTGATATAAACTTAAGGTGTAGATTTAGGAGTTGCTTGATTTGCAGATCCCAGAAAGTGCGCAGTTTAGACTTAGCCGAAGTAGTTTCCTAAAGTTTGATAGTTCGAAGTTCGAAATTGTTTCCTGTCAAATTGTAATGAAAACATGGTCTACGCTTAAAGTTTGTCCACTTTCAGAAGTTTCCGACCAACACCAATTTTTGTGTACAATGATTATTCATAACAACGAGCAACTACACATATTTTTGAAAATTTTGACTGTACAAAGCCGAAGTTGTTTTGGGTCGAAAAGTGATGCAATCAGGATTTGGGCTAAAATTCGTCCATTTTCTGAAATTTCCAAAACCACACAAATTTTTTCGTAAAATGATTATTCGTAAATTTTTGTAAACTATGACCTTTCTAAATTCAGAGTTCTTTTTTGTGAAAATGTGTTGTATTCAGGATGCTGGCAAAATTTCGTGCGTTCGTACATTTTTTGAAAGTTGAAAACCCCATTAACTTTTCGGTGCATTGATTATTCATAACAACGAACAAGTACTTCACTTATTTTCGAAAAATTCCATCACTTGAAGTTTAAAGTTGTTCTGAGTCCAAATGTGCTGCAATCAGGATACGAACTCATCATTGGTCGATTTTTGGAAGTATCAAAACCACACCAAATTTTGTGTACATTGAATGTCCATAATATCAAGCAACGAGTTTCGATTTTTCGTAAATTTTGATAGTTCGAAGTTCGAAGCTGTTTCCTGTCAAATTGTAATGAAAACACGGTGTACGATTAAAGTTTGTCCACTTTCTGAAGTTTCCGACCAACTCCAATTTTTGTGTACAATGATTGTTCATAACAACGAGCAACTTCACATATTTTTGAAAATTTCGACTGTCCAAAGCGGAAGTTGTTTTGGGTCGAAATGTAATGCAATCAGGATTCGGGCTAAAATTCGTCCATTTTCTAAAATTTTCAAAAACACACAGATATTTTTGTAAAATGATTATTCGTAAATTTTTGTAAACTATGACCCTTTTAAATTTGGAGGTTTTTTTTGTCAAAATGTGCTGCATTCATGACGCTGGCAAAAGGAGGTGCGTTCGTGTATTTTTTAAAATTTGAAAACCACACTAAAGTTTCTATGCATTGATTATTCATAACAACGAACAACTACTTCACTTATTTTCGAAAAATTTAATCGTTCGCAGTTTAAAGCTGTTCCGGGTCTAAATATGCTGCAATCAGGATGCGAACTCAACCTTGGTCGATTTTTGGACGTATCAAAACCACACCAAATTTTGTATACATTGAATGTCCATAATATCGAGTAACGAGTTTCGATTATTCGTAAATTTTGATTGTTCGAAGTCCGAAGTTGTTTCCTGTTGAATTGTAATGAAAACACGGTATACGCTAAAAGTTTGTCCAATTTCTGAAGTTTCCGATCAACACCAATTTTTACAATGATTATTCACAACAACAAGCAACTGCACTTATTTTTGAAAATTTCGACCGTCCAAAGCCGAAGTGGTTTTGGGTCGAAATGTGATGCAATCAGGATTCAGGCTAAAATTCGTCCATTTTTCTGAAATTTCCAAAAACACACAAATATTTTTGTAAAATGATTATTCGTAAATTTTTGTAAACTATGACCTTTCTAAATTCGGAGTTCTTTTTGTCAAAATGTGCTGCATTCAGGACGCTGCCAAAAGTTCGTGCGTTCATGCACTTTTTGAAATTAGAAAACCCCACTAACTTTTCTGTGCATTGATTATTCATAACAACGAACAAGTACTTCACTTATTTCCGAAAAATTCAATCGTTTGAAGTTTAAAGTTGTTCCATGTCTAAATGCGCTGCAATCAGGATGCGAACTTAACGTTTGTCGATTTTTGGACGGATCAAAACCACATTATATTTGGTATACATTTAATGTCCATAATATCGAGTAACGAGTTTCCTTTTTACGTAAATTTTGATTGTTCGAAGTTCGAAGTTGTTTCATGTCGAATCGTAATGAAAACACGGTGTAGGCTTAAAGTTTGTCCACTTTCTGAAGTTTCCGACCAACACCAATTTTTGTGTACAATGATTATTCATAACAACGACCAACTGCACATATTTTTGAAAATTTCGACTTTCCAAAGCCGATGTTTTTTTCGGTCGACATGTGATGCAATCAGGATTCGGACTAAAATTCGTCCATTTTCTGAAATTTCTAAAACCACACAAATTTTTTTGTAAAATGATTATTCGATTTTTTTGTAAACTATGACCTTTCTAAATTTGGCATTCTTTTTTGTGAAAATATGTTGTATTCAGGACAGCTAGCAAAATTTCGTGCGTTCGTGCATTTTTTAAAATTTGAAATCCCCACTAACATTTATATGCATTGATTATTCACAAGAGGGAACAAGTACTTCACCTATTTTCGAATAATTCAATCGTTTGAAGTTAAAGTTGTTCCAAGTCCAAATGCGCTGCAATCAGGATGCGAACTAAACGTTGGTCGATTTTTGGACATATCAAAACCACAAAGAATTTTGTATACATTGAATTTCCTATTATCATGTAACGAGTTTTGATTTTTCGTAAATTTTGATAATTTGAACTTCAAAGTTGTTTCCTGTGGAATTGTAATGAAAACACGGTGTAGAATTAAAGTTTGTCCACTTTCTGAAATTTTTGATCAACACAAATTTTTGTGTACAATGATTTTTCATAACAATGATCAACTGAAGATATTTTTGAAAATTTTGACCGTCCAAAGCCTTGTTTTAGGTCGAAATGGGATACAATCAGGATTTTTGTAAACTATGACCTTTCTAAATTTGAGGTTCTTTTTTTTGAAATTTGAAAACCCCACTAACTTTTCTGTGCATTGATTATTCCTAACAAAGAACAGGTACTTCACTTATTTTCGAAAAATTCAATAGTTTGAAGTTTAAAGTTGTTCCGAGTCTAAATGTGTTGCAATCAGGATGCGCCCTCAACATTGGTCGATTTTTGGACGTATCAAAACCACACCAAATTTTGTGTACATTTAATGTCCACAATATCGAGTAACGAGTTTCGTTTTTTCGTAAATTTTTATAGTTCGAAGTTCGAAGTTGTTTCCTGTCAAATTATAATGAAAACACGGTGTAGGCATAAAGTTTGTCCACTTTCTGAAGTTTCCGATCAATACCAATTTTTGTGTACAATGATTATTCAAAACAACGAGCAACTGCACATATTTTTGAAAATTTCGACAGTCCAAAGATGAAGTTGTTTTGGGTCGAAATGTGACGCAATCAGGATTCAGGCTAAAATTCGTCCATTTAATGAAATTTAAAAAACCACACAAATATTTTCATAAAATTATTATTTGTAAATTTTTCTAAACTACGACCTTTCTGAATGCGGAGTTTTTTTGGGGGAAAATGTGCTGCATTCAGGACGCTGGCAATTGGTCGTGCGTTCGTGCATTTTTTCAAATTTGAAATCCCTACTAACTTTTCTGTGCATTGATTATTCATAACAACGAACAAGTACTTCACTTATTTTTGAAAAATTCAATCGTTTGAAGTTTGAAGTTGTTTCGGGGCCAAATGTGCTGCAATCAGGATGTGAACTCAACGTTGGTCAATTTTTGGACGTATCAAAACCACACCAAATTTTGTATACATTGAATGTCCATAATATCGTGTAATGAGTTTTGATTTTTCGTTAATTTTGACAGTTCGCAGTTCGAAGTTATTTCCTGCTGAATTTTAATGAAAACACGGTGTAGGGTTAAAGTTTGTCCACTTTCTGAAGTTTCCGATCAACACCAATTTTTGTGTACAATGATTATTCATAACAATGACCAACTGCACATATTTTTGAAAATTTCAACCCTCCAAAGGCGAAGTTGTTAACGGTCGAATTGCGATGCAATCAGGATTCGGGCTAAAATTCGTCCATTTTCTGAAATTTCCAAAACCACACAAATATTTTTGTAAAATGATTATTCGTAAATTTTTGTAAACTATGACCTCCCTAAAATCGGAGTCCTTTTTGGTGAAAATGTGCGCAGTATTCAGAATGCTGGCAAAAGTTCCTGCGTTCGTTCATTTTTTGTAATTTGAAAACCCCACTAACTTTACTATGCAATGATTATTAATAACAACGAAAAGGTACTTCACTTATTTTCGAAAAACTCAATCTTTTGAAGAAGTTGTAACGAGTCCAAATGCGCTGCAATCAGGATGCGAACTCAATGTTGGTCGATTTTTGGACATATCAAAACCTCACCAAATTTTGTGTACATTGAATGTCCATAATATCGTGTAACAAGTTTTGATTTTTCGTAAATTTTGATAGTTTGAACTTGGAAGTTGTTTCCTATGGAATTGTAACGAAAACACAGTGTAGGCTTAAAGTTTGTCCACTTTCTAAAGTTTCCGATCAACACAAATTTTTGTGTACAATGATTATTCATAACAACGATCAACTGCACATATTTTTTAAAATTTCGACCGTCCAAAGTCGGTGTTGTTTTGGGTCGAAATGTGATGCAATCAGGATTCGGGCTGAAATTCGTCCATTTTCTGAAATTTCCAAAACCTCAAAATTATTTTTGTAAAAATATTATTCTTAAATTTTTGTAAACTATGGCCTTTCTAAATTCGAGGTTCTTTTTTTTGAAATTTGAAAACCCCACTAACTTTTCTGTGCATTGATTATTCCAAACAAAGAACAGGTACTTCACTTTTTTCGAAAAATTCAATTGTTTGAAGTTAAAAGTTGTTCTGAGTCCAAATGTGCTACAATCAGGATTGGAACTCAGCGTTGGTCGATTTTTGGACATATCAAAACCTCACCAAATTTTGCATACATTGAATGTCCATAATATCGTGTAACGAGTTTTGATTTTTCGCAAATTTTGATAATTTGAAGTTCGAAGTTGTTTCCTGTGTTATTGTAATGAAAACACGGTGTTGGCTTAAAGTTTGTCCACTTTCTAAAGTTTTCGATCAACACAAATTTTTGTGCACAATGATTATTCATAATATTTTTGTAAATTTCGACTGTCCAAAGCCGAAATTGTTTGGGTCGAAATCTGACGCGATCAGGATTCGCGCTAAAATTCGTCCATTTTCTGAAATTTCCAAAACCTCACAAATATTTTTGTAAATTGATTATTAGTAAAATTTTGTAAACTATGACCGTTCTAAATTCGAAGTTCTTTTTTGTGAAAATGTGTTGTATTCAGGACGCGGGCAAAAGATCTTGCATTCGTGCATTTTTTGAAATTTGAAAACCCCCGCTAACCTTTCTGTGCATTGATTATTGATAATAACAAATAAATACTTCACTTATTTTCTAAATTTTAATCATTTGAAGTTTAAATGCGCTGCAATCAGGAAGCGAACTCAACAATGGTCGATTTTTGGACGTATCAAAACCACACCAAATTTTGTTTACATTGAATTTCCATAATATCGTGTAACGAGTTTTGATTTTTCGTAAATTTTGATAATTTGAAGTTCGAAGTTGTTTCCTGTCGAATTGTAATGAAAACACGGTGTAGGCTTAAAGTTTGTCAACTTTCTGAAGTTTTCGATCAACACAAATTTTTGTGTACAATGATTATTCATAACAACGAGCAACTGCACATATTTTTGAAAATTTCAACCGTCCAAAACCGAATTTGTTTTGGGTCGAAATGTGATGCAATCCGAATTCATGCAAAAATTCGTTCATATTCAATACCTCACAAATATTTTGTAAAATGATTATTCGTAAATTTTTGTAAACTATGACCTTTCCAAATTCGGAGTTCATTTTTTTTAAAGTTTGCTGCATTCAGGACACTGGCAATAGGTCGTGCGTTCTTGCATTTTTTAAAATTTGAAAACCCCACGAACTTTTCTGTGCATTGATTAGTCATAACAACGAACAAGTACTTCACTTATTTTTGAAAAATTCAATCGTTTGATGTTTAAAGTTGTTCCGAGTCTAAATGTGCTGCAATCAGTATGCGAAATCAACGTTGGTCCATTTTTGGACATATCAAAACCACATCAAATTTTGTGTACATTGAATGTCCATAATATCGAGTAACGAGTTTCAATTTTTCGTAAATTTTGATATTGTCGTTCCAAATTGTTTCTTGTCGAATTGTAATGAAAACACGGTGTAGGCTTAAAGTTTGTCAACTTTCTGATTTGTTGAATTTTTTAGTACACTGATTATTCATAACAAGGAGCAACTGAACATATTTCAAAAATTTCGACCGTCCAAAGCCGAATTTGTTTTGGGTCGAAATGTGATGCAATCAGGATTCGAGCTAAAATTCATCAATTTTCTAAAATTTCCAAAACCTCACAAATATTTTTGTAAAATGGTTATTCAAAAATTTTTGTAAACTACGACCTTTCTAAATTTGGAGTTCTTTTTGGTGAAAATGTGTTGCATTCAGGACGCTGGCAAAAAGTTCGTGCGTTCGTGCATTTTTTGAAATTTGAAAACCCCACCCCACTAACTTTTCTATGCAATGATTATTCATAACAAGGAACAAGTCCTTCACTTATTTTCGAAAAAGTCAATCGTTGGAAGTTTAAAGTTGTTTCGAGTCCAAATGTGCTGCAATCAGGATGCGAACTCAACGTTGGTCGATTTTTGGACGTATCAAAACCACACCAAATTTTGTTTACATTTAATTTCCATAAAATCGTGTAACGAGTTTTGATTTTTCTTAAATTTTGATAATTTGAAGTTCGAAGTTGTTTCCTGTCGAATTGTAATGAAAACATGATGTAGGCTTAAAGTTTGTCCACTTTCTGAAGTTTCCAATCAACACAAATTTTTGATTACAATGATTATTCATAAAAATGAGCATTTGCAAATATTTTTGAAAATTTCGATCATCCAAAGCTGAATTTGTTTTGGGTCGAAATGTGATGCAATTCGAATTCAGGCTAAAATTCCTCCATATTCTGAAATTTCCAAAACCTCACAAATATTTTTGTAAAATGATTATTCATAAATTTTTGTAAACTATGACCTTTGTAAATTCGGAGTGCATTTTTTTTAAAGTTTGCTGCATTCAGGACGCTGGCAATAGGTCGTGCGTTCGTGCATTTTTTAAAATTTGAAAACCCCACGAACTTTTCTGTGCATTGATTAGTCATAACAATGAACAAGTACTTCACCTATTTTTGAAAAATTCAATCGTTTGATGTTTAAAGTTATTCCAAGTCTAAATATGCTGCAATCAGGATGCGAAATCAATGTTGGTCGATTTTTGGACGTATCAAAAGCACATCAAATTTTGTGTTCATTGAATGTCCATAATATAGAATAACGAGTTTCAATTTTTCGTAAAATTGGATATTGTCATTCCAAGTTGTTTCCTGTCGAATTGTAATGAAAACACGGTGTAGGCTTAAAGTTTGTCCACTTTCTGATTTGTCGAATTTTTGTGTACAGTGACTTTTCATAACAAGGAGCTACTGAACATATTTTCGAAAATTTCGACCGTCCAAAACCGAAGTTGTTTTGGGTCGAAATGTGATGCAATCAGGATTCGGGCTAAAATTCATCAATTTTCTAAAATTTCCAAAACCTCACAAATATTTTTGTAAAATGGTTATTCAAAAATTTTTGTAAACTACAACCATTCTAAATTCGGAGTTCTTTTTGGTGAAAATGAATTGTATTCAGGACGGTGGCAAAAGCTCGTGCGTTCGTGCATTTTTTGAAATTTGTAAACCCCACTAACTTTTCTGAGCATTGATTATTCATAACAATGAATACATACTTTACTTAATTTCGAAAAATTCAATCGTTTGAAGTTAAAAGTTGTTCCGATTCTAAATGCGCTATAATCAGGATGTGAACTCAACGTTGGTCGATTTTTGGACGTATCAAAACCACACCAAATTTTGTTTACATTGAATTTCCATAATATCGTGTAATGAGTTTAGATTTTTCGTAAATTTTGATAATTTGAAGTTCGAAGTTGTTTCCTACCGAATTGTAATCAAAACACAGTGTAGGCTTAAAGTTTGTCTACCTTTTGAAGTTTCTGATCAACACAAATTTTTGTGTACAATGATTATTCATAACAACGAGCCAACTGCACATATTTTTTAAAATTTCTTCCGTCTAAAGCCGAATTTGTTTTGGGGCGAAAGACGACGCAATCCGAATTTAGGCAAAAATTCGTCCATATTCTGAAATTTCCAAAACCTCACAAATATTTTTCCAAAATGATTATTCGTAAATTTTTGGTTATTCATAACAACGAACAAGTCCTTCACTTATTTTCGAAAAAGTCAATCGTTGGAAGTTTAAAGTTGTTTCGAGTCCAAATGTGCTGCAATCAAAGATGCGAACTCAATGTTGGTCGTTTTTTGGACGTATCAAAACCACACCAAATTTTATACATTGAATGTCCTTAATATCGTTTAACGAGTTTTAATATTTCGTAAACTTTTTTAGTTCGTAGTTCAAAGTTTTTTCCTGTTGAATTGTAGTGAAAACACGGTATAGGCTTAAAGTTTGTCCACATTCTGAAGTTTCCGATCAATACCAATTTTTGTGTACAATGATTATTCAAAACAACGAGCAACTGCACATATCTTTGAAAATTTCGACCATCCAAAGCCGATGTTGTATTGGGTCGAAATGTGATGCAATCCGAATTGGGGCTAAAATTCGTCCATTTTCTGAAATTTCCAAAACCACACTAATATTTTTGCAAAATGATTATTCGTAAATTTATGTAAACTATGACCTTTCTAAATTCGGAGTTCTTTTTGGTGAAAATGTGTTGTATTCAGAATGCTGGAAAAACTTCGTGCATTCGTGCTTTTTTTTGAAATTTGAAAACCCCGCTAACTTTTCTGTGCATTGATTATTCATAACAACGAACAAGTACTTCACTTATTTTCGAAAAATTCAATCATTTGAAGTTTAATGTTGTTCTGAGTCCAAATGTGCTGCAATCATGATGCAAACTCAACGTTGGGCTATTTTAGGACGTATCAGAACCAAACCAAATTTTGTATACACTGAATCTCCATAATATCGTGTAACGAGTTTTGATTGTTCGTAAATTTTGATAGTTCGTAGTTCGAAGTTTTTTCCTATCGAATTGTAATGAAAACACGGTGTTGGCTTAAAGTTTGTCTACTTTCTGAAGTTTCCTCTCAACATCAATTTTTGTGTATAATGATTATTCATAACAAGGAGCTACTGCACTTATTTTTGAAAATTTCAACCGTCCAAAGCCGAAGTTGTTTTGGGTCGAAATGTGATGCAATAAGGATTTGGGCTAAAATTCGACCATTTCCTGAAATTTCCCAAAACCACACAAATATTTTTGTAAAATGATTATTCGTAAATATATGTAAACTATGACCTTTCTAAATTCGGAATTCTTTTTGGTGAAAATGTGTTGTATTCACGATGCTGGCAAAAGTTCGTGCATTCGTGCATTTTTTGAAATTCGAAAACCCCAATAACTTTTCTATGCGTTGATTATTCATAACAACGAACAAGTACTTCACTTATTTTCGAAAAAATAGATCGTTCGATGTTTAAAGTTGTTCCGTGTCTAAATGTGCTTCAATCAGGATGCGAACTCAACGTTGGTCGATTTTTGGACGTATCAAAACCACAACAAATTTTGTATTCATTGAATGTCCATAATATCGAGTAACGAGTTTTGATTTTTCAAAAATTTTGATAGTTCGAAGTTCGAAGTTTTTTCCTGTCGAATTGTAATGAAAACACGGTGTAGGCTTAAAGTTTGTCCACTTTCTGAAATTTCCGACCAACACCAATTTCTGTGCAGTGATTATTCTTAACAATGAGCAACTGCACATATTTTTGAAAATATCGACCGTCCAAAGTCAAAGTTGTAAATTTGAAAACCCCACTAATTTTTTGAAATTTGAAAACCCCACTAATTTTTCTGTGCATTGATTATTCATAACAACGAACAAGTACTTCACTTATTTTTGAAAAATTCAATCGTTTGAAGTTTAATGTTGTTTCGAGTCCAAATGTGCAGCAATCAGGATGCGAACTCAACGTTAATCTATTTTAGGACGTATAAAACCACACAAATTTTTGTGTACATTGAATGTCCATAATATCGTGTAACGAGTTTTGATTTTTTGTAAATTTTGATTGTTCATACTTCGAAGTATTTTCCTGTCGAATTGTAATGAAATCACAGTGTAGGCTTAAGTTTGTCCACTTTCTGAAGTTTCCGATCAACACCAACTTTTGTGTACAACGATTATTCAAAACAACGAGCAACTGCACATATTTTTGAAAATTTCGACCGTCCAAAGTCGAAGTTGTTTTGGGTCGAAATGTCATGCAATCAGGATTCATGCTAAAATTCGTTCATTTTCTAAAAATTTCCAAAACCTCACAAATATTTTTGTAAAATGATTATTCGTATATTTTTGTAAACTATGAACTTTCCATATTGGGAGTTCTTAGTTGTGAGAATGGGCTGCATTCAGGACGTTGGCAGAAATTCGTGCGTCCGTGAATTTTTTGAAATTTGAAGACCCCACTAACTTTTCTGTGCATTGATTTTTCATAACAACGAACAAGTACTTCACTTATTTTCGAAAAATTCAATCGTTTGAAGTTTAAAGTAGTTTCGAGTCCAAATGTGCTGCAATCAGGATGCGAACTCAGCGTTGGTCTATTTTTGGACGTATCAAAACCACACCAAATTTTGTATACATTGAATGTACATAATATCGTGTAACGAGTTTTGATTTTTCATAAATTTTGTTAGTTCGTAGTTCGAAGTTGTTTATTAGTGCCAGATGGAGTTGGTGATATGAGATATTAGTACTGGAATTTGCTATTATTATTCTTTTTGCTTATTTTAAACAATTGTATTTGATACTTGGATT
The DNA here is from genome assembly GCA_017893485.1 of Hemerocallis citrina. NCBI lineage: Eukaryota > Viridiplantae > Streptophyta > Magnoliopsida > Asparagales > Asphodelaceae > Hemerocallis > Hemerocallis citrina. The sequence goes on along the minus strand of CM030367.1, from coordinate 60,289,555 downwards.
TATTTTGTATTTGGGCAATGTGACCCTGGATATTGACTTATTCAGATCCGGATTATTTGAGATTATAATATTTTGGTTTCAAGTATTCTTGTTGGTATTTTGATTCATATGTGCATGCGTTGACTTCTCTTGCTTCCGACTGATTATTCTTGTGAAATATTGTAAAAAAAATCCGAACAGCTTATAGATGATGAAAATCCTTTGCCGGGCTTAGTCACGTATCCGTATTCCATATTCTCTTTTTGGAAAGTGGGGCGTGACATGGTTTTTAGTAGTATCAGAGCACCAGGTTTGGCTAATGTATTAGTTGCCTAATATATTAGACAAGCTTGGCTCAATCTGGGATTGGCTCAACATTTCACCAACCATGCATACATAAAAGAATTATTATCAACTATAATCTGGATGCTAATTGTTTTTGTTTTTGTACAGACTATGGCTCATAGAGGTTGTTCTACTTCTCGTCTTCAGGATGAGCATCTAGGGTTTGAGGCTATCACCACTGTGTTGGAACAGCTGATTAATATGCAGTAGAACCACAGGACTTGATGATGGCTACTTTGGAAGCTGTTCGGGTTTCGCCGCCCGCTGTGCCTATGCAGACAGCTCTTCCTCCCCATCCGGGTACAGTCACCGACTTCATAAGGCTGCATCCCTACAGTTTTTCAGGCACTGAGATGCCTTTGGAGGAAGAACAGTGGTTGATTCGGACTGAGCAACTCCTTTTGGCAGCTAGAGTGGCAGATGCAGATAGAGTGGATGTGGTGGCCATCCAGTTGGATGATCTGGCTCATATTTGGTGGAGGTCCGAGTCCAAAAGGCTCGAACGGCCGATCACTTGGCCACTTTCACTGAGAGCTTCTTGGAGAAATTCTTTCCTAGCAGCACTAGAGTTGTGATGGAGCAACAATTCCAGGTCCTGAAACAGGTTGGTCGTTATTTCTAGTAATGAGATTTTGTTACATATTGTCCATGCAATATTGTAACATGAAACTTTCTTGAAACAGGGCTCAAGGTCTGTAGATGAGTATGTAGCTGAATTTACTAGACTTAGCCTCTTCGCAGCTGTTCTTGTGGCGAACGAAGAGGATAAGGCTCGCAGGTTCATTTTAGGGCTTGAGCGAGACATCAAGGTGCAGCTTGTCTCTCTTCGCTTGCGTACTTATGCTGAGGCTCTCCAGGCAGCTTGAGCTGAGGAGCAGGCTCGTGGTGGCTTGAATCCTTCTCAACGGACTATTTTGCTAGGCCTTCTGGTGGTCCTATTCGGAGGCTTGTCCCAACCCCTCCGATCAGGGCAGCTCCTTACTCTTCTGCGTGTCCTCAGAAGGTTGGTTTTTACGACTTTTACCGCAGGGCATAAGCGCAAGGATTGTCGACGTGCCAATCATCGCTGTTTTCGATGTGGTGCTGCTGACCATTCAGTGCAGGACTGCCCGCAGTTGGCTCTTCCAGCCAGGGGTCCAGCTCAGCAAGTTACCCGAGCACGTGGTCCAGTCAGGCCACCGCTTTCTCTGCAATGCCAGATTGTCGGTCAGAGGACCTCTGCTCCCAGGAGAGGTCAGGCTTTCAACCTGACTGCTGTAGATACTGAATCAACAGAGGGTGTTATTGCAAGTATATTTTGCTTTTATTGTTTTTGTTGTTTTTGTTGTTTTTGTTGTTTTTGTTGTTCCGCTTTTGTTCCATCATTTTCCTTTTGCTTTATTCCATTCATATTTATCTTTCTGCATCTTTGTTTTTCTTTACCCCTATTCATCCATTCTTTTGCTGATACTCCACTTATTTTCGAAAAATTAAATATTTCGAAGTTTAAAGTTGTTCCGGGTCCAAATGTGCAGCAATCAGGATGCGAACTCAACGTTGGTCAATTTTTGGACGTATCAAAACCACAGCAAATTTTGTGTAGATTGAATGTCCATAATATCGTGAAACGAGTTTCGATTTTTCATAAATTTTGATAGTTCGTAGTTCTAAGTTGTTTCCTGTCGAATTGTAATGAAAACACACGGTGTAGGCTTAAAGTTTGTCCGGTTTCTGAAGTTTCCGACCAACACCAATTTTTGTGTACAATGATTATTCATAACAAAAAGCAACTGCACGTATTTTTGAAAATTTCGACTGTCCAAAGTCGAAGTTGGTTTGGGTCGAAATGTAATGCAATCAGGATTCGGGGTAAAATTCGTCCATTTTCTGAAATTTCCAAAACCACACAAATACTTTTGTAAAATAATTATTCAAAACCTTTTGTAAACTATGACCTTTCTAAATTCGGAGTTCTTTTTTGTGAAAATGTGATGTATTCAGGACACTGGTAAAAGTTCTCGCATTCGTGCATTTTTTGAAATTTGAAACCCCACTAACTTTTCTGTGCATTAATTATTCATAACAAGGAACAAGTACTTCACTTATTTTCGAAAAATTCAATCGTTTGAAGTTTAAAGTTGTTCCGAGTCCAAATGTGCTACAATTAGGATTCAAACTCAACGTTGGTCAATTTCTGGACGTATCAAAACCACACCAAATTTTGTATACATTGAATGTCCACAATATCGTGTAACGAGTTTTGATTTTTCGTAAATTTTCATAATTTGAAGTTCGAAGTTGTTTCTAGTCGAATTGTAATGAAAACCCAGTGTGGGCTTAAAGTTCGTCCACTTTTTGAAGTTTCCGAACAACACCAATTTTTGTGTACAATGATTATTCATAACATCGAGCAACTGCACATATTTTTGAAAATTTCAACTGTCCAAAGCCGAAGTAGTTTTGGGTTGAAATGTGATGCAATCAGGATTCGGGCTAAAATTCGTCCATTTTCTGAAATTTCAAAAACCACACAAATATTTTTGTAAAATGATTAATCGAAATTTTTTGTAAACTATGACCTTTCTAAATTCGGAGTTTTTTTTGTGAAAATGTGTTGTATTCAGGACGCTGGAAAAAGTTCGTGCATTCGTGCATTTTTTTAAAATTTGAAAACCCCACTAACTTTTCTGTGCATTGATTATTCATAACAACGAACAAGTACTTCACTTCTTTTTGAAAAATTCAATCGTTCGAAGTTTAAAGTTGTTCCAAGTCTAATTGTGTTGCAATCAGGATGAGAACTCAACGTTGGTCGATTTTTGGACGTATCAAAACCACACCAAATTTTGTGTACATTGAATGTCCATAATATAGAGTAACGAGTTTCGATTTTTTGTAAATTTAGATAGTTCGAAATTCGAAGTTGCTTCCTATCGAATTGTAATGAAAACACGGTGTAGGCTTAAAGTTTGTCCACTTTCTGAAGTTTCCAACCAACACCAATCTTTGTGTACAATGATTATTCACAACAAGGAGCAACTGTGCATATTTTTGAAAATTTTGACTATCCAAAGCCGAAGTTGTTTTCGGTTGAAATGTGATGCAATTAGGATTCGGGCTAAAATTCGTCCATTTTCTGAAATTTTCAAAACCACACAAATATTTTTGTTAAATGATTATTCGTAAATTTTTGTAAACTATGACCTTTCTTAATTCGGAGTTTTTTTTTGTAAAAATGTGCTGAATACAGGACGTGGACAAAATTTCGTGCATTTGTGCATTTTTGAAATTTGAAAACCCCACAAACTTTTCTGTGCGTTGATTATTCATAACTACGAACAAGTCCTTCACTTATTTTCGAAAAATTCAATCGTTTGAAGTTTAAAGTTGTTTCGAGTCCAAATATGCTGCAATCAGGATGCGAACTCAATGTTGGTCGGTTTTTGGACGTATCAAATCCACACCAAATTTTCTGTACACTGAGTGTCCATAATATCGTGTAACGATTTTTGGATTTTTCGTAAATTTTGATGATTTGAAGTTCGAAGTTGATTCATGTCGTACTGTAATGAAAATACGGTGTAGGTTTAAAGTTTGTCAACTTTTTTAAGTTTCCGATAAACACCAATTTTTGTGTACATTGATTATTCATTACAACGAGTAACTATACATATTTTAAAAATTTCGACTGTCCAAAGCCGAAGTTGTTTTGGGTCGAAATGTGATGCAATCAGGATTCGCGCTAAAAATCGACCATTTTTCGAAATTTCCAAAACCACACAAATATTTTTGAAAAATGATTATTCGTAAATTTTTGTAATCTACGACCTTTCTAAATTCTTAGTTCTTTTTTGTAAAAATGTGCTGAATACAGGACGCAGGCAAAAGTTTGTGCATTCGTGCATTTTTTGAAATTTGAAAACCCCACTAACTTTTCTGTGCATTGATTATTCATAACAATGAACAAGTCCTTCACTTATTTTCGAAAAGTTCAATCGTTGGAAGTTTAAAGTTGTTTCGAGTCCAAATGTGTTGCAATCAGGATACAAACTCAACGTTGGTCGATTTATGGACGTATCAAAACCACACCAAATTTTTTGTACATTGAATGTCCGTAATATCGTCTAACGGGTTTTGATTTTTCGTAAATTTTGAAAATTTGAAGTTCGAAGTTGATTCCTGTCGAATTGTAAAGGAAACACGGTGTAGGTTCAAAGTTTTTCTACTTTCTGAAGTTTCCGATCAACACCAATTTTTGTGTAGAATGGTTATTCATAACAACTAGCATCTGCACATATTTTAAAAAATTTCGACCGTCCAAAGCCGAAGTTGTTTTGGGTCGAAATGTGATGTAGTCAGGATTCGGGCTAAAATTCATCCATTTTCTAAAATTTCCAAAACCTCACAAATATTTTTGTAAAATGATTATTCGTAAACTTTTGTAAACCATGAACTTTCTAAATTCGAAATTCTTTTTTGTGAAAATGTGCTGCATTCAGGACGCTAGCAAAAGTTCGTCGTTCGTGCATTTTTTGAAATTTGAAAACCCGACTAACTTTTCTGTGCATTGATTATTCATAACAACGAACAAGTAATTCACTTCTTTTCGAAAAATTCAATCGTTCGAAGTTTAAAGTTGTTCCGAGTCTAAATGTGCTGCAATCAGAATAAGAACTCATTGTTGGTCAATTTTTGGACAGATCAAATCCACACCAAATTTATTGTACATTGAATGTCCATAATATCGATTAACGAGTTTCAATTTTTTGTAAATTTAGATAGTTCGAAGTTCAAGGTTGTTTCCTATCGAATTGTAATGAAAATACGGTGTAGGCATAAAGTTTGTCAACTTTCTAAAGTTTCTGACCAACACCCATTTTTGTGTACAATGATTATTCATAACAACGAGCAAATGTACATATTTTTGAAAATTTCGATTTTCCGTAGCCGAAGTTGTTTTGGGTTGAAATGTGATGCAATCAGGATTCAGGGCTAAAATTCGTCCATTTTCTGAAATTTCCAAAACCACACAAATATTTTTGTAAAGTGATTATTCATAAATTTTTGTAACCTATGACCTTTCTAAATTCGGAGTTCTTTTTTGTAAAAATGTGCTGAATTGAGGACGTGGGCAAAAGTTCGTGCGTTCGTACATTTTTTGAAATTTGAAAACCCCACTAACTTTACTGTGCATTGATTGTTCAGAACAACAAACAAGTCCTTCACTTATTTTTGAAAAATTTGATCGTTTGAAGTTTAAAGTTGTTCCGAGTCCAAATGTGCTGCTATCAGGATTTGAATTCAACGTTGGTCGATTTCTGGAAGTATCAAAACCACACTAAATTTTATGTACATTGAATGTCCATAATATCGTGTAGTGGGTTTTGATTATTTGAAAATTTTGATAGTTTGTAGTTCGAAGTTGTTTTCTGTCGAATTGTAACGAAAACACGGTGTAGGCTTTAATTTTGCCCACTTAATAAAGCTTCCGATCAACACCAATTCTTGTGTACAATGATTATTCATAACAACAAGCAACTGCACAAATTTTTGAAATTTTCGACCGTCCAAAGCCGAGTTGTTTTTGGTCGAAATGTGATGCAATCAGGATTCGGGCTAAAATTCGTCCATATTCTGAAATTTCCAAAACCTCACAAATATTTTTGTAAAATGATTATTCGTAAATTTTTGCAAACTATGACCTTTCCAAATTCGGAGTTCTTTTTTGTAAAAATGTGCTGCATTCAGGACGCTGGCAAAAGTTCGTGCGTTCGTGCATTTTTTGAAATTTGAAAACCCCTATAACTTTTCTGTGCATTGATTATTCATAACAACGAGCATGTACTTCACTTATTTTCGAAAAGTTCAATTGTTCGAAGTTTAAAGTTGTCTCGATTCTAAATGTGCTGCAATCAGGATGTGAACTCAACGTTGGTCGATTTTGGGACGTATCAAAACCACACCAAATTTTGTGCACATTAAATGTCCATAATATCGAGTAACGAGTTTCGGTTTTTTGTAAATTTTGATAGTTCGAAGTTCGAAATTGTTTCCTGTCGAATTGTAATAAAAACACGGTGTATGCTTAAAGTTTGTCCACTTTTTGAAGTTTCCGACCAACACCAATTTTTGTGTACAATGATTATTCATAACAACGAGTAACTGTACATATTTTTGAAATTTTCGACCGTCCAAAGCCGAAGTTGTTTTGGGTCGAAATGTGATGCAATCAGGATTCGGGCTTAAATTCGTCCATTTTCTGAAATTTCCAAAACCACACAAATATTTTTGTAAAATGATTATTCGTAAATTTTTGTAAACTATGACCTTTCTAAATTCGAAGTTCTTTTTTGTGAAGATGTGCTGAATACAGGATGCTGTGAAAAGTTCGTCCGTTCATGCAATTTTTGAAAGTTGAAAACTCCACTAACTTTTTGGTGCATTGATTATTCATAACAACGAGCAAGTCCTTCACTTATTTTTGAAAAATTTAATCGTTTGAAGTTTAAAGTTGTTTCGTGTCCAAATGTGCTGCAATCAGGATGCGAACTCAACGTTGGTCGATTTTTGGATGTATCAAAACTACACCAAATTTTCTGTACCCTGAATGTCTATAATATCATGTAACGAGTTTTGATTTTTCCTAAATTTTGATATTTTGAAGTTCGAAGTTGATTCCTGTCGAATTATAATGAAAACATGGTGTAGGTTTAAAGTTTGTCCACTTTCTGAAGTTTCCGATCTACACCAATTTTTGTGCACAATTATTATTCATAACAACTAGCATCTGCACATATTTTTCAAAATTTTGACAATCTAAAGTCGAAGTTGTTTTGGATCGAAATGTGAAGCAGTCAGGATTCGGGATAAAATTCGTCCCTTTTCTGAAATTTCCAAAACCTTACAGATATTTTTGTGAAATGAATATTAGTAAAATTTTGTGAACTATGACCTTTCTAAATTTGGAGTTCTTTTTTGTGAAAATGTGCTGCATTCAGGACGCTGGCAAAAGTTCATGCGTTCGTGCATTTTTTGAAATTTGAAAACCCCACAAATTTTTTGTGCATTGATTATTCATAACAACGAACAAGTACTTCACTTCTTTTTGAAAAATTCAATCCTTCGAAGTGTAAAGTTGTTATGAGTCTAAATGTGCTGCAATCAGGATAAGAACACAACGTTGGTCAATTTTTGGACGTATCAAAACCAAACCAAATTTTGTGTACATTGAATGTCCATAATATCTAGTAACGAGTTTCGATTTTCTGTTGATTTAGAAAGTTCGAAGTTCGAAGTTCGAAGTTGCTTACATTCGAATTGTAATGAAAACACGGTGTAGGCTTAAAATTTGTCAACTTTCTGAAGTTTCCGACCAACACCAGTTTTTGTGTATAATGATTATTCATAACAACAAGCAACTGTACAAATTTTTGAAAATTTTGACTGTCCAAAGCTGATGTTGTTTTGGGTCGAAATGTGATGCAATCAGGATTCGGGCTAAAATTCATCCATTTTCTGAAATTTCAAAAATCACACAAATATTTTTGTGAAATGATTATTCGTAAATTTTTGTAACCTATGACCTTTCTAAATTCAGAGTTCTTTTTTGAGAAAATGTGCTGCATTCAGAACGCTGGCCAAAGTCCGTGCGTTCGTGCATTTTTTGAAATTTGAAAACCCCAATAACTTTTCTGTGCATTGATTATTCATAACAACGAACAAGTACTTCACTAATTTTTGAAAATTCAATCGTTCGATGTTTAAATTTGTTCCAAGTCTAAATGTGCGGCAATCAGGATGCGAACTCAATGTTGGTCGATTTTTGGACGTATAAAAATTACACCAAAGTTTGGGCACATTGATTGTCCATAATATCAAGTAACGAGTTTCGATTTTTCGTAAATTTTGATAGTTCGAAGCTCGAAGTTGTTTCCTGTCGAATTGTAATGAAAACACGGTCTAGGCTAAAAGTTTGTCCACTTTCTGAAGTTTCCGATCAACACCAACTTTTGTGTTCAATGATTATTCATAACCACGAGCATCTTTACAAATTTTTGAAAATTTCGACTGTCCAAAGCCGAAGTTGTTTTGGGTCGAAATGTGATGCAATCAGGATTCGGGCTAAATTTCGTCCTTTTTCTAAAATTTCCAAACCACACAAATATTTTTGTAAAATGATTATTCGTAAATTTTTGCAAACTATGATCTTTCCAAATTCGGAGTTCTTTTTTGAGAAAATGTGCTTCATTCAGGACGATGGCCAAAGTCCGTGCGTTCGTGCATTTTTTGAAATTTGAAAACCCCAATAACTTTTCTGTGCATTGATTATTCATAACAACGAACAAGTACTTCACTTCTTTTCGAAAAATTCAATCGTTCGAAGTTAAAAGTTGTTCCAAGTCTAAATGTGCTGCAATCAGGATAAGAACTCAGTGTCGGTCGATTTTTTGACGTAACAAAACCACACCAAATTTTGTGTACATTGAATGTCCATAATATCGAGTAACGTGTTTCGATTTTTCATAAATTGAGATAGTTCGAAGTTCGATGTTGTTTCCTGTCGAATTGTAATGAAAATACTGTGTAGGCTTAAAGTTTGTCAACTTTCTGAAGTATCCGACCAACACCAATCTTTGTGTACAATGATTATTCATAATAACGAGCAACTGTACATTTTTTTGAAAATTTCGACCGTCCAAGGCCGAAGTTGTTTTGGGTCGAAATGTGATGCAATTGGGATTCGGGCTAAAATTCATCCATTTTCTGAAATTTCCAAAACCACACAAATATCTTTGCAAAATGATTATTCGTAAATTTTTGTAAACTATGACCTTTCTAAATTCGGAGTTCTTTTTTGTAAAAATGTGCTGAATACAGGATGCAAGCAAAAGTTCGTGCGTTCGTGCATTTTTTAAAATTTGAAAACCCCACTAACTTTTCTGTGCATTATTCATCACATCGAACAAGTCCTTCACTTATTTTCGAAAAATTCAATCGTTTGAAGTTTAAAGTTGTTTCGAGTCCAAATGTGCTGCAATAAGATGCGAACTCAAGGTTGGTCGATTTTTGGACGTATCAAAACCACACCAAATTTTGTGTACACTGAATGTCCATAATATCGTCTAATGAGTTTTGATTTTTCGTAAATTTTGATAATATGAAGTTCGAAGTTGATTCTTGTCTAATTGTAATGAAAACACGGTGTAGGTTTAAAGTTTGTCAACTTTCTGAAGTTTCCGATCAACACCAATTTTTGTACACAATGATTATTCATAACAACTAGCAACTGCACATATTTTTGAAATTTCGACCGACAAAGCCGAAGTTGTTTTGGGTCGAAATGTGATGGAGTCAGGATTCGGGCAAAAATCCGTCCATTTTCTCTACTATCCAAATCCTCACAAATATTTATGTAAAATGATTATTCGTAAATTTTTGTAAACTATGAATTTTCTAAATTCGGAGTTCTTTTTGGTGAAAATGTGCTCCATTCAGAACACTGGCAAAAGTTCGTGCGTTCGTGCATTTTTTGAAATTTGAAAACCCCACTAACTTTTCTATGCATTGATTATTCATAACAACGAACAAGTACTTCACTTCTTTTCAAAAAATTCAATCGTTCGAAGTTATGCATTGATTATTCATAACAACGAACAAGTACTTCACTTCTTTTCAAAAAATTCAATCGTTCGAAGTTAAAAGTTGTTCCGAGTCTAAATGTGCTGCATTAAGGATAAGAACTCAGCGTTGGTCGATTTTTGGACGTATCAAAACCACACCAATTTTTGTGTACATTGAATTTCCATAATATCGAGTAACGAGTTTCGATTTTTTCTAAATTTAGATAGTTCGAAGTTCGATGTTGTTTCCTGTCGAATTGTAATGAAAATACGGTGTAGGCTTAAAGTTTGTCAACTTTCTGAAGTATCCGACCAACACCAATTTCTGTGTACAATGATTATTCATAATAACGAGCAACTGTACATTTTTTTGAAAATTTCGACCATCCAAAGCCGAAGTTGTTTTTGGTCGAAATGTGCTGCAATTAGGATTCGGGCTAAAATTCATCCATTTTCTGAAATTTCCAAAACCACACAAATATTTTTGCAAAATGATTATTCGTAAATTTTTGTAAACTATGACCTTTCTAAATTCGGAGTTCTTTTTTGTAAAAATGTGCTGAATACAGGATGCGGGCAAAAGTTCGTGCGTTCGTGCATTTTTTAAAATTTGAAAATCCCACTAACTTTTCTGTGCATTATTCATAACATCGAACAAGTACTTCACTTATTTTCAAAAAATTCAATCGTTTGAAGTTTAAAGTTGTTTCGAGTCTAAATGTGCTGCAATAAGGATGCGAACTCAAGGTTGGTCGATTTTTGGACGTATCAAAACCCCACCAAATTTTGTGTACACTGAATGTCCATAATATCGTCTAATGAGTTTTGATTTTTCGTAAATTTTGATAATTTAAAGTTCGAAGTTGATTCTCCTCGAATTGTAATGAAAACACGGTGTAGGTTTAAAGTTTGTCCACTTTCTGAAGTTTCCGATCAACACCAATTTTTGTATACAACGATTATTCATAACAACTAGAAACTGCACATATTTTTGAAATTTCGACCGACAAAGCCGAAGTTGTTTTGGGTCGAAATGTGATGCAGTCAGGATTCGGGCAAAAATTCGTCCATTTTCTCTAATATCCAAATCCTCACAAATATTTTTGTAAAATGATTCTTCGTAAACTTTTGTAAACTATGACCTTTCTAAATTTGGAGATCTTTTTGGTGAAAATATGCTGCATTCAGGATGCTGGCAAAAGTTCGTGCGTTCGTGCTTTTTTTGAAATTTGAAAACCCCACTAACTTTTTTGTGCATTGATTATTCATAACAACGAACAAGAACTTCACTTCTTTTCGAAAAATTCAATCCCTTGAAGTTTAAAGTTGTTACGAGTCTAAATGTGCTGCAATCAGGATTAGAACACAACGTTGGTCAATTTTTGGATGCATCAAAACCACACCAAATTTCGTGTACATTGAATGTCCATATTATCTAGTAACGAGTTTCGATTTTCTGTTAATTTAGATAGTTCGAAGTTGTTTCCAGTCGAATTGTAATGAAAACACGGTGTAGCCCTTAAAATTTGTCAACTTTCTGAAGTTTCCGACCAACACCAGTTTTTGTGTATAATGATTATTCATAACAACGAGCAACTGTACAAAATTTTGAAAATTTGACTGTCCAAAGCTGATGTTGTTTTGGGTCGAAATGTGATGCAATCAGGATTCGGGCTAAAATTCATTCATTTTCTGAAATTTCAAAAATCACAATACTATTTTTGTGAGATGATTATTCGTAAATTTTTGTAACCTACGACCTTTCTAAATTCGGAGTTCTTTTTTAAGAAAATGTGCTGCATTCAGAACGCTGGCCAAAGTCCGTGCGTTCGTGCATTTTTTGAAATTTGAAAACCCCAATAACTTTTCTGTGCATTGATTATTCATAACAACGAACAAGTACTTCACTAATTTTTGAAAATTCAATCGTTCGATGTTTAAATTTGTTCCAAGTCTAAATGTGCGGCAATCAGGATGCGAACTCAATGTTGGTCGATTTTTGGACGTATAAAAATTACACCAAATTTTGGGCACATTGAATGTCCATAATATCAAGTAACGAGTTTCGATTTTTCGTAAATTTTGATAGTTCGAAGCTCGAAGTTGTTTCCTGTCGAATTGTAATGAAAACACGGTCTAGGCTAAAAGTTTGTCCACTTTCTGAAGTTTCCGATCAACACCAACTTTTGTGTTCAATGATTATTCATAACCACGAGCATCTTTACAAATTTTTGAAAATTTCGACTGTCCAAAGCCGAAGTTGTTTTGGGTCGAAATGTGATGCAATCAGGATTCGGGCTAAATTTCGTCCTTTTTCTAAAATTTCCAAACCACACAAATATTTTTGTAAAATGATTATTCGTAAATTTTTGCAAACTATGATCTTTCCAAATTCGGAGTTCTTTTTTGAGAAAATGTGCTTCATTCAGGACGATGGCCAAAGTCCGTGCGTTCGTGCATTTTTTGAAATTTGAAAACCCCAATAACTTTTCTGTGCATTGATTATTCATAACAACGAACAAGTACTTCACTTCTTTTCGAAAAATTCAATCGTTCGAAGTTAAAAGTTGTTCCAAGTCTAAATGTGCTGCAATCAGGATAAGAACTCAGTGTCGGTCGATTTTTGGACGTAACAAAACCACACCAAATTTTGTGTACATTGAATGTCCATAATATCGAGTAACGAGTTTCGATTTTTCATAAATTGAGATAGTTCGAAGTTCGATGTTGTTTCCTGTCGAATTGTAATGAAAATACTGTGTAGGCTTAAAGTTTGTCAACTTTCTGAAGTATCCGACCAACACCAATCTTTGTGTACAATGATTATTCATAATAACGAGCAACTGTACATTTTTTTGAAAATTTCGACCGTCCAAGGCCGAAGTTGTTTTGGGTCGAAATGTGATGCAATTGGGATTCGGGCTAAAATTCATCCATTTTCTGAAATTTCCAAAACCACACAAATATCTTTGCAAAATGATTATTCGTAAATTTTTGTAAACTATGACCTTTCTAAATTCGGAGTTCTTTTTTGTAAAAATGTGCTGAATACAGGATGCAAGCAAAAGTTCGTGCGTTCGTGCATTTTTTAAAATTTGAAAACCCCACTAACTTTTCTGTGCATTATTCATCACATCGAACAAGTCCTTCACTTATTTTCGAAAAATTCAATCGTTTGAAGTTTAAAGTTGTTTCGAGTCCAAATGTGCTGCAATAAGGATGCGAACTCAAGGTTGGTCGATTTTTGGACGTATCAAAACCACACCAAATTTTGTGTACACTGAATGTCCATAATATCGTCTAATGAGTTTTGATTTTTCATAAATTTTGATAATATGAAGTTCGAAGTTGATTCTTGTCTAATTGTAATGAAAACACGGTGTAGGTTTAAAGTTTGTCAACTTTCTGAAGTTTCCGATCAACACCAATTTTTGTACACAATGATTATTCATAACAACTAGCAACTGCACATATTTTTGAAATTTCGACCGACAAAGCCGAAGTTGTTTTGGGTCGAAATGTGATGGAGTCAGGATTCGGGCAAAAATCCGTCCATTTTCTCTACTATCCAAATCCTCACAAATATTTATGTAAAATGATTATTCGTAAATTTTTGTAAACTATGAATTTTCTAAATTCGGAGTTCTTTTTGGTGAAAATGTGCTCCATTCAGAACACTGGCAAAAGTTCGTGCGTTCGTGCATTTTTTGAAATTTGAAAACCCCACTAACTTTTCTATGCATTGATTATTCATAACAACGAACAAGTACTTCACTTCTTTTCAAAAAATTCAATCGTTCGAAGTTAAAAGTTGTTCCGAGTCCAAATGTGCTGCATTAAGGATAAGAACTCAGCGTTGGTCGATTTGTGGACGTATCAAAACCACACCAAATTTTGTGTACATTGAATTTCCATAATATCGAGTAACGAGTTTCGATTTTTTCTAAATTTAGATAGTTCGAAGTTCGATGTTGGGTCCTGTCGAATTGTAATGAAAATACGGTGTAGGCTTAAAGTTTGTCAACTTTCTGAAGTATCCGACCAACACCAATTTCTGTGTACAATGATTATTCATAATAACGAGCAACTGTACATTTTTTTGAAAATTTCGACCATCCAAAGCCGAAGTTGTTTTTGGTCGAAATGTGATGCAATTAGGATTCGGGCTAAAATTCATCCATTTTCTGAAATTTCCAAAACCACACAAATATTTTTGCAAAATGATTATTCGTAAATTTTTGTAAACTATGACCTTTCTAAATTCGGAGTTCTTTTTTGTAAAAATGTGCTGAATACAGGATGCAGGGCAAAAGTTCGTGCGTTCGTGCATTTTTTAAAATTTGAAAATCCCACTAACTTTTCTCTGCATTATTCATAACATCGAACAAGTACTTCACTTATTTTCAAAAAATTCAATCGTTTGAAGTTTAAAGTTGTTTCGAGTCCAAATGTGCTGCAATAAGGATGCGAACTCAAGGTTGGTCGATTTTTGGACGTATCAAAACCCCACCAAATTTTGTGTACTCTGAATGTCCATAATATCGTCTAATGAGTTTTGATTTTTCGTTAATTTTGATAATTTAAAGTTCGAAGTTGATTCTCCTCGAATTGTAATGAAAACACGGTGTAGGTTTAAAGTTTGTCCACTTTCTGAAGTTTCCGATCAACACCAATTTTTGTATACAACGATTATTCATAACAACTAGAAATTGCACATATTTTTGAAATTTCGACCGACAAAGCCGAAGTTGTTTTGGGTCGAAATGTGATGCAGTCAGGATTCGGGCTAAATTTCGACCTTTTTCTGAAATTTCCAAAACCTCACAAATATTTTTGTAAAATGATTGTTCGTAAATTTTTCTAAACTATGACCTTTCTAAATTCGGAGTTGTTTTTTGTGAAAATGTGCTGCGTTCAGGACGCTGGCAAAACTTCGTGCGTTCGTGCATTTTCTGAAATTTGAAAACCCCACTAACTTTTTTGTGCATTGATTATTCATAACAACGAACAAGAACTTCACTTCTTTTCGAAAAATTCAATCCCTTGAAGTTTAAAGTTGTTACGAGTCTAAATGTGCTGCAATCAGGATTAGAACACAACGTTGGTCAATTTTTGGATGCATCAAAACCACACCAAATTTCGTGTACATTGAATGTCCATAATATCTAGTAACGAGTTTCGATTTTCTGTTAATTTAGATAGTTCGAAGTTGTTTCCAGTCGAATTGTAATGAAAACACGGTGTAGGCTTAAAATTTGTCAACTTTCTGAAGTTTCTGACGAACACCAGTTTTTGTGTATAATGATTATTCATAACAACGAGCAACTATACAAATTTTTGAAAATTTCGACTGTCCAAAGCCGATGTTGTTTTGGGTCGAAATGTGATGGAATCAGGATTCACGCTAAAATTCGTCCATTTTCTGAAATTTCAAAAATCACACAAATATTTTTTTGAAATGATTATTCTTAAATTTTTGTAAACTATGACCCTTCTAAATTCGGAGTTCTTTTTTGTAAAAATGTGCTGAATTCAAGACGCAGGAAAAAGTTTGTGCGTTCGTGCATTTTTTGAAATTGAAAACCCCACTAACTTTCCTGTGCATTGATTATTCACAAAAACGAACAATACCTTCACTTATTTTCGAAAAATTCAATCGTTTGAAGTTTAAAGTTGTTTCGAGTGCAAATGTGCTGCAATCAGGATGAAACCTCAACGTTGGTCGATTTTTGGACGTATCAAAACCACACCAAATTTTGTGTACATTGAATGTCCATATTATCGGGTAACGAGATTGGATTTTTCGTAAATTTTGATAATTTGAAGTTCGAAGTTGATTCTTGTCGAATTGTAATGAAAACACGGTGTAGGTTTAAAGTTTGTCCACTTTCTAAAGTTTCCGATCAACACCAATTTTCGTTTACAATGATTATTCATAACAGCTAGCAGCTGCACATATTTTTGAAATTTTCGACCGTCCAAAGCCGAAGTTGTTTTGGGTCGAAATGTGATGCAGTCAGGATTCGGGCTAAATTTCGACCATTTTCTGAAATTTCCAAAACCTCACAAATATTTTTGTAAAATGATTGTTCGTAAATTTTTCTAAACTATGACCTTTCTAAATTCGGAGTTGTTTTTTGTGAAAATGTGCTGCGTTCAGGACGCTGGCAAAACTTCGTGCGTTCGTGCATTTTCTGAAATTTGAAAACCCCACTAACTTTTTTGTGCATTGATTATTCATAAAAACGAACAAGTACTTCACTTCTTTTCGAAAAATTCCATCGTTCGAAGTTTAAAGTTGTTCCGAGTCTAAATGTGCTGCAATCAGGATAAGAACTGAACGTTGGTCGATTTTTGGACGTATCAAATCCACAACAATTTTGTGTACATTGAATGTCCATAATATAGAGTAACGAGTTTCGATTTTTTGCAAATTTAGATAGTTCAAAGATCGAAGTTGTTTCTTGTCGAATTATAATCAAAACACGGTGTAGGCTTAAAGTTTGTCAACATTCTGAAGTTTCTGACCAACACCAATTTTTGTGTACAATGATTATTCATAACAATGAGCAATTGTACATATTTTTGAAAATTTCGACTGTCCAAAGCCAAAGTTGTTTTGGATCAAAATGTGATGCAATCAGGATTTGGGCTACTATTCGTCCATTTTCTGAAATTTCCAAAACCACACAAATATTTTTGTGAAATGATTATTCTTAAATTTTTGTAAACAATGACCTTTCTAAATTCGGAGTTCTTTTTCTAAAAATGTGCTGAATTCAGGACTCGGGCAAAAGTTCGTGCATACGTGCATTTTTTGAAATTAAAAAACACCACTAACTTTTCTGTGCATTGATTATTCATAACAATGAACAAGTCCTTCACTTTTTTTCGATAAATTTAATCGTTCGAAGTTTAAAGTTGTTTCGAGTCCAAATGTGCTGCAATCAGGATGCGAACTCAACGTTAGTCGATTTTTGGACGTGTCAAAACCACACCAAATTTTGTGTACATTGAATGTCCCTAATATCGTGTAACGCGTTTTGATTTTTCGTAAATTTTGATAATTTGATGTTCGACGTTGATTCCTGTCGAATTGTAATGAAAACACGGTGTAGGCTTAAAGTTTGTCCACTTTCTGAAGTTTCCAATCAACACCAATTTTTGTGTACAATGATTATTCATAACAACTAGCAACTGCACCTATTTTTGAAAATTTCGATCGTCTAACCCGAAGTTGTTTTGGGTTGAAATGTGATGCAGTCAGGATTCGGGCTAAAATTCGTCCATTTTCTGAAATTTTCAAAACCTCACAAATATTTTTGTAAAATGATTATTTGTAAATTTTTGTAAACTATTACCTTTCTAAATTCGGAGTTCTTTTTTGTGAAAATGTGCTGCATTCAGGACGCTGGCAAAAGTTCATGCGTTCGTGCATTTTTTGAAATTTTAAAACTCTGAGCATTGATTATTCATAACAACGAGCAAGTACTTCACTTATTTTCGAAAAATTCAATCGTTCGAAGTTTAAAGTTGTTCCGAGTCTAAATGTGTTGCAATCAGGATGCAAACTCAACGTTGGT
Organism: Hemerocallis citrina; assembly: GCA_017893485.1. Taxonomy (NCBI): domain Eukaryota; kingdom Viridiplantae; phylum Streptophyta; class Magnoliopsida; order Asparagales; family Asphodelaceae; genus Hemerocallis; species Hemerocallis citrina. The sequence goes on along the minus strand of CM030367.1, from coordinate 60,272,049 downwards.
CGGTTTTTGGACGTATCAAAACCACACCAAATTTTGTGCACATTCAATGTCCCTAATATCGAGTAACAAGTTTCGATTTTTCGTAAATTTTGATAGTTCGAAGTTCGAAGTTGTTTCCTGTCGAATTGTAATGAAAACACGGTGTAGGCTTAAAAGTTTTTCCACTTTCTGAAGTTTCCGACCAACACCAATTTTTGTGTACAATGATTATTGTAACTCATGTTTTTCGTTTTTCTTATTTTTGGTGTATTTTTCTCTTTCTTGAGTATTTGTACTCTCTTGTATTTTTCTTGGACCGTATGTTGGAGTTGTTTTCAATATATATTCATTTTATTTCATTTTGAGCTCTTTTGTGTTTGATTTGTTGTCTTTTGCTTTGTTTTTCATCGATTGTTGTTCTTTTCTCTTATTTGGGTCTTGTTCTCTTTATTTCTGTTCTTGGGTGCTCATGGTGATTTGGTTGCTCATCCTATTTCCAATCCTATTGTTTTATCCCTAATTGATTTCCAATGCCAAATTAAACCATAATCCTATTTTGAATCCTAGACAATTTATCCTGATCAATCCTATTAAACTAATCCTATTACTACTCTTCAACTATCCACAACCCAATACCCAATTAACCACCTCATATTTCTAAACCCTAAATACACCCTATATATATACTCTCTCCCTAAAACCTAAAGCCTAACCCTAACTCCTATACACCCGGCCTCCCTCTCTTCCTTGTTGCGTCAGCCGCCCTCCACCTTCGGCCTGTGCACCCAACACCCGACCAAGCCCATCCCGGTCACCCCTACCATTGCCAACCACCCTAGCTGCAACCTCTTACACCGAGCACCACCATCTCTTCCCCTTGCCGTTCCCCTGGACGTCCATCGCCGTCGGCCAGCTGTAGCGCCGGCAGTAGCAGCAGCAACAGTCGCAAGGAGCCCGACGTTCACTCTCTCTCTTGCTCTTGGGTTTTGCATGTGCACGGAGTTGCACGTGTGATCGTTGGTTCGTGGATTGTCGTTCGTGGATTTGTTCTCTACCTTGGAATCTGTTCCCGTTATTCTTGGTGTTCTTCGTTTTCGTCTTCGGTTAAGGCAAGTAACTTGTACTCCAATTCCTTTGTATGATACAAGTCAAAAATACCGCTTATAGTGTAGTTGGGTTCTAGAGACAACTCGTGTGTGTGTTATCCTCGATGGGTTTTGTCTCTATTGTGCTATTTGATCATAGTTGCCTCACGACACAAAAATTGACATGAAAACAACTAGGTTTGACTGTTCTTGATCTATTTATATGTGTGAGATAATTAGGTGAAATTAAGTGTTTGATGAGATCCATGTGATATGATGATTGTGAAAATGTTCTATACTCTATTTAATGATGTTTGGACACTTAGTAGACACTATACCATGTGATATGGCTAAAAATGGGGTTAAATCAGAACCCTCCAAATCGGGCGCGAATCTTAAAGTCTTGGGGGTAATATGGTAATTTCACCCACAAACGGGTCTGAAGTGGGTATTGGATCTTCTCCCCAAAGACCCAATAACCCACGAACAGATCCATCTCAGCTGGGTGCGGGTTTCCAACCCGCGTTGAACCCAGTCCATCAGGATAGAATTAGGGTTTCTGATTAATCTTAATCAACGGCCCTAATTCGTATCTATCCTTTCACTAAGAATTAGGGATTACATTCCTAATCTGAGCCTAGGGATTACATTCCTAATCTGTTCCCAAAGGCGGCTATAAATACCCCCATCCACCACCATTAAGAGGTAATCAATCTTTTTCCAATTTACGCACTCTCATAATCTTCTCTGATTACTGACTTGAGCGTCAGAGGGTGCATCGCCGGGATCAACCCCGGTGTCTCGCACTTTTTGAAGGTGAACGGCGGGAGTCAACGGTCAAACTCCGGCGGAGAAGGCTAAGGTTTGATTATTCAGTTTCCCTAAGAATCCACAAATACTATCTGTTTGCCCCCACACCAGATTTAGCCGTAACAGATTGGCGCCGTCTGTGGGAAACAACAAATAGCAGCCCTTCCTCTTCCCGTTGGTCAGATCTACCCAACCATGCCTCCCCGAAAGCTAAGATCCAGAGGGTCCAACCGTGGACCCACTCCTCCTCAACCACAACAGGAGATCCCCCTCCAAACCGTCCAGCCGGCGGGACTTCCTCCTTAACCTGATCAGGCCCCGCAGCAGAACCAACCTCCTCATCAGAACCTCCAACCCCCTCGGGGTCAGACCGGGCCTCAGAATGCTGGTGCAGGGGGTTCTCGTCCTAATCCTCCGAAACAACCTCTCCCACATGACCACGTCCCCGTGCACAACCCCTCTACCGACTCCATGGCATCTCACAATCCCCGGGCCTCCGATGACCTCCGTAACACCCTTAACAATCGGCATAAAGAAGAGGATCTTCACTGCCGTTTGGATGAAAGGCAGGCCCGAGAAGGAGTCTCCCGCCAACAACATCCAAATGTGCGATCTTCTCATTGCCGAGAACATAGGAGGTCCCCGCCTCACCAAAGACGGAGAGAGTCCCCTGAGCACTATAGAAGAAGGCCTCGTTCACCGAGGGATGATAATGCTCCTATCACCCGTGCCGAATTCCAGCAATTCCAGGCAGCCATCTTGGAAGCCCTCCATCTCCGACCCAACAATAACAATGCTCGGAGGGTCCCCACTCCTCCTCCAGTCCAAAGTCCTCGCCGACGGTCCCTAACTCCTCCCCCAGCTCCTAGCAACCCCCAGCACATTCCTAGTCCTCGCCACTCTCGGAGCTACCGTCGTCGTAGCCCCCTCTCTCCCTCGTACGAAGACGAGTCCAGAGGCTCGTTTGATTACCATTGAAGGGATGACACTGTCTACCTTCGTCTCCACGAAATGGAGGTGCCTGGGTCAGCTAGACAGAGAGGAAGAACTTAGAGGAAGGACACTCTGCCCAAGCCGACCTCCTTTCTCTCGAACTATCATTGAGGCACCCATTCCAATAGGCTTCAAGCCTCCCCAATTCGAGACTTATTCCGGGGAGTCTGACCCCGTCGATCACATCGAAAGCTTTAAGACCCTCATGCTAATCCACCAAGCTTCCGTTGCTCTGCTGAGCAAGTCCTTCCCTGCTACTCTCAAGGGTCCGGTCCGGGAATGGTACTCTCGCCTCGCCCCATCCTCAATATTCTCCTTCGAGCAATTCGAGACCCTCTTCGTCACCCACTTTGTGAGTAGCCACCGAACTGAGAAGACCAGCATTTTTCTACTCTACCTCAACCAGAAGAAGGGTGAGAAGCTGAGAGACTATGTGAAAAGGTTCACCGTGGAAGCCAGGTCCATCGCTTCCCTTGACCAGTCGGTCGCTGCAGCAGCATTTCAGTCGAATGTCCTTAACTCCAGCCTTCGGTCCTCCCTCGCCAAGAAGCCCCCACAGAACTTCTCTGACCTCCTTCTCCGAAGTGAGAAGTATATCCAGACTGAGGAAGCTGAGCATCGCCCCACCTTTGAGGGGCCTTCCTCCGGAACCAAAAGAAAATCCAGTGAAGAAAAGGGAGCCAAGAAGCTCCAGAAGGACAATGGCGGTCAGCGCCGCCTTCCCCCCAGATTCGAAAAATTCACTCCTCTTAACGCCAATATTTCCACTATTCTCATGGACGTTGAGAAGGAAGGGGTGATACCTCCTACCCTGAAGATGAACACCCCTGGCAAGAAGAGGGACAAAGAGAAGTGGTGCCGCGATCACCGGGACCATGGCCACGACACCAATGATTTTCGGGCCTTGAAGAACGAGATTGAGGCCCTCATCCAGAAGGGGCAGCTGGCCAAATTTGTGAGAAAGGACCGGACCGATCTCCCTCCTCCCCCTCGAGGGGCTAACAAGCGTCCTGAACGGCGCGATGAAACTCCAGAGGCCTCGGAGGCCCCATGGGAGGCATCCTACATGGGGACCGGACCGATCTCCATGTTTGAAGTGGAACGCATCCTACATCTCATCCATGGAGGCCCCATGGGAGGCACCTCCAACTCCTTTCAAAAGGCTTTCATAAGGGAAGTCAACTCAGTACATGGCATGCCCCCTCAAAAGGCCTCGGAGTATCGGTCAATATTTCAGATGAAGACCTTGAGGGTGTCCGAACCCCCTATTGTGACGCACTAGTCATCAACCTCCATATGGCGAATTTTAAAGTGGAGAGGATCCTGGTGGACAATGGCAACTCCGTTAATATCCTCTTCCTCGCTGCTTTCAAAGGACTCAAACTATCCCGGGACAGACTTAAGCCCGCCGGCTACACACTCCATGGGTTCACGGGAGTGCCAGTGACTATTGAAGGGGTGATCACCCTCAATGTAACCACTGGCAAAACATCTACTACCTGAACGGAGCTGATGGACTTCATGGTCGTTGATGTCCCCGCTGCTTATAATGTGATTCTAGGCCGACCCGGCCTAGCTGCTCTCGAAGCCGTCCCTTCCACTCATCACCTCAAGATGAAGTTCCCCACCCGGGCAGGAGTAGGGGAAGTAAGAGGCAGTCAGGAAATGGCTCGCAAATGCTACATGACCTCTACTGGGGGTCCAGTCCACTCCCTCGAAACTCTTGAAATCTTCCAAGATGGTGTCCGACCAACGTCCGAGCCGGTGGATGAATTGGAGGAATTGCTCTTCTCTGAGCAAGATCCGAACCGCAAGTTCTTTATCAGCAAGACCCTCCCATCTACCCTAAGCACAGACATAATCCAATGCATTAGAAAGAACCGTGACCTTTTCGCATGGTCGGCTGCCGACATGCCAGGAATCTCTGAAGAGCTCCTCATCCACCACCTGAGCGTTGCACCAGGGTCCAAACCGGTTCAACAGAAGAGGCGCAAATTTTCTCCCGAGCGCCAACAAGCTACAAAAGAAAAGGTGGACAAGCTCCTTAAGGCTCAGTTCATACAGGAGGTCAATTATCCCGAATGGCTCTCAAATGTTGTGATGGTAAAGAAGGCCAATGGGAGCTGGAGAATCTTTTTACCGACCTAAATAAAGCATGCCCCAAAGATCCATTCCCTCTTCCAAGCATCGACACCCTAATTGACGCCACTTTGGGCCATGAGCTTCTCAGCTTCATGGACTCTTTTTTCGGGTACAATCAAATCCGCATGTTTCCCCCGGATATCCCGAAGACCTCCTTTGTAACCGATCAGGGCCTCTACTGCTACAGGGTGATGCCTTTTGGGTTGAAGAATGCAGGCGCCACCTATCAATGCCTCGTTAACAAAGTCTTCCAAAATCAGATCGGCTGCAAAATAGAGGTGTATGTTGATGATATGCTTGTGAAAAGCATCCATGGGGCCGATCATATCACCGATCTACAGGAGGCGTTCGATGTACTCAGGAAGCATGATATGAGGCTCAATCTGAACAAGTGTGCGTTCGGAGTCTCATCGGGGAAATTCCTAGGCTTCATGGTCAGGCAAAGAGGAATCGAAGCCAACCCCGAGAAGATCAAAGCCATACTGGACATGGCTCCTCCCAAAAATGTGAAAGAGGTTCAGAAGCTAACTGGGCGCCTCGCAGCTATAGGGCGCTTCCTTTCCAAGTTAGGGGAGAAGTGTCTTCTCTTCTTCAAGGCTCTCAGGGGGGCTAAGGGCTTCGAATGGGGTCAACAACAGCAGGAGTCGTTTGATCAGCTTAAAGCCTATCTAGTCAACCCCCCTCTCCTCAGCAAGCCTATCCTCGGGGAAACACTCTATCTCTACTTAGCTGCCTCCGAACAAACCCTCAGTGCTGCCTTGGTGAGGGAAGAAGAAAAGGCTCAGAAGCCCATCTAGTACGTAAGCAAGGTAGTTCGGGATGCCGAGCTTCGTTATCCAAGACTAGAGAAGATGGCATACGCCTTGGTTATGGCAGCAAGGAAGCTTCGCCCATATTTCCAGTCCCACTCCGTGGTCGTTCTCACCGACCAACTGCTGAAGCAAGTCCTTCACAAATCGAAGACCTCTGGCCGTCTCATGAAGTGGTCGATCGAGCTGAGCCAGCATGATATATCATACCACCCTCGAACCGCAATCAAAGCTCAGGCCTTAGCTGAATTCAAAGTTGAGAGCACCATTTCCGAAGTCAGTCAAGCGACAAACGGACCTCCTATTTGGACGGTATATATAGATGGATCCTCTTGCACCGAAGGGAGCGGAGCCGGGGTCATTCTGGCAGGCCCAGATGACTTCGTTCTCCAATACTCCCTCTGCATCAACTTCAAGGCCTCCAATAATGAAGCAGAGTATGAAGCCCGTATAGACGGTCTCGGAATGGCCCGCAAAGCAGGGGCACAACGTCTCCGGATATTTAGTGACTCTCAACTGGTCGTAAATCAAGTCTTGGGCGAGTACAAAGCACGAGATGACCGAATGGCTAAGTATCTAGCCAAGGTCCAAAATCTCATGGCTCTATTCAAAGAGGCACTTATTCAGTGAATCCCCAGAAAGGAAAATTCCTATGCAGATTCCCTCTCTAAGTTAGCCACTTCTTCCCTCCAAGGTCATGAGCAGACTATCCTGATTGAGGTACTCCTGAGGCCGAGCATAGAAGAAGAAACTTCTGATTCAATGGAGTCACTGCCTGTTCAACTCCAGGATAATTGGATGAACTGATGGAATTCTTGAGGGATGGGCTCCTCCCCGAAGACCCAAAAGAAGCTCGTCGAGTCAGAACCAGGGCGGAGCGGTACACCCTTGTTGAGGGGGTCCTGTACAAACGCTCATTCACTTAAATAGACGACAGACCTTACTTGAGGTGCCTTTCCCCGGAACAAGCTGCATATGTCTTATAGGAGCTTTACGAAGGCATAGGTGGAGCACATTCAGGGTCCAGATCACTCGCCCGTAAGGTGTTGAATTATGGATACTTCTGGCCTAGCCTCCTCCAAGACGCCGAACGATACGTTCGGCAATGCAGCTCTTGTCAAAAGTATTCCAACATTCGTCGCCTACCCCAAGCTCAGCTCACCTCCCTATCAAGTCCGATCCCTTTTGCAATGTGGGGGATGGATTTACTGGGGCCGTTTCCCCCAGCTCCCGACCAGCTCAAATTCTTAGTCGTGGCAATCGACTACTTTTCAAAGTGGATAGAGGCCGAGCCCTTGGCTACAATCACCGAGAACAAAGTACTTCAATTCTTCTGGAAGAGCATCATCTGCAGGTTCGGCGTCCCTCGAGTCCTTATAACAGACAATGGAACACAATTTACAGGGGCCGCATTCCGAGCTCTGTGTGAAGACCTCGCCTTCTAACAATGCTTCTCCTCCGTCTCCCACCCAAAGTCAAATGGTCAAGTAGAAAATGCCAACCAAAAAATCATATCCGGTATTAAGAAGAGGCTGGATAAGTCCGCTAAAGGCTTATGGGTTAATCAGCTCCCTAACGTACTGTAGAATTACCGCACTACCAAACGGACCACTACAGGAGAGTCTCCATTTAATCTCACCTATGGGTCTGAAGCTGTGATCCCCTTGGAAGTCGATGTACCCTCTCCTCGCCTCATTGCCTATGAAGAAGAGCAAAATGCCAGGGAACTTCAGGCGAATTTAGATTTGATTGATGAGCTCCGCGAAAGAGCCTCGATTCGCCAACAAAGCTAACGAAGGAGGATCGAGCTGGCCTACAACAAGAGGGTCTGTCCTACCAACCTCAAAGAAGGGGACTTGGTCCTCAGAAAGTTAGCTATCTCATTCCCCAGTCAGAAGAACAAGCTGGCCCCAAATTGGGAAGGACCCTACAAGATCACCAAAGTAGTTCGGCCCGGGACGTACTGTTTAGAAGACCTTGAAGGAAGAGAGATTCCCAGGACTTGGAATGCCGACCATCTCTTGAAGTACCAAGAAAGCGCATGAATGCCTCTCTGAGTACTGTCAGATGTCGAACCGTTCCTTTCCCTTCACTTGTATTTTACTTTTGCTTCTTTATTTCTCCAATGTAATAACGGATCGCAACTTAGAAGCAGCCGACTGTTAGTTTTCAATAAAGAACATTTTTCTCCATATCTTACTTGTGAATTGCTTGTATCTCTCTGTTTTTACCTTCTTTATACTCTAACGACGAGTTCGGAGTCCAACACTTGGCTCGACTCCGCTTCGCAAGCTCGTTCTTAAGTGAGCTAGAAGCGGTTTGCCATTCGGAATTGCTCCCACAACCGTTGAAACATACTCAAACGACGAGTTCGGAGTCCAACACTTGGCTCAACTCCGCTTCGCAAGCTCGCTCTTAAGTGAGCTAGAAGTGGTTCGCCATTAGAAATTGCTCCCACAACCGTTGAAACATACTCAAACGACGAGTTCGGAGTCCAACACTTGACTCGATTCCGCTTCGCAAGCCTGCTCTTAAGCGAGCTAGAAGTGGTTCGCCATTCGGAATTGCTCCCACAAACGTTGAAATATACTCTCGCTTTGCCGCCGCGCGCGAAATCCCTACAACTAGTCTAGACATGGGAGAAGAGCGAAATCTCTACAACTATACTAAACATGGGAGAAGCTGATGCTAGGTCTACCATTCGTATGCTAGTCTTGGTACACTGCATCTCTTGATCCTCACGGTTGGAAGGTCATTGATATGAATTTGCTATATCCTTCGTGTTCCCTCAAGAGAAGATATCAGCTTCAAACATGAACTTGTTAGAGGCTTCGATGACTTCCCGGCCTGGACAATTCTTACTTTTATGACGAAGTAGAGTTGAAAATCTGCGACACACCTAGTCCTTGATTAAATACTAGACTATGAAATAACCTCTAGAATCTTGTACATTGTCGACCAATGCCCAGGACTCTGAGGAGCTAACCTCTGGTTCTTATGGTTTGTTTAAAGTTGAAGTAATCATCCAAAAGGCGGCTCTCCACTGCAAGAAACTCACTCTCACAGATTCACGGGCCAAGAGGTTCGAAGCAGTGCTCGGCACGCCTAGTCGAGCGCTCTTGGCACCGATGCCCAAACAAGCAAAAACCTTGCTCTAGACCTTAGCACGCCTAGTCGAGCGCTCATGGCACCGACACCCAAACAAGCCAAAACCTCGCTCTGGACCTCGGCACGCCTAGTTGAGCGCTCTTGGCACCGACGCCCAAACAAGCAAAAATCTAGCTCTAGGACCTCGGCACGCTAAAGATAGTCACGAGTAACACAACAACGGAAAGGGTTCAAAAACGCACAAGTTCAAGAAAGAAAAACGAACATCATTTCGATTAAGTGTGGGGAGACAATTACAAAGCGGCATCTTCTTTACAACTAAGCTACAAGACTTCCAAAAGCAAAAACTACAATGCCGACTTGTTACTCTTAGATGAAATGCAAAACTGGGAAAACAAAGAATCTTTAACGCTTCCTTGGCGCAGGGATGTTTCGCTTCAAAAACACTTGAGGGCGGCGACGCTTTACCCCGGTACTCGTCCCTAATCCGGCGAATTGAGACGTGTCTTCGGCGCTGCTCCTGACAGTTGCGCTGACGGATGCTCTGCTCGATGAAATCACCACGCCACTTTGGGCATCACCCAGACTTGGTCAGCCTATGGGCGAACGTGTCGCGAGCTCATAAAATGAAATGCCTCACTCACCCTCCTCACGAGTGCATGAAGTGCTCCTGACTTTAATTGGCCCCAAATGTGGCTTTAGGCGAGCCACTTCTGACTCCAGCTCGGCGATCCTTTGCTTCAGAGAGCCGTCTCCTACATACTCCTCGAAGCGAGGAGGTACGGCGGAGCTCAGAATGCTGGGGTGGCTGGTGGTAATTCGGCGGAGCTGGGTGACCTCGATGCCCCTATCCACTGTGGCTCTTTTCAATGCATCGACCTCCGCCATCAACTCGTCGCGTTCGGCCATCAGCTTGCCCACTACTGAGGTCAGCTCCTCTTCCTCCGCCAGAAGTTTAGCCTCCACAAATCTGCAAGTGGTGAACTTCGGTGAGCATATCGTCCCTCTCTGCTATCATCTTCGACAGAGAGAGTTGGAGACACTTCAACCTTAGCCCATTTGTGAAGGCTGTCGACGAGACATCCTCCTCGTCTACGGGCGGAATCTCAGCGAGCCGACCCTCCAGTCGCCGAATCTCGATGTCCCGTCGGCTCAGGATCACCTGCAAGTGGTTCTGCTCGCTCTCAGCCCTGCGCAACCCCAACTCGACTTCATAGAGGCGCTCTCGGCACCTAGCCAAACACAGCCTCGTCGACCCCAAGCTGGCCTCGAAACAAAACTCCTCCCCGGAGCGAGTAGGTTCGACTGAGTGGGTCACCTCGGCAAGCTGAAAAGATCAAAGCAAATAACGGGGCTTAGTAAATAGTCACAAGTTTACTACTCCTTATCCGGCCCCTGAACTAAAGCTACATGCACCTAAGGCAAAAGTTCTGTCTAAACACTTAGTCGAATTTCAAACTCAAAAGTTCTTTGTCTAAACACGGGGTCGAGCTCAAAAGTTTCTTTTGTTCATCATAAAAAATGCGGTGGCCAGTCCGCAATTAGGCAATACAGGACAAGAAAAAACTCAAAAGACAAAAAAAAAAAAAAAAAAAACAAGAAGAGAAATCAAGGGTCGACCTCTTTCCCGGGGCGTCGAGACTGGATGGAGACAGACCCCCCCCCCATGGGGCCTGAATCGCCAACGGGGTCACTTCGGTAACCTGCACCTCGCCGACGACCTCAACCTCGCAGTCGTCCCCATCGTTGCCCTCTTCTTCTTCTTCCTCCGACTCAGGGTCGAAGCCCTCGACATGGCCCGGGAACAGCCTCCACCCCAAGCAGTCCACCACAGGGTATCGCTCCGACACCTGAGAGATGGCTTGGGCATAGGCCTTGACCATGTTTTGGGCAAGGAAGCCCTGTGCCTTCACCATGGTGGCCTCTTCGACCCCCTTTACCACGGCATCCTTGGTCTCCGCCGCCTCGGCCAGCTACTTGGCCGACTCTCCTTCTGCCGCAGAAGGTTGGCCTCGAGCTTCGCAACCAGGCCTTTGAGGTACTCAAGCCTCGTCGACCTCCCCTCGAGCTCGACCATCAGCTTGTCGAGCTCTGTGCCCATTCGAGCCTTTTCAGCCCGAGCCCGGTCGGTCTCTTGCATCAGCTCCTTCTCCAACTCCGTCATCTTTTCCGTAAGATGACCGAAGTGAACGACGATCTACAACAAAACAAAAAAAAGTGCACAGAGTTAGAAAAATCAAAAGTGAAAGTAACCAACAAAAGCAGAAATTCGACACTTACCGAAACCGTCAAGCGTGCGATCTCGATGGCATCGTCGCCTGCCAGGCCAGCCTCCATGGCGGCTCGGTCCTTTGGCATCGCCAGGTGTTTGACCGCCTGCATATTCGCCAAGGAGTTGCCAAGGGACCCATCATGCTTCCGAACCTGCCAGTCCGGAATGTGGATCCTCTTGTGCTCCTCAGTCAGGAGCTCTTCGATCGTCACCGTCAGCGGGGGCGTCTCCATCCCGAGAGCTGCGGAGATCGGGAAGTCCACTACCTCAGTCGATGCCGAGGCTACTCCTGCGGCCGGGGTCGGGGTCACCACAGCCGGAGGCTCCACCCCCTCGGCTACGCTCGCGCCCCTGGGAGCCTTCGCGGGCGGCAGCTTGGTGGAGACCCTCTTGCGCTTCTTCGGTGCCTTACTGTCGAGGGCGGCCCTCTGCGCCATCACCGCGTCGAAATCCATTGCCTCTGCATCGAATAAGAAGCCGGTTAAAAGCACAAGTTGGTATAAGCAAAGTAAAAAAAAAAAATATGAATGAGAACGTAGAAAGAGCCGCGTACTGGGATCTACGCGGCTAAGCCCTCCCCTGAAGAGAATGTCTTCGGTCAGCTCTCTCCAATCGTACTTCGGCCTGTCTAGAAGAGTCTGCACTGCCTCCTCTTGTTGAGGGTGAAGCACCGGTGACTCCTTCACTCGCCTCGACACCTCCTCCACGAAACTGGTAGGTATGGGCCATGCCTCTGCGCTCCGCACTATAAGATACTTATCTCGCCAGTGCTTGATGGAGTCGGGGCAGACGACGAGCCGACCTCCGTGCCTCGGAGCTAGGTAGTACCGGAACTCTGACCGGTTCTGCTAATGAAGCCGGTAGATAGTCCGGAGTACCCTCAGCTCCGGTTCGATCCTAGCCGTTTGGCAGTGGAGTACGAACCCATTGATAACTTTCCACGCATTCGGCATCAGTTGAATGGGGCTGACCCCAAACCACCTCAGCACTTGGATCATGAACGGGTGGAGAGGTAGCCGAGCCCCGGCGATGAAGGCATCGACCGGCCAGAAACACATGTTTACTGGCATCGGCGAATTTGCCCTAACCCTGGGACCCGGCAGCATAAGCTCGTACTCCTCCGGAATTTGAAAGCAACTCCGGATCACTACCAAATCCTCCAGGCTAAGGATCGATACTGTTTCATCGGCCTCGGAGGTCTCCCTTGCCTCGTTTTCCTCGAAGGCTCTCCCCCTCCCGTGAATAATGCGCTCGGCATCCTCCCCCGGAAGTTCTCGAACTCTTTGAAGTCCGGTCAACGGCCCTGGCAACCTGCCGAACGGCCCCATACGCTTCGGATCCTCCACTAGAGTGTCCCGGCCTGAAACCCTCTTGCCCTTGTCTTGGCACCCTATCTGACTCGGAGAGGGAGCGTCGGCAGCAGGAGGGGAGGGCTCGGAGATAGGAGAAAGGGACATATTTATACTTGGGAAAAAACTAAGTATAATTTACCTCTGAAGTGATAGGAGCAGTCGGAATTTTCGCCGGAAAGCGATGGATGATCACCATGAGCTCTCACTAACACAAATTCACCGCCTGAGTAAAAGTTTGGAGAAGTGAAAAATGAGAAGGGGGGGTGAAGTTTTATAGAGCTTGGCACACAAAACGAGGTTAATGGGCCCACAGAGCCAGCCCATTTACACAAGACGACAAAATGACCTGAACTGTCACATTATTTACCGCGCCTAACTGTACTATCGCATTAATGGCTGTCACATCTGTCAAAATTGTCAGAAGATCAGCAGCCATCGCATTAATGACTGTCACACCTGACAGAAGGTCAGCAGCCGCCAACTCAGCCTGACGTTTCCCATGTTGCCAAAAATCACAACCCAAGACCTCGGCACAAGCTGCCGAGCGTTCTAGCCAGCGACCATGTTACATGGAAAAAGTTGTTACATGGAAAAAATTGGACTTCGGCACATGCTGCCGAGCGTTCTTGCCACCAACCATGTTACATGAAAAAAATTGTTACGTGGAATAAATTGGACCTCGGCACATGTTGCCGAGCGTTCTTACCACCGACCATGTTACATGGAAAAAATTGTTAAGTGGAAAAAATTTGACCTCGACATTGCTACCGAGTGTTCTTGCCACCGACCACGTTACATGGAAAAAATTTGTTTCATGTAAAAAACTGAACCTCGGCACATGCTGCCGAGCGTTCTTGCCACCGACCATGTTACATGGAAAAAATTGGACATCGGCACATGCTTCTGAGCGTTCTTGCTATCGACCACGTTACACGGAGAAAATGAACCTCGGCGCATGTTGCCGAACACTCTTGCCACCGACCCTCTTACATGAAGAAAGTCACCCCGACTTCGGCAAAGGTTCGCCGAACACCCTCTTCACACCAACAGCCTAGCCGGGGTACCTACGCTCTTCGACAGAGGGTGCCGAACCCGCATGGACCTCGACTTCCTCCGTAGCAAGTGTTCGGAGGGGGTCGGCGACGAAGCCGAAGCATCTAGGCCATGAAACGAAGGGAACAACATCGAATTGTCTACCTAAATATTGCGAAAAAAATGGTTAAAAATTGGGGGAGATTGATTAAAGGTTCTAAAGAATAATTATAAGCTCAGGGGGATGCTCTTGAACCCCTAGGTAAACAATTATTGCCTAGAACAGTTAATTAGGACCCCCGAACTACAAATCATCACTCCGCAAAAGACAGATAAAAATCAACTAAAAAGTACTAGAAACTCAGGAGAGCTCAAGAACAATCTAGAGTGCGCTACTAACTCGGAAATTACCACGATATCCCATCTAAAGATTCGACACCCCTCGTGTGGACTTCGATACAACTCCGTAAGCCATTAAAACAGTAAAACTACTCCTCGAAGGCTGATAAAACTCAGTCTTTGGGAGTGGGGGGCTCGTGATATGGCTAAAAATGGGGTTAAATCGGAACCCTCCAAATCGGGTGCGAATCTTAAAGTCTTAGGGCTAATATAGTAATTTGACCCACAAACGGGTCTGAAGTGGGTATTGGATCTTCTCCCCAAAGACCCAATAACCCACGAACAGATCCATCTCAGCTGGGTGCGGGTTTCCAACCTGCGTTGAACCCAGTCCATCAGGATAGAATTTGGGTTTCTGATTAATCTTAATCAATGGCCCTGATTCGGATCTATCCTTTCACTGGAAATTAGGGATTACATTCCTAATCTGATCCTATGGATTACATTCCTAATCTGATCCCAAAGGCGGCTATAAATACCCCCCATCCACCACCATTAAGAGGTAATCAATCTTTTGCCAATTTACGCTCTCTCATAATTTTCTCTGATTACTGACTTGAGCGTCGGAGGGTGCGTCGCCGGGATCAATCCCGTTGTCTCGCACTTTTTGCAGGTGAATGGCGAGAGTCAACGGTCAAACTCCAGTGAAGAAGGTTAAGGTTTGATTATTCAGTTTCCCTAAGAATCCACAAATACTATCTGTTTGCCCCCACACCAGATTTAGCGGTAACACAATGTTTGATTGTGATTGGAACAAGCTTCGTATGATTTATGTTGGTTTTGTTGGAGAGAAAAATCTTTAATTGTCGATGATCAGTTTTGATTTGTAGTTTAGACCATATTAAGGTCAGAATTCTTAATTTTTGTATTTGACATGAATTGTAGAGAAATCTGTCTTCTTTCCAATCTCTCTAACTTTGATCGATTTCGTTTTTGTATGAGTGAGTTATGGCTGTCTTACTACAGAGGTGTATTCTATTTCCAGATTTCGTTTCTTGATGATTTTGATGATTAAACTATTTTGATACTAGTCCTAACTATATTATTTTGATCTGAAACATTGCACAGTATTTCTCTACCTATTTAGGGATTACCCAGAATTTTGGTTGATTTTATTAATGAGTTTTATATGCCGTTTTATGCTTGTTTATGAAAGCTATACTTGCTATATTTTGCTCGCTGTTCTGTAAAGAATCGTATTTTCACCCTATATCGTTTTACTGTATGGAAAATATTTATAAAATATGAAAGTTATCTTATTTTTTCTATTTTCATCTCCCTTTGGTGGATTTGGATTTCGTTTCACGGTTTGCGAGATATTACAGCTTTCGTACAGCAGTGTTGGGAATTCCAGATTTGCCAAACTATCGTTTCTTGATGTTTTCTGATTTTTGTTGACTGAACTAATTTTACTGGAATATTATAAAACTCTACTTCTGATACTAGACATATAGGGGATTACCCCAGATTTTTTCTGGATTTATTTGAGTAGTTTTAATACTGTTTTTCTGACTGAGAATTCGGTTTACTGATTTCTGGCTGAACGTATTTTCTGGATTCAAATCAGTTTTGAGTTATGATTTTGTGAAGTACGATATAGCTTATATATAATCGCTGGATTCTTGTGGAAGTTTATTTTCCAGATTCTTCGAGGGATTCAGATTTGGATTTTTGTAGTAATGGAAATCGCTGTTTTAGTACTGTACTGTCATGCTGTCCTGAATATGAACATACATTGTTTTGCTCGTTTATGTGACCGTATATCACATATGCATGTTTATTTGTTTTCCTGAACCTAATACTGATTGTATCATGTTAGTTTGACACTATTTCATGCACTACCAAGTCTGTTGATAACCATAATAAAAGTGATCAAGCCGGGGTTTCTTAAGGGAAGATCTAGTAGTGGAAAATATGGAAACATGTACTTGGAAGGGAACTAGTGTTCCTTACTACTACTGTTACTGTTTCTTTTACTGCAACTGCTACTGTTACTGATACCTGAGTACACTGCCCCATTATGGTCCACTATGAAATCTAAAAGCGAAACTGTTTGTTGTACCAACCACGTGTTATAATATGGGGTACATGAAGTGCTACCTAGCTAGTAATACATACAAGAATGTAAGAATATAATACTGATACTGTTAGACTGATACTGTAAGACTGATACTGTTAGACTGATATGTTGGACTGATACTGATACTATTACACTGATATACTGAGCTTACTGTTACTGGACACTGTTAGTATTCAGTTGTACTGTTAGTATACCATGCTAGTTGACTTTATTTACTGACTCATGCTAGTTATTACTGTTGATGCATTATTCCATGCAATTTGTTAGTTTTCCATGTACTTGTTGTATCCTACATTATAAGTGGCCCGTAACTTACAATTGACGGGTACTTGTTTTCCCTACCCTTCTCCTGCAATTATTAATTGCAGATCAGGATGGTCAGCTGTCCGATGGCATTAACGAAATGAGATATTAGTGCTGGATTTCTTGCTTATTAACATTGCTATTATTGTTGCTTTGAATAATGTATTTTGAGTACCTGGATGATTCCTTTGTATTTTTGGGCGATGTGACCCAGGATTTTGTCTTATCCAGATGCTGATTTATTTGAGATTAATGTATTTTATTTCAAGTAAATTCTATTGGTTCATTAATTCAATTTTGTATGTGTGTGGTTGATTCACTTTTGCTTCCGACTCTAATTATAATGTGAGATATTGTAAAGATTCCTAAACAGCTTATGGATGATGCAAATAATTCGCTGGGATGAGTCGCGTATCCATATTCCGTATTCTTTTTGGGAAGCGGGGCGTAACAATTATTCATGACAACGAGAAACTGTACATATTTTTGAAAATTTTGACTGTCCAAAGACGAAGTTGTTTTTGGTCGAAATGTGATGCAATCAGGATTCGGGCTAAAATTCATCTATTTTCTGAAATTTCCAAAACCACACAAATATTTTTGTAAAATGATTATTCGTAATTTTTTGTAAACTATGACCTTTCCAAATTCGGAATTCTTTTTTGAAAAAAAATGTGCTGAATACAGGCTGCGGGCAAAAGTTCGTGCGTTCGTGCATTTTTTGGAATTTGAAAACCCCACTAACTTTATGTGCATTGATTATTCATAACAACGAACAAGTCCTTCACTTATTTTCAAAAAATTC
This sequence comes from Hemerocallis citrina, assembly GCA_017893485.1. NCBI lineage: Eukaryota > Viridiplantae > Streptophyta > Magnoliopsida > Asparagales > Asphodelaceae > Hemerocallis > Hemerocallis citrina. Next base: position 60,254,880 of record CM030367.1, on the reverse strand, counting down.
AATCATTTGAAGTTTAAAGTTGTTTCGTGTCCAAATGTGTTGCAATCAGGATGCGAACTCAACGTTGGTCGATTTTTGGATGTATCAAAACCACACCAAATTTTGTGTACATTGAATGTCCCTAATATCGTGTAACGAGTTTTGATTTTTCGTAAATTTTCATAATTTGAAGTTCGATGTTGATTCCTGTCGAATTGTAGTGAAAACACGGTGTAGGCTTAAAGTATGTCCACTTTCTGAAGTTTCCGATCAACACCAATTTTTGTGAACAATGATTATTCATAACAACTAGCAACAACACATATTTTTGAAAATTTCGACCGTCCAAAGCCGAAGTTGTTTTGGGTCGAAATGTGATGCAGTCAGGATTCAGACTAAAATTCGTCTATTTCCTGAAATTTCCAAAACCTCACAAATATTTTTGTAAAATGATTATTCGTAAATTTTTGTAAACTATGACCTTTCTAAATTCGGAGTTCTTTTTTGTGAAAATGAGCTGCATTAAGGACGCTGGCAAAAGTTCGAGTGTTCGTGCATTTTTTGAAATTTGAAAACCCCACTAACCTTTTTGTGCATTGATTATTCATAGCAACGAACAAGTTTTTCACTTCTTTTCGAAAAATTCAATCGTTCGAAGTTTAAAGTTGTTATGAGTCTAAATGTGCTGCAATCAGGATACGAACTCAACGTTGGTCAATTTTTGGACGTATCAAAACCACACCAAATTTTGTGTACATTGAATGTCCATAATATCGAGTAACGAGTTTTGATTTTCTATAAATTTAGATAGTTCGAAGTACGAAATTGTTTCCTGTCGAGTTGTAATGAAAACACGGTGTAGGCTTAAAGTTTGTCAACTTTATGAAGTTTTCGACCAACACCAATTATTGTGTATAATGATTATTCATAACAACGAGCAACTGTACAAATTTTTGAAAATTTCGACTGTCCAAAGCCGAAGTTGTTTTGGGTCAAAATGTGATGCAATCAGGATTCGGGCTAAAATATGTCATTTTCTGAAATTTCAAAAACCACACAAATATTTCTGTGAAATGATTATCGTAAATTTTTATAAACTATGACCTTTCTAAATTCGGAGTTCTTTTTTGTAAAAATTTGCTGAATTCAGGACGGTGGCAAAAGTTCGTGCGTTCCTACATTTTTTGAAATTTGAAAACCCCACTAACTTTTCTGTGCATTCATTATTCATAACAACGAACAAGTCCTTCACTAATTTTCGAAAAATTCAATCGTTTGAAGTTTAAAGTTGTTCCGATTCCAAATGTGCTGCAATCAGGATATGAACTCAACGTTGGTCGATTTCTAGACGTATCAAAACCACACCAAATTTTGTGTACATTGAATGTCCATAATATCATGTACCGAGTCTTGATTTTTTGTAAATTTTGATAGTTCGTATTTCGAAGTTGTTTCCTGTCGAATTGGAATGAAAACACGGTGTAGGCTTTAAGTTTATCCACTTTCTAAAGTTTCCGATCAGCACCAATTTTTGTGTACAATGATTATTCATAACAACGAGCAACTGCACATATTTTTGAAATTTTCGATCGTCCAAAGCCGAAATTGTTTTGGGTCAAAATGTGATGCAATCAGGATTCGAGCTAAAATTCGTCCATATTCTCAAATTTCCAAAACCTTACAAATATTTTTGTAAAATGATTATTCATAAATTTTGGTAAACTATGACCTTTCCAAATTCGGAGTTCTTTTTTGTGAAAATGTGCTGCATTCAGGACGCTGGCAAAAGTTCGTGCGTTTGTGTTTTTTTTTGAAATTTGAAAACCCCAATAACTTTTCTGTGCATTGATTATTCATAACAACGAGCTAGTACTTCACTTATTTTCGAAAAATTCAATCGTTCGAAGTTTAAAGTTGTTCCGAGTCTAAATGTGTTGCAATCAGGATGCGAACGCAATGCAGGTCGATTTTTTGACGTATCAAAACCACACCAAATTTTGCGCACATTGAACGTCCATAATATCGTGTAGTGAGTTTTGATTTTTTGTAAATTTTGATAGTTCAAAGTTCGAAGTTGTTTCCTGTCGAATTGTAATGAAAACACGGTGTAGTCTAAAAGTTTGTCTACTTTTGGAAGTTTCTGACCAACACCAATTTTTTTTTGTAATGATTATTCATAACAACGAGCAACTGTACATATTTTTGAAAATTTCGACTGTTCAAAGCCGAACTTGTTTTGGGTCGAAATGTGATGCAATCAGGATTCGGGCTAAAATTCGTCCATTTTCTGAAATTTCCAAAACCACAAAAATATTTTTATAAAATGATTATTCGTAAATTTTTGAAAACAATGACCTTTCTAAATTCGGTGATCTTTTTCGTAAAAATGTGCTGAATTCAGGATGCGGGCAAAAGTTCGTACGTTCGTGCATTTTTTGAAATTTGAAAACTCCACTAACTTTTCTGTGCATTGATTATTCATAACAACGAACAAGTCCTTCACCTATTTTCAAAAAATTCAATCGTTTGAAGTTAAAGTTGTTCCGAGTTCAAATGTGCTGCAATCAGAATGGGAACACAACGTTGGTCAATTTTTGGACGTATCAAAACCACACCAAATTTTGAGTACATTGAATGTCCATAATATAGTGCAACAAGTTTTGATTTTCGTAAATTTTGGTACTTTGAAGTTCGAAGTTCATTCCTGTCGAATTGTAATGAAAACACGGTGTAGGCTTAAAGTTTGTCCACTTTCTCAAGTTTCCGATCAACACCAATTTTTGTGTACAATGATTATTCATAACAACTAGCAACTGCACATATTTTTGAAAATTACGACCGTCCAAAACCGAAGTTGTTTTGGGTCGAAATGTGATGCGGTCAGGATTCGTGCTAAAATTCGTCCATTTTCTGAAATTTCCAAAACCTCACAAATATATTTCTAAAATGATTATTCGTAAATTTTTGTAAACTATGACCTTTCTAAATTCAGAGTTCTTTTTTGTGAAAATATGCTACATTCCGAACGCTGGCAAAAGTTCATGCATTCGTGCATTTTTTGAAATTTGAAAACCCTACTAACTTTTCTATGTATTGATTATTCAACAACGAACAAGTACTTCACTTCTTTTCAAAAAATTCAATCGTTCGAAGTTTTAAGCTGTTCCGAGTCCAAATGTGCTGCAATCAGGATAAGAACTCAACGTTGGTCGATTTTTGGACGTATCAAAATCACACCAAATTTTGTGTACATTGAATGTCCATAATATCGTGTAACGAGTTTTTATTTTCTGTAAATTTTGATAGTTAGTAGTTCGAAGTTGTTTCTTGTCGAATTGTAATGAAAACACGGTGTAGGCTTAAAGTTTGTCCACTTTCTGAAGTTTCCGACCAACACAAATTTTTGTGTACAATGATTATTCATAACAACGAGCAACTGCACATATTTTTGAAAATTTCGACCTTCCAAAGCAGAAGTTGTTTTGGGTCGAAATGTGATGCAATCAGGATTCGGGCTAAAATTCGACCATTTCTGAAATTTTCAAAACCTCACAAATATTTTTGTAAAATGATTATTCGTAAATTTTTGTAAACTATGATCTTTCTAAGTTCGGAGTTCTTTTTTGGGAAAATCTGCTTCATTCAGGACGCCGGCAAAAGTTCTGCGTTCATGCATTATTTGAATTTTGAAAACCCCACTAACTTTTCTATGCATTGAATTTTCAAAACAACGAACAAGCACTTCACTTATTTTCGAAAAATTCAATAGTTTGAAGTTTAAAGTTGTTCTGAGTCCAAATATGCTGCAATCGAGATGCGAACTCGACGTTGGTCAATTTGTGGACGAATCAAAACAACACCAAATTTGGTGTGCATTGAATGTCCATAATATCGAGTAACGAGTTTTGATTTTTCGTAAATTTTGATGTTCGAAGTTGTTTCCTGTCAAATTGTATAGAAAATACGGTGTAGGCTTTAAGTTAGCCCACTTTCTGTAGTTTCCGACCAACACCAATTTTTGTGTACAATGATTTTTCATAACCATGAGAAAATGCACATATTTTTGAAAATTTTGACTGTCCAAAGCCGAAGTTGTTGTGAGTCAAAATGTGCTGCAATAAGGATTTGGGCTAAAATTCGTCCATTTTCTGAAATTTCCAAACCACACAAATTTTTTTTTAATAATTATTCATAAAATTTTGTAAACTTTGACCTTTCTAAATTCGGAGTTTTTTTATGTGAAAATGTGTTGCATTCAAAACGCGGGTAAAAGTTCGTGCGTTCGTGCATTTTTTGAAATTTGAAAACCCCACCAACTTTTCTCTGCAATGATTATTCATAACAACGAACAAGTAATTCACTTATTTCCGAAATATTCAATCGTTCGAAGTTTAAAGTTGTTCCAAGTCCAAATGTGCTACAATCAGGAAGCGAATTCAACGTTCGTCGATTTTTTGACGTATCAAAACCACACCAAATTTTGTGTACATTCAATGTCCATAATATCGTGTAACGAGGTTCAATTTTTCGTAAATTTTGACAGTTCGAAGTTCAAAGTTGTTTCATGTCGAACTGTAATGAAAACATGGTGTAAGCTTAAAGTTTGTCAACCAATACCAATTTTTATGTACAATGATTATTCATAACAACAAGCAACTACACATATTTTGAAATTTTCGATCATCCAAAGCCGAAATTGTTTTGTGTCGAAATGTGATGCAATCAGGATTCGGTTTAAAATTCGTCCATTTTCTGAACTTTCCAAAACTTCACAAATACTTTTGTAAAATGATTATTCGTAAATTTTTGTAAACTATGACCTTTCCAAATTCGGAGTTCTTTTTTGTGAAAATGTGCTACATTTAGGACGCTGGCAAAAGTTCATGCGTTCGTGCATTTTTTGAAATTTGAAAACCCCAATAACTTTTCTTTTCATTGATTATTCATAACAACGAACAAGTACTTCACTTATTTTTGAAAAATTCAATCATTTGAAGTTTAAAGTTGTTTAGAGTCCAAATGTGCTGCAATCAAGATTCGAACTCAACGTGGGTCGACTTTTTGACGTCTCAAAACCACACCAAGTTTTGTGTACATTGAATGTCTATAATATCGTGTACCGAGTTTCGATTTGTTGTAAATTTTGATAGTTCATAATTCGAAATTGTTCCTGTTGAATTGTAATGAAAACACAGTGTAGGCTTAAAGTTTGTCCACTTTCTGATGTTTCCAACCAAAACCAATTTTTGTGTACAATGATTATTCATAACAACAAGCAAATGCACATATTTTTGCAAATATCGACCGTCCAAAGCCAAAGTTGTTTTAGGTAGAAATGTGATGCAAACAGGATTCGGGGCAAAATTCGTCCGTTTTCTGAAATTTCCAAAACCTCACAAATATTTTTTTATATGATTATTCATAATTTTTCGTAAACTTCAGCCTTTCTAAATTTGAAGTTGTTTTGTGTGAAAATGTGCTGCAATTAGGATGCGGGCTAAAGTTCGTGTGTTCGTGCAATTTTTTGAATTTTGAAAACCGCACTAACTTTTTGTGCAACGATTATTCATAACAACGAACAACTACTTCACATCTTTTCGAAAACTCTGATCGTTCAGAGTTCAGAGTTGTTCAGATTCCGAATGTGCGGCAACTGATTTGCGAACTGAAAAGTCATCGATTTTTTGACGAATCTAAAACACCCCCAAAATTTGTAGACATTGAATGTCCATAATAACAAGTAACGAGTTTCGATTTTTCGTAAATTTTGATTGTTCGAAGATTGAAGTTGTTTCCTGTCGAATTGAATTGAAAACACGGTGCAGGCTAATATTTTTTCACTTTCTGAAGTTTCCAACCAACACCGAGTTTTTTGTACAATGATTATTCACAAAAACGAGCAACTACACATATTTTTGTAAATTTCGATCGTCCGTTGTCGAAATTGTTTTGAGTCGAAATGTACTGCAATCAAGTACAGGGCTAAAATTCGTTCATTTTCTGAAATTTCCAAACCTCACAAATATATTTGTTAAGTGATTATTCATAATTTTTCGTAAACTTCAGCCTTTCTAAATTTGAAGTTGTTTTGTGTGAAAATGTGCTGCAAACTGGATGCAGGCTAAAGTTTGCGTGTTCCTACTTTTTTTTAAATTTGAAAACCCCACAAACTTTTCTGTGCAACGATTATTCATAACAACAAACAACTACTTCACATATTTTCGAAAATTTCGATCGTTCAGAGTTCAAAGTTGTTCCGAGTCCAAATGTTCAGCAACTGATTTGCGAACTCAATGTTCATCGATTTTTTGACGTATCAAAACCGCACCAAATTTTGTGTACATTGAATGTCCATAATAACGTGTAACGAGTTTCGATTTTTCGTAAATTTTGATAGTTTGAATTTCGAAGTTGTTTCCTGTCGAATTGAATTGAAAACACGGTGCAGGCTAAAGTTTGTCCACTTTCTAAAGTTTCCAACCAACACCCATTTATGTGTACAATGATTATTCACAACAACGAGCAGCTACACATATTTCTGTAAATTTCGACCATCCGTTGCCGAAATTGTTTGGAGTTGAAATATACTGCAATCAAGATCCGGGCAAAAATTCGTCCATTTTCTGAAGTTTCCAAACCTCACAAATATATTTTTTAAATGATTACACATAATTTTTTGTAAACTTCAGCCTTTCTAAATTTGAAGTTGTTTTGGGTGAAAAGGTGCTGCAATCAAGACGTAGGCTAAAGTTCACGTGTTCGTGCATTTTTTTGAAATTTGAAAACCGCACTAACTTTTCTCTGCAATGATTATTCAAAACAACAAACAACTACTTCACATATTTTCGAAAATTTCGATCGTTCAGAGTTCAGAGTTGTTCCGAGTCCGAATGTGCGGCAACTGATTTGCGAACTCAAAGTTCGTCGATTTTTTGACATATCAAAACCACACCAAATTTTGTGTACATTGAATGTCCATAATAACGAGTAATGAGTTTCGATATTTCGTAAATTTTTATAGTTCGAAGTTCAAAGTTGTTTCCTGTCGAATTGAATTGAAAACACGGTGCAGGCTACAGTTTGACCACTTTCTGAAGTTTTCAACCAACAGCAATTTATGTGTACAATGATTATTCACAACAACGAGCAACTACACATATTTTTGTAAATTTTGACTGTATGTTGCAGAAATTGTTTTGAGTCGAAATGTACTGCAATCAAGAACCGGGCTAAAATTCGTCCATTTTCTAAGATTTCCAAACCTCACAAATATATTTGTTAAATGATTATTCATAATTTTCGTAAACTTCAGCCATTCTAAATTTGAAATTGTTTTGTGTGAAAATGTGTTGTAATCTGGATGTAGGCTAAAGTTCGCGTGTTCGTACATTTTTTTGAAATTTGAAATCCCCACTAACTTTTCTGTGCAACGATTATTCATAAAAATGAACAACTACTTCACATATTTTCGAAAATTTCGATCGTTTAGAGTTCAAAGTTGTTCCGAGTCCAAATGTGCGGCAACTGATTTGTGAACCCAAAGTTCGTCGATTGTTTGACGTATCAAAACCATACCAAATTTTGTGTACATTGAATGTCCATAATAACGAGTAACGAGTTTCGATTTTTCGTAAATTTTGATAGTTTGAAGTTTGAAGTTGTTTCTTGTCGAATTGAATTGAAAACACGGTGCAGGCTAATGTTTGTCCACTTTTTGAAGTTTTCAACCAACACCAATTTTTGTGTACAATGATTATTCACAACAATGAGCAACTACACATATTTTTGTAAATTTCGACCGTCCGTTGCCGAAATTGTTTTGAGTCGAAATGTACTGCAATCATGTACAAGGCTAAAATTCGTCCATTTTTTGAAATTTCCAAACCTCACAAATATATTTTTAAAATGATTATTCATAATTTTTCGTAAACTTCGGCCTTTCTAAATTTGAAGTTGTTTTGTATGAAAATGTGCTGCAAAGTGGATACAGGTTAAAGTTCGCGTGTTCATGCTTTTTTTTTAAAATTTGAAAACCCCACTAACTTTTCTATGCAACGATTATTCATAACAACGAACAACTACTTCACATATTTTCGAAAATTTCGATCGTTCAGAGTTCAAAGTTGTTCCGAGTCCAAATGTGCGGCAACTGATTTGCGAACTCAAAGTTCGTCGATTTTTTGACGTATCAAAACCATAATTCATAACAACGAGCAACTGCACATATTTTTGAAATTTTCAACCGTCCAAAGCCACAGTTGTTTTGAGTCAAAATGTGCTACAATCAGGATTTGGGCTAAACTTCGTCCATTTTCTGAAACTTCTAAACCTCGCAAATAATTTTGTGAAATGATTATTCATAAATCTTTGTAAACTATGACCTTTCTATATTTGGACTTCTTTTTTGTGAAAATATGCTACATTCAAGATGCAAGCAAAAGTTTGTGCGTTAGTGCATTTTTGAAATTTGAAAACCCCACTAACTTTTCTGTGCATTGATTATTCAAAACAGAGAACAAGTACTACACTTATTTTGGAAAAAATCAATCGTTCAATGTTTAAAATTGTTCCGGGTCCAAATGTGCTGCAATCAGGATTCGAACTCAACGTTGGTCGATTTTTTTACGTATCAAAACCACACCAAATTTTGTGTACTTTGAATTTCCACAATATCGAATATCGAGTAACGATTTTCGATTTTTCATAAATTTTGATAGTTCGAAGTTCGAAGTTGTTTCTTGTCGAATTCTAATGTAAACACGGTGTAGGCTAGAGTTTGTCCAGTTTCTGAAGTTTCCGACCAACACCAATTTTTATGTACGATGATTATTCATACCAACGAGCAACTGCATATATTTTTGAAAATTTCGACCGTCCAAAGCCGAAGTTGTTTTGAGTCAAAATGTGCAGCAATCAAGATTCGGGCTAAAATTATCCATTTTCTGAAATATCCAAACCTCACAAATATTTTTCTAAAATTATTATTCATAATTTTTCCTAAAATATGACCTTTCTAAATTCGAAGTTCTTTTTTGCGAAAATGTGTTGCATTCAGGACCCGGGCAAAATTCGTGCGTTCGTGGATTTTTTGAAATTTGAAAAGCCCACTAACTTTTCTGTGCATTGATTATTCATAACAACAAACATTAATTCACTTATTTTTGAAAAATTAAATCGTTCGATGTTTAAAGTTGTTCCGGGTCCAAATGTGTTACAATCAGGATGTGAACTCAATGTTGGCCGATTTTTGGACGTATCAAAACCACACCAAATTTTGTGCACATTGAATGTCCATAATATCGAGTAACGAGTTTCGATTTTTCGTAAATTTTGATAGTTCAAAGTTCGAAGTTGTTTCTTGTAGAATTGTAATGAAAACAAGGTGTAGGTTTAAAGTTTGTCCACTTTCTGAAGTTTCCGACCGACAAAAATTTTTGTGTATAATGATTATTCATGACAACGAGCAACTGCACATATTTTTGAAAATTTTGTCCATCCAAAGCCGAAGTTATTTTGAGTCAAAATGTACTGCAATCAGGACTTGGGCTAAAATCTGTCCATTTTCTAAAATTTCCAAACCACACAAATATTTTTCTAAAATGATTATTCATAATTTTCGTAAACTATGACCTTTCTAAATTTGAAGTTCTTTTTTGCAAAAATGTGCTGCATTCAGGACTCGGGAAAAATTCGTGCATTCATGGATTTTTGGAAATTGGAGAAGCCCACTAACTTTCTATTCATTGATTGTTCATAACAACGAACAGGTACTTCGCATATTTTCAAAAAATTCAATCGTTCGAAGTTTAAAGTTGTTCCGAGTCCAAATTTGCTGCAATCAGGATGCGAACTCAAAGTCCATCGATTTTTGGACGTATTAAAACCACACCAAATTTTTTGAACATTGACTGTGTAACACCCCGCAAAATTGGAAATGACAATTTCGCCCTCGTGTGTTACACACGTGTATTTTGTACCGTTACTAATAATATTTGTAATGTGTTTTCACTATGTATTTCTCGTATTGATTTTATCCTATTTGAGTCAACTTAAATATTAAATTTCAATCTCTGTATTTTTACGTGCTTTATACGTGTTATCGATTTCGTATTTTTTCACCGCTACGTGTGATATTTTCTATGTGTTAAAATTATTTATTTTACGTATTCGAATTCTTTTTGTAAACAGAAATTTATTTTTCTCCTATTTTGATTGAAATACTTTTGTACGTTCGGTGCACGTGTTTTCTAAGTACGTAGTGATTACGTCGTTGAAAATATAAAATTAATAAATATATTTTTCTTATGTTGTTTTCGATTATATTTTAATAATTTTCCGTTGATAAAATCGAATTTTGTATTTTGATATTTTACATGCGAAGTACGTGTTTTTCGGTGCACGTATTTTGGCGTACTCTCTTTCAAAATGAATTTCATAAAGTATGCATGTGTCCATTTGTATTCATGCATAAAAATTATAATTTTTAATTAAACTAATTTTACATACATATTATATATATACAAATAATTGTTTTAAAAATTAAATAAATAATTTATTTTGTAGTGTACACAAAGCACGTGCACGTGCACACGTGCAATGTGCACACAAAATTGAGGCCGGCTGTTTTGCTTTGGATAGGAGGGGAAAATGAGCTTTTGAATTTTAAAGAGTGGAGTTAGTGGTTTAAGTGGGGAGGTGGTTTTAATAACTACTCCTATAATCTCTTATAAAATACCCCATAATACCTTACCTTTCTCCATCATCTCTTTTCTTTCCCTTCTCTATCACCTTCCGAAAGCCACAGACCAGTAATCTTTTTGATTTCTCCACTCTCTCCATCATTCAATGCATATACATATATATTAGAATATATACAAATATATGTACATGAAGGTGAATTTGAGATGGGTGTTTCCTTCCATCCTCTGTCAACATCCGACCAACAACCCCTCCTTCATTTTTGTTCTGCCAAAGCAAATCCATCCAGCATTCATTTTTACCTCCTCCACTCACGACAAATACAAATACATATGTATATATATATGCCTATACCCCCTAATTCACTTACTCATGCCCTTCACTCTCTCCCTTTTTCCTCTGTCTATTGCCGAAAGCAAATCCAACCAGCACATGCCCATGGGCTACTCCACCTACTCACATACTCACCTATCTACACCAAAACTTATCTTATCATGTATATATATGTATATATAATTATATATGTACATATATGTATGAGATGATGCCCTTGATGTTGCTTTGCCGAAAATGAAGAGATGTTGCTATCCTTGCTATGGCCGGAAATGGAGATCGGGAGCTTTTCCTTGTGGGCGGAGTTCGAGGAGGCAAATCGGAGTTTCTCTTGGAGTTATTTCTAGGGGTTCAATTGCTAGTATACTCTCACATACGGTAGGTGTTTCTTAAATCCTTTCTAAATTTAGGAGTATGATGCTTAGATAATTTTTATAGATGTAATGTGAGTTGTTAAATTTTATTACCTTTATGTGATGTATATTGTATTGATATCTAGAAATTTAGTAGTTGATAAATGTGAAAGAATGCATGCAACTGAAAATTTCAATGTGAAATTGCTATGTAGACAAACTACAATTTTTATTAGAGTAATTTAAATTCATGTCATGAAAATTGTAGTATACCATGATTAGATTTTGTAGATGGTTTGTATGTGTATATGAAAGGGGTAAAATTGTGCCTTATTTGGGATAAATTACATTTATAAAGAGATGTGAAAGTTTCTCCATCAACTCACATAATAATTAAGAGAAAATGCATTCATGCTATTATGCTATAAAGAGTAGTAGTGTTAATAAATATGTATAAGTGCTCTCATAAATTACTATTTTGAATTTATTAGATATGAATTCACCTTATTATAAATAAAATCAGTATAAAATCATTTTGGGAATGTAGACATGTATTTTTATGAACAAATATTTTTGAGACAAAAGGTAGAAATCGAAATTTATGAATGAGTTAAAATATGGAGGAAAATAGAGAGTCAGATTATACAAAACCCAACTCATTTTGTGACAGTTAGTCACTTGAGACCAGTTGTTCTTCGGGTGCGATTTGGGTCCGTTACTGTAGCTCGGCGGAGCAAATGGTCTGGGTTTGAGTCCTGTTAGAGACTCTGTTTTTTATGAATTTCGATTTTTATTAAATTACCGATGGTATATATATATATATATATACATATATATATATATATATTGAATCCTCTCTATATCAATTAGTCACTGTGGCTGTTCTGGTCGACGGGTGCGCCTTAAGTCGGTTCTGTTCACCGAGTGGGGGCTTTGTGTGTTGGTTCGAATCCGACCTTGCATACTTGTTTTTCTTTTTGATTTTTTTTTAGTATTTATGAGTTTTTAAGTGAAATAAAAATTGGAGAAAATCCTATTTAATTTTCTAAAATTGTTTAGACTTTATGAAAATTATTTCTACAATATTTGGATATATTTTGTCAGATTGAAAGGGGGTTTCACTTTAAAGAACTCGAATTTATCGATTAAAAGAATAAGAAGTTATTTTTATTGAAAACTGTGACTCTTGTATAATTAAAGAGAGATGAATATTTGGATTGCAATTAGATTTTCTTCTTAATGAGATTTTATTATTATTAATACGTGATTGAGATTATTTGATATTGCATAAAATGGTATAAGGTATTAAATTGATAAAAGAGTTGAATTGAATTATTTCATGTTATGAAATTATAAAGAAATTTTCTCTTTGAGAAAAATATATGAATAAAGGAATTGAAAGATTGAGATTGAATATGACTTCTTGTTGATCACTGAAAAGAGATAGTTGTTGGAATCTAGAGGCTAGGCGAGACCCTAGTAACCGGCAGTTTTTATTAATGAGTTAGAGAGCTAACCAGTGTGGGTTGAGCATCTCTTGAGAAGTAGCCAGTTGGGCTGACTGTCTCTTTTGTATTGATTTAAGTCCGGTAGGGTAAGCTAGCTCTAGGTTGTGATGATTTTCTTCTAAAACAAACTAAAATTGTAACTATAGTAAAGATGTGATAAAAGTAAGAGAAAAATACAAGTATGAGAGCCTCGGGTCTACGGTGTGAGAGTGTTTCACAGGCTGTCTACATGATGCGTCATGTCATGACGTGAACATATCTCTGAAATTATCGGGATCGTGGCGATGCTTGTGGGATGCTTGCTGACTACGGGTGGTTCCATAGTCCCATGACGGAGGCTGAATTTTCCATAGATTGTCTACATGATGTGCCATGTCATGACATGAAATTTCCCTCCAAGCTGTCTGGACATGGGCTCGTATCGCATAGAACATCTAAGATACTTACCGTAGTTACCGTAGTAGTTTGAATCATGGCGAGGAATTCAACCCTACAAGATGAAGAACGATTAAGGGCTTGCCCTCGGACCTATGTAGTTTGGGATACATAGAATCCAAACAAGTGCGCATTAGTGTCATTTAATATAAATATCTCCATTAAGGATTAGGTGCACAATACCCACGACATCAATAGGATAGTCCCTCTTTAGCTTTGTTTGTGATCAACTTTGTGGTTTATTAAAGTATTTAAGAATTTTTATACTTTCGGCATGGCGAGAATGGCTGTGTATAATATTTGGTCGGTTGTAAGCAACTGACGTGCACACAATTTTATATGTAGGACGTGGAGTTTACAAGAAGATATAAAGATGAATTTGTTGCTGATGCTTACTTGAATATTAAAGTTGTTACAATTGTACATTTATCATTGTTGTATTTTATTTATTCCGCTGCGTGTTGATGTAAAAGACTCTGATGTAAATAAAAGTTTTAAATTCCTTGTAAAATTGTACGAAGTAAAGTTTAAAGATTCTGTGGAACTTTAAATTCAGTCTTATTTGGAATTCGGGGTGTTACAGAGTGGTATCAGAGCTATGCTTCAATAAGTAGTACAAATTTATAAGGAACGATACCTTAGAGGGGACATTAGAGTGTGAGTTGGGTATAGAGATTTAAATGTAAGTGATTTACTTTTGTGTTGCTCTATAGGCTGATATTTTCTCCTCCCTTTCCCTAATAGATGGCTGGAGTCGTGAATGAAGTAGTTATTGAACCTTTATTCATGATGTTCTCTTCGCATACATTGATGTGAGATCGTATGCGAGTATATTTTTTCCTAGGTATCAGAGTGGCGCAGTGGAAGGGAGGTTGGTTGAACCTACATTCATGATACCTTACACGTAGACACACTTCCCTTTCAAATTCTCTTCGTAAATTTTTATCATAGTACTTTTCAACATTCAATATTTTTCAAATAAATATTTTCCTTATACTGTTAAATCACTTGAATATCTAATATTTTTTCTATCTTACTTCTTGATCTTTTGAACTTGTTTTATTTGTCTTTCAATCTTAAAATTTTGGTCCTTCATGTTTTTATGTCACTTTATGTTTATCCATTTACATTTGCTATTACTTTACGTATTTTATTGCCACTTATTAAATTAATATTGCAACTATTATTTTCTTCATTTATTATTTCTATGGTATTTTGAAATCATTTTATATGATTTGATTTTGTCATGCTGTATTTTTCATTATCTTATATTATCTTATATATTTCAATATTTTTTAACAAGATTGAAATATTCTACTCATATAAATATAACATACCATTTTGTTTTATTGTCCATATTCGATACTATTGTTATTACATATTAATTGCTAATTTGTTTTGTTATATTCACTTTTACTATTAATCGATACTCATTGATTTTGTAGTTTTACGCTTCTTCAATATAATACATACACTACATAATTATCGTTTTCATTTGTATTTTTATCTCGTGCATATTCTTTACACTATTCTCATCTTAATGTTATAAATCATTTTCATTACTACAAATTTTGTATATCCTATTAAATTCTATATATCTATTTTAATATTTTTTCGCTGTAATTTCCTACTTCATTTACACCTTTTCCATCCACTTTTAATCACTGATTTCAAACATAACACCATACTTTATTAAACACCCAATATACTTTATTAAACACCCAATATTCAAGTATATATGGAAGATTACATCTTTCTATCTTCCGTTTTGATGCAACCTGATGTCGAGAGGGCAAATCTGCAACTAGACGTCAATGGAGGCAAACTGCAACTGGACGTCAGGGAGGCAAAATCTGCAACCGAATGTTCAGAAGGCAAACTGCAATCGGATGTCATAGAGGCAATTCTACAACTTGATTTCAAGGAGGCAAGTCTGCATTTGGATACCAACGAGGCGAACCTACACCAGAAGGAAATTTTCTACTTTGATAACATTTCTTTGTTTTCTATAATATTTACTTACCACTATTCCATTTTTGTACTAGATTAACACTATTTTATAATATTTTACAACTTAGCATTATATTATTCATATTGATTTCTATATCTGTCCTACTTGTGTATTTACTACTTAATCTCCACTATCGTGCCATCTTCTTCGTATTATTTTCTATCTTTATATAAGTTAGCATTTCATACCACTTTATCGTATTTTATTTTTCTATTAATTTATCTTAGATTTGGTGGCTACTCACCTAACAAAAAATAAAATTTTTATTTATACTTTTTCTTCGATTCATAAGTTATTTCTATATAACTAGTTTTCGCATTGTTTCAATAGTGTATTATTGCTTTTCTACTATAATGTTTTGTTTTACTCCTACAAATCATTTATAACTTTCGTATCATGCTCTTTTTTGTTTCACCCTTATAATTTTGATGCCTATGTACGTATATAATATTGTATGTTGGTTTTTTCTTGCTTTACTTGACAATTCGGAAGTATTTCGATGTATGTCTTCTATATCTTTAATTTTTAATCGTATGTATAATTATTGTATCTACTTTACAACATATTTTATGATATTAACTTTTTATATAAAATTATTGCATATTTTTAACTAAAATCCATGCTCATGTATTTTCCAAACATTTTCTCTTAAAATTGTCAATTCAATTTTTGTCATACAGTACCAATTTAGTTTGCGATTTTCTACCGCTTGTTACTTTGATAATTTTTGATTACTAAATCTATTTATAAATTATCTATCGACTATGTTTCTCTTTATTGCATTGTTTTTCGAACTATTCCATAATTAATGACTAAATTTATATTTTCATTTTATCTAATGCTTTACCTAATATTATTTTTGTATGAAAATTTTAATCAATCCATCCTGTCTTTTTGTCACATTTCTTTTCTTATGCTATTTTCCTAGATTTCTTGTTCCGTTCTTACAAAATTTTGATACTCATAGTTTTTCCTATATAGAGTTTGTCTTGTTCTTCCACATTGCTTATTTTTATACTACATTTATTTTCTTAATGTTTTTCTATATAAAATAATGATATTTTTCTTTGGCGTGTACAAAACACAACTTTTATCCTAATCAGTTCTGAGGACAGAACTGTTATAGGGGGGAGAGTATAACACCCCGCAAAATTGGAAATGATAATTTTGCCCTCGTATGTTACGCACGTATATTTTGTACCATTACTGGTAATATTTGTAACGTGTTTTCACTACGTATTTTAGATTCTGACTATTTATGCATTTCCCTATTGATTTTATCCTATTTGAGTCAACTCAAATATTTAATTTCAATCTCTATATTTTTACGTGCTTTATACGTGTTATCGATTTAGTACTTTTCAACCGCTACTTGTGATATTTTCTATGTTACAATTTTTTATTTTACGTATTCGAATTCATTTTATAATCAGAAATCCATTTTATCCTGTTTTGATTAAAATACTTTTGTACATGTGGTGCACGTGTTTTCTATGAACATAGTGATTACGTCGTGAAAAATATAAAATTAATAAATATATTTTTCTTATGTTTTTTTCGATTATATTTTAATAATTTTTCATTGATAAAACCGAATTTCGTATTTTGATATTTTACGTGCGAAGTATGTATTTTTTTGGTGCACGTATTTGGGCGTACTCTCTTTCAAAATGAATTTCATGAAGTATGTATGTGTCTATTTGTATTCATGAATAAAAATTATAATTTTTAATTAAACTAATTTTACATACATATTATATATATACAAACAATTGTTTTAAAAATTAAATAAATAATTTATTTTGTAGTGTACACAAAGCACGTGCATGTGCACACTTGCAATGTGCACAGAAAATTGAGGCCGACTGTTTCTCTTTGGATAGGAGGGGAAAAATGAGCTTTTGAATTTTAAAGAGTGGAGTTAGTGGTTTAAGTGGGGAGGTGGTTTTAATAACTACTCCTATAATCTCTTATAAAATACCCCCTAATACCTTACCTTTCTCCATCATCTATTTTCTTTCCCTTCTCTGTCACCTTCCGAAAGCCACAGACCAGCAATCCCCTCTTTGATTTCTCCACTCACTTCATCATTCAATGCATATACATATATCTTAGCATATATACAAATATATGGCCATTAAGGTGAATTTGAGATGCGTGTTTCCTCCCTTCCTCTATCAACATCCGACCAAGTGCCCCTCCTTCATTTTTGTTCTGCCAAAGCCAATCCATCGAGCATTCATTTTTACCTTCTCCACTCACACCAAATACAAATACGCATGTATATATATATATATATATATATATATATATATATATATATATATATATATATATATATATATATATATATATATATATATATATATATATATGCCTATACCTATGCCTATACCCCCTAATTCACTTACTCATGCCCTTCACTCGCTCCCTTTTTTCCTCTGTGTCCTGCCGAAAGAAAATCCAACCATCACATTCCCATGTGCTACTCCACCTATTCACATACACACCTATCTACACCTATAACATATCTTATCATATATATATATATATATATATATATATATATATATATATATATATATATATATATATGTATGTACATATATGTATGAGATGATGCCCTTGATATTGCTTTGCCGAAAATGAGGAGATGTTGTTGTCCTTGCTCTGGCCAGAAATGGAGATTGGGAGCTTTTCCTTGTGCGCGGAGTTCGATGAGGCAAATCGGAGTTTCTCTTGGAGTTATTTCTAGGGGTTCAATTGCTCGAATACTCTTACATAAGGTGGGTGTTTCTTAAATCCTTTCTAAATTTAGGTGTATGATGCTTAGATAATTTGGTAGAGGTAGGGTGAGTTGTTAAATTTTATTACCTTTATGTGATGTATATTGTATTGATGTCTAGAAATTTAGTAGTTGATAAATATGAAAGATTGCATGCGACTCAAAATTTCAATGTGAAATTACTATGTAGACAAACTACAATTTTTATTAGAGTAATTTAAATTTAAGTCATGCAAATTGTAGTATACCATGATTAGATTTTGTAGATAGTTTGTATGTGTATATGAAAGGGGTAAAATTATGCCTTATTTGGGATAAATTACATTTTTAAAGAGATGTGAAAGTTTCTCCATCAACTCACATAATAATTAGGAGAAAAATGCATTCATGCTATTTTGCTGTAAAGAGAACTAGTGTTAATTAATGTATATAAGAGTTCTCATAAATTACTATTTTGAATTTATTAGATATGGATTCACCTTAATATAAATAAAATCAGTATAAAATCATTTTGGGAATGTAGACATGTATTTTTATGAACAAATATTTTTGAGATAAAAGATAGAAATCGAAATTTATGAATGAGTTTAAATATAGAGGAAAACAGAGAGTCGGATTATACAAAACCCAACTCATTTTGTGACAGTTAGTCACTTGAGACCAGTTGGTCTTCGGGTGCGATTTGGGTTCGTTACTGTAGCTCGGCGAAGCAAATGGTCTGGGTTCGAGTCTTGTTAGAGACTCTGTTTTTTACGAATTTCGGCTTTTATTAAATTACCGAAGGTATACACACACACACACACACACACACACACACACACACACACACACACACACACACACACATATATATATATATATATATATTGAGTCCACTCTATATCAGTTAGTCACTGTGGCCGTTCTGGTCGACGTGTGCACCTTAAGTCGGTTACTATTCACCGAGCGGGGGCTTTGTGTGTGGGTTCGAATTCGACCTTGCACGCTTGTTTTTCTTTTTGATTTTTTTTAGTATTTATGAGTTTTTAAGTGAAATAAAAATTGGGAAAAATCCTATTTAATTTTCTAAAATTGTTTAGACTTTATGAAAATTATTTCTACAATATTTGGATATATTTTGTGAGATTGAAAAGGGGTTTCACTTTAAAGAACTCGAATTTATCGATTAAAAGAATAAGAAGTTATTTTTATTGAAAATTGTGACTCTTGTATAATTAAAGAGAGATGAGTATTTGGATTGCAATTATATTTTCTTCTTAATGAGATTTTATGATTATTAATACGTGATTGAGATTATTTGATATTGCATACAATGGTATAGGGGATTAAATTGATAAAAGTGTTGAATTGAATTATTTCATGTTATAAAATTATAAAAAAATATTCTCTTTGAGAAAGAGATACGAATAAAGAAATTGAAAGATTATTTTGAGATTGAATATGACTTATTGTTGATCTCTAGAAAGAGCGTTGTTGGAATCTAGAGGTTAACCGGCATTTTTTATTAATGAATTTGAGAGCTAACCAGTGTGGCTTGAGTATCTCTTGAGAAGTAGCCAATTGGGCTGACTGTCTCTTTTGTATTTGTTTAGGTCCGGTAGGGTAAGCAAGCTCTAGGTTGTGATGATTTTCTTTTAAAACAAACTAAAATTGTAAGGACTACACTATAGTGAAGATGTGATGAAAGTAAGAGAAAAACACAAGTATGAGGGCCTCGGATCTACGGTGTGAGAGTGTTTCACAAGCGGTCTACATGATGCATCATGTCATGACGTGAACACATCTCCGGTATTATCGAGACCGTGGCGACGCTTGTGGAATGTTTGGTGACTACGGGTGGTGCCATAGTCCCATGACAGAGGCTGAATTGTCCATAGGTTGTCTACATGATGCGTCATGTCATGACGTGGGATTCCCCTTCATGCTATCTGGACATGGGCTCGTAACTCATCATACATCTAAGATACTTACCGTAGTTATCGTAGTAGTTTAAATCATGGCGAGGGATTCAACCCTACAAGATAAAGAATGATTAAGGGCTTGCCCTTGGACCTATGTAGTATGGAATGCATAGAATCCGAACAAGTGCGCATTAGTGTCATTTAATATAAATAACTGCATTAAGGATTATGTTCACAGCACCCACGACATCAATAGGATAGTCCCTCTTTAGCTTTGTTTGTGATCAAGTTTTTTGTTTTTTAAAGTATTTAATACTCGTTATACTTTCGGCATATCGAGCATTGCCGTGTATAATATTTCGTCGGTTGTAAGCAACTGATGTGCCCACAATTTTATATGCAGGACTTGGAGTTTACAAAAAGATATAAAGATGAATTTGTTGTTAATGATTACTTCAATGTTAAAGTTGTTAATTTTGTGCATTTATCATTGTTGTATTTTATTTATTCTGCTGCGTGTTGATGTAAAAGACTCTAATGTAAATACGAAGTGAAGTGTAAAGATTCTGTGGAACATCGAATTCAGTCTTATTTTGAATTCAGGGTGTTACAGAATGTCCTTAATAACGCGTAAGGAGTTTTGATTTTTCGTAAATTTTTATAATTCAAAGTTCGAAGTTGTTTCCGGTCGAATTGTAATAAAAACACGGTGTAGGCTAAAGTTTTTCCACATTCCGAAGTTTCTGACCAACACCAATTTTTGGATACAATGATTATTCATAACAACGAGCAAGTGCACATATTTTTGAAAATTTCGACAGTCCAAAGCCAAAGTTGTTTTGAGTCAAAATGTGCTGCAATCAGGATTCAGGCTAAAATTTGTCCTTTTTCTGAAATTTCCAAACCTCACAAATATTTTTGTGAAAAGATTATTCATAAAATTTTGTAAACTATGACCTTTCTAAATTTGAAGTTCTTTTTTGTGAAAATGTGCTGCATTCAGGACGTGGGCAAACGTTGGTGCGTTCGTGCATTTTTTGAAATTTTATAACCCCACTAACTTTTCTGTGCATTGATTATTCATAACAACGAACAAGTAATTCAATTATTTTCGAAAAATTCAATATTTCGAAGTTTAAAGTTGTTCCGAGTCCAAATGTGTTGCAATCAGGATGCGAACTCAGCGTTCGTCGATTTCTGGACGGATCAAAACCACACCAAATTTCATGTACATTGAATGTCCATAATAACGAGTAACGAGTTTCGATTTTTTGTAAATTTTGATAGTTCGAAGTTCGAAGTTGTTTCCTGTCGAATTGTAAAGAAAACACGGTGTAGGGTTAAAGTTTGTCCACTTTCTGAAGTTTCCGATCAACACCAATTTTTTTGTACAATGATTATTCATAACAACGAGCAACTGCACATATTTTTGAAAATTTCGACAGTCCAAAGCCGAAGTTGTTTTGAATCAAAATGTGTTGCAATCAAGATTCGGGCTAAAATTTGTCCCTTTTCTGAAATTTCCAAACCTCACAATTTTTTTTTGTAAAATGATTATTCATAAATTTTTGTAAACTATGACCTTTCTAAATTCTGAGTCCTTTTTTTGTGAAAATATAATGCATTCAAGACGGGGACAAAAGTTCGTGCGTTAGTGCATTTTTTGATATTTGAAAAACCCACTGACTTTTCTATGCATAGATTATTCATAACAACGAACAAGTACTTCACTTATTTTCGAAATCCTCAATCGTTTGAAGTTTAAAGTTGTTCTCGGTCCAATTGTGTTGCAATCAGGTTGCGAACTCAACGTTGGTCGATTTTTGGACGTATCAAATCCACACCAAATTTTTTCTACATTGAATGTCCATTATATCGAGTAACGAGTTTCTATTTTTCGTAAGTTTTGATAGTTCGAAGTTCGAAGTTGTTTCTTGTTGAATTGTAATGAAAACACGATGTAGACTTTCTGAAGTTGTATCTTGTCCACTTTCTGAAGTTTCCGACCAACACCAATTTTTGTGTACAATGATTACTCATAACAACGAGAAATTGCACAAATTTTTGAAAAATTTCGACCGTCCATAGCCGAGGTTGTTTTGTGTAAAAATGTGCTGAAATCTGGATTTAGGCTAAAATTTGTCTATTTTCTGAAATTTCCAAACCTCACAAATAATTTTTGAAAATTATTATTCATAAATTTTTGTAAACTATTACCATTCTAAATTCGAAGTTCTTTTTTGTGAAAATGTGTTGCATTCAGGTGCGGGCAAAAGTTTTTCCGTTCGTGCATTTTTTTAAATTTTATAACCCAACTAATTTTTCTGTGCATTGATTATTCATAACAAAGAACAAGTACTTTACTTATTTTTGAAAAATTCAATATTTCAATGTTTAAAGTTGTTCCGAGTCCAAATGTGGTGCAATCCGAATGCAAACTCAGCATTCGTCGATTTTGGGACGTATCAAAACCACACCAAATTTCATGTACATTGAATGTCCATAATAACGAGTAATGAGTTTCGATTTTTCGTAAATTTTGATAGTTCGAAGTTAGAAGTTGTTTCCTATCAAATTGTAATGAAAACTTGGTGTACGCTAAACTTTGTCCACTTTCTGAAGTTTCCGACCAACACCAATTTTTGTGTACAATGATTATTCATAACAACGAGCAACTGCACATATGTTTTAAAATTTCGACAGTCCAATGCCAAAGTTGTTTTGATTCAAAATGTGCTGCAATCAGGATTCGGGCTAAAATTCGTCCATTTTCTGAAATTTCCAAACCTCACAAATTTTTTTGTAAAATGATTATTCATAAATTTTGGTAAACTATGACCTTTCTAAATTAGGAGTCCTTTTTTTGTGAAAATGTGCTGCAATCAAGACGGGGGCAAAAGTTCGAGTGTTAGTACATTTTTTGTAATTTGAAAAACCCGCTGACTTTTCGGTGCATAGATTATTTATAACAACGAACAAGTACTTCACTTGTTTTCGAAAAAATCAATCTTTCAAAGTTTAAAGTTGTTCCGGATCCAAATGTGTTGCAATCAGGATGTGAACTCAACGTTGTTCAATTTTTTGGGTGTATCAAAACCACACCAAATTTTGTGCACATTGAATGTCAATATGAGTAACGAGTTTCGATTTTTCGTAAATTTTGATAGTTCGAAGTTCGAAGTTGTTTCTTGTCGAATTGTAATGAAAACTCGGTGTAGGCTAAAGTTTGTCCACTTTCTAAAGTTGCTGACCAACACCAATTTTTGTGTACAATGATTATTCATAACAACAAGCAACTGCACATATTTTTGAAAATTTCGACAGTCGAAAGCCAAAGTTGTTTTGAGTCAAAATGTGCTGCAATCAGGATTTGGGCTAAAATTTGTCCATTTTCTGAAATTTCCAAACCTCACAAATTTTTTTGTAAAGTGATTATTCATAAATTTTTGTAAACTATGACCTTGCTAAATTAGGATCCTTGTTTTGTGAAAATGTGTTGCATTCAAGACAGGGGCAAAAGTTAGTGTGTTAGTACATTTTTTGAAATTTGAAAAACCCAGTGACTTTTCGGTGCATAGATTATTCATAACAACTAACAAGTACTTCACTTATTTTTGAAAAATTCAATCGTACAAAGTTAAAAGTTGTTCGGGGTCCAAATTTGTTGCAATCAGGATGCGAACTCAATGTTGGTCGATTTTTTGGACGTATCAAAACCAAACCAAATTTTGTGTACATTGAATGTCCATAATATCCAGCAACGAGTTTCGATTTTTCATAAATTTTGATAGTTCGAAGTTCGAAGTTGTTTCTTGTCGATTTGTAACGAAAACACGATGTAGGCTTAAAGTTTGTGCACTTTCTGAAATTTTCGACCAACATCAATTTTTGTGTACAATGATTATTCATAACAACGAGCAATTGCGCATATTTTTGAAAATTTCGACGGTCCATAGCCGAAGTTGTTTTGAGTAAAAATGTGCTGCAATCTGGATTTGGGCTAAAATTCGTATATTTTCTGAAATTTCCAAACCTCACAAATAATTTTCGAAAATTATTATTCATAATTTTTTGTAAACTATGACCGTTCTAAATTCGAAGTTCTTTTTTGTGAAAATGTGCTGCATTCAGGACGCGGGCAAAAGTTCGTGCATTCGTACATTTTTTGAAATTTTATAACCCTACTAACTTTTCTGTGCATTGATTATTCATAACAATGAACAAGTACTTCACTTATTTTCGAAAAATTCAATATTTCGAAGTTTAAAGTTAATCCGAGTCCAAATGTGCTGCAATCAGGATGCGAACTCAGCGTTTGTCGATTTTTGGACGTATCAAAACCAAACCAAATTTCATGTACATTGAATGTCCATAATAACGAGTAACGAGTTTCGATTTTTCGTAAATTTTGATAGTTCGAAGTTCGAAGTTGTTTCCTGTCGAATTGTAAAGAAAACACGGTGTAGGCTAAAGTTTGTCCACTTTCTGAAGTTTCCGACCAACACCAATTTTGGGTACTTTGATTATTCATAACAACGAGCAAGTGCAAATATTTTTTAAAATTTCGACAGTCCAAAGCCAAATGTTGTTTTGAGTCACAATGTGCTGCAGTCAGGATTCAGGCTAAAATTTGTCCTTTTTCTAAAATTTCCAAACCTGACAAATTTTTTTGTAAAATGATTACTCATAAATTTTTGTAAACTTTGACCTTTCTAAATTCGGAGCCCTTTTTTTTGTGAAAAAGCAGCATTCAAGATGGTGGCAAAAGTTCGTGCATTAGTGCATTTTTTGAAATTTGAATAACCCACTAACTTTTCTGTGCATAGATTATTCAAAACAACGAACAAGGTACTTATTTTCGAAAACTTCAATCGTTCAAAGTTTAAAATTGTTCCAGGTCCAAATGTGTTGCAATCAGGATGCGAACTCAACGTTGGTCGATTTTTGGACTCATCAAATATATACCAAATTTGTCTACATTGAATGTCCATAATATCGAGTAACGAGTTTCGATTTTTCGTAAATTTTGATAGTTCGAAGTTTGAAGTTGTTTCTTGTCGAATTGTAATGAAAACACGGTGTAGGCTTAAAGTTTGTCCACATTATGAAGTTTCCGACCAACAATAATTTTTGTGTACAATGATTATTCATAACAACGAGCAATTGCACATATTTTTGAAAATTTTGATCGTCCATAGCCGAAGTTGTTTTGAAAAAAAATGTGCTGCAATCTGGATTTGGAATAAAATTCGTCTATTTTCTAAAATTTCCAAACCTCACAAATATTTTTCGAAAATTATTATTCATAAATTTTTGTAAATTATGATCGTTCTAAATTCGAAGTTCTTTTTTGTGAAAATGTGCTGCATTCGGGACGTGTGCAAAAGTTCGTGCGTTCGTGGATTTTTTGAATTTTGAAAACCCCACTAACTTTTGTGTGCATTGATTATTCATAACAACGAACAAGTACTTCACTTATTTTCAAAAAAATTATATCGTTTGATGTTTAAAGTTGTTTCGAGTCCAATTGTGCTGTAATCAGGATCTGAACTCAACATTGGTCGATTGTTGGACGTATCAAAACCACACCAAATTTTGTGCACAAGGAATGTCCACAATTACGAGTAACGAGATTTGATTTTTCATAAATTTTGATAGTTCGAAGTTCGAAGTTGTTTCCTGTTGAATTGTAATGAAAACACGGTGTAGGCTAAAGTTTGTCCACTTTCTGATGTTTCCGACCAACACCAGTTTTTATGTACGATGATTATTCATAACAATGAGCAACAACATATATTTTTGAAAATTTCGATCGTCCAAAGCTGAAGTTGTTGAGTCAAAATGTACTGCAATCCGATTTAGGCTAAAATTTGTCCATTTTCTGAAATTTCCAAACCTCACAAATATTTTTCAAAAATGATTATTCATAATTTTTCGTAAACTATGACCTTTCTAAATTCGAAGTTCTTTTATGCGAAAATGTGCTGCATTCAGGACCCGGGCAAAATTCGTGCGTTCATGGATTTTTTTGAAATTTGAAAAGCCCACTAACTTTCTATGCATTGCTTGTTCATAACAACGAACAAATACTTCACTTATTTTCGAAAAATTCAATTGTTCGAAGTTTAAAGTTGTTCCGAGTCCAAATTTGCAGCAATCAGGATGCGAACTCAACGTTCGTCAATTTTTGGACATATTAAAACCATACCAAATTTTTTGAACATTGAATGTCCTTAATAACGAGTAAGGAGTTTCGATTTTTCGTAAATTTTGATAATTCGAAGTTTGAAGTTGTTTCCTGTCGAATTGTAATGAAAACACGCTGTAGGCTAAATTTTGTCCACATTCTGAAGTTTCCGACCAACACCAATTTTTGTGTACAACGATTATTCATAACAACAAACAACTGCACATATTTTTGAAAATTTTGTCCGTCCAAAGTCGAATGTTTTTTGTGTCAAAATGTGCTGCAATCAAGATTTGGGCTAAAATTCATCCATTTTCTGAAATTTTCAAACCTCGCAAATATTTTTGTGAAATGATTATTTATAAATTTTTGTAAACTATGACCTTTCTAAATTCGGAGTTTTTTTTGTGAAAATGTGCTTCATTCAAGACGCGGGCAAAAGTTCATGCGTTAGTGCATTTTTTTGAAATTTGAAAACCCCACTAACTTTTCTGTGCATTGATTATTCATAATAACAAACATGTACTTCACTTATTTTTGAAAAATTCAATCGTTCGAAGTTTAAAGATGTTCCGAGTCCAAATGTGCTTCAATCAGGATACGAACTCAACGTTCGTCGATTTTTGGACGTATCAAAACCACACCAAATTTTGTGTACATTGAATGTCCATAATATCGAGTAACGAGTTTCGATTTTTCTTAAATTTTGATAGTTCGAAGCTTGAAGTTGTTTTCTGTCGAATTGTAATGAAAACACGGTGTAGGCTTAAAAGTTTGTCCACTTTCTGAAGTTTCCAACCAACACCAATTTTTGTGTACAATGATTATTCATAACAACGAGCAACTGCACATGTTTTTGAAAAATTCAATCGTCCAAAGCCGAAGTTGTTTTCGGTCGAAATGTGATGCAATCAGGATTCGGGCTAAAATCTGTCCATTTTCTAAAATTTCCAAAACCTCACAAATATTTTTCCAAAATGATTATTCGTAAATTTTCGTAAACCTTGACCTTTCTAAATTCGGAGTTCTTTTTTGTGAAAATGTGCTACATTCAGGACGCGAGCAAAAGTTCGTGCATTCGTGCATTTTTTGAAACTTGAAAACCCCACTAACTTTCTGTGCAATGATTATTCATAACTGTCACGCCCCGTTTCCCAAAAAGCAATACGGAATACGGATACGCGACACAAGTCCAGCGAATGGCTTTCACCATTCATAAGCTGTAAGGATCTTTACAACATGTACAAGGATAAACAAGAGATATACATGAGAAATAATCAACCAAGCATGAATCAATGAATTAGTATAACCAACATAATTACTTGAAAGCAAGAATACTAAATCTCAAATAATCAAGTCTGGAACAAGACATAAATCTGGGACAAAATGCCCAATACAAGATAGTCAATGTAGCAATTACATTTATTCAAAAACAACAAGAAACAAATTGTAGCAAGATTTCCAGCAAACTAGAATGTTTGGTCACCTACTCCCTCGGACAGCTGGTCACCAAAGTATGCAAGTTACAAATTGTAGGAAGAGGAAAGAGAAACAAAACGCCCATCAATGCAAGTTACGTACCGCTTGTAGTGCAGACAACAAGTACAGAAAAAGACAAATAGACAAGTATAGAGTAATAGTGGAAGCAAATACAGAAGTAAGCATGGACGGAATGTGACAGGAAAATAGGGCAACTAACTCTAAATCAAGAACAGAAACAAATAGCATGGCAAGATAATCGGGTGCAAGTGGCATGTAACAAGTAACAAGTGTCAAGTATCATGTACAAGTGCAATTGATCATGTATTTCAAGTCTTGTACCTAATCCTATTTAGGTAGCCCTTCATGCATCCCAAATTTTTACCACATGGTTGCTACATTCAAACAAGTTGCGTTTAGATTTCATAGCGGATCATAGAGGGCAGTGTACTCAGGTACAAGTATTAAGTAATCATGTGTCAAGTATCAAAAGTATTAAGTGTTAAGTGTCAAGTGTCAAGTGTCAAGTGTCAAGTAATCACATGTCAAGTATCATGTAGGATCTATGGATCCCCTTCCGAGTACACATTTCTGTATTTTCCACTACTAGATCTTTCCCTTTAACCCCCGCTTGGTTTCTTATTATTATTATTAAAGCAAGCATGAACATGCACAACAAGGAAAGAAAACATGGTAAGATAACAAGGGACAAGTACAAGTTTGATGAAGGACACGAACGGGTGACAAACAACTCATTAAAGGCTAGAACAACGAAACTTTCAGTACTGGACAGCAAGACACTACTGTACCACATCTGAGATTACCGTTGCCATAGACATGAAAATCTGGATCCGTCAAAAAATATAGAAACTAGACTCCCAGCCGAATCCAACACATATAACAAGTCATATAATAATTACCGAAATAGCGCTCAAAACAGAATTATAAACAAAAATCATGTTAAACCAGAAATTACAAGGTTATATTCATAAGCATGAAAATGACATAAAAACTTACTGATTAAATCTCAGAAAAATCTGAGGTATTCCCTAATACGTCTAGCATTAGCAAATAAAATTTCATAATATTCCAACTCAGATAGTATAATTAAATAAATTCGGAAATAAGCAAAATACAGTAAGTTTGTAAATCTGAAACCTAAGACACAGTAGTACTAAAACAGCGATAGATTACAATAACTTGAAATCCAAATCCGTCAAAAGGGTTGAAAAATAGATACAGGAGGCTACATTTTATATTCACGAAGTTTTAACCAACAGCGGCTAGAATCAGGTTGAAAACGTGGTTATTTACTAAACAACCTGCAATTTGGGAAATATAGTAGTTTGTTCACAAGCATAGAATAGTTTATAAATGTCATCAAATAAATCTAGAAAAATTGGGGGTTAATCCCAGTCATGTCTATTCATACCCAGCAAACTATTAGATCCAAATCTTATCTTTAACATCAGTATTAGAACGAATAACTATATCGAAATTGCATAAAACAGAATATGGAATTCTCAACATATCTGTAGAAAAAAAGCAATAACTCATACCTCACAAATCGAAACTGAGATCTGTCAAAATTTTTGGAAAATAGACAACGAGGTCTACGATTTATATTCACAAATAAATTTGATTTACTGACCTCTTAGGGTCTAAAATACTGAAACAAAACAGGGCAGCAACAAAACAGAAATCTCTTCTTATGCATTAAATCAAATAGTTCATATGAAACAAATCCAAATTGTAACAAAATACAAAACATGGTATAATAGATATCCAAAACAACATGGTATGTGTGTTTAACAAGTCTATCACAGGATACTACAACTAACACATCAAGCATGCAACGAGGGTACAACATATCATGGAATCACAAAGCAACATACATACATGCATCAAATTGTAACCTAAAATTATTTCATGTCGTGTGTGTGAAAAATAATGACTACGGATGGATCAACAAATAGGGGCAAGATGTAACAAGAGTTCTTCATGAGAACGAATCTAGAAACAAAAGCGACACTACAGGTGGAATTTGGCACTTGTATATACAACAAAAATAATACAAGTTACTTGCCTTATATAGTCGACGGATCTGACGAGAGAAGAATGAGAATAACGGGAATGGATTCCCGGCAGAACACAATGCCCGGATCTTGATCACGATCAAGATCAAGATGATCGACAACCGAGATGTGATCCGAATGATCAAGATGGTGATCAAGTACATGATGATCAAGCAGATCCGACGGTCGAGATCTCACTTGGTCAAAACTTGATCAAACCGCAAGCACACAAGGAAGGCAGTCAGGGGGTGAGTGTGTGCACTGCGAAGAGGACGACAGCAGACTGGGGCGACATGTCACGTCCCGCTTCCCAAAAAAAGAATACGGAATACGGATACGTGACTAAGCCCAGCGAATGATTTTCATCATCCATAAGCTGTCAGGATCTTTACAATATTTCACAAGAATAATCAGAGTTGGAAGCAAGAAAAGTCAACCAAGCATGCATATATGAATCAAAATACCAACAAGAATACTTGAAATCAAAATATTATAATATCAAATAATCCAGATCTGAATAAGTCAATATCCTAGGTCACATTGCCCAAATACAAATAAACCCAAGTAATCAAGTAAAATTGTTCAAATGAGCAACAGAAATAATAATAAAACACCAGCAATAATATCTCATATCACCAATTCCGTCTAGCAGTTGATCATCCTGGTCTGCAATTAAATAAACTGCAAGAAAAGGAAAAAGAAAACAAACTCCCGTCAATGCAAGTAACGGGCCGCTTGTAGTGCAAGATACAAGTACATGGAATAAATAACAAATATAAAATAACAACAGAACAAATATAGCATGGTATAAGCATATCAACAGAATATAATATCTAACATGCATCAAGAAAACAAATTAGATAGCATGGTATACTCACAGGTATAAGTAACATGTGTCAAGTGTCAACAGTATGCAGACAGGTATATGGATAGCAGTATCAGATAACAGTTAGACAGTAACAGATAATAGTGTCCAGTAGCATGTAACAGATATCAGTTCTTACAGTCTTGTGTTCATTATTATCTAGGTAGCACTTCATGCGTCCCAAGTTTTTATCACATGGTTGCTACATTCAAACAAATTACGTTTTAGATTTCATAGGGGATCATATAGGGCCGTGTACTCAGGTATCAGTAATCTGACAGTAATTAGACAGTTAGAACCTACTAGTACTCCTCCAAGTACACCTTCCTATAGGGAAGTGTGCAGTCGGGTAATCAATAACAGTAATCAGACAGTTAGAACATATTGGTCCTCCTCCGAGTACACCTTCGTATAGGGCAGTCGGGTAATCAGTAATAGTATCGTATCATATAACAGATGCTCAGTATGGGAAACATGGGTCACCTTCCAAGTACACATTTCTATAATTTCCTACTACTAGATCTTTCCCTTAAACCCCGGCATGGTCATTTATTATTATTATCAGACAGGCATGTATGTGTCATAAACAGAGCAAGAATAATATGGTATAAACATGTAACAGGTTCAGGGTGATAAATAAACATGTATAGGTGATAGACAGTTCATAAAGGAATAGAACAATGCAAATGCTAGTTCAGGACAATAAGACAGTACTGTACTCAAAATAGAGATTCCCGTTGCTATAAAAATGCAAATCTGGATCCGTCGAAGAATCAGGAAAATAGACTCCTGGCCGAATCCAACGAATATATATAAGTCATATGGTATTTCACAAAAATAAGTCTCAAAACAAGTCTCAAAAGTTTGTGCGTTCGTGCATTTTTTGAAATTTGAAAACCCAACTTACTTTTCTGTGCATTGATTATTCATGACAATGAATAAGTACTTCACTTATTGTAAGCCCTATTTTCGGATTTTATTGTATTTTGTATTCTTTTGATTGTGTATCTGAACTCATTTATTATGGTGCATTTTGTCTTTCTTGGATTCTTTTGTTCTCTTTGGATTAATCTGTGATCATCTGATTGGATTCTATTCTTTTGTGAATTTAGCTTGTTTCTATTTTGAATTCGATTTTTTCTCCTTTGTGTACGTTTCATCTCATTGCATTGTTTATTTCTTTTTGGAGGCAAAACCGATACCCAGAACCCATATAATCTCAACTCAAAACCCTAATTTCCTGATCCCTATAAATACCCCCATTAATTAGCCCTAATTAATATATTCTCCCTCTCTCTCTTTTCGCCGCTTTCTCTCTCCCCGTACCCCTCTATCTCTCTCTGTTTCTGTTAACCCAAACCCAACCCCAACCCCCGTCCATCCTCCGACCATCGTTCACCCCCGTTATAACCACCGTCTCCATCCCCTCTTCATCCCCATCACTGTCGCTCATACCCCCGTCCTCGCCATCCTCGTCACCGAGCCCCAGTGGCGAGTTGCCATCGCCGTAAACTTCATCTCCGTCGGCCTATTCCCTCTTCATGCTCCATCATCGTCTTCGTCGTATCTCGCGGTGCCTGTGCAGCCCCCTAGCACCGCCATCCAAGCCCCGATGTCGCGAGCACCGTTTCCCTGTTTTCAACCGCGAAAAACAGAGTTCCCTTTGCCGGAGTTATTGTCGCCGTTGTCGCTTCCCAACCGTAGTAACGACGCCGATCCGCCACCACAGTCGTCGTTGCAATCGTTGCGTCGTGCCAGTCCGCCGCTCTTCCTCTCTCTCTGTTCTGCAGTCGAGAGGTAAGAGACGCGCCTCGATTGGGCAAGCTCGCTGTTTGCTATTCTGCAGCATCGGATCCCAAGTCGCTGTCTGCTGTTCGGGTTAGATCCGATGTGAGGCAGCGATTCGATTAGTTGGGTTCGCTATTCTGCCACACCCGATCCAGAGTTGTTGTCTGCTATTTTGGGCCAAATCCGGTGTGGGACTGAGTTCTTATTGGGTTGTTTTGGTGTTCCGTGTTCTGTGTGCGCCAGATCCAGTTTCGGTGTTCTACGTTCTGTCTCGATCTGGTGTGTGGAAATTGCTCTAGGATCTTACTGTTGCTGTTGATTCTTCGTGCATTCTTGGGAGATTTTCACCCAGGATTCTGATTCCGTTATTCTATTTTATTAATATCTGCAATAACAGGCAAGTCCCTTCTTGAACCCTTTTTATTATTTGTGTTCAAGATTCCTTTGATCTCCTGCAAGTAGATCCTGTCCTTTTATTATCAAAAATCTGCTTTGACAATTCCGTTAAGAATATTGAGGGTTTACACGAGTTAACCCGACATACTCTTAACATCATGCTTCTCTTCGATCTAAACCTAGTCTCCAATGTTTCATGCAATTGCACATTAAACAACTAGATTCATGCTTAGGACTGCTTGATAGATTGGATATTGAAATTGAACATGCTAGAATTTAATTGATGAATTGACACCATGATCGTGATAGATGTATCTTAAACCTTAGAATTTTTGCATGTTGACACCTAGAATTGCTTTGATGACCAATTTGCATGCTATATGTGATCGTGTGAATTATTTATTATCTTTTTATGTTAAGTTGATTTCTGGACTGCTGTATGTTTCACTTTGAATCCGATTTTTAGATATGCTAATGACATAATTTGAGGAAAACTTACTGAACATAAAATGTAGCCCTTGATGTCTAAATAATTTTTCTCTGGTCTGGATTTAAATTCCAATTTTCTACTTGTTAGATATCATCACTTTACTGCAACTGTGTTGGTAATTTTCAGACTCATAATTTCATGCGTATCCTGCTGTTGTTTATTTTATTTGACCCTGTTAACAGCCAAATAAAAATCTGAAATAAATCATGCTGGACCTAGACATGTATAGATACCTCCCTGAATTTTTGTAGATTTTATTAATGAGTTCTTCGGTCCGAAATAATTAATGGAACATAACCTACTGCATGCTAACTGAACATAAAACATGATTAGAATAGAATTTTCATCCTAGTTTCTATGTCTTTTATATGCCTTAATTATACTCTCTGGAATAGTATGGAATTCTATTTTCCAGATCTTCCAGTGGATTTAGTTTTTCTATCGTGTAGTGACCATGAACAATGTTTTAGTACGGCAAGGTCATGCTGTCCTGATTTTGTGAAATGTGTTAAATGATGTGTTTTCTTCATGCTTTGTCTGTAGTGCTTAGAATTAGTCACTCATAGTAATATACAACATTGACACCCTCTTGCATGCTCACATAGGATGAAAATAAACTATTAACAAGCTGGGTATTATGGGTAGACTTGGTAGTGGACAATCGAAAAATGTACTCGGTAAGGCCTTCTCGCTTACACATATACTTGACATAGAAGGAGGAGCATTGATTACAAATTGATTGATGATTCTTGCATGTAAATTCTTGTTATCAATGCCGAGTACACGAACCGTGAATTCACCATCGGTCTAAAACGATCACTGTGTTTGCATGGAACCTGTAGTATGGGATGCAGTAATATGTGCACTAGACAGGTTAATAAAATACTTAACAACTTGCATACTTGATCTTGTATTGACATTGACTTGACGTCAAGCATTTCATATGTGATTATTGTAACCCTTTGATATTGCCTACTCTTTGTGTTGTTCTTTGTCTTTGACCATGTTTCTTTCCTTTAATGCTCATATTTTTCCTATTATCCTTTGTTTTCTCTACTTGCCGCCCACGACTTGCTCTAAGGGCACTCTTTTATTTCTTTTTAGACCAGGAATTTACAGGTACCGAAGGATCTGTTCCCAAAGGAATTTATGAGCAACGTTTCTAGTGTTGATCCAGTCTCCGCTGCGTAGTTTATTAATTATTGCTAGATTTATTTTCTGAACATTGTTATCTCTTGTACTTTGTTTTGGGCTCTATGACCAGTAGTTTTGTTTTGATCCCGGATGTTGGGTATTTATACTGTTGTTTTATTTCATTATTATTGGAACGTTATCATTGATTCATGGGGTTATGTTCTAGCGTGGTTGTATATTTGTTGATCTTATTGCTGAGTTAGTCTGGTACAGCTTATGGATGGTGTTTACAACATTCGCTGGGCCTATGTTACGTACTCGTGTTCCGTATTTTGGGAAGCGGGGAGGGACACTTATTTTTGAAAAATTCAATATTTTGAAGTTTAAAGTTGTTCCGAGTCCAAATGTTCTGCAAACTCAACGTTCGTCGATTTTTGGGCGTATCAAAACCACACCAAATTTTATGTACATTGAATGTCCATAATAACGAGTAACGAGTTTCGATCTTTCGTAAATTTTGATAATTCGATGTTCGAAGTTTGAAGTTGTTTCATGTCGAATTGTAATGAAAATACGGTGTTGGCTAAAGTTTGTCCACTTTCTGAAGTTTTCGACCAATACTAATTTTTGTGTACAATGATTATTCATAACAACGAGCAACTGCACATATTTTTGAAAATTTCGACCGTCCAAAGCCGAAGTTGTTTTGAGTCAAAATGTGTTGCAATTAGGATTTGGGCAAAAATTCGTCTATTTTCTGAAATTTCCAAACCTCACTGATATTTTTGTAAAATGATTATTCATAAATTGTTGTAAACTATGACCTTTCTAAATTCGGAGTTCCCTTTTTGTGTTGCATTCAAGACGTGGGCCAAAGTTCGAGCGTTCGTGCATCTTTTGAACTTTGAAAACCCGACTAACTTTTCTGTGCATTGATTATTCATAACAACGAACAAGTACTTCACTTATTTTTGAAAAATTCAATATTTCAAATTTTAAAGTTGTTCCGTGTCCAAATGTGCTGCAATCAGGATGCGAACTCAATGTTGGTTGATTTTTGGACGTAATAAAACCACACCAAATTTTGTGTACATCGAATGTCCATAATATCGAGTAACGAGTTTCGATTTTTCGTAAATTTTGATAATTCGTTCGAAGTTGTTTCCTGTCGAATTGTAATGAAAACACAGTGGAGGAATTTTGTGCACACGGAATGTCCATAATAACGACTAACGTGTTTCGATTTTTCATAAATTTTGATAGTTTGAAGTTTGAAGTTGTTTCTTGTCGAATGTAATGAAAACACAGTATAGGCTTAAAGTTTGTCCACTTTCAGAAGTTTCCGACCAACACCAATTTTGAGTACAATGACTATTCATAACAACGAGCAGCTGTACATATTTTTGAAAATTTCGACCGTCCAAAGCCGAAGTTGTTTTGAGTCAAAATGTGCTGCAATTTGGATTCGGGCTAAAATTCGTCCATTTTCTAAATTCTCCAAACCTGAATTTTTTTTTCTAAAATGATTATTCATAATTTTTTGTAAACAAAGAACTTTCTAAATTCGCAGTTCCTTTTTGAGAAAATGTGTTGCATTCAGGATGCGGGCAAAAGTTCGTTCGTTCGTGCATTTTTTGAAATTTGAAAACCCCACTAACTTTTCAGTACACTGATTATTCATAACAATGAAAAAGTACTTCGCTTATTTTCAAAAAATTCAATATTTCGAAGTTTAAAGTTATTCCAAGTGCAAATGTTCTGCAAACTCAAGGTTCGTCGACTTTTGGACGTATCAAAACCACACCAAATTTTGTTTACACTGAATGTCCATAAACGATAACGAGTTTCAATTTTTCGTAAATTTTTATAGTTTGAGGTTCGAAGTTGTTTCTTGTCGAATTGTAATGAAAACATGGTGTAGGCTAAAGCTTGTCCACTTTCTGAAGTTTGCGACCAACACCAATTTTTGTGTACAATGATTATTCATAACAACGAGCAACTACACATATTTTTGAAAATTTCGGCCGTCCAAAGCTGAAGTAGTTATGAGTCAAAAGGTGCTGCAATCAGGATTCGGGCTAAAATTTATCCATTTCTGAAATTTCCAAACCTCACAATTATTTCTCTAAAATGATTATTCATAAATTTTTGTAAACTATGACCTTACTTAAATTCAGAGTTCTTTTTTTTGTGAAAATGTGCTGCATTCAGGATGCGGGCAAAAGTTCGTGTGTTAGTGCATTTTTTGAAATTTCCAAACCGCACCATCATTTTGTGAAAAAGTTATTCATAATTTTTCATAAACATTGACCTTTATAATTTTGAAGTTGTTTAGTGTGAAAATGTGTTGCAGTCAGAACGCAAGATAAAGTTCGTGCGTTTGTGCATTTTTTGAAATTTGAAAAACCTAATAACTTTTATGTGCAACAATTATTCATAACAACGAACAACTACTTCACATATTTTCCAAAATTTCGATCGTTCGAAGTTAGAAGTTGTTCCTAGTCCAAATGTGGTGCAATCAGGATGCGGACAAAAAAATCATCAATTTTTTGAAGTTTCAAAACCACACCACATTTCTTGTACAATGAATGTCCATAATAATGAGTAACCAGTTCCGATTTTTCGTAAATTTCAATAGTTCGAAGTTTGAAGTTGTTTCGTTGTCAAATTAAAATGAAAACATGGTGCAGGCAAAAGTTTGTCCACTTTATGAATTTTCCAACCAACACCAATTTTTGTGTACAATGATTATTCATAACAACGAGCAACTATACATATTTTTGAAAATTTCGATCATCCGAAGCCGAAGTTGTTTTGAGTCGAAATATGCTGCAATCTGGATACGGGATAAAATTCGTCTATTTTCTGAAATATCCAAACCACACAAATATTTTTGTTAAATGATTATTCATAACTTTTCGTAAACTTTCAATAACGGGTAACCAGTCCCGATTTTTCGTAAATTTCAATAATTCAAAGTTCAAAGTTGTTTCGTGTCTAATTGAAATGACAACATGGTGCATGCTAAAGTTTTTCCACTCGATGAAGTTTCCAACCAACACCTATTTTTGTGTACAATAATTATTCATAACAACGAGCAACTACTCATTTTTTGTAAATTTTGACAGTCCGAAGCAGAAGTTGTTTTGAGTCGAAATGTCCCGCAATCAGGGTAAGTTCTAAAATTCATCCATTTTTTGAAATTTTTCCAAACCACATGAATATTTTTGTAAAATGATTACTCATATTTTTTCGTAAATTTCGACCTTTCTAAATTCGAAGTTGTTTTGTGTGAAAATCTGCTGCAATCAGGACGCGAGCTAAAGTTCCCGCGTTCGTGCATTTTTTGAAATTTGAGAACCCCATTAACTTTTCTATGCAATGATTATTCATAACAATGAACAACAACTTCACATATTTTCTAAAATTTCGATCGTTAACAGTTCGAAGTTGTTCTGAGTCCATATTTACTGCAATCAGGATGCAGACAAAAAGTTCGCCGATTTTTTGAATTTTCAATACCACACAAAATTTTGTATGCAATGAATGTCCATAAAACAAGTAACTAGTTCCGATTTTTCGTAAATTTCAATAGTTCGATGTTCGAAGTTGTTTCGTGTCGAACTGAAATGAAAACACGGAGCAGGCTAAAGTTTGTCCACTTTATGATGTTTCCAACCAACACCAATTTTTGTGTACAATGATTATTCATAACAACGAGCAACAATACATAATTTTGTAAATTTTGACCGTCCGAGGCCGAAGTTGTTTACAGTCAAAATGTGCTGCAATCTGTATACGGGCTAAAATTTGTCCATTTTCTTAAATTTCCAAAGCACGTGAATATTTTATACAAAAAATATTCCTAATTTTTCGTAAACTTCGACCTTTCTAAATTCGAAGCTGTTTTGTGTGAAAAAATGGCCGCGAGCTAAAGTTCGTGCGTTCGTGCATTTTTTTTAATTTGAAAACCCCACTAACTTTTTTGTGCAACGATTATTCCTAAAAACGAACAACTACTTCACATACATTCAAAAATTTCGATCGTTCGAAGTTCGAAGTTGTTCCTAGTCCAAATGTGCTGCAATCAAGATGCGGACATTAAATTCGTCAATTTTTTGAATTTTCAAAACCACACCACATTTTGTGTACAATGAATGACCATAATAATGTTTATCCAGTTCTGATTTTTTGTAAATTTCGATAGTTCGAAGTTCGAAGATGTTTTGTGTGAATTGAAATGAAAACACAATGCAGGCTAAAGTTTGTCCCTTTATGAATTTTCCAACCAACACAAATTTTTTTATACAATGATTATTCATAAAAACGAGCAACTATACATATTTTTGAAAATTTTGATCGTCCGTAGCTGAAGTTGTTTTGAGTCAAAATTTACTACAATCAGGATATGGGCTAAAATTCGTCAGAATTCTGAAATTTCCAAACCACACAAATATTTTTGTTATATAATTATTCATAACTTTTCGTAAACTTTGACCTTTCTAAACTCGAAGCTGTTTTATATGGAAATGTGCTACAATCAGGACGCGAGTTATAGTTTGTGTGTTCGTGCATTTTTTTAAAATTTGAAAACCACACTAACTTATCTGTGCAACATTTATTCATAATAACGAACAACTACTTCGCATATTTTCAAAAATTTTGATCGTTCGAAGTTCGAAGTTCGAAGTTGTTCCGATTCCAAAGTTGCTGCAATCAGGATGCAGACTCAAAATTCATCGATTTTTTGAATTTTCAAAACTACACAAAATTTTGTATACAATGAATGTCCATAATAACGAGTAACCTATTCCGTTTTTTCTTAAATTTCGATAGTTCAAACTTCGAAGTTGTTTCAAGTCGAATGGAAATGAAAACATGGTGCAGGCCAAAGTTTGTCCACTTTATGAAGTTTCCAAACAATACCAATTTTTGGGTTCAATGATTATTCATAACAACGAGCAACTATACATATCTTTGTAAATTTCGACCGTCCAAGCCGAAATTGTTGAGTCGAGGTGTTCTGCAATAAAGATACGTGCTAAAATTCATCCATTTTCTAAAATTTCCAAACCACAGGAATATTTTTGTTAAATGATTATTCAAAAAATTTCGTTAACTTCAACCATTCTAAATGCGTAGCTGTATTGTGTGAAAATGTGCTGCAATCAGGACGCACGCTAACATTCGTGCGTTCGTGCATTTTTTGAAATTTGAAAACCCCACTAACTTTCTGTGCAATGATTATTCATAACAACGAACAACTACTACACATATTTTTTAAAATTTCGATCGTTCGAAGTTCGAACTTGTTCCGAGTCCAAATGTACTGCAATCTGGATGTGGACTAAAAATTCGTCGATTTTTTGAATTTCAAAACCACACCAAATTTTGAGAACAATGAATGTCCATAATAACGGGTAACCAGATCCGATTTTTCATAAATTTCAATAGTTCGAAGTTGTTTCGTGTCTTGAAATGATAACATAGTGCGAACTAAAGTTTTTCAACATTATGAAGTTTCCATCCAACATCATTTTTTGTGTAACAACGAGCAATTATACAAATTTTTGTAAATTTCGACTGTCCAAAGTCGAAGTTGTTTGAGTCGAAATGTGCTGCAACTAGGATACGGTCTAAAAATCATCCATTTTCTAAAATTTCCACACCACACAAATATTTTGGTTAAATGATTATTCATAATTTTTCGAAAAGTTTGACCTTTCAAAATTTTGAAGCAGTTTTGTGTGGAAATGTACTGCAATCAGGACGTGGGCTAAAGTTTGTACGTTCGTGCATTTTTGAAATTTGAAAACCCCACAAACATCTCTGTGCGACAATTATTCATAACAACGAACAACTAATTCACATATTTTCAAAACTTTCAAAGTTTGCAGTTGTTCTGACTCCAAATGTGCTGCAATTAGGAAGTGACTCCAAATTCGTCGATTTTTTGAAGTTTCAAAACCACACAAAATTTTTTGTACAATGAATGTACATAATAATGAGTATCCAGTTCCGATTATTCGTAAATTTTGATAGTTCATAGTTTGAAGTTGTTTCGTGTCGAATTGAAATGAAAACAGGGTGCAGGCTAAAGTTTGTCCACTTTATGAAGTTTCCAACCAACACCAATTTTTGTGTACAATGATTATTCATAACAGCGAGCAACTATATCCCTTTTTTGTAAATTTCAACTATCCGAAGCCAAAATTGTTTTGAGTTGAAATGTGCTGTAATCAGGATACGGGCTAAAATTCGTCTATTTTCTGAAATTTCCAAACCACACGAAATTTTTTGTTAAATGATTATTCATTATTTTTCGTAAACTTCGACATTTCTAACTACGAAGCTATTTTGTGTGAATGTGTTGCAATCAGGACGCGAGCTAAAGTTCGTGCCTTCAAGCTTTTTCTAAAATTTGAAAACCCCACTAACTTTTCTGAGCAACGTTATTCATAACAACGAACAACTACTTCACATATTTTCAAAATTTTCGATCGTTCGAAGTTCGTAGTTATTCCGAGTCCAAATATATTGCAATAAGGATGCGGACTCAAAATTCGTAGATTTTTTTATCTTTCAGACCATTAATAACTAGTTCAAACACAGGTTGAAACCATACCAAATTTTGTGTATGATGAATGTATGAATATGGAGTAACCAAAGTTCAAAGTTCGAAGTTGTTTTGTGTCGAATTGAAATGAAAACACAGTGCAGGCTAAAATTTGTCCACTTTATAAAGTTTCCAGCCAACACCAATTTTTGTGTACAATGATTATTTAACAACGAGCAACTATACACATTTTGTAAATTTTGACCATCCGAGGTCGTAAACGTTTTGAGTCGAAATATGCTGAAATCAGGACACGTTCTGAAATTTCCAACCCACACAAATTATTTTGTTAAACGACTATTCATAATTTTTCGTAAACATCGACCATTCAAAGTTCGAAGCCGTTTTGTATGAAAATGTGCTACAATCCGGACGCAAGCTAAAGTTTGTGCATTCGTGCTTTTTTTTGAAATTTGAAAACCCCACTAAATTTTCCGTGCAATGATGATTATTCATAACAAAGAACAACTACTTCACATATTTTCAAAAATTTCGATCGTTGGAAGTTCGTAGTTGTTCTGAGTCCAAATGTACTGCAATCAGGATGTAGACTCAAAATTCATCGATTTTTTTAATTTTCAAAACCACACAAAAATTTGTGTAGAACGAATGTCCATAATAAGGAGTAACCAGTATCGATTTTTCATAAATTATGATAATTCGAAGTTCGAAGTTGTTTAGTGTCGAATTGACATAAAAACACGGTGCAGGCTAATTTTGTTCACTTTATGAAGTTTCCAAGCCAACACCCATTTTTGTGTACAATGATTATTCATAACAATGAGCAACTATACATATTTTTGTAAAATTCGACCGTCCGTAGCCGAAGTTGTTTTGAGTCGAAATGTGGTCCAATCAGCATACGTGCTAAAATTCGTCCAGTTTCTGGAATTTCAAAACCACACAAATATTTCTGTTAAATGGTTATTCATAGTTTTTCAAAAACTTTGACCTTTCTAAATTCAAAGTTGTTTTGTGTGAAAATATGCTACAATCAGGACGACTAACATTTTTGAAATTTGAAAACCCGACTAACATTTTTGAAATTTGAAAACCAACTAACATTTCTGTGCAACGATTATTCAAAATAATGAATAACTACTTCACTTATTTTTGAAAATTTCGATCGCTCAAAGTTCGAAGTTGTTCTGAGTCAAAATGTGCTGCAGTCAGGATGCGGACTCCAAATTCGTCAA
This sequence comes from Hemerocallis citrina, assembly GCA_017893485.1. Lineage (NCBI taxonomy): Eukaryota > Viridiplantae > Streptophyta > Magnoliopsida > Asparagales > Asphodelaceae > Hemerocallis > Hemerocallis citrina. The sequence continues at coordinate 60,212,648 of CM030367.1, read as the reverse complement.
TTTTTTGAAGTTTCCAAACCACACCAAATTTTATGTACAATTAATGTCCATATTAACGAGTGTCCAGTTTTGATTTTTCGTAAATTACGATAGTTTGATGTTCGAAGTTGTTTCGTGTCAATGAAAACACAATGCAGGCTAGCTTGTCCACTTTATGAAGTTTCCAACCAACACCAATTTTTGTGCACAACGATTATTCATAACAACTACCAACTACACATATTTTTGTAAATTTTGTCCGTTTGAAGCCGAAGTTGTTTTGAGGCGAAGTGTGCTGCAATCAAGATATGGGCTAAAATTCGTCCTTTTTCTGAAATTTTCAAACCACACAAATATTTTTGTTAATTATACATAACTATTCGTAAACATCGACCTTTCAAAATTCAGAGCTATTTTGTAGGGAAATGTGCTACAATCAGGACGCGGAATAAAGTTCGTGCTTTCATGCATTTTTCGAAATTTGAAAACCCCAATAACTTTAATGTGCAACGATTATTTATAACAATGAATAACTACTTCACATATTTTTGAAAATTTTGATCGTTTGAAGTTCGAATTTGTTCCGAGTCCAAATGTGCGGCAATCAGGATGCAGACTCCAAATTCGTCGATTTTTTGAAGTTTCAAAACCACACAAAATTTTGTGAACAATGAATATCCATAATATCGAGTAAATTTGAATGTCCACAATATCGAGTAAATTTCAATGTCCACAATTCTAATTTTTTGTAAATTTGAAAACCCCACTAACTTTTCTAGGTAACAATAATTCATATCGACGAACAACTACTCACATATTTTTGAAAACTTCGAACGTTCGATGTTCGAAGTTGTTCCGAGTCCTAATCTACTACAATCAGGATGCGTACTCAAAATTTTTCGATTTTTTTGATTTTCAAAACCACACAAAATTTTGTGTAGAATGAATGTCCATAAAAAGGAGTAACCAGTTTCGATTTTTCGTAAATTTTGATAATTCAAAGTCCAAAGTTGTTTCGTGCCGAATTGAAATGAAAACAGGGTGCAGCCTAAAGTTTGTCCACTTTATGAAGTTTCCATCCAACACCAATTTTTGTATACAATGATTATTCATAACAACGAGCAACTATACATATTTTTTGTAAATTTAGACCATCCGAAGCCGAAGTGATTTTGAGTTAAAATGTGCTGCAATCAGGATACGGGCTAAAATTCGTCCATTTTTTGAAATTTCCAAACCACACAAATATTTTTGGTAAGTGATTATTCTCAATTTTTCGTAATCTTCGACCTTTCTAAATTTGAAGTTGTTTTGTGTGAAAATTGGCTGCAATCTGGACGTGAGCTAAACTTCGAGCGTTCTTGCATTATTTGAAATTCGAAAAACCCCACTAACTATTCTGTGCAATGATGATTCAAAACAACGACAACTACTTCACATATTGTCGAAAATTTCGATCATTCAATGTTTGAAGTTGTTTCGAGTCCAAATGTGCTGCACTCACGAGCAGACTCAAAGTTTGTCAATTTTTAGATGTTTCAAAACCACACCAAATTTTTTGTACAATGAATGTCCATAATAAGGAGTAACCAGTTCCAATATTTCAAAAACTTCGATAGTTCGAAGTTCGAAGTTGTTTCGTGCCGAATTGAAATGAAAACACGGTGCAGGCTAAAGTTTATCCACTTTATGAAGTTTCCAACTAACCCCAATTTTTGGGTACAATGATTATTCATAACAACGAGCAACTATACATATTTTTGTAAATTTCGACTATCTGAAGCCGAAGTTGTTTTGAGTCGAAATGTGCTGCAATCAGGATATCTGCTAAAATTCATCTATTTTCTAAAATTTCCAATCCACACAAATATTTTTGTTAAATGATTATTCATAACTTTTCGTAAACATCGTCCTTTCTAAATTAGAAGCTGTTATGTGTGGAAATGGGTTGCAATCAAGACGCGAGCTAAATTTCGTGCGTTCGTACATTTTTTTGAAATTTGAAAACCCCACCAAATTTTCTATGCAACGATTATTCATAAAAACGAACAACTATTTCACATTTTTTCAAAAATTATGATCGTTCGAAGTTTGAAGTTGTTCCGAGTCCAAATGTGCTGCAATCAGGAAACATACTCAAAGTTAGTTGATTTTTAGACGTTTAAAAATCACACCATTTTTTTGTACAATGAATGTCCATAATAACGAGTAACGAGTTTTGATTTTTTCATAAATTGTGGTATTTTGAAGTACGAAGTTCGAAGTTGTTTCATGTCGAATTGAAATGAAAACACGGTGTAGGCAAAAGTTTGTTCAATTTCTGAAGTTACTAACCAACACTTTTTTTGTGTACAACGATTATTCATAACAACTACCAACTACACATATTTTGTAAATTTCGACCATCTGAAGCCGAAGTTGTTTTGAGTCAAAATGTGATGCAATCAGGATAAGTGCTAAAATTCGTCCATTTTCTGAAATTTCCAAACCACACAAATATTTTTATTAAAAGATTATTCATAACTTTTCGTAAACATCGGCCTTTCAAAATTCGAAGCAGTTTTGTATGGAAATGTGCTACAATTAGTACGCAGGCTACAGTTCATGCCTTCGTGCATTTTTTGAAATTTGAAAACCCCAATAACTTATGTGCAACGATTATTTATAACAACAAACAACTACTTCACATATTTTCGAAAATTTCGATCGTTCGAAGTTCGAAGTTGTTCAAAGTCCAAATTTGTTGCAATCAGGATGCAGACTCCAAATTCGTCGATATTTTGAAGTTTCAAAACCACAACAAATTTTGTGTACAATGAATGTCCATTAATAACGAGTATCCAATTCAATTTTTTTGTAAATTTCAATTGTTCGAAGTTCGGAGTTGCTTCGTGTCGAATTGAAATGAAAACACGGTGCAAGCTAAAGTTTGTCCACTTTATGAAGTTTCAAACTAACACCAATTTTTGTGTACAATGATTATTCATACCAACAAGCAACTATACATATTTTTGTAAATTTCGACCGTTCGAAGCCGAAGTTATTTTGAGTTGAAATGTGCTGCAATCAGGATACAGGCCATTTTCTGAAATTTCCAAACAAAAAATATTTTTGTTAAATGATTATTATTAATTTTTTGTAATCTTCGACCTTTTTAAATTCGAAGCTGTTTTGTGCGAAAATGTGATGCAATCAGGACGTGGGCTAAACTTCGAGCATTCGTGCATTATTAGAAATTTGAAATCCCCACTAACTTTTCTATGCAACGAGGATTCATAACAACGAACAACTACTTCACATATTTTCGAAAATTTCGATCGTTCAAAGTTTGAAGTTGTATTGAGTCCAAATGTTCTGCAATCGAGATATAGACTCAAAGTTCGTCGATTTTTTGACGTTTCAAAACCACACCAAAATTTGTGTACAATGAATGTCCATAATAAGGAATAACCAATTCCAATATTCATAGATTTTGATAGTTCGAAGTTCGAAGTTGTTTCGTGTCGAATTGAAATGTAAACACGGTGCAGGCTAAAGTTATCCACCTTATGAAGTTTCCAACCAACACCAATTTTTGGGTACAATGATTGTTCATAACAACAAGCAACTGTACAATTTTTTGTAAAATTCGACCATCTGAAGCAGAAATTGTTTTGAGTCGAAATGTGCTGCAATCAGGATACGGGCTGAAATTCGTATATTTTCCAAAATTTCCAATCCACACAAATATTTTTGTTAAATGATTATTCATAACATTTCGTAAAATTCGATCATTCTAAATTCGAAGTTGTTTTGTGTGAAAATGTGCTACAATCAGGACGCGAGCTAAATTTCGTGCGTTCGTACAATTTTTCAAATTTGAAAACCCCACTAACTTTTCTTGTAACCCCCTTTCCCGTAAATAAATATTTTCTGAATAATTTCTATATTTTTATTATTTATAAATTTATTTTTGTTTTAAATTCATTTTGAACTTTCTATTAAAAAAACCGAATCGAAAATTATATTTACTACGAATAATAGTGTATTTTAACTTTATTTTCTATTTCTAATTGATCGACTATTTATATTTTATATTATTACTATTTGGATTTTAATAAATTGTTAATCTCACGTCCTGATTTGATACATATCATTATTATTGCTATTGTTATTATTATTATTACTTTTGATTGGTTATTAAAAATCCAGTTCTATTTATTAATTATATTTGTACTCATTTCAAATAAATTTCGATAATGTAATACAAATTATATTTTGTTATAAATTCTATTTTATTGGATATTTTACTTCCCTATTAAATCTAGAAGCCCAAACCCTATTATTTCCCTTGTTGGATTCTAACCCATTAACCCAACATCTCAACTAACCCGTATATATAGCACTCTATAACCTAACCCTAACCTATACTACCCTAAACCCCAGCCGCCAAAACCTAACCCCATTACTATTCAGCCGCCTACCTCCTAAAACCCCCGTCTTTACCCTTCCTCATCATCCCCATCCTCTGTTTTGAACCCAATGCCTGCTCCTCACCCTCTCTGACTGCTGCCACCTCATCGCCTCGTCCTCCCGCACCCTGATCACCATCAACCGTCGAGCCACCTCGATGCACTCCAGTCCTCGCCCTCGACCGCACCCATCGAGTCTTGTCCAGCCCTACTCCATCGTCTTCCCATTGCTCCTCCTTCCTCTTCATCCCATCGACCTCATTGTCTTCCACCTCAGTCCCCTGATCCCCCTCGTCGACTGCTCCTCGCCTCTCATCCAACTCCCCCGTCATCTTCTTCGTCGAGCTAGCCTCGTCGACCACCGCACCTCCATCCCCACCTCGCCATTGTCATCGTCTATCCCGAAGCCACCACCTTGCTGCCTCGTCCTCCATTGTCGAAGCCAACCCATCCATCGCCATTGCCTGCCACCATCTTCCCATCACCGCTGCCATGGCCTCGACTGTGAAACCCCCTCCCCCTTCCTCTGTTTCGAAATGAAACAGGGCAACCCGAGACCACCATTCGACCACCACTTCTCATCAGTCGACGCCAGACCCCTGCCACCTCAGCCGCCAGCCATCGCTATTGAAGTCTGCGCGACCATCGCCTGTGCCATTGCTATGATTGCTTTTACTGCTTGGTGTTTTAACTACCGTGATTGCCATTACTGTTGGGTGTTTTGTTCCTCTTGCTGTTTTGGATCTTGCATCTTGACCCTTGATTGTGATCGTGATCCTTGCTCTTTGATCTTGATCTTTTGATCTCAGTTGTTGATCGCTTGATCTTGAATTTTGATCTCAATATTTGATCTTAACTGTTGGTTGCTTGATCTTGCACTTGATCGTCGATCGTCATCGAGATCCATACTCGATCGTGAGCATCACATCGATATTTTCTTGGTTTCATCGCCATTGCCGCCGGGATTCTTATCCCGTTATTCTCAATATTTCGGATGTAATCGTTCATAAGGCAAGTCAACTTTCATTTTGAATTGAATCTTGTATCAAATTCAAGTTTTTATTGAAATTCCGCAAGTAGATCCTAATCGTTTATCGTATCATTGTATTGATTATCTTTCGTTAGGTCTATTGAGGGTTTACATGAGCTAACCCCAATATTCTTGACTTCGTGCCTCTGTTGACACCAAAAATTGAATCTTTCACGCATCCATGTAGTATTCATAATAGGGTTAATCATATGATCACAACACAATTAATCTGTTGTAGAAATAATTGCTAGGTTGTATTTTGATTGATCGATTGTTGTTTGATTGATGTTAAATTAGTGTATTATGTGATTTTATTTTTATTCATCATGTTATTACACCCATCATGCTGATGATGAAGTTTATCGACTAATAGAATTGATACCCATCATGTTTAATTAATTTATTCCATGAAAAATACCCAAAAACTTGTATGTTGCTTGTTGGCTGTATTTTGTCTGCTATTTTCGACCCAGTAAATGATCTTAAAATAAATAGCTTTTTGAATAAAATTTGTATCCCTATGTTTCTAGTTTTCAGAACATCTTGAATTTCTAAATTCTGAGCTGTGTATCAAAAGTTATGATCGTTTTACTACAGCTGCGTTTTTATTTCCAGAATTTCAGATTCTTGTATGATTCATGTTTAATTGATTAAAAGATTGATTTAACATTAAAATATTTCTCTGATAATTTCCAGATTGTTAGTTATCATGTTTAGGAGTCTAATAAATATTTTTAATGAAATTATTATCGAGTTTTTGCTGATTCTAAAAATAAAATAACATGATGTCGCATTTCTGCCTGAACATGAAATATGTAAAGAACCTTGTGTTTGACCCAGCTACTGTTGTCGGATTTTGAACTTTAAATATGCGTTGGAACTGCGTGGAAGTCTAGTTTCTAGAACTTCTGACGAATTCAGTTTTTGAGTTTTGTAACATCGGGAAATTATATACAAAGTACTCTTACTGTCCAGAATTTTATCTTCTAGTTTTTAATAGATTAATTATTCCTATTTCGTAGTATTGCATGAATTAATGTATGTATGTTGCATTGCATGATGCTAATGAGTTATTGTCATCATTCTAATTGTCCTACTTCATGTCACCATCTTATTGTTCCTCCATTGTTATTATTGTTCATCTCATGTCTCAAATTGCATATTGTATTGTTGCATTAATAAAATAATTAACAAGCCAGGGGTTTAAGGGTTGACTTTAGTAGTGGACAATATAGGGGTTGTACTCGAAGGAAGGGTCCGTGTTTCCCTAAATATTGTATCAGCTATTGTCTTATCGGTTGATTATGGATTACGACAGTAACCCAATCTATCGTGTATTGTATCGCAGCCAAATTATCGTATCGTGCATTGAATATTGAATCGTGACTATTGAATATTGATTATCGTTGCCGAGTACATAATCTATAAAATCCACCACTAAGTCAAAACGTAACATGTTTGTATGTAGCAACCATGTGGTAAATAAATGGGACGCATGAAGTACTGCATTAGTTAGGATTAAAATGATTAATAGACTTAAGAATTTGCACGACAACGACATTGCATATTATTCATCATTGTTCTATTGATATCGAAAATTGGCAAAGTGTTATTGGTATTGATCATTGAACATTGTTATTGAATATTGAATCATTATTTATAGTCATTGCATTGATTATCATGATATCGATTATTGTTGTTGTCCCATGTTATTGATTCCTATTGATCCATTGAATCCATTGTTATACCGTTATTCCATTGTTCTTGCTTTCTCTATTTGTTGTCCATGACTTGCTCTAAAGACAATTTTTCTCCTCTTTTTAGATGAAGTGTTCACAAGTGATCTTAGAGAATTTCCTGCTGTGATTGGAGAACAAACTTTCTAAAGAACTATTGCTGTATAATTGAATGTTATTTTTACTGAACTTATTGTATTGAGACTTTTTACTATTGTGTTTGGATTATTATTGTATTCGGCTTATGACCCGGATTTTATTATTTATTTCCAGACGTTGGCTTATTGTATTTGGATATTTCATATTGCTTCATTCTAAGTATTATTGTCCATGAGATTATTAATATTGCCTGCGCAATTGTTCTGTATTGATTATATTTTGAGTTAATCGGATAAACAGCTTATGGATGATGTTATTCATTCGCTGGGCCAATGTCATGTGCTCGAATTCTGTATTTTCGGGAAGCGGGGCGTGACATTTCTGTGCAACGATTATTCATAACAACGAACAACTATTTCATATTTTTTCAAAAATTTCGATCGGTCAAAGTTTGAAGTCGTTCCGATTCAAAATGTGCTGCAATCAGAAAACGGACTGAAAGTTCGTTGATTTTTTTGATTTTCAAAATCACACCAATTTTTTTGTACAATGAATGACCATAATAACAAGAAACGAGTTCCGATTTTTCGTAAATTTCGATAGTTCAAAGTTCGAAGTTCGAAGTTGTTTCATGTCAAATTGAAATGAAAACACGATGCAGGCTAAAGTTTGTCCACTTTCTGAAGTTTCTAACCAACACCAATTTTTGTGTGCAGCGATTATTCATAACAACTAGCAACTACACATATTTTTGTAAATTTCGACCATCTGAAGCCGAAGTTGTTTTGAGTCGAAATGAGTTGCAATCAGGATAAGGGCTAAAATTAGTACATTTTCTAAAATTTCCAAACCACATAAATATTTTTGTTAAATGATTATTCATAACTTTTCGTAAACATCGACCTTTCAAAATTTGAAGCTGTTTTGTATGGATATGTGCTACAATCAGGACGCAGGCTAAAGTTCGTGCATTTGTGCAATTTTGATATTTGAAAACCCAATAACTTTTATGTGACCCAATTATTTATAAAACGAACAACTACTTCAAACATTTTCGAAGATTTCGATCGTTCGAAGTTCAAAGTTGTTCCGAGTCCAAATGTGCTGCAATCAGGATGCAGACTCCAAATTCATCGATTTTTTGAAGTTTAAAAACCCCACCAAATTTTGTATACAAGAAATGTCCATAATAACGAGTATCCAATTCCAATTTTTCATAAATTTCGATAGTTCGAAGTTTTTTCATATCGAAATGAAATGAAAACACGGTGTAGGCTAAAGTTTGTCCACTTTATGAAGTTTCAAACTAACACCAATTTTTGTGTACAATGATTATTCATAACAACGAGCAACTATACATGTTTTTGTAAATTTAAACCGTCCGAAGTCGAAGTTATTTTGAGTTGAAATGTGCTGCAATCAGGTAACGGGCTAAAATTTGTCTAGTTTTTGAAATTTCCATACCACACAAATATTTTTGTTAAAAGATTATTCTTAATTTTTCGTAATTTTCGACCTTTCTAAATTCAAAACTGTTTTGTGTGAAAATCTGCTGCAATCAGGACATGAGCTAAACTTCGTGCGTTCATGCATTCATGCATTTTGTTAAAGTTTGAAAACCCCACTAACTTTTATATGCAACAATTAATTATAACAATGAACAACTACGTCACATATTTTTTAAAATTTTGTCCGTTCGAAGTTCGAAGTTGTTCTAAATCCAAATGTGCTCCAATCAGGATGCAGACTCAAAATTCGTTCATTTTTGAAGTTTCAAAACCACGCCACATTTTGTGTACAATGAATGTCCATAATAACGAGTAATGATATTTCGTAAATTTCGATAGTTCAAAGTTCGTTGTTGTTTTGGTCGAATTGAAATGAAAACACGGTGCAAGCTAAAGTTTGTCCACTTTATGAAGTTTCCAACCAACACCAATTTTTGTGTACAATGATTATTCATTACAACGGGCAACTAAACATTTTTTTTAATTTCGACCGTCCGAAGCCGAAGTTGTTTTCACTCGAAATGTGTTGCAATCAAGATATGGGCTAAATTTGTCCATTTTCTGAAATTTCCAAAGAACACAAAGATTTTTGTTAAATAACTATTAATAAATTTTTGTAAACCTTGACCTTTCTAAATTCGAAGCTGTTTTGTGTAAAAATGTGCTGCAATCAGGACGCGTGCTAAAGTTCTGCGTTCGTTCATTTTTTGAAATTTGAAAACCCCAATAACTTTTCTATGCAACGAATATTCATAACAACGAATAACTACTACATATATTTTCAAAATTTTCAATCGTTCGAAGGTCGAAGTTGTTCCGAATCCAAATGTGCTGCAATCAGGACGTAGACTCAAAATTCTTCGATTTTTTTAATTTTGAAAACCACACCAAATTTTGTGTACAGTGAATGTCCTTAATAACGAGTAACCAGTTCCGATTTTTCGTAAATTTCGATAGTTCAAAGTTCGAAGTTCTTTCGTGTCGAATTGAAATCAAAACACGGTGTAGGCTAAAGTTTGTCCACTTAATGATGTTTTCTACCAACACCAATTTTTCTATTCAATGTTTATTCACAACGAGTAACTATACATTTTTTTGTAAATTTCGATCGTCTGAAGTTGAAGTTGTTTTGAGTCGAAATGTGCTGCAATCTGGATACGGGCTAAAATTCGACCATTTTCTGAAATTTTCAAACCACACGACTTTTTTTGTAAAATAATTATTCATAATTTTTCGTAAACCTTGACTTTCTAAATTCGAAGCTGTTTTGTGTGAAAATGTGTTGTAAGCTAAAGTTTTGTGGGTTCGCGCATTTTTTGAAATTTGAAAACCCTACTAATTTTTCTGTGCAATGGTTATTCACAACAATGAACAACTACTTCACATATTTTAAAAAAAATTTATCGTTCTAAGTTCGAAGTTGTTTCGAGTCTAAATGTGCTGCAATCAGGATGCAGGCCCCAGATTCGTCGATTTTTTGAAGTTTCAAAACCGCACCAAATTTTGTTCCATAATAACGAGTAACCAGTTCTGATTTTTCGTAAATTTTGATAGTTTTAAATTCGAAGTTGTTTCGTGTCGAATTGAAATGAAAACACGGTGCAGGCTAAAGTTTGACCACTTTCTGAAGTTTGCAACCAACACTAATTTTTTGTACAATCATTATTCAATAACAACAAGCAATTATACATATTTTTTGTAAATTTCAACCTTCCGAAGCCAAAGTTTTTTGAGTCGAAATGTGTTGCAATAAGGATACGGGCTAAAATTCGTCCCTTTTCTGAAATTTCCATACCACAAAAAATTTTTGTTAAATGATTATTCATAAAATTCGTCCCTTTTCTGAAATGTGTTGTAAAGTTGTTTCGTGCCGAATTGAAATGAAAATATGGTGCAGGCTAAAGTTTAAAAACCCCACCAAATTTTGTATACAAGAAATGTCCATAATAACGAGTATCCAATTCCAATTTTTCATAAATTTCGATAGTTCGAAGTTTTTTCATATCGAAATGAAATGAAAACACGGTGTAGGCTAAAGTTTGTCCACTTTATGAAGTATCCAACCAACACCAACTTTTGTGTACAATGATTATTCATAACAACGAGCAGCTACACATTTTTGTAAATTTCAACCGTCCGAAGCCGAAGTTGTTTTGAGTCGAAATGTGCTACAATCAAGACACGGGCTAAAATTTGTCCATTTTCAGAAATTCCATATGTCACAAAGGTTTTTGTTAAATGATTATTAATAAATTTTCATGAACATCGACCTTTCTAAATTAGAAGCTGTTTTGTGTGTTAATGTACTGCAATCAGGATGTGAGCTAAAGTTCGTTCGTTCAAGAATTTTTTAAAATTTGAAATCCCCACTAACATTTCTGTGCAACGATTATTCATTGCAATGAACAACTACTACACATATTTTCGAAAATTTCGATCGTTCGAAGGTCGAAGTAATTCCGAGTCCAATTGTGCTGCAATCAGGATGCAGATTCAAAATGCGTCGATCTTTTCAATTTTTCAAAACCACACCAAATTTTTTGTGCAATGAATGTCCATAATAACGAGTAACGAGTTCTGATTTTTCGTAAATTTCGATAGTTCAAGATTAGAAGTTGTTTCGTGTTGAATTGAAATGAAATCATCGTGCAGTCTAAAGTTTGTCCACTTTATGAAGTTTCCAACCAACACCAATTTTTTGGCACAATTATTATTCATAATAACGAGCAACTATACATATTTTTGTAAATTTCGACCGTCCGTAACCGAAGTTGTTTTGAGTCGAATTGTGCTGCAATCAAGATATGGGCTAAAATTCGTAAATTTTTTGAAATTTCCAAACCACACAAATATTTTTGTTAAACGATTTTACATATTTTTTCGTAAATTTTAACCTTTCTAAATTCGAAGCTGTTTTGTGTGAAATTGTGCTACAATCAGGACGCGAGCTAAATTTCATGCGTTCGTGCATTTTTTGAAATTTGAAAACCCCACTAACTTTCCGTGCAATGATTATTCTTATCACCAAACAACAACTTCACATATTTTCCAAATTTTCAATCGCTGGATGTTCGAAGTTGTTCCGAGTCCAAATGTACTGCAATCAGGATGCGGACTAAAAATTCGTCGATTTTTTGAATTTTCACAACCACGCCACATTTTGTGTACAATGAATGTCCATAATAATGAGTAACCAGTAGCAATTTTTCATAAATTTTGATAGTTCGAAGTTTGTAGTTTTTTCATGTCGAATTGAAATGAAAACACGGTGCAGGCTAAATTTTGTCCACTTTATGAAGTTTCCAACCAACACAAATTTCGTGTACATTTATTATTCATAACAACGAGCTGCTACATATATTTTTTGTAAATTTCGACCGCCCAAAGTTGAAGTTGTTTTGACTCGAAATGTGCTGCAATCAGGATACGAGCAAAAATTCGCCCATTTTCTGAAATTTCCAAACCTCACAAATATAATTGTTAAATGATTATTCATAACCTTTTGTAAACTTCGACCTTTCTAAATTCGAAGTTGTTTTGTGTGAAAATGTGTTGCAATCAGGACGCGAGCGAATGTTCGTGTGTCCGTGCATTTTTTGAAATTTGAAAACCCCACTAACTTTTCAGTGCAACGATTATTCGTAACAACGAACACTACACATATTGTCGAAAATTTCGATCGTTCGAAGTTGTTCCGAGTCCAAATGTACTACAATCAGGATGCAGACTAAAATTCGTTGTTTTTTTTTTAATTTTCAAAACCACCACATTTTTTGTACAATGAATGTCCAAAGTAAAGAGTAACCAATTCCAATTTATCATAAATTTCGATAGTTCGAAGTTCGAAGTTGTTTCGTGTCAAATTGATATGAAAACAGGTGCAGGTTATTGTTTGTCTACTTTATGAAGTTTCCAACCAACACTAATTTTTGTATATAATGATTATTCATAACAACGAGCAACTATACATATTTTTGTAAAGTTCGACCGTCTGAAGCCGAAGTTGGTTCGAGTCGAAATGTGCTGCAATCTGGATACGGGCTAAAATTCGTCCATTTTCTGAAATTTCAAAACCACACAAATATTTTGTTAAATGATTATTCATAATTTTTTGAAAACTTCGACCTTTCTAAATTCGATTGCTGTTTTGTATGGAAATGTGCTTCAATCAGGACGCGGGGTAAAGTTCGTTCATTCGTGCATTTTTTAAATTTGAAAATCCCACTAACATTTCTGTGCAACGATTATTCATATCCACAAATAACTACATATATATTCGAGAATTTCAATTGTTCGAAATTCAAAGTTGTTCTGAGTCCAAATGTGCTGCAATCAGGATGCAGACTCCAAATCCGTCGATTTTTTGAAGTTTCCAAACCACACCAAATTTTGTGTACAATTAATGTCCATAATAACTGTCACGCCCTGCTTTCCAAAAGAATACGGAATACGAGTGCATGACAAAGCCCAGCGGATGATTTTCATCATCCATAAGCTCTAAGGATCAATTCAACAGTAAACAGAAATATACAACTACACATGCATGAAACAAATCCATAATCAAAAGAATTATTTGAAAACAACATAATCCTCAAATAAAAAACAAGATCTGGAAAACAATAATAAAAGTCCGGGACAACTTGCCCAACAAAGTGTTAAGTAGCAACATGAGGAAATAATAAACTTAATACAGGAATAAACTAATTCATAAAAAGATCCCAGTCAAGCTTAAAACACTTAGTCACTCACTCCTGCAAGTAACTCGTCTCCAAAACCTATATATTTATCATTTGAAAGAACAGAGAAAAAGGAAAATAATCTGTCTGTTAGTACAAGCTACGGGCCACAAGTAGTACAAACAAGGGACAAGGATAGGAATATAATAAGAGAATCAAGTATAAAGAAATGAATCATGGAACAGGAAGGTACAACATGCGAATGAGATCATGCAATTTCAACTTATAAATAGGAATCATGAAAACTGGTACTGAGTAGATAACATGTAAACAGGAATTAAGAACTAGTAAACAGGAATCATATACTTGTAACGGGACATGTAATATGTAACAGGAATATGCAAGTGCTCAGTGTCAACTTAAGTCTATTCATTTAATCCATCCTAGCTAATGGACGTACTACTGCGTCCCATACCACAGGTTCGATGCATACAAACACTTTCTTTTAGACTCTAGTGGTGTATCATACAGGGTCAAGTACTCGGGTGTTGCAGGAAATATGAGCATGAAGCCAACCATGGGCCCTAGAGGTAACCCCCACAAGCACTAGAGGTAACCCCCATCAACCCCTGACGTGGCACTTAGTTCTACATGGCTCTTAGTTCCATATAACTGCAAACACATATCATGTAATCATGTAATGGACACTAGAGGTAACCCCCACAGGCACTAGAGGTAACACCCGTCAACCCCTGACGTGGCACTTAGTTCTAATGGCACTTAGTTCCATTTCATTGAAATCTTATCATCATCACGAGAACACGAGCCCCTTGCAAGTACAATCTCCTATAAACCCCACTACTAGGTCTTTCCCTTAAACCCGGCTTAATTACTTATTCTCTTTACCAATACAGACATGAATTTGCAAACTTAGGGACAGGTAAACATGACAGGGACAGACAACAAGTTCAGACTGGGTGAAAGACATGTTCGGGTGCCATAAAAAAAAATTATAAACATTGAAATAACAAAAACTCCAATTCTAGACAGCAAAACGTTCCTATACCAAAACTAGAATTCCTACTGCTATAGGAAAGCAAATCTGGATCCGTCAAAAGTTCTAGAAACTAGACTCTCTGTTGGTTCCAGTACGTATACACACGATATATAAAAGTCACAGAATCTAGGTTCAAATTCTTATTCTTTACAGATTACATGTTCATGCAGCAGGTAATAGTTAAATACTTATAAACAAAAGTAACTTGTAAAATCATTTAGAATTTTCATAAAATTCATATTTAAACTCTTAACAATGTTAAATATTAGTATAATTAATCTCAGATTTTAATACTTAAATTAATCTACTGTTTCAGCTAATTAAGCAGGGTGATGTATATTTTAGACTGCATTCTGGAATTCAGACGTCACTGTACAAAAATATGAAAATCTTGCAATCAGCAGTTCGGAGTGCAAGACCGTCAGATGATCTGGATTCCAGACACAGAGGGCTACAATTATCATTCAATAAGTTCTAATCAACGATAAATAGGATCCGGTCGAAAATGAGGTTCTTTACTGAACTAGCATCCAGGCAGCAAATCTAGAATCATGTTTGCATAAATATAATAAGGAAAAAAAATTACCAAATAATTCATATCCAGATTAATATCAAGTCTAAATTTTACTATTAGCATCTATTTTAACCAATAATTCATGCCAAAAATCGTGTAATCAGAAATCTGGAAATTTCGACACAATAGTGTTAAAAGTGTGATATCTCACAAGTTACAGATCGGAATTAAGATCCGTCAAAAGTTCTGGAAACTTGAAACAGGGGCCTCCATTTCATATTCACAAAATTAATCATTATTCTGAAATTAACAGGGTATAAATCATCGTGCCGAATCGGAACAGCAGTGAATGAAATTACTTTTGCATGAATTAAAACATCAATAGTAATTACGATGGATCCAAATTAGTGTGTAATGCAAATCAGAATTAAATGGGCATTCAAATCAGCATGGCATGTTTATTCTCAAATTCATCAGGAGGGAAACATTATTAACGTGTCTAGCATACAAACAAAATATCTATAACTCATAGTGATTCACGGACATGTATTCACATAAACAAATACTTAGATCTAATTCATGTTAGTATAATGGGTGTAATAACTAAATGTTTGTGATCCTTTCTATGATTATGGAATCGATAGAACAAATCAAACGGATAGGGCCAAGTTCATCAATGGGAAAACATAACGAACGAGTCACAACGAAGATCTACTTGCGGTATATAAAAAAAAATGCTTGTACGGCAAATAAAAGAGATTCATACAAGATACTTGTCTTAGTAAGATGACGATTCTGATAATATAAGAATAACGGGATGGGGATCCCGGGCAACGAAGCACATGCAACTACATGCACAAGAATAGCAAGAATAGTAAGCTCCACAACAGCAAATAAGCAAACAGCAAAACCTGATCCCAAACAGCAAACAGCAAAAATTAACACAGCAGAAAAACAGCAACGGCGGCTCTGGCGGTAGTTGGCGACAACGCTGCGATAGAGGCAGAGGTGGTAGTGGGTGGCTGCTGGCAAGGAGGGGCTCGGGATGGGTTCAGGAGTGCAGCGTCGAGGATGAGGAACTTCGACGATGAAGGTGGCTCTGTTTTTGGAAGAAACAGAGGAAGAGGAGGGGATGGAGACAGAGGTGCAGGGAGGCTGTGGCAGCGACGCCAAGAGCAAAGGCATCAAGGTGGCGCACGGTGGTGGTTGCTATCGAGGTGGCTTCTGGTTCGAGCAGGGTTTCGACAATGGGGATGGCTGATGAGGCTCGACGAGGGGAAGAGGGAGGGAGAGCGAGCGAGGGTCGATGGAGGAGGTGGACGGGCGATGAATGCAGCGAGGCATGATGGAGAGACGAAGGGCTGATGGGTTTCGGAAGTCGAGCACGGTAGAAGAATAAGGAGGAAGGAGGAGAAGATGAACATGGGATGGGATTTAGGAGTTGGCAGTTGATGGATTAATTAGGGTAAAGATGATTAGGGTTAATTAGGTTAAACAGTGGGTTTTTATAGAGTAAATGAAAGGGTTTTGGGTTAACGGGTGCGGGCTAATGGGTTGGAATCCAATATGGGAAATATAGGGTAACTTATTTGGTTTTAGATTAAAATAATAAATAAATAAATCGATAATAATACCATAGTACAAATAAATCAAATAGTATGCATTAAGTTAATACTCAAATACAAATAAATACAATCAAATGTACGGATCTCACAAAATAATTAAGACTGGATTAGATTTGAGCTAAAATATAATAAGGAACAATTAATTAATCAAATCAAACAGTATACAAAATCCATACTCCAATAATCATAAAATATAGATTAAGATCAATAGACTTTCATAAATTAATAAATAACGAAAGATGAATTTTAATAAACATTCAAAAGTAGTAATAATAACAACACTGATAATATATATATATATATATATATATATATATATATATATATATGTATGTATGTATGTATGTATGTATGTATGTATGTATGTATGTATATATTTCAAAATGGAATTTGAGTTTAACAAATTTATTAACATCCAAATAGTAATAATATATTTGATTTGGGTTCAAATATAAATAGTCGATCCATTAGGAATAGAAAATAAAGTTAAAGGCACCATTATTCGAAATAAATAAAATTTTCGATCAGAATTTTTTTAATAGAAGATCCAAAACGAATTTAAAAAACAAATGAATTTATAAATAATAAAAAAACAGAAAATATTCAGAAAATGTATTTGCAGGAACGGGGGTTACAATAACGAGTATTGTAACCCCCATTTTCTTCTATGCAAAACTTTCCTGTTTTCTTGTCTTTGAATTTTCTATAAATTCTCTTATTCTTTGAACCCAATTGTATACAATCTGATATTCAGTTCTTATTTAAATCCTCCCTAATCATCACTTGTATTTGTAGTTATTTTCATATGATTATTGATTTTAACCCGAATTACATTCCATTCTATAATCTTAATTCTTTCTTCTTGATTATATATTTCAGCATAAATTATATTGCATTCTAAAATTTTATTTCTCTTATTCGGTTAATTACTTTTATTCTAGCCCAAACCAAGTCCAATTTTATTATTTGACTATATATAGTGTGAGACCATAAACTCTATTTTTTTAATCCATTTTATATATATTTTATCTGATCATTATTTTGAAACTCAAATAAACCTTGTTCTCTTAAACTCAATTGCATCCATCTGCCCAGTCAATTATTTTTAGAACCCAGAAAATTATGTTTTAGTAGTAATCAATTATTTAAACTAATATTTATTATTGATTATTTTTGTAAAACCCAAATTTTCATTCTATTATTATTGATCTTTTATTGGTTTTATCCCAATTTTATAAACCTTATAATCCTAAACCCAAACCCGTTAGCCCACATCCTTACCCCCTATATATACAATTCTAATCTTTATTAATTAACTTAACCCAAATTAAATCCTAATTATCCCTCATCTTCTCAGCCGCCTTCTTTCTTTCTTCTTCTTCTCCCATCCTGAAACCCATCCTCCAACCTGCCACCACAACACTGTCGACAGCACCGCCCATCCCTCACTGCCGCAGTTTCCACCCCCGCGCCTCACTTCATCGCCGAGCCTCCACCGCAGGACGAAACCCCGATAGCCGACTGTAGCAGCTCCACCTTCCCTACCGAACAGCCTCGCCTCCAGCCGTTGTCAAGCCCACTCACTGCGCCCCAAGCATCCAACCCTCACCGCCAGCCCTTGTTGCAATCACCAACCATCCTCCTTCGTCATCGCGATGATCCATCATCCTGCTTCCCCCGCAACCGACTGTGGCCACCTCTGCCTTGCCATTGCTCCACCTTCACCTGTAACCCCCCGACTGTCCTCCACCGCGATCACCCCGTCGATGCCCCACTCCATTGTCATCGTCTTCACCACTGTGCCGCTACTGCATTCCCTCACCCACCTACACCGCAGTCGCCACCACCGTCTCCCTCTATCCTCCTTACCTCTGCCTTCTGCCGCTTTCGCAGTCGCAACCGACCACTACAACACCCATCGCCATCCCCATCTCCACCCGAGCGCTGGCAGCCTTCCCCCTTGCTGCCATCACCATCTCAATCTTCTTCAACCCCGCTGCCTTCACACCCCGTTGTTGCACCGCTCGCTGCCATCCTCCATCGTAGCACCGAAGCCGACCCGATTGCTGCCACGTCTTGTTGCTGCCCGCCATCATTGCTATTGTTGCCATAGTCTCTTGTTGTTGTGGCTGCTATTCTTGTTGCTCTGTCGTTGCCCCTGCCCATCTTTTTTTCGTCGTTCGATCACACTCAAAATCGTCGTCTATAAAGCAAGTTTCCCTTGAACTAGTTTATTATTCTTTTTCAAGATTTTCTTTTGATCTCCGTAAGTAGTTCTCATTTCATTCTTTGTATTTTATTTGCTTGATACTCTTCAAAGATACTATTACGGATTCATCTGCGAAACCAAGTACTAGTTTTCTTTTCGTGTCATTCCCTTGATTCAAACCCAAGCCTTGTTATACATTGTCATATGCATACACTACACGAATACATAGATTAGAAACATGTTATATAGAAAATGATGATTTGAATGCTTTTAGATTAGATGTGATGTTCATGCTATGGAGATAATAAATAATAATTTGTCTTGTTAATAATAGAATTCCACCCTTATGATTGAGTATTATTTCCTGTTTTCATGAAGTCTTATGCATGTGTATCTTTTTTGTTACTAATTAATAATAATCTAGTAGTTGTCCTGCGGTGTGTTCCATGTTGCATTGAGTTTTTGACCCAGTTGCTGTTAGAATTAATTTAACATTTTTAAATGAAAGTCATAGCCCTCTAAATCTATTTTCTAGAACATTCGATGGATCTGAATCCGATTTGAATACTGTAAGTTATGCTATTTTTAACACTGCTAGGTTTAAATTTCCAGATTGTTGTTTACAAGCATATCGACATGAATTATTAATTATAAAAAAATGTTAATAGTAAAATTAAAACTTGACATTAACTTGGTTGTTACTAGGCATGATTACGAGTCACTTTGAAATTTTTATAAGATTATTTGATGAATTTTCAGACCCGTTATATATATGTGAACATTACCTTAGGTTGCTGCCAGAGCACTCGTTCAGTAAAGAACTAGACTTTTAACCTAGCTGTAGATAATATCATTTAGAACTTATTCAATGATTGTTATAGCCCTATTTGACTGGAATCTAGATTATTTGACAGTTTTTCAATCTGACTTACAGATTGCAAGATATTCAGATTCTCGTGATGTAACATCTAAACTCCAAAATAAAGTCTGAAAATACATTACCATGATTAATTAATTGAAACAGTATATTAAATTATGAATTTAGACTTGAGATTAATCCAGTTGTTATTGAACGCTGTTAGGAAGTAAATTGCATTTTTATAAGATTTTTTAAAGTGATTTTACATCCAACTTTTATATATAAGAATTTGACCCTTATTTAAAGTGATTTTTTTAATTTCGCGTTTGGCTCGCCCCTCGGCATGGACTTCGAGCCAGACACGAAAACGTTCATCAACTTCGCTTGTTCTCGTACCTCGGCATGGACTTTGAGCCAACATGCAAAAAATTTCATCAACTTCACTTGGCCTCATCCCTCGGCGTGGACTTCTAGCCACAAGTGAAAATTTCATCAGCTTCGCTTGTAGTCGTCCCTCGGCATGGAATTCGAGCTACACGAGAAAAGTTCATCAACTTTTCTGCCTCGCCGCCTCATCTCACTGAGGCACACAGGGTCAACACTTGGTGTAGACTTAGGGCCACATGTGAAAAGATTCCTCAACTTCACTGCCTTGCCCCTCGTCTCGCCAAGGCACACAGGCTCGACACTCGGCATGGACTTTGAGCCACACGTGCAAAGATCTTGACTTTTCCGCCTCGCACACAGGCTTGATGCTTGGCATGGACCTTGAGCCATGCGCGAACAGATTTCAACTTCGCCGCCTCATCTCACTGAGGTACACAGGGTTGGTACTTGGCGTGGACTTCGAGCCAGCCACAAGCAACACCTGATACTATCCAAGGGATCTCCTTAAAAATTGTGCACCCTCGATCGCTCGTCGAATCTCCTAAAAAGGAGACCCCCCCTGGGGGTCAGATAAACCCAACCCTCCAGAGCTCGACCAAGCCAAACCACCCCGGGGTCGGCCAAGTTGAGCCCGCCTTTGGTTCGGCGTTCGGCGCTCGGTGCTTTGACGAAGCACCACATGAGTTCGATAAACTACAAATTAGATGTGAACATACTGACATCAAACAAGCTGAAACAACTCCTTTGCTAGGCCGTTCGGTCGCTAAGTTCAAGGTTTAGGGTTCGAATCCGAGCCCCCACACTCCTGAGAATATTATTTTTCCAAAGTTGAAAGCCATCTAATCCAGAGCCCGAACTCAGTAAAAGGATCGTAGATATTTTCAAATCAAACCAGTTGAACGGCCTAGTGGTTAAGTCCTTTGATCTTTATATTTGAGGTGGCGGGTCCGGGGTCGAGCCCCAACAATTTTTGTAATTTTATTTTTCTAATGCAATGCCATCTAATCCTCTTAGTCCGAACTACAACAAATGGATCTTCAGTATTCTCAAGTCAAGCTGGTCAAATGGCCAAGTGGTTAAGTGCCTCGGTCGCTGAACCAAAGGTTACAGGTTCAAAACTGAGCCCTTCCGAAGGGCAAAGCCGTTCGATCTTCCCCAAGAAGCGTGCCAAGCCGGTGTGATCCGATCTTAGCCTTCGTCCATGTTGAGCCACCTCCAGGTCAGCACTCGGCATGGACTACGAGGCAACCACAAACATCCAAATTTCTCAAGATTCGTGCCCTTATTTGGTTTTTTTATTAAATTTCCAAAAATATTTATAAATTCGAAAAAGTTTATTAAAAATTTTGAAAATTAATTTAAAAATTGGAATAATGAATTAAAATTCTAAAAATTAATTATAAGTTCAAAAAAAAATTTAAAAATTTCCGAAAAATAATTATTTATTTAGGAAGTTTAATAAAAATCCAATAAATAATTATAAATTCAAAAAATTTAATTAAAATTCTGAAAAATAATTATAATTTTCGAAAATTAATGAAAGAATCATGAAAATTATTTTAAAACTATAAAAGACAGACCCTTAGAAGATCCCAACAAGATCTTAAGGGCCTGTTTGGATAGTTGTTTAGGGCCCTATTTTCGTTTTCGTTTTTAGAAAATGCGTTTGGTTACGCACTTCTCAAAGCAGTTTTTTCTTCTCCTTTTCAGAAAACGCGTTTGGTTATGCCCTGTTTTCGTTTTCTTTTCTAACCTGTTCTCTCTCTTTTTTGGTTAACCCCTTCCTCTCTCTTTTTTGACGACGACTTCTTTATCTCTCCGTGAGCACTCTTTACTCCCCTTTTACTCCCATCAAGGCTCTCTCCTTTACTCCCTCTTTACTCTCATCAAGAGATCTCCTTTCTTTTGCGATTCACTCTGTTTTTCTCCTTCTCAAGCTCGACGCTCGATTCATGGTCTGTGAGACTAGATCTGCTTACAATAGAAGGTGTCTTCGAGAACGTTGTAGTCGAATCAAACGTCAGCTGAGGCTTGAATCTGTCGAAGACAACTTCTTTACTCTTGAAAGCAAGCAAACCCAGGTATGTTTCAATTTCATCCAATTTTTTTGCTAGGGTTTCGGTTTGGCAAAGTGTTCATTCCAGATCTGTTGTTTTTTTCCCCTTTTGTATGTCTTTTTTTTCCCGGTCTGATTTGAGGGATTAAAATTTTTTTATGAACTAGATTTCGAGATAATGAGTCCTGATCCTCAAAATCGACGTCGAGGTGTTAATTCCAGACCTGAATCAAAAAAAAATTTAAATTTTTTTTTTGTTTTTTTCTTATTTTGATTTGAGGGATTAAAGATTTTTATTGAACTGGAATTGGAGATGATGAGTTCTGATCCTATGGTCGATGTCGACTACACTCCTAACTAGTGGCTTTCCAAATCGAATTGCATGGATTAAAGAGAAATGATTTTGTTCCTGTGATGGCTTAAAAAAAGTTTTGTTCCAATATTGTTGAAATAAGACATCATCTACAATTGCTATAGTAACCTGAAATTGCAATTTCCGTTCACTGTTATAGTTCAGCAATTGATGATTGTTATTTTATATTTATTGTTTCTATGTCTAATCAAGATGACTAGTAAGGGGAAGGAGATGGAGGTGGATAGTGATATTGTCCTATGGCCAGCATGTAATGAGCGTATATTTGTGGAATTGATGGAGGAGGAGGTCGACCGAAATAGTCTGAAAAGTTCGACCTTTGAAGCCAAAGTTTGGCAACATTTTCTTGCAAGTTTGAATCACATGTGTAACCGTGCATACACGGTTAAACAATTAAAAGAGAAACATTCCCGACTTAGGATGAAGTGGAGGGAGTTTCACACTTTGAAGAATCAGAGTGGTATGGGTTGGGATGAAGACAACCATACAGTCACTTGCGAGCCCAATGTTTGGGACACATATGTCAAGGTTCACATATATCTTTTTTTTTATAAAAGTGTGTGATTATCATCTTAATATACTTATTCATGACTTTAGTACTTGTAAATTAACAACACAAAATTTGTGAATAGGCACACCCTCATGCTAAACAATTCAAATCGAAGGGATTGGCCAATTATGATGCTTTGACCAAAAATTTTGGTCAGTTTACTGCCCAGGGCTTACTTTCTAGGGCTTCAACTCAAAGGGTGTATGACTCCGATGAGAAATGGAGGGTCAATTTTGAGTTCACCCAACCCCCCCCCCCCAATGCACCACATGTAAATTTGGTTGATTATGATGATTACGAACCAATACATTCGGGGTCTCACAAGAGGGCGATCTGGTGGGTCTAGTGGTCGAGCAAAAAAAATCTCGAGAATGGATATTTGTATTGACGCCAATACCTCTGCGCATATTGCAAAAACTGAATATTATAGGAAGAAAATGGGCGACCGAAGTGATCGCTCGGATGCAGAAGATCCATTCTCCATTGATAAGTGCATGGAAATAATTAATACGATGGATGGGCTTGATGCCAAATTGCTCCGTGTGGCAATGGACAACATAGTTGCAAACCCTAGCTGGCGTCGTGGCTTCATTCTAATGAAACCGGATCTTAGACTCTTGTGGCTGGACAATCTTGCGAATGAGTAGAGGGATCTAATCTGTTTAAGTGGATCAACCCAATGTATTGTTTAAATGTTTTAACAATTTATTGAAATATTTCTGTATGAGTACATTGTGAATATGAATGGCACAATGTGTTGGATTTTCATTGGTAACGGTTTAATTTTAGATGCATTTGCTATTACTAGCTGTTGTTGTTGTTTTTGTTTTTTTGGGTTTAACTTTGGTAGATAACATAAAATGTTAGTATAATTGTTTATATAACCTCCACTATTTCATAAAGTATTAAAATTCGAATATTCTTTATGCAAATGTATTCTACTATTTCATAGTGAAGTACTATTGCAACTGCTACCATACTGATGGACTTGTCAAGTGACACGTCAAGTGATGATAGTGACGGGCTTGATGACTTGTTGGGACTTCAGTTTCTAGAGCGTATGTCTAAAAAAATTCCCCGTTTCACTTCTAAACTATCAGGCCGTGAATATCCAGTTTAAAAAAAGCAGTTTCAGCTTCTTATCCAGATTTTTTTTGAGAATATTGCATAAACAGATAGCACTTCTATGTATACTTTTCCTATTATACTGACCAAATGATTGATGAATTCAACTATGGGTGACGGAGGGGGTGGACACATGATTAGTAGTAGTTGGCATGGCATTTTAAAAAATGCAGCCGTACACTAATCTTGATGATATATTAGAACAATTGTTCTATGATAATGTGTTCTGAGCCTACGACTAATTTAAACCTTTAAAATATTCACATTGCTTTGTTAGATGCAAATGATTTCACCTGCAAGAAGCAGCCATCAGAATCCATCATTAGCCATCACAAGTCTACTGACCAGCAGCAGAATAGATATACAGGAAGTAATTGTACGCAGTATGGTTGGTAGTGTTTCACAATTGTGGAGATGATGTACCTATATATTCTGATCCCATGTAACCTTTGGATTATTGAAAATTTTCATATTTCAAAAATTGCAAAACATGCTAGATTGTGTTAGCTACTTCTTGCAGGTGATGGATTATGATGCTGCTCATGGCTTCTGAATTTTTGGGGTTTTATTTTCCTGGATCATTTTGCTTGAAGTATTTTTGAAGGTTTCATTTTCACTTTCAAAATTAATTTCTTGTTACATTTTTTATAACTATCATGGCTTCTCATGGATTTTGGTGCTGCTCATGTACCTTCATGTGATGGGTATTACTGCTGCTCATGGATTCTGATGGCTTCTGTTGGATTGTGATTACTTCTTCTACCTTTATAAGGGATTATGGTATGAATTTCACCTTCAAAATAACCTTCTTGTTACTATATAATAATTGTGAAGCCTTTGAAGGCTTCTGGTGCTTGTGTTGGGTTCTCATATTTGGGCAAAATGATTCTAATAAAAGGATTTGCACATGATGTCTCAGATGAATCTCAAGATGATGGTTTTATGAACCTACAAAAATTTTCCATACTATGTACAATTTCCTTGCTGTGATGGCTTGTGATGCTGCTCATGGCTTCAGATGTTTCTGATGGAGTATTTCATAATTTCTGATGCTGTGATGCTCCAATATGGTGTGATGGCTTATAATGCTGTGATGCTTGTGATGCATGCAGTTTCGGTGGAAGTGCTTCTTGTCATATGTTTGTTGTGCAAATCCATCTAACAGGAAGTGCTTCATTTAATTCTACTTTAAATCACCCTTACTCTTTTACCTCTATCAGTCTAGGCAATGATGAAATGGACTAATGAAAGCTTATATTAATGATTTCATCAATGCTAATAAAAAAATTTTCTATCAAAATCATCTATATTTTATTATCCAATATTTATTTGATGGATATTCAAAGCTCATGATGCTTATGATGGGTAATGAAAGCATCCGATGCTTTATAAGTGAATAAAAGTCATCATATCCACATTGATCATTTTATATACTGGAATCGCATTCAAATGCATTAAAATGCATGATTAGAACTAGTTGGCATGGCATTCAAATGCAGCCCTAGACTATTCTTCATGTTTTATATAAACATTTTTTCTATACATAACTGTTCTGAGCCTACGACTAATTGAATACTATACATAAGTGTTTGTGATGCTAGTGATGCAAGTGATGCTAGTGATCACAATCCATCATGAGCCATGAGCACCATCAAAACCCATGACAGGAAGAAAATTGTACACAGTATGGAAATTTTACAAAGAAAGTAATCAATGGTTTAGTTAAATAGCATTAGAAGCCATCATCGCTAGATTCATCTCAGGCACATGTAGAATTTTGTGTTTGTTTACTAGTATTTAACAATCCGGAGATGATGATTATTTATTCTGATCCTATATAATCTTTGGAGTATTGAAATTTTTGAAATACAAGTTACCACAAACATGCTTGGGCATCTGATGGTAGTAACCAAACACAAATATCTACTAAATTTTGTATATGTCTCTCTGATGAACTTGGAGATGATGGTTTCTGCTCCTATTTAACTAAACTATTGATTTCTCCTTTTTTTGTAATCTCACTATGTTAAATTCACCTTCCTGTGCTGGGTTCTGATGTTGCTCATGGCATCTGATGGTTACTGATGGATTGCGATGGCTTCTTCTTGCTTTATAAGGGGTTAAGGTCTGAGTTTCACTTTTTAAAATTTCCATACTGTGTACAATTTCCTTCCTGTGATGGGTTCTGATGCTGCTCATGGATTCTGATGGCTTTTGATGGAATTTTTTTGGCTTCTTCTTGCTTTGTAAAGGATTAAGGCATGAGTTTCACTTTTTAAAATTTCCATACTGTGTACAATTTCCTTCCTGTCATGGGTTCTGATGCTGCTCATGGCTTCTGATGGCTTCTGATGGAATGTAATGGCTTCTACTTGCTTTATAAGGGATTAAGATCTGATTTTCACTTGAATAATTGAATTGTTATAACTATATTATAAATGTGAAGGCTTCTGAAGCTTATGATGGATTTTCATGCTTGGGAAAAATCAGTTTGTGAAATACTAGATACTAAACACAAATTTCTAATAAATTTTGTACATGTGCCTTATTAGAATCTGGAGATGATGGCCTCTGATCCTATTTAGCTAAACTTTGATTTCTTCCATTGTTTAAAATTTCCATACTGTGTACAATACCTTCCTGTGATGGGCTTTGCAGCTGCTCATGGTTTCTGATTGCTTTTGATGGATTATGATGGCTTCTTCTTCCTTTATAAGGGATTAAGGTCTGAGTTTCACATTTCAAAATAACCTTCTTGTTACTATCTTAAAACTGTGTCAATTTCTTATGCTTATGATGGCTTCTCATGCTTGGGCAAAATCAGTTTGTCAAATACTAGTAACCAAACACAAATTTCTAATACATTTTGTACATGTGCCTGAGATGAAAATCTTTCTTCTTTAATGTTACAGTTTCTTTTAGCTCAATGATCTTGTTTGTAAGGAGGTTTACATAGTTTTGCATTAGCATGAGTTGCAGGAAACTTGGGAGATGATGGCTTCTGATCCTATAAATTTTCCATACTGTGTACAATTTTCTTCCTGTGACGGCTTATGATGCTGCTTATGGCTTCTGATGTTTCTGATGAATTTTGAAACAATCTGATGCTGTATAACGGATTAAGGATGAAGTTTCACTTTCATTTATTAACAGTGCCATTTTTTTTCCTATCAAAATTTGCAGATTACAATTGGTGTATTAGCTGACTCTTTCAGAATTCAGATAAGCTCCAGCATAGTCGATATGCTTGCTAGTGATGGGGAGATACAAAGAAGAAACAAAAAGAAGTTGCAGCGAAAGATACCACAAGATCCACATAAAACAAGTATAATCCAATGTATGCTGCATCAGTGTAATTCAGCTCATTTGGGAATCCAGGTTTCAAGTAGATATAATATAATGTATTAGAGCTTAAAAAAACAGAGAGACGCAATGTAATATAATGTATTTGAGCTTTGTTCATATTATGTGACTTGAGATTAAAGCAAGTGTAACGAGTTAGAAAACAAGGGATGCTAATATAAGAAATTTCATTACATTATATTCATATCATCTTTCATATTAGTCTTTTGTATATCGCATATCAGTTTATGGAAGGTTCTTAATATAATACCAATACAACATCTTCAATGGAAAAAGTATAGTCGCATATCACTTCGTATGAACAAGCTTAAGGTATTTCACATTAATACAACTCCTCATATTGATAATATCTGCTCCATTTGCTCTTTCACACGCTTCTTATTTGTATACTTGTTGAACTTTGCTCTATGTTGCCGCTAAATTTGGTGTGGGGGCAAACAGATAGAATTTGTGGATCCTTAGGGAAACTGAATAGTAAACCTGTATGCCTGTTCCGTGGACTTCGATCGTCGCTCCCGCCGTACACCTGCAAAAAGTGCGAGACACCGGGGTTGTTCCCGGCGACGCACCCTCCGACGCTCAAGTCAGTAATCTGGAAGACTATGAAAGAGCGCAAAAACTGGTGAAAGATTGATTACCTCTTAATAGAGATGGATGGGGGGTATTTATAGGCGTCTCAGGGAACAGATTAGGAATGTAATCCCCGTGATCTGATATGGAATATTCCCCTTGTAAACAGATTAGGAATGTAATCTGATGAGGTATATTCCCCGTAATCAAATAAGGAATTTAATCCCTAAATCCCAGTGAAAAGATAGACGTACATCAGGGCCGTTGATCATGATTAACCAGGGACCCTGATTTTATCTTGCTGGAATGGGTGCGCAGCGGGTTAAAACCCGCTCCCTCTTGTTGGTGGATCCATTCGTGGGTTATTGGGTCCTTGGGGAGAGGATCCAATACCCATTTTGGACCCTCTTGTAGGCGAAATTACCGTTTTACCCCTGAGCTTTAAGATTCGTCTCCGATGTGAACAGTTCCGATTAACCCCCATTTTTAGCCATATCACGAGCCCCCCACTCCTAAAGGCTAAATTTGGTCGGCCTTTGAGGAGTAGTTTAACTGTTTTAATGGCTAGCGGGGTCGTATCGGAGTTCAAATGGAGGGTTTTGAATCTTGAAGGGGTAGTGAGGTGATTTTCCAAGTGGGTTGAGCTCCGAGTTGCTCATGAGCTCTGATGGCCATGTGGTATTCTTGCAAGGATATCCTCTTTACCTTCGCGAAGCGTCAATTCGTCGTTCGGGGGTCTCATGCATTTGTGTCATGCCTTAGACTTCCCCTGGGGCTCGCTGGCTAGGGGGCCGAGGTCCATATGCGGTTCGGCAAGTTTTTTCGAAGAGAAAAGCGAGTTCGGCATAGCTGCAAGCACTAGGAGGGAGTCTGGCAAACTGCCGAACTTGGTTTTTTCCCCGTAACAAGGTCGGTGTCACGAATGCTCGGCAGTGAGTGCCGAACTTGATTTTTTACCCCGTAACAAGGTCGGTGTCACGAACGCTCGGCAGTGAGTGCCGAACTTGATTTTTACCCCGTAACAAGGTCGGTGTCACGAACGCTCGGCAGCGAGTGCCGAACTTGGTTTTTACCCCGTAACAAGGTCAGGTGTCACGAACGCTCGGCAGCGAGTGCCGAACTTGATTTTTACCCCGTAACAAGGTCGGTGTCACGAACGCTCGGCAGCGAGTGCCGAACTTGGTTTTTACCCCGTAACAATGTCGGTGTCACGAACACTCGGCAGCGAGTGCCGAACTTGGTTTTTACCCCGTAACAAGGTCGGTGTCACGAACGCTCGGCAGTGAGTGCCGAACTTGATTTTTACCCCGTAACAAGGTCGTGTCACGAACGCTCGGCAGTGAGTGTCGAACTTGATTTTTACCCCGTAACAAGGTCAGTGTCACGAACGCTCGGCAGCGAGTGCCGAACTTAATTTTTACCCCGTAACAAGGTCGGTGTCACGAACGCTCGGTAGCGAGTGCCGAACTTGATTTTTACCCCGTAACAAGGTCGGTGTCACGAACGCTCGGCAGTGAGTGCCGAACTTGATTTTTACCCCGTAACAAGGTCGGTGTCACGAACGCTCGGCAGGGAGTGCGAACTTGATTTTTACCTCGTAACAAGGTCGGTGTCACGAACGCTCGACAGCGAGTCCCGAACTTGATTTTTACCCCGTAACAAGGTCGGTGTCACGAACGCTCGGCAGCGAGTGCCGAACTTGATTTTTACCCCGTAACAAGGTCGGTGTCACGAACGCTCGACAGTGAGTGCCGAACATGATTTTTACCCCGTAACAAGGTCGGTGTCACGAACGCTCGGCAGCAAGTGCCGAACTTGATTTTTACCCCGTAACAAGGTCGGTGTCACGAACGCTCGGCAGTGAGTGCCGAACCTGGTTTTTACCCCGTAACAAGGTCGGTGTCACGAACGCTCGGCAGTGAGTGCCGAACTTGATTTTTACACCGTAACAAGGTCGGTGTCACGAATGCTCGGCAGTGAGTGCCGAACTTGGTTTTTATCCCGTAACAAGGTCGGTGTCACGAATGCTCGGTAGTGAGTGCCGAACTTGGTTTTTACCCCGTAACAAGGTCGGTGTCACGAACGCTCGGCAGTGGGTGCCGAACTTGATTTTTACCCCGTAACAAGGTCGGTGTCACGAACGCTCTGCAGTAAGTGCCGAACTTGATTTTTTACCCCGTAACAAGGTCGGTGTCACGAACGCTCGGCAGTGAGTGCCGAACTTGATTTTTTACCCCGTAACAAGGTCGGTGTCACGAACGCTCGGCAGTGAATGCCGAACTTGATTTTTACCCCGTAACAAGGTCGTGTCACGAACGCTCGGCAGTGAGTGCCGAACTTGATTTTTACCCCGTAACAAGGTCGGTGTCACGAACGCTCGGCAGCGAGTGCCGAACTTAATTTTTACCCCGTAACAAGGTCGGTGTCACGAACGCTCGGTAGCGAGTGCCGAACTTGATTTTTACCCCGTAACAAGGTCGGTGTCACGAACGCTCGGCAGTGAGTGCCGAACTTGATTTTTACCCCGTAACAAGGTCGGTGTCACGAACGCTCGGCAGTGAGTGCCGAACTTGATTTTTACCCCGTAACAAGGTCGGTGTCACGAACGCTCGGTAGCGAGTGCCGAACTTGATTTTTACCCCGTAACAAAGTCGGTGTCACGAACGCTCTGCAGCGAGTGCCGAACTTGATTTTTACCTCGTAACAAGGTCGGTGTCACGAACGCTCGGCAGTGAGTGCCGAACTTGATTTTTACCCCGTAACAAGGTCGGTGTCACGAACGCTCGGCAGCGAGCGCCGAACTTGATTTTTACTCCGTAACAAGGTCGGTGTCACGAATGCTCGGCAGTGAGTGCCGAACTTGATTTTTACCCCGTAACAAGGTCGGTGTCACGAACGCTCGGCAGTGAGTGCCGAACTTGATTTTTTACCCCGTAACAAGGTCGGTGTCACGAACGCTCGGCAGTGAGTGTCGAACATGATTTTTTACCCCGTAACAAGGTCGGTGTAACGAACGCTCGGCAGTGAGTGCCGAACTTGATTTTTACCCCGTAACAAGGTCGTGTTACGAACGCTCGGCAGTGAGTGCCGAACTTGATTTTTACCCCGTAACAAGGTCGGTGTCACGAACGCTCGGCAGCGAGTGCCGAACTTAATTTTTACCCCGTAACAAGGTCAGTGTCACGAACGTTCGGTAGCGAGTGCCGAACTTGATTTTTACCCCGTAACAAGGTCGGTGTCACGAACGCTCGGCAGTGAGTGCCGAACTTGATTTTTACCCCGTAACAAAGTCGGTGTCACGAACGCTCGGCAGGGAGTGTCGAACTTGATTTTTACCCCGTAACAAGGTCGGTGTCACGAACGCTCGGCAGCGAGTGCCGAACTTGATTTTTACCCCGTAACAAGGTCGGTGTCACGAACGCTCGGCAGCGAGTGCCGAACTTGATTTTTACCCCGTAACAAGGTCGGTGTCACGAATGCTCGGCAGCGAGTGCCGAACTTGATTTTTACCCCTTAACAAGGTCGGTGTCACGAACGCTCGGCAGTGAGTGCCGAACTTGGTTTTTACCCCGTAACAAGGTCGGTGTCACGAACGCTCGGCAGCGAGTGCCGAACTTGATTTTTACTCCGTAACAAGGTCGGTGTCACGAATGCTCGGCAGTGAGTGCCGAACTTGATTTTTACCCCGTAACAAGGTCGGTGTCACGAACGCTCGGCAGCGAGTGCCGAACTTAATTTTTACCCCGTAACAAGGTCGGTGTCACGAACGCTCGGCAGCGAGTGCCGAACTTAATTTTTACCCCGTAACAAGGTCGGTGTCACGAAAGCTCGGTAGCGAGTGCCGAACTTGATTTTTACCCCATAACAAGGTCGGTGTCACGAACGCTCGGTAGCGAGTGCCGAACTTGATTTTTACCCCGTAACAAGGTCGGTGTCACGAACGCTCGGCAGTGAGTGCCGAACTTGATTTTTACCCCGTAACAAGGTCGGTGTCACGAACGCTCGGCAGTGAGTGCCGAACTTGATTTTTACCCCGTAACAAGGTCGGTGTCACGAACGCTCGGCAGCGAGTGCCGAACTTGATTTTTACCCCGTAACAAGGTCGGTGTCACGAACGCTCGGCAGCGAGTGCCGAACTTGATTTTTACCCCGTAACAAGGTCGGTGTCACGAACGCTCGGCAGTGAGTGCCGAACTTGATTTTTACCCCGTAACAAGGTCGGTGTCACGAACGCTCGGCAGTGAGTGCCGAACTTGATTTTTACCCCGTAACAAGGTCGGTGTCACGAACGCTCGGCAGTGAGTGCCGAACTTGGTTTTTACCCCGTAACAAGGTCGGTGTCACGAACGCTCGGCAGTGAGTGCCGAACTTGATTTTTACCCCGTAACAAGGTCGGTGTCACGAACGCTCGGCAGCGAGTGCCGAACTTGATTTTTACCCCGTAACAAGGTCGGTGTCACGAACGCTCGACAGTGAGTGCCAAACTTGGTTTTTTCCCCGTAACAAGGTCGGTGTCACGAACGCTCGACAGCGAGTGCCAAACTTGGTTTTTACCCCGTAACAAGGTCGGTGTCACGAACGCTCGGCAGCGAGTGCCGAACTTGATTTTTACCCCGTAACAAGGTCGGTGTCACGAACGCTCGGCAGCGAGTGCCGAACCTGGTTTTTACTCCGTAACAATGTCGGTGTCACGAACGCTCGGCAGCGAGTGCCGAACTTGGTTTTTACCCCGTAACAAGGTCGGTGTCACGAACGCTCGGCAGTGGGTGCCGAACTTGATTTTTACCCCGTAACAAGGTCGGTGTCACGAACGCTCGGCAGTGGGTGCCGAACTTGATTTTTACCCCGTAACAAGGTCGGTGTCACGAACGCTCGGCAGCGAGTGCCGAACTTGGTTTTTACCCCGTAACAAGGTCAGTGTCACGAACGCTCGACAGCGAGTGCCGAACTTGGTTTTTACCCCGTAACAAGGTCGGTGTCACGAACGCTCGGCAGCGAGTGCCGAACTTGGTTTTTACCCCGTAACAAGGTCGGTGTCACGAACGCTCGGCAGCGAGTGCCGAACTTAGTTTTTGCCCCGTAACAAGGTCGGTGTCACGAACGTTCGGCAGTGGGCGCCGAACTTGATTTTTACCCCGTAACAAGGTCGGTGTCACGAACGCTCGGCAGGGAGTGCCGAACTTGATTTTTACCCCGTAACAAGGTCGGTGTCACGAACGCTCGGCAGCGAGTGCCGAACTTGGTTTTTACCCCGTAACAAGGTCGGTGTCACGAGCGCTCGGCAGTGAGTGCCGAACTTGATTTTTACCCCGTAACAAGGTCGGTGTCACGAACGCTCGGCAGCGAGTGCCGAACTTGGTTTTTACCCCGTAATAAGGTCAGTGTCAAGAACACTCGGCAGTGGGTGCCGAACTTGATTTTTACCCCGTAACAAGGTCGGTGTCACGAACGCTCGGCAGCGAGTGCCGAACTTGATTTTTACCCCGTAACAAGGTCGGTGTCACGAACGCTCGGCAGCGAGTGCCGAACTTGGTTTTTACCCCGTAACAATGTCGGTGTCACGAACGCTCGGCAGCGAGTGCCGAACTTGGTTTTTACCCCGTAACAAGGTCGGTGTCACGAACGCTCGGCAGTGGGTGCCGAACTTGATTTTTACCCCGTAACAAGGTCGGTGTCACGAACGCTCGGCAGTGAGTGCCGAACTTGATTTTTACCCCGTAACAAGGTCGGTGTCACGAACGCTCGGCAGCGAGTGCCGAACTTGGTTTTTACCCCGTAACAAGGTCGGTGTCACGAACGCTCGGCAGCGAGTGCCGAACTTGGTTTTTTTCCCCGTAACAAGGTCGGTGTCACGAACGCTCGGCAGTGAGTGCCGAGCTCCTAAACTTGTCATTTTTAAGAGTTTGTTTCTTCTGTGCGCCATCTGAACTTCTGGCGGCTCTGACAGCTCTGAAAGCTTTGACAACTCTGACAGATGGGACGTTCATTAATTGTAGTGACCTCTGGGCTTCCATCAGACGGGACGCGCATTAAATTCGACTCATGATTTGGCGTGGTTGGCGAGGCAACGATTGGGGTCGCTCCGTCGTTTCGTTTGAATGGGCCGGTCGTACGAGCCCATTAACCTCGTTTGGAGCGCCCTCCCCTCTATAAATCCTCACCCCCCTCTCTCATTTCTCATTTCTCCTCTTTTTCGCTCAGACGATTTCTTGTGCTCAGGCGAATTCTTCCGGTGGTCGGTGTTTGATTCAGGCGAAGTTTTCCGGTAGCAAATTCTCCTAAGGTAATTTATCATCAATTATGTCTGTAGCTTCTGTCTCCGACGAACTCTCTTGGTCCGAGCCCTCCCTTGAAGATGTCGAGGACTCGACTCCGACCCCGACCAAAGGCAAGGTGTTCGGCAAGGATTCGATCGTTGTGGATCCGAAGAGGATGGGGGAGTTCGGACAACTGCCAGGTCTTTTGACGGGGCTCCACAGAGTCAGGCATCTCCCGGAGGATCAGGCCGAGCGAATTGTCCATGGGAGGGGGAGGTCCTTCGAGGAGAATGCCGCGAGGGAGACGACGGAGGCGGACGATGCGGCGTCGATCCTGCACGAGTAGGATCTGGCAGTGATCCGGGGTTCTTTTCTCATCCCGGAGGAGTACGAAATCATGTTGTCGGGCCCCGGAGTTAGGGCCAACGTGACCATGTGTTGCTGGCCGGTCGACGCCTTTATCGTCGGTGCTCGGCTACCTCTCCACGCGTTCGCAATTACCGTGGTGAGTTGGTTCGGGGTCAGCCCCATCCAACTTATGCCGAACGCGTGGCGAGTGATTAATGGTTTCGTTCTCCACTGCCAGGCCGCAGGGATCGAGCCGCAGCTGAACGTGCTTCGGACTCTATACCGGCTCCACCAAGGGAATAAATCGGAGTACCGGTATTATTTGACTCCGAGGCACGGCGGCAGACTCGTCATCTGCCCTGACTCTATTAAGCACTGGCGAGAGAAGTGGTTCGTCGTGCGGAGTCGAGAGGCCTGGCCGATCCCCTCTGACTGGGTAGAAGGGGTGCCGAAGAGGGCGAAGGCGATGCCGAAGCTCTCAGTAGAAGAAGAAGAGGCGGTTCGGATCCTCCTTGACCGGCCGAAGTACGATTGGAGGGAGCTGACGGAGGACGTCCTCTACAAGGGAGGGCTCTGCCGCGTAGATCCCAGTACGCGGCTCTCGTCAAGTTCTTTTATCCGTACTCACTGCCTTGTTGTTTTTCATGTGCTAATCACTTTTTTGCTTTTGATGCAGAATCCATGGACTACGACGCGGTCTTGGCGCTCAGGGCGGGGCTTGTGAGCAAGGTGCCGAAGAAGCGCAAGAGGGTAGCGTCCAAGCTGCCCCCGACCTCAAAGGCTCCGAGGATCGCGGCCCCTGTCGGGGAGGTGGAGATCCTCGACGACCCGGTCGTCACCGTGGCGGGGACTTCGGCTCCCGCACCTGTGGGGGAGTTCCCCATTGCCGTCGCTCTCGCCATGCCGACACCGCCGCTGACCGTGGCAGGCGAGGAGCTCCTGACGGAGGAGCACAAGCGGATTTATATTCCGGACTGGCAAGTCCGGAGGCACGATGGGTTCCTCGGGAACTCGTTGGCGAGCATGCAGGCCGTCAAGCACCTCGCCATCCCGAAGGACCGAGCCGCCATGGAGGCGGGGAGAGAAGGCGACGACGTGATCGAGATCGCTCGTTCGGCGGTATCGGTAAGCTTCTCCTCGTCTGCTGTATTTCTTGAATCACAAAAAAAAAATTCTAACTCTTTTAGTTCTTCTTTGCTGCAGATCATCGTCCACTTCGGCCACCTCACCAAGAGGCTGACAGCTCTGGAGAAAGAGCTGAAGCAGGAGTCCGACCAAGCTCGGAACGAAAAAGCTCGGATGTCGAACGAGCTCGACAAGCTCCGTATCGAGCATGAGGGCAGGTCGGCGAGGGTCCAGCACCTCGAGGCCGAGGTGAAGAGGCTGGAGGGCGAGCTCCTACGACAGAAGGAGGGGTCGGCCAAGCAGTTGGCCGAGGCCGAGGCGGCACAAGCGGCAGCCGTGAAGGCGGCAGAAGACGCTACCCTGGAGAAGGCCCAAGGGTTCCTCGCGCAGAACATGGCGAAGGCCTTCGCTGCCGCCCTCGAGCGGGTGTCGGAAGCGTACCCCGGGGTGGACATCTCGGGGTGGCGGCTATTCCCCGGACACGTCGAGGGCTTCGACCCTGAGTCCGAAGGGGAAGAAGAGGAGGAGGGCGACGACGAAGCCGGCGCCGGCGCCGGGGCTACTGATGAGGTCCCCAGCACCGCGATTACCCCGCTGGCGGCGGCGTCTCCTTCGGCGAAGTCAACCCCTACCCCACCTTGACGCCCAGGGAAAGAGGTCGAGCCTTAACTCCGCCTTTCGTTTTCTTGTTTTTGTTTTTTGTTTTTCTTTTCAACCTCTGTAATGCCTAATAGCGGACTGGCCACCGCTACTTTTTGACATGAATGAAAAGAAAGTTTTTGCAAGTGTTGATGTTCGGAAGTTTTTGTCTTTTGCCCCCTTTTTCGTCGAATATTCCCTTCTTGTTTTTAGAATAAATTTTTCCAAGTGTGGTGCTCCGGCAGTGTTCGACATTTTTGCTTATTACTTCGATCTCTTTGCAGCGTATGGTGATCGCCCAAGACGTCGAACCTTTGCGCTCGGATGAAGGAGCTCGAGCCGAGGTCGGCCTAGGGGCAACGAGGCTATGTCTGGCGAGGTGCCGAGAGCGACTCTATGAGGTCGAGCTCGGATTGCGCCGTGCTGAAAGCGAGAGGAAGCATCTCCAGCTCATCCTCGGCCGGCGAGATGTCGAGATTCGCCGTTTGGAAAGCAGGATCGCCGAGCTTATCCCCGAAGGTGAATATTCCCCAACTGATTTCAGTAATGAGATTCGGGTTCAGTGCATTCGTCATAACTTGTCCAAAATAACAGCGGAGAGAGATGACTTGCTTTCCAAGATACAGCATCTGCAGTCCGTAGAGGCGAAGCTTCGTAGTGAGGGCGAGGGGCTGACGGCCGAAGTGGCCAAGTTGACGACCGAACGGGTACAGTTGACTGCCAAAGTCGAAGCGCTCAAGAGAGCGACGGTGGATAAAAGCATCGAGGTCACCCACCTCCGGCGCCTCATCGCCAGCCGATCAGGAGTTCCGGACTCCGCGATACCCCCACATTTCGAAGTCGATGTCAAAGACGACTCGTTGCGGGATCGGATCTCAGAGTTGGAGGCAGAAGTGGCCCGTCTTAAGCCGCATTTAGGACCGATCAACGTTCGAAGCACGTCGTGCACTCGTGCTAAGAGTGAGCGGGGCATTACCTTCTATGAGATGGCGACCCGTCAGCGGATCGGCCAACCTAGTCCGGGGGACGCACAGAGCTCGGTGGCAATTTCGTCGAGCGGAGCGTCCGTCGGAGTAGCTACTAGGAGTGGTGCCGAGGATACGTCTCAATTCGTCGGCTTGGGGTCGCGCTCCGGAGACAAGCGTCGTCACTCTCAAGTGTCTTTGAAGTGGAACGCTCCGGCTCCAAAAAAGCGCTGAAGTCGTCGACTCCACGAGTTTTTGTGTATTTTTTGTTTTTTGCCAAGTGTAATAAGTCGGCATTGTAACTTTTTCTTTGACGAGTTGTAATCCTGCTGTGTTTGTCTTTGTACCGCATCCGTTTCATCAATAAAAGTGTTGTTGCCGAACTTGAGTGTTTTTACTTTCGCGACTGTTGTCTGCTGCGCCGAAGCTTATAAAGTCGGCCGCGTACTTGTCCGTCGATCGGCGAGGGGAATGTTCGGCCAGTGGTGCCGAGCCTTGTCTCTACAACCCAATCATGCCGTCCTGTGAGGCAAGTTCGGCGGCTGCCTCTAAAAATGCGTCAAAGCGCAAGTGAAGGGCCTTGGATCGTTGCTAGTGAATGGCGAACTACCCCTAGCTCGCAGAGTAGAATCGAACCAAGTGTTGGACTCCGAACCATTCAACGGCCGTGGGAGCAGTTCCGAATGGCGAGCTACTTCTAGTACGCTTAGGAGCGAACTTGCGAAGTAGAATCGAGCCAAGTGTTGGACTCCGGAACCATTTTTAGATTAGTTTAGGGTTGTGGGAGCATTTCCGAATGGCGAACTACCCCTAGCTCGCTTAGGAGCGAGCTTGCGGAGTAGAATCGAACCAAGTGTTGGACTCCAAACCATTCAACGGCCGTGGGAGCAGTTCCGAATGGCGAGCTACTTCTAGTACGCTTAGGAGCGAACTTGTGAAGTAGAATCGAGCCAAGTGTTGGACTTCGGAACCATTGTTAGATTAGTTTAGGGTTGTGGGAGCATTTCCGAATGGCGAACTACCCCTAGCTCGCTTAGGAGCGAGCTTGCGGAGTAGAATCGAACCAAGTGTTGGACTCCGAACCATTCAACGGCCATGGGAGCAATTCCGAATGGTGAGCTACTCCTAGCTCTCTTAGGAGCGAACTTGTGAAATAGAATCGAGCCAAGTGTTGGACTCCGGAGCCATTGTTAGATTAAAGAGTTAAAAGCAGAGAGATGTAGTAGCAGTGAAAATATGAAAAAACTTTATTTATTAATATCTAATGATCGGCTGCTTCTAAAGTTGCTAGCCGTTATTACAATGAAAAAATAAAAGGAAAAATCACTACTAGTAAAAGGAAGGGAATGGTTCGACATCTCGAGTTACTTAGAGAGGTGTAGTTGCCTTCTCTTGGTATTTCAAAAGATGGTCGGCATTCCAAGTCCTGGGAATTTCTCTGCCTTCGAGATCTTCTAGCTTGTATGCACCGGGGCGGATCACTTTTGAGATTTTGTACGGTCCCTCCCAATTCGGGGCCAGTTTGCTTTTCTGTCCGGGGAACGAGATGGCCAATTTTCGGAGGACTAGGTCCCCTTCTTTGAGGTCCGTTGGGCGGACCCTTTTGTTGTATGCTAGCTCGATCCTCTTTCGGTAAGCTTGCTGGCGTATGGCAACTCTCTCTCGGATTTCATCTATCATATCTAAGCTTGCTCTGAGTTCTCTAGCGTTCTGCTCTTCTTCATAAGCTATCAGACGAGGAGAGGGTATCCTGACTTCTAGGGGGATGATGGCCTCGGCCCCATAGGTGAGATTAAATGGGCTCTCGCCTGTTGGGGTCCGCTTGGTGGTGCGGTGATTCCAGAGCACGTTTAGCAGCTGATCGACCCACAGTCCTTTGGAACACTTGTCTAATCTCTTCTTGATGCCCGAAAGAATCTGTCGGTTGGCATTCTCGGCCTGGCCATTCGACTGGGGATGTGAGACGGAGGAGAAGCGATGTTGTATGGCGAGGTCCTCACATAAGGCTCGGAAGGCCGCCCCCGTGAACTGCGTTCCGTTATCTGTAACTATGACTCGGGGAACGCCGAATCAGAAAATCACATTTTTCCAGAAGAATTGAACGACCCTATGCTCGGTGATTGTAGCCAGGGGCTCGGCCTCTATCCATTTCGAGAAATAGTTGACTGCCACGACTAGGAACTTTAGCTGTCCGGGGGCTGGTGGAAATGGTCCTAGTAAATCCATCCCCCACATAGCGAAGGGGATCAGACTTGATAGGGAGGTGAGCGGTGCTTGTGGAAGGCGTCGGATGTCGGCATACTTTTGACAGGAGCTGCATTGCCGAACGTGTCATTCGGCGTCCCGTAATAGAGTGGGCCAAAAATACCCGTAGTTCAACACTTTGCGTGCCAGGGCCCTGGACCCAGAATGAGCCCCGCCGATGCCCTCATGGAGTTCTTGCAGGGCGTAGTCGGCTTGCCCGGGGGAGAGGCACCTCAGGTAAGGCCGGCCGTCTATCTGGGTGAAGGAGCGTTTATATAGGATGCCTCCGATTAATGTATAACGCTCGGCTCGAGTTCTGACTCTTCTTGCTTCCTTTGGATCCTCAGGGAGAAGTCCGTCCCTCAAGAATTCGACAATGGGTTTCATCCAGTTGTCTTCGAGGAGGACGGGCAATGTTTCAACGGAGTCGGGCGCTTCGTCCTCTATGCTCGGCTTCAGGAGGACTTCTATCAATACGGTC
The DNA here is from genome assembly GCA_017893485.1 of Hemerocallis citrina. NCBI lineage: Eukaryota > Viridiplantae > Streptophyta > Magnoliopsida > Asparagales > Asphodelaceae > Hemerocallis > Hemerocallis citrina. The sequence continues at coordinate 60,172,422 of CM030367.1, read as the reverse complement.
TGCTCAAGACCTTGAAGTGAAGAGGAGGCTAGTTTGGATAGGGCGTCGGCCTGAAGGTTTTCTTCTCGGGGGATCCTTCGGATGATGGCTTCTTCAAACAGCACCATGAGGCTCTTGACCTTGGCCAAGTATTTAACCATCCTATCATCGCGGGCTTCATACTCGCCAAGGACCTGATTGACGACCAATTAGGAGTCGCTGAAGATCTGTAGTCGTTGTGCCCCAGCATTTCGGGCCATTCCAAGATCGGCTATTAGTGCCTCGTATTCGGCTTCGTTGTTTGAGGCTTTAAAGTTTATACGGAGGGAGTATTGGAGGATAAAGTCATCTGGGCCCGCCAGGATGACTCCTGCCCCGCTTCCCTCGTTACAAGAGGACCCGTCGACATAGACCGACCAGACGGGTGGTCCCTTCATCGTTTGGCTGGACTCAGGGATAGTGGTCTCAACTATGAATTCGGCCAGTGCCTGTGCCTTGATCGCGGTCCGAGGCTGATAAGTTATATCATGTTGGCTCAGCTCGATCGACCACTTCATAAGGCAGCCGGAAGCCTCGGGCTTGTGAAGAACTTGTTTCAGCGGCTGGTCGGTAAGAACGACCACTGAATGGGACTGAAAGTAAGGCCGAAGCTTTCTCGCGGCCATTACCAGGGCATAGGCTATTTTCTCAATCTTCGGGTACCGGAGCTCGGCGTCCCGAAGTACTTTGCTGACGTAGTAGATGGGCTTCTGAGCCCTTTCTTCTTCTCTGACTAAGACAGCACTAAGCGTCTGTTCGGAAGCTGCCAGGTAGAGGTAGAGTGGTTCGCCAGGTATAGGTTTGCTGAGAAGAGGTGGATTGACGAGGTATGCTTTAAGCTGGTCGAATGAGTCTTGTTGCTGCTGCCCCCACTCAAATCCTTTAGCCCCCCTGAGGACTTTGAAGAACGGGAGGCACTTCTCCCCGGACTTCGACAGAAAGCGCCCTATGGCGGCTAGGCGACCAGTCAATCTTTGAACTTCCTTGACATTTCTAGGAGGGGCCATGTCCAATATAGCCTTGATCTTTTCCGGATTTGCTTCAATTCCTCATTGGCTAACCATGAAGCCGAGGAACTTCCCTGATGAGACGCCGAACGCACACTTATTCGGGTTGAGTCTCATATTGTGTTTTCTTAAACATCAAATGCTTCTTGGAGGTCGGTCACATGATCAACACCTCGGATGCTTTTCACAAGCATGTCATCGACGTACACTTCCATGTTCCGGCCGATCTGGGCCTGGAAAACCTTGTTGACGAGGCGTTGGTATGTCGCCCATGCATTCTTTAGACCGAATGGCATGACCCTGTAGCAATAAAGGCCTTGGTCGGTCACAAAAGATGTCTTCGGAATATCCGGGGGAAACATTCTTATCTGATTGTAACCCGAGAAAGCATCCATGAAGCTGAGGAGCTCATGTCCCGAGGTTGCGTCAATCAGAGTGTCAATACTCGGCAGAGGGAAGGGATCTTTAGGGCAGGCCTTGTTGAGGTCGGTGAAATCAATACAAATTCTCCAGGTCCCGTTCGACTTCTTCACCATTACTACGTTTGACAACAACTCAGGGTAGTTTACCTCCTGTATGAATCGGGCCTTCAACAGCTTGTCTACCTCCTCTTTTATAGCGAGCTGACGCTCGGAGGCGAACTTGCGCCTCTTCTGCTGAACCGGTTTGGACCCCGGATCGACGCTCAGGCGGTGGACTAGGAGTTCTTCGGAGATACCGGGCATATCTGCAGCTGACCAGGCGAAGAGATCCTGATTCCTTCGGATGCATTGCACGATGTCGGAGTATAGGGCAGACGGGAGGGTCTTGCTGACAAAGAACTTGCGGGCCGGTTCCTGCTCGGAGAAGGGTACCTCTTCCAATTCATCCACCGGTTCGGAGGTCAGTCTTGCAGTATCTTGAGGAATTTCCAGAATTTCTAAGGAGAGGACGGGTCCAAGGGTTGAGGTCATGTAGCACTTTCTAGCCGTCTCCTGATTGCCCCTTACTTCCCCGACCCCGGACCGGGTGGGAAACTTCATCTTAAGATGGTATGCTGAGGGGACAGCTTCCAGAGCTGCGAGGCCAGGCCGACCCAAAATGACGTTGTAGGCGGCGGGAACATCCACCACCAAGAAGTCCATTGGCTCTGTTCGGGTGGTAGGAGTTTGACCGGCAGTTACATCGAGGGTGATTACCCCTTCAATAGTTACCGGAACCCCCGTTAACCCATGGAGAGTGTAGCCGGCGGGCTTGAGTCTGTCTCTGGAGAGCTTTAGGCCATTAAAAGCGGAGAGGAAAAGGATGTTGACGGAGCTGCCGTTGTCTACTAAGATCCTTTCCACTTTGAAATTCGCCATGTGGAGGCTAATGACGAGTGCGTCACAATGTGGGGTACGAACTCCTTCAAGATCTTCGTCGGAGAACGTGACTGGCACTCCGAGGCCTTTGGAAGGAGGGGTGGTTCGGACCGAGTTGACTTCTCTTATAAATGCCTTCCGAGAGGAGTTTGAGGAGCCCCCCATTGGTCCCCCGTGAATGAGGTGGAGGACTCGCTCTTCCTCGAAGTCTGGCGTCTCTTCTCTTTCCGGACGCTTGTTAGCCCCCCGAGGCGGGGGAGGAAGTTCGGCTCAGTCTTTTCTTACGAACCTAGTCAGCTGCCCTCTCTGGATAAGGGCTTCGATCTCGTTCTTCAGGGCACGACAATCGCTGGTGTCATGCCCATGGCCCCGGTGATAACGGCACCATTTCTCTTTATCTCTTCTTTTGGCGGGGGTGTTCATCCTTGGAGCAGGGGGGATAATACCCTCCTTCTCGACCTCCATCAAAATGGTTGAGACGTCAGTGGTGAGGGGAGTGAACTTTTCGAACCTGGGGGGAGCTCGGTGCTGGCCAGCATTGTCCTTTTGGAGCTTCCTGGTTCCTTCCTCCTCTGTTCCCTTTCTCTTAAACCCGGAGGAAGACCCCTCCCAGTTTGGTCGCTGCTCGGCCTCTTCGGCCTGGATATACTTTTCACTGCGAAGGAGGAGGTCGAAAAAGTTCTGCGGAGGTTTCTTGGCGAGGGAGGAGCGGAGGTTGGAATTGAGGACATTAGATTGAAATGCTGCCGTAGCGACCGACTGGTCGAGGGATGCTATAGACCTGGCTTCAGCTGTGAACCTCTTCACATAGTCTCTCAGTTTCTCCCCCTTTTTTTGGTGGAGGTGCAATAGGGAGATGCTGGTTTTCTCAGCCCTACGGCTACTTACGAAATGTGTGACGAAGAGGGTTTCGAACTACTCGAAGGAGAATATTGAGGAGGGGGCAAGGCGAGAATACCACTCTCGAGCTGGTCCCTTGAGAGTCGCGGGGAAGGTTTTGCAGAGGGGGGCATCGGAGGCTTGATGGAGGAGCATCAAAGTCTTAAAGCTCTCGATGTGATCAACTGGGTCGGTTTCCCCGGTGTAAGTCTCAAATTGGAGAGGTTTGAAACCGAACGGCACAGGCGCATCCACTATGGTTCGGGAGAAAGGGGGTCGGCTAGGACGTAGGGTCCTCCCCCTGAGCTCCTCTTCTCGGTTTATCTGACCCAGGCGCCTTTCTACTTCATGAAGACGGCGGTTCATGGTGTCATCTCTCCGACGGTAATCTGCCGAGCCTCGAGACTCGTCTTCGTATGAGGGAGAGCGAGGGCTGCGGCGGTGGTAACTTCGGGAGCGACGAGGACTTGGGGTACGCCGGGAGTTGGTAGGAGCAGGACGAGGAGATGGGGACCGTCGGTGAGGGCTTCGGACTGGAGGAGGGGACGGGACCTTCGGCTCGTTAGGATTTTGACGGAGGTTGAGAGCCTACAGGACGGTCGCTTGGAACTGCTGGAACTCGGCACGGGTGATTGGTGCCTCATTGTTCCTGGGCTGTTGCTGACCTGAGGGAGAGTGCCTTCTTCAGGTAATGATCGGGGGACTCCTTCCTCCCTCTGCGGACGGGGGACCTGTGGTACCGGTGGCGAGGAGACCGCTCGCCCGGATGGCGTTGGCAGGAGGCTCCCTCTCGGGCCCGCTTTTCTTCTAGATGGCGGCGGAGATCATCCTCTTTCTGGCGATCAGGAGCAGGTATTGTGGCGACCAGAGGCTCGGGGGTGATGGGAGGCCATAGAGTCCGTGGAGGCGTTGCGGATGGAGACATGCTCTTGATGAAGGGGTTGTTTCTGAGGGTTAGGACCCTTTGGATCAGGAGGGGGAAGGTTCTGTTGGAGCGGGTCTTCCGCGGTAGGGGGAAGTTGCCCTTGTTGCTAAGCGGGATTAGGGAGAACTTCTTGCTGCTGATCAGGGTTGGGTCCTCGGTTGGAACCCCTTGACGTGACTTTGCGAGGCGGCATGGCTGGAGAAGACCTGTTCACCGGAAAGAGGAGAGGTCTCTATTCGTTAGTTCTCACAGACGGCGCCAATCTGTTGCCGCTAAATTTGGTGTGGGGGCAAACAGATAGAATTTGTGGATCCTTAAGGAAACTGAATAGTAAACCTGTATGCCTGTTCCGTGGACTTCGATCATCGCTCCCGTCGTACACCTGCAAAAAGTGCGAGACACCGGGGCTGTTCCCGGCGACGCACCCTCCGACGCTCAAGTCAGTAATCTGGAAGACTATGAAAGAGCGCAAAAACTGGTGAAAGATTGATTACCTCTTAATGAGATGGATGGGGGGTATTTATAGGCGTCTCACGGAACAGATTAGGAATGTAATCCCCATGATCTGATATGGAATATTCCCCTTGTAAACAGATTAGGAATGTAATCTGATGAGGTATATTCCCCGTAATCAGATAAGGAATTTAATCCCCAAATCCCAGTGAAAAGATAGACGTACATCAGGGCCGTTGATCATGATTAACCAGGGACCCTGATTTTATCTTGCTGGAATGGGTGCGCAGCGGGTTAAAACCCGCTCCCTCTTGTTGGTGGATCCATTCGTGGGTTATTGGGTCCTTGGGGAGAGGATCCAATACCCATTTTGGACCCTCTTGTAGGCGAAAATTACCGTTTTACCCCTGAGCTTTAAGATTCGTCTCCGATGTGAACGGTTCCGATTAACCCCCATTTTTAGCCATATCACTCTATAACTGCAGGGGAAAAAAAACTTCAGAAGAAAACTAATGCAAATTGATTAAACATACACCGTTTATAATCTCATTGTCAGAAAAGCTGTACTAACATTAATTTGAGAATTTAATTTTATACCAAAACGCCTTTTTTAAGCTCATTATCCAATAACTATTTTTAAGAATATTTCAGATTTTTGGTTTACCAAACTCATTTTATACTCTCATTTTCAAAAAAACTGTTTTCAAAAAAAATTTATTACCAAACAGCTTTTACACTCTCATTTTCAGAAATCTATTTTCAGGAAAAATTATTACCAAACAGCTTTTACACTCTCATTTTCAGAAAATAGTTTCAGAAAAAATTATTACCAAACAGCTTTTACACTCTCATTTTCAGAAAACTCTTTTCAAAACAACTATCGAAACGCAACCTAAGCGTCCCAAGAAGCTATGTATGCTATCCTAATTGCCTAGAGAAGAGCCAAATACTCCTCGAAGGTTGTTATATCCAACGTCTAGGAGTGGGGAGTTTATGATGTGGTTGAAAATTACAACTTATCGGAGTAGCATAATCTGAGCACACATTTCAATGCTTCCAAGGGCAGTACAGTAATTTTATGTTGGTAGCAGGTCTGCTTGAAGAGCATAAGCCTCCGCCAGGTCCATCAGCTCACCCAGTTAAGCAATCAGGGCTCGCTTACAGCCTAACAAAGGGGGATTCCCAGCCAATCACAGCTGTCAGTCAATTCCCCTAAAACAGGGACTAAACAACTGATTTCTCAATCACTGATTATTTCCTATCTAGATCACCCTCCTAGGTCTATAAATATTTCTCCCTTTCCACCATTAAGAGGTAATCAAGACTTTTGATACTAAACCCTAATTTACATATTTGGTTGCTGACTTGTTCATCGAAGGGCCTGTCGCCGGAAAAATTCCTAGTATTCAGGCTTTTTACAGGTTTTCAGCGGCCAATAACCAACACAACCACAAATCGGTAGCATCATCTCCTTTTACGGTTTTTACCAAATGTTGCCGCTAAATTCGGTGTGGGGGCAAACAGATGAATTTGTGAGTTCTTGAGGAAACTGAATAGGAGAACCTGTATACCTGTTCCGTCGAACCCTGATCGTTGCTCCCGCCGTGCACCTGCAAAAAGTGCGAGACACCGGGGTTGTTCCCGGCGACGCACCCTCCGACGCTCAAGTCAGTAACCAGAAATGATTATGAAAGAGCATTTAACTAGAAAAAGATCGATTACCTCTTAATGGAGATGGGTGAGGGGTATTTATAGGCGCCTTAGGGACTGGTTTTAGGAATGTAATCCCCGTGATTAGATAAGGAATATTCCCCGTAATCAGATAAGGCATGTAATCTGATAAGGTATATCCCCTATAATCAGTTAAGGAATTTAATCCCTAATCCCCAGTGAAAAGATAGCTGTGAATCATGGCCGTTGATTTAGATCTAATCAGGGACCTTGATTGTACCTTGTCGGATCGGGTTGGTAGCGGGTTGAAACCCGTACCCAGCTGAGGTGGATCCGTTTGCGGGTTATTGGATCTGTGAGAAGGAGACCCAGTACCCGCTTCGGACCCATTTGCATGTGAAATTACCGTTTTACCCCTGAGCTTTAAGATTCGAGTCCGATGTGAACGGTCCCGATTTAATCCTATTTTTAGCCATATCACGAGCCCCCCACTCCTAAAGACTGAGTGTGATCAGCCTTTGAGGAGTAGTTTTACTGTTTCAATGGCGTACGGGATTTTATCGGTGTTCTCAAGGGAGTTTGGAATCTTGCTCGGGGTGTAACAGTGTTATTATGGGCTTGTAAAATGCCCAAAAATATTCTCAGAATTTTCTGGATTTTTGGTGATTTTTCCAGATTACTTATTTAACTTTGCGATGTATTGGCTAATTGTTCGGGGGTTTTAATCGTATATTCTAGGCGATAATTGCTCGTTCGGTGGCTTAGAAATATCCCCCGAATTTTTAATTATTTCCCGGAATTTTTAGCTAATTTTCCCGAATTTTTAGCGATTTTTTCGCAATTTTTTAAATAAGTAAAACGATTTAAATAAATAAAAATCAATTTTTAATACCTATTTATGGCGTGGCATCATCTGGGCCTTCGATCAAGGCGGAGCGCGAGTTTCGGAGCGATCAGACGATCCCTGTTCCTCGGAGGGATTTTTTCCCAAAAACGGGGGTCGGCACTCCGTCACCTCATCTCGGAGGCGTAGCGCCGCGGCTCAAGGGGTCGGAGCGTTTTTTTTTCGCCAAAACGAGGGTCGGTGACCCAGCGTCCCGGCTCGGATACGTCGCGCCGCGGCTCAATGGGTCGGCGACCCGATTTGAAGGGTCGGTACCTCGGTTCGGAGAATCCGGGGTACGTGGCATCATCTAGGCCGTCCATCTCCAGCGTGGATCCCCATAAAACGCTATCTTGTCGTTTTGTGGACGTGGCAAGATCTGTGTCGTCCATCATGACGAGCGCGCTTTTCTACAAGATCTGACGGCTCACAAGGGTCGGAGCGTTTTTTTGCCAAAAACGAGGGTCGGTACCCCAGCATCCCGGCTCGGATGCGTCGCGCCGCGGCTCAAATGGGTCGGCGACTCGATTTGAAGGGTCGGTACCTCGGTTCGGAGAATCTGGGGTACATGGCGTCATCTAGGCCGTCCATCTCCAGCGTGGATCCCCATAAAACGCTATCTTGTCGTTTTGTGGACGTGGCAAGATCTGGGTCGTCCATCATGACGAGCGCGCTTTTCTACAAGATCTGACGGCTCACAAGGGTCGGAGCATTTTTTTGCCAAAAACGAGGGTCGGTACCCCAGCATCCCGGCTCGGATGCGTCGCGCCGCGGCTCAAATGGGTCGGCGACTCGATTTGAAGGGTCGGTACCTCGGTTCGGAGAATCCGGGGTACATGGCGTCATCTAGGCCGTCCATCTCCAGCGTGGATCCCCATAAAACGCTATCTTGTCGTTTTGTGGACGTGGCAAGATCTGGGTCGTCCATCATGACGAGCGCGCTTTTCTACAAGATCTGACGGCTCACAAGGGTCGGAGCGTTTTTTTGCCAAAAACGAGGGTCGGTACCCCAGCGTCCCGGCTCAGATGCGTCGCGCCGCGGCTCAATGGGTCGGCGACCCGATTTGAAGGGTCGGTACCTCGGTTCGGAGAATCTGGGGTACGTGGCATCATCTAGGCCGTCCATCTCCAGCGTGGATCCCCATAAAACGCTATCTTGTCGTTTTGTGGACGTGGCAAGATCTGGGTCGTCCATCATGGCACGCATCACGAGGATGGGGTTCAGATCACGAAAAAACGCTATCTTGTCGTTTTGTGGGCATGGCGCAATCTGATCCGTTCATCGAATTCTGACGCGAATTTCGAAGAGATCCGACGGCGACTTTGCCTCGGGAGGATTTTTTGCCAAAAACGTGGGTCGGTATCTCGCCACCTCGGTTTGCATTCCTCCGCGCCGCTTTCCGGGGGGTGAGCTGAATGTTTTTGGGCCAACTCGGTGGTTCGGTCACTGAGCCTTTCGCTCGATAGCTCGGCTCGTTAGACTGGTGGCCGAGTCGCAGCTTGTGTTTTTGGGGAGTTCCGCCATCTCTCGTACCGTCGCTTCTTTCTTACTGGGCGTTTGGGATTCTTAGTGGGCCTTTGGGATTCCCAAGGAGGCCCGTTATCACTTGGGGTTATAAGTCACCATTCCTTCACCCCTGAGCTCATTTCTCACTTTTCACTCCACGATTTTACTTTTGTTCTCTAAGTCTTCTGCTAGCGGCGCTCTTGCTCCACGGTGCTGACGTTAGCTGTCGCGTGGGCCAGGCGATTTCCGGCGAGCATTTTCCGACCGTGAACGTCACTTCAAAGGTTAGTTTATCTTTGCCTTTGCTTTTTCAAGAGATGTCAAGGGTTAGCTCGGGGAGCGGTACCTCGTCCTCGGGCGATGATGGCGCCGGGGAGAGGAGTAGGGCAGAAGCTCGAAGGAAGGGGAAGCAGATGGCCGAACCGCTGGTTGCCGAGTCGAGGATCGGGAAGAAGAGGAGGATGGGGGAGACCTCGCCCCCCATAGTGGAGGTGATTGTGGAGAACCCGAAACGAGCCCCCGAGATAGGACAATATCCTTCCGTCCTGTCCGGGCATTCGGGAGTCAGGCAGTACGAGGGTGATCTTCTGGAGAAAGCGATCTACGGAAAGTCGAAGATCGTCGAGGAGCCTAGCCCGTTCCTTCACTCCGAAGCCGACGAGCTCACTTCGTCGTTGTCTGAGAAGGATCTTCTCCGGATTAGGAAGGCCTTCGCTATCCCGTCGGAGTACAAGCTGATGGTCGCTGGCCCCGGGGTGCGAGCAAACTCTAAGTTGCCGTCGTCGGACATGTGCATGTTTGACGTCGACTCCTTGAACGCGGGACTGCGTTTTCCGCTGCACCCTTTCATACTTCAGATCCTCGGCTGGTATTGTCTCGCCCCTACTCAGTTCAGTCCGAACACTTGGCGTCATGTGAACGCATTCTTGCTTCAGTGCCACCGAGCCGAGGTAGCGCCGGATCTGTCAGTTTTCCGGGGCTTGTATCGGATAAACAGGAAACACCAGACGGAGTACCGGTACTATTTGGGACCGAGGAGAGGTGTTAAGATTGTAGAGAATCCCGACTCTCTTAAGGGTTGGAGGGAGAAGTATTTTATCGTAAGGGGTGAAGTGATTCGGCATATTCCGTCCCGGTGGAAGGTGGAGGTGCCGAAATTTGCGCGAAGCGACCCCGCACTATCTGAGGCCGAGGAGGACGTAGCGAGGAGGATCACGGCCCTTCCGGTACTGAGTTGGAGGGAGTTGACCGAAGAGGTGTTGTTCGGGTCCGGACTAAGCCCCATCGACCCGAGTACGCTCTTGACATCTCATTCATTTTTTTCTAAGTCTTCAATTCGTCTGTCTTGATTCGTTTTTTTTTTTTTGTTGATGCAGAGTCGATGAAGATAGACTTTAAAGCTATGATGGCCGATAGGTCCAAGCTGACCGGGACCAAAAAGAGGAAGAGGGCGGCCGAGGGTGCGTCTTCGGGTGCTCAGCCCGCGGTCGCCACTAACGTTGCTCTGCCTCCCCTGGCTACCGAGGCGCCTTCGGAGGTTGTGGTGGCGGAGGGGACCTCGGCCCCCGTCGCCCCGTCTGTGAACGAGGGTGTCTTTGATGTCAATGCGGCGCTGGCGCTCGAGTTTCCCCCATTGACTCATGACGCCGAGGAAATCCTGACCGAGCAGCACAAGCAGTTGTTTGTGCCGAACTGGCTGGTGAGGAATCATGATGGTTTCCTCGGTAACTCGCAGATGTCAATGCAGGTCGTCAAACACTTGGCGACCCCGAAGGATAAGGCCGCGCTGAAGGCAGGAAGGGTCGGCGACGACACTTATGAAGTCGCCCGGGGGCTTGTTTCGGTAAGTGTTCGCAAATTTTTTCAAGTTTGTTACTCGGCGTGTACTTCGTACTTATCGTTGTCTTCGTAGGCCACCGTTCACTTCGGCCATCTCATGGAGGCGTTCGCCGAACAGGAGAAGGAGCTGAAGTCCGCCAGCGAGAAAGACAGGCTGGCGAAGGTCAGGGCGGTCAAGGATCTCGAGGCCGAGCAGAGGCGAGCCGAGGCCCTGGACGTTCGGGTGGCCGACCTTACTGCCGACCTGAAGAAAGCAAAGGAGAGCCTTGAAGCGGAGTCCGCCAAATCCGCCAAGGCCGCCCAAGAACTTGCTGCGGCATTGAAGTCCTTGGCCGACGAGAAGGCGGAGAGGGAAACGCAGGCCGTGAGGATCAGGGCGGAGGTTGAAGCCGAGATCGAGGCAGAGGCGAAGAAACATATGGCCGAGAACATGGAGCAATCCTACCAGACGGCCCTGGACCACGTTCAGGCTCGTGTCCCCGGCTTCGAGCGAGTTGGCTATCGACTGTGGCCCGAGTCGCCCGTAGATGACGAGGAGGGGGATGATGAGGACGAAGTCGAAGGCGAAGACGGGGGGGGGAGAGGATGACCCGGCTAAGGGAGAGATCGAGGGGCCGCCCGTCGATGCGTCCGGGGTCGGAGCGGAGATGCAGGTGGACCCTTGATTCTTTCGTTAATCTTTTTGTAGTTTTTGTTCTGCTTTCTCTTCCGAACTTTGTAACGCCTTTTGCGGACTGGCCACCGCTTCTTGATGAATGAAAGAATGTTTTGTCTTTGAAATTGTCTAAGTGTTTGGTTCGGTCGTAGGATAGGCCCCCGTCGCGGCGATGGCTCGGCGGCAAGTAGAGCTGTCCCATTTATCTCTTGTGGAACGCCTCGAGAACGAGATAGAACTGACGAGGAGGGCACTGTACGATGTGGAAAAGAAGAATGGAGAGCTGTTGGCCGAAATGTACCACTCGCGGGTAGCCGAAGCCGAGCTATTCGATAAGGAGGGAGAATTGGCTTCGGTTTTGGCCGAACGAGATGAGCTCGTGAAGAAGGTCGAGCATTTGCAGAGGGTGACAGTCGACAAGAGTATCGAGGTGACCCATCTGCGCCGTGTCATATCCGACAGCGCCGAATACCCCGGTTCGGCGAAGCTTCCTCGATTCAAAATTGTCGTGAGGAACGAAGCGCTGAAGGACCGGATCGTCGAGCTGGAGGAGGAGGTTGCTCGGCTTAAGCCTCAGCCGGTGAGGGCTAACGTCCGGAGCACCTCGTGTACTCGCGAAGAGATTGAGCGAGGGATCACGTTCTATCAAGCGGCGACCCGGACTCCTATCATAGGTAGGTCAGCCGCCGACGCACGCGGTGTGGCGGTGTCTTCAAGCGGTGCTTCGGTCGGGGCGACTGTGAGGATCAGCGGTGAGGGGGCGTCCCGGTTCGTCGGCCTGGAGACGAGCTCGGAGGCCAAGAAGAGCCGACCCAAAGTGTCGTTGAACCGGAGTGTCCCCCTACCTCGGAGGAATTGAGCGGGTCATGCCTTGTGATATTTTCGCTGAACTCGTTGTTGTAATCTTTTTGTAATCTCGTCCAAGTTATTAATAAAATTATGGTTGGTTTATCCGAAGTGTCCTCTACTGGCTGTTTATCGAGTCTTTTGTCGCAGCTCTGATTCCGTTGCTCGGCTTTTGGTGCCGATCGACGTGGGGTGTCCATAGCCGTTGGATGGCGGCACGAATCCAGAGGTAGGCCCAAGTCCCAAGAAAACGTTATCTTGTCGTTTTGCGGGTACGTGGCACAACTGGATCCACTCATCACGCCCTGGCACACAATTTGAGAGGATCCAACGGCGAGTTGCCTTCGGGATGATTTTTTGCCAAAAACGAGGGTCGGTACCTCGTTAGTTCGGCCCAATTTATTGTCGAGACGAATTTCCAACCATCGTAAAGTTATTTTAAGAGATGCAGGAGCAGTTTCGAATGGCGAGCTACTTCTAGTCCGCTTAGGAGCGGACTCGCGAAGCAAAATCGAGCCAAGTGTTGGACTCCGATCCATTCAACGGCTGCAGGAGCAATTTCGAACGGCGATCTGCCCCCGGCCCGTCTGAAGACGAGCCGAGGAGGAAGAGTCGAGCCGAGTGCTGGACTCCGAACCATTGTGTGGTAAGTTTAAGAGATGCAGGAGCAGTTTCGAATGGCGAGCTACTTCTAGTCCGCTTAGGAGCAGACTTGCGAAGCAGAATCGAGCCAAGTGTTGGACTCCGATCCATTCAACGGCTGCAGGAGCAATTTCGAACGGCGATCTGCTCCCGGCCCGTCTGAAGACGAGCCGAGGAGGAAGAGTCGAGCCGAGTGCTGGACTCCGAACCATTGTGTGGTAAGTTTAAGAGATGCGGGAGCAGTTTCGAATGGCGAGCTACTTCTAGTCCGCTTAGGAGCAGACTTGCGAAGCAGAATCGAGCCAAGTGTTGGACTCCGATCCATTCAACGGCTGCAGGAGCAATTTCGAACGGCGATCTGCTCCCGGCCCGTCTGAAGACGAGCCGAGGAGGAAGAGTCGAGCCGAGTGCTGGACTCCGAACCATTGTGTGGTAGGGGAATTAGAGGTGAAAGTATGCGATAATATCGAAAATATGAAAAACTTTATTTATTAAGTTGCTAGCCGTTATTACAATGGTCGGCTGCTTCTAAAGTTGCTAGCCGTTATTACAATGAAAAAATCAAAGGAAAAATTACTAGGAGCAGGAGTGGTGGACCGACATCTCGAGTTACTTAGATAGGCGGGGTTGCCTTCTCTTGGTATTTCAAAAGATGGTCGGCGTTCCAAGTCCTGGGAATTTCTCTGCCCTCAAGGTCTTCTAGCTTGTATGCACCGGGGCGGATCACTTTGGATACTTTGTACGGTCCCTCCCAATTTGGGGCCAGTTTGCTCTTCTGTCCGGGGAATGAAATGGCCAGTTTTCGGAGGACCAGATCCCCTTCTTTCAGGTCGGTTGGGCGGACCCGTTTGTTGTAGGCGAGTTCGATTCTCCTCCGATAACTTTGCTGCCATATGGCTGCCCTTTCCCGGATTTCGTCTATTAAGTCTAGGCTCGTTCTGAGCTCCCTGGCATTCTGTTCTTCTTCAAAGGCTACCAGGCGAGGAGAGGGTATCCCAACTTCTAGAGGGATGAGGGCCTCGGACCCGTAGGTGAGATTGAACGGACTCTCGCCTGTCGGGGTCCGCTTCGTGGTTCGGTAATTCCACAACACATTGGGCAGCTGATCGACCCACAATCCCTTGGAGCACTTGTCCAGTCTCTTCTTGATGCCGGAGAGGATCTGTCGGTTGGCATTCTCAGCTTGGCCATTTGACTGGGGATGAGAGACGGAGGAGAAGCGGTGCTGTATGGTTAGGTCTTCACATAAGGCTCGGAAGGCAGCCCCAGCGAACTGCGTACCGTTGTCTGTAACTACAACTCGGGGAACACCGAACCGGCAGATTACATTTTTCCAGAAGAATTGGACGACTCTATGTTCGGTAATTGTAGCCAGGGGCTCGGCCTCGACCCATTTCGAGAAATAGTCGACTGCCACGACTAGGAACTTCAACTGTCCGGGGGCCGGTGGAAATGGCCCAAGTAAATCCATCCCCCACATTGCAAAGGGGATCGGACTTGATAGGGAGGAGAGTGGTGCTTGTGGAAGGCGTCGGATGTCGGAATACTTCTGGCAGGAGGTGCATTGCCGAACGTGTCGTTCGGCGTCCCGTAGGAGAGTGGGCCAGTAATACCCGTAGTTTAACACTTTGCGTGCCAAGGCTCTGGAGCCGGAGTGGGCTCCGCCGATGCCTTCATGGAGCTCTTGCAGGGCGTAATCGGCTTGTTCGGGGGAGAGGCATCTTAGGTAGGGTCGACCATCCACCTGGGTGAAGGAGCGCTTATACAGAATGCCTTCGACCATTATGTAACGCTCGGCCCGGGTCCTTATCTTTCGGGCTTCCTTCGGATCCCTTGGGAGGAGTCCGTCTCTTAAAAACTCGACGAGGGGCTTAATCCAATTATCTTCGAGAGGGAGTGGCAGTGTTTCGACGGAGTTGAAAACCTCGTCCTCTATGCTGGGCTTGAGGAGGACTTCTATCAGAACGGTTTGTTCGAGGCCTTGCAGGGATGAGGAAGCTAATTTGGACAGGGCGTCGGCCTGGGCATTTTCCTCTCTGGGGATTCTTCGGATGAGGGCTTCCTCGAAGAGCGCCATGAGGCTCTTTACTTTAGCCAAATACTTTACCATCCTGTCATCGCGGGCTTCGTATTCGCCGAGGACCTGGTTGACGACCAACTGAGAGTCGCTGAAGATCTGCAGGCATCGTGCTCCCGCGTTTCGGGCCATCCCGAGGCCGGCTATGAGTGCTTCGTATTCAGCTTCGTTATTCGAAGCTTTAAAGTTTATCCGGAGGGAATATTGAAGGACAAAGTCGTCTGGGCCCGCAAGGATGACTCCAGCCCCGCTCCCCTCGTTGGAAGAGGATCCATCGACATATACCGACCAGATAGGCGGGCCCTTCGTTGTCTGCTCGGGGTCGGGAATAGTTGTTTCCACTATGAATTCGGCCAGCGCCTGTGCCTTGATGGCGGTTCGAGGCTGATAAGTAATATCATGTTGGCTCAGCTCGATCGACCACTTCATGAGGCGGCCGGAAGTCTCTGGCTTGTGAAGGATCTGCTTCAACGGCTGGTCGGTAAGAACGACCACCGAATGAGACTGGAAGTATGGCCGAAGCTTTCTTGCGGCCATTATCAGGGCGTAGGCTATTTTCTCAATTTTCGGGTACCGGAGCTCGGCGTCTCGGAGCACTTTGCTGACGTAGTAAATGGGCTTCTGAGTTCTTTCTTCTTCCCTGACTAAGACCGCACTTAGTGTCTGTTCCGAGGCTGCCAAGTAGAGGTAGAGGGGTTCGCCCGGTATGGGTTTGCTGAGAAGGGGCGGATTGACGAGGTAAGCCTTAAGCTGGTCGAAGGAATCTTGTTGTGGCTGCCCCCACTCGAACCCCTTAGTCCCCCTCAGGGCTTTGAAGAACGGGAGGCACTTCTCCCCAGACTTCGACAAAAAGCGCCCAATGGCGGCTAGTCGACCAGTCAGTTTCTGAACTTCTTTGACGTTTCTAGGCGGGGCCATGTCCAGTATGGCCCTGATCTTCTCCGGATTCGCCTCTATTCCTCGTTGGCTAACCATAAAGCCGAGGAACTTGCCTGATGAGACGCCGAACGCACACTTGTTCGGGTTGAGTCTCATATTGTGCTTTCTCAAAACATCGAACGCTTCTTGGAGGTCGGTCTCATGATCAACGCCTCGGATGCTTTTCACAAGCATGTCATCCACGTAGACTTCCATGTTCCGGCCAATCTGGGCCTGGAATACCTTGTTGACGAGACGTTGATATGTTGCCCCTGCGTTCTTTAGGCCGAACGGCATGACTCGGTAACAATAGAGTCCTTGGTCTGTTACAAAAGACGTCTTCGGAATATCCGGGGGGAACATCCTTATCTGATTGTAACCCGAGAAAGCGTCCATGAAGCTGAGGAGCTCATGTCCCGAGGTTGCGTCAATCAGAGTGTCAATGCTCGGCAGAGGGAAGGGATCTTTAGGGCAGGCCTTGTTGAGGTCGGTGAAATCAATGCAGATCCTCCATGTCCCGTTGGATTTCTTCACCATGACTACGTTTGACAACCACTCCGGATAATTCACCTCCTGTATGAATCGGGCTTTCAGCAATTTGTCTACCTCCTCCTTGATGGCGAGCTGGCGCTCGGGGGCGAACTTGCGCCTCTTCTGCTGGACCGGCTTGGACCCCGGATCAACGCTGAGGCGGTGGACCAAGAGTTCTTCGGAGATACCGGGCATGTCTGCCGCCGACCATGCGAAGAGGTCTTGGTTGGCTCGGATGCATTTCATAATATTCGAATATAGGGCGGACGGAAGGGCCTTGCTGACGTAGAACTTACGGGTCGGCTCCTGCTCCGAGAAGAGTACCTCCTCCAACTCGTCTACCGGTTCGGAGGTTGGCCGAGCAGCATCTCGAGGGATCTCGAGTGTTTCTAAGGAGAGGACGGGTCCGAGGGTGGAAGTCATATAACATTTGCGGGCTTGCTCCTGGTTGCCCCTCACTTCTCCCACTCCAGCCCGAGTGGGGAACTTCATTTTGAGATGATAGGCAGAAGGGACGGCTTCGAGAGCGGCCAGGCCGGGCCGACCCAAAATGACGTTATAGGCCGCTGGGACGTCTACGACCATGAAATCCATTGACTCCGTGCGGGTGGTAGGAGTTTTGCCTGCTGTGACATCGAGGGTTATCACCCCTTCGATCGTCACCGGCACTCCCGTGAACCCATGGAGCGTGTACCCGGCGGGCTTGAGTCTGTCTCGGGAGAGCTTCAGCCCCTTAAAAGCATCGAGGAACAGGATGTTTACGGAGGAACCGTTATCTACTAAGATCCTTTCGACTTTGAAATTGGCCATGTGAAGGTTGATGACGAGTGCGTCACAATGAGGGGTGCGGACGCCTTCGAGATCTTCATCAGAGAAGGTGACGGGCACTCCGAGGCCTTTGGGAGGAGGGGTGGCTCGGACTGAGTTGACTTCTCTTATAAAAGCTTTCCGAGAAGAATTCGAGGAGCCCCCATTGGACCCCCATGGATAAGGTGGAGAACTCGTTCTTCCTCAAACTCTGGCGTTTCTTCTCGCTCTGGACGTTTGTTAGCCCCCCGAGGCTGGGGAGGAGGTTCGGCTCCATCCTTTCTTACAAACTTCGCCAGCTGCCCCCTCTGGATGAGGGCTTCGATCTCGTTTCTCAGGGCACGACAGTCGTTGGTATCATGTCCGTGGTCCCGGTGATAGCGGCACCATTTCTCTTTATCTCTTCTTTTGGCAGGGGTGTTCATCTTTGGAGCTGGAGGCAAGATCCCTTCTTTTTCGACTTCCATGAAAATGGCGGAGATGTTTGTGGTGAGGGGAGTAAACTTTTCGAATCTAGGGGGAGGCCGGCGCTGGCCGGCATTATCCTTCTGAAACTTTTTGGGTCCCTCTTCTTCCGCTCCCTTCCTCTTGGACCCGGAGGCGGTTGCTTCCCAGTTGGGCGGTTCCTCGGCCTCTTCAGCTCGGATGTACTTTTCAGTGCGGAGGAGGAGGTCAGAAAAGTCATGTGGCGGTTTCTTGGCGAGGGAGGAGCGGAGGTTGGAATTTAGGATATTGGATTGGAACGCCGCGGTAGCGACGGATTGGTCGAGGGATGCGATGGTTCTGGCCTCGGCTGTGAACCTCTTCACGTAGTCCCTCAATTTCTCCCCCTTCTGCTGACGGAGGTGCAATAGGGAGATGCTGGTCTTCTCGGCCCTTCGGCTGCTGACGAAATGGGTGATGAACAGGGTTTCGAACTGTTCGAAGGAGAATATCGACGCCGGGGCAAGACGAGAGTACCATTCTCGAGCTGGGCCTTTCAGAGTTGCAGGGAATGTTTTGCAGAGGAGGGCATCGGAAGCTTGATGGAGGAGCATCAAAGTCTTAAAGCTTTCGATGTGGTCAACTGGATCGGTCTCCCCAGTGTAGTTCTCGAACTGGGGAGGTTTGAAACCGAAGGGAACAGGAGCATCCACTATGGTCCGGGAGAACGGGGGTCGGCTAGGACGGAGGGTCCTCCCCCTGAGTTCTTCTTCTCGGTTCATCTGTCCCAAGAGTTTTTCCACCTCGTTCAGGCGGCGGTTCATGGTGTCATCTCTCCGACGGTGATCTGCCGAGCCACGGGACTCGTCTTCGTATGAGAGGGAGCGAGGGCTGCGGCGATGGTGGCTTCTAGAACGTCAAGGACTCGGGGTGCGTCTGGAATTGGTAGGAGTGGGTCGAGGAGAAGGGGACCGTCGGCGAGGGCTTCGGTCCGGAGGAGGGGATGGGGCCCTTTGCTCATTGGGGTTCTGACGGAGGTTGAGGGCCTGTTGTACCATTGCTTGGAGTTGTTGGAACTCGGCACGGGTGATGGGTGCCTCATTGTTCCTGTGCTGCTGCCGACCCGCTGGAGAGTGCCTCCTTCGGTAGTGATCGGGGGAGTCCTTTCTCCCTCTTCGGACGGGGGACCTCCTGCGCTCTCGGTGTCGGGGGGATTGCTCTCGCTGGCGGGAGGGTTCCCCCCGAGCCCGCTTCTCATCCAGATGGCGACGAAGGTCGTCATCTTCCGGGCGTTTGGGAGGGGTATTGCGGCGACCAGAGGCTCGGGGATGATGGGAGGCCATGGAGGCACTGGAGGCAGTGTGGTTGGGTATGTTCTCTTGGTGGAGAGGCTGTTTCTGGGGGTTAGGCCCCTTCGGATCAGGATGTGGAGGGTTCCGCTGGAGCGGCTCTTCCACGGTAGGAGGGAGTTGCCCTTGTTGCTGAGCGGGATCAGGAAGGACTTCTTGCTGGTCGGGGTTGGGCGCTCGGTTGGAGCCCCTAGATCTGACTTTGCGAGGCGGCATGGCTGGAGAAAACCTGTTCACCGGGAAGAGGAGAGGTCTCTATTCGTTAGTTTCCCACAGACGGCGCCAATCTGTTGCCGCTAAATTCGGTGTGGGGGCAAACAGATGAATTTGTGAGTTCTTGAGGAAACTGAATAGGAGAACCTGTATACCTGTTCCGTCGAACCCTGATCGTTGCTCCCGCCGTGCACCTGCAAAAAGTGCGAGACACCGGGGTTGTTCCCGGCGACGCACCCTCCGACGCTCAAGTCAGTAACCAGAAATGATTATGAAAGAGCGTTTAACTAGAAAAAGATCGATTACCTCTTAATGGAGATGGGTGAGGGGTATTTATAGGCGCCTTAGGGACTGGTTTTAGGAATGTAATCCCCGTGATTAGATAAGGAATATTCCCCGTAATCAGATAAGGCATGTAATCTGATAAGGTATATCCCCTATAATCAGTTAAGGAATTTAATCCCTAATCCCCAGTGAAAAGATAGCTGTGAATCATGGCCGTTGATTTAGATCTAATCAGGGACCTTGATTGTACCTTGTCGGATCGGGTTGGTAGCGGGTTGAAACCCGTACCCAGCTGAGGTGGATCCGTTTGCGGGTTATTGGATCTGTGAGAAGGAGACCCAGTACCCGCTTCGGACCCATTTGCATGTGAAATTACCGTTTTACCCCTGAGCTTTAAGATTCGAGTCCGATGTGAACGGTCCCGATTTAATCCTATTTTTAGCCATATCACCAAAAAAGTTAGCAAAAAAGAATGAATGCCATTTCAGTCCACAGTGTGAACGACGAAGAAATATAAAGATTATTAGTGATAAGCAAAGAAAAAAAAACTGGAATGCAAAAAAGAGGTTCACTCTGAAGCTACTATGTCATAGTTTTTGTTTGCAATGTCAGTCAGTTGCACTTGTCAATATGGAGTTATGACTATTAGTAGCATGAACAATCTCAAACCGTAAGAGTAATGCTTCTCGTATTTACAATTATCTTCTTGACCATGACCTATTGGATGAAATTTCACAAACAACTTAAACCGATAATTAGATAGAAAAATACCCAAAGCATCAAAAAATATCCAAAGTATCAACAACCCCATACGATTTATTAGAAAATGAGTTAGAATGTGAATCAGTAATATGTCATGTTCCATTTTATTTGAGTAGAAGTAGAACTGTCCCAAATCAATTTACAATATAGCATCATACTTTGCATTTATCTTCCACTGTTTTGAATGACCCTTTATGCCCAAGTCCTGGTAATTCTTTTCTGCGACTTTGTTGGTAGTCATCAAGCGTACGATAATTTTTGGTCACGTCTTCGACTATTTCTAATTTATTTATTTGTGATGTTTTAACCTTTTCATTATAATTATCAGCAGTGTGCTAGATTAACCAATTGTCATTAGCGAAATACATAGTCTGACTTAAACAACAGTTGGTATGAATGCAACGGGCCAATTATTAACACACAGCTGGGCCTCAGAGCTTTGTGTTCACACCATATGGCGACTGATTCCCTCGGCATTAATTTTAACATGTCAATGTCATGTTTGCATCTCGAATGATCTCATTTACTGGGCAAACATTTTATAATTGGTCAAGTGGTAACCGTAAGAGCATCCACAGTCGGTTGCAATTTTTGCCAAATTACCATTTTATGAGAATTGAACGTCTGCAGTCGTTAACCTGCCAATCTACTACATGTCATTTTTCGAACTTCCAAGATGGGTGATCCAGAGAATTGACCGGATTCGAAAACGATTCCTGTGGAAGGGGGCAGATTCGGATAAAGGAGGTTACCACCTCCTCAAATGGAGTATCGCTTGCATGAAGAAGAAACATGGAGGGCTAGGCATCATTGATCTCAGGAATATGAACCTTGCCCTGCTGGAGAAATGGTGGTGGATGGTATTCCACAACAGCGGGGAAGGTTGGCAGGACTTCATTCAACCTTATCTAAGGGGGAAAGGCACGAGAAACCTTGGCTTCCGAGTAGGGGCTAAAGTTTCACGACTCTGGAAAGGAATTGCAAAGGCTAGTGGCCCCTTCAATTCGGCAGTTTCGTCGACTATAGGCAATGGCTGGTCCACCAGATTCTAGTGGGATAGATGGTGTGGAGCCCACACCCTGAAGGAAACGTTCCCTGACCTGTATGAGAGGTCGAGTCGACCGAATATGTCCGTTGCCGAAGGTTGGAAAAGGGGAGGCTGGAGACCGACGTTCCGAGGTACGCTCACACCAAACCTACACCAACAATTACTCGACATGCAAGCACACATCACCCGGGAAGGCACTAGGTGCACGCAAGGTCCAGATCAGAAGCGATGGGGACTCGAAAGCAAGGGAGCTTTCTCGGTGAGATCACTATATTATCGGATCCACTTTCGAGGATGCAGACCCAGCTGGGCACAGGTGCTGTGGAAGGCGAAAACTCTCCTTAAAGTCAGAGTTTTTTTATGGCTAGTGCTCAATAATGCTATCCTCACTAGGCAAAATCTTGCCAAACGACAACCACAGGTAGCGACCAACTGTGGTTTCTGCGATGGTCATGTGGAAGATCTAAATCACCTTTTCATTCACTGCCCAAGAAGTAAGGCAACTATGGTTGAGGTACTCCGAGCCCTAGGAACAGGCGACTACCCCTACGTATATGAGGATTTGTGGATTTGCCCCAAATTTGCAACGATTCGCCATAATATGAAGAATGTGTGGTATATTGCAATAGCGGCTACAACCTGGGTGTTATGGCTAGACAGAAATAATTTTTATTTTCGTGCTTCAGGTAATAGTATTTCTGGTAACCTGACTCACATCATGCATCTTATCTCTTTTTGGGCTACAGCTACGGCCGCAGGGGCAAGAGGAATGGTAGCTAGAGTATTCCAGGTGGAGGAGTTCGACGATGAGGAGATAGAGACCTGCCCGACACTGGACTGAGGGACTGGCTTCACCAGTCATGGCAGGGCCTATACCAGCTTCTGTTTCAACCTACTGTACTTTCTGGTTGCTTGATGTTTCAGTAGTTAGACCCACCCCCCAGGGTTTGTTGGGGGTGTATGTTTTGTTTTCTTTTTTTTCTTTTCTTCTTCCTGCATTGTACCTTTGTTTTGTGTTGTTGTTTTCTCCCGGTAAGCCGGGGTTGTTTTATTAACTTCTTATTAATGAAACAGGGTGGCCTTATTCCACCTTTTACCTAAAAAAAAACGTCTGCAGTCGTTTGCTATTTTGTCATATTTCAACAAAATTGTGACAGTGGCTTTTCAAATTTGAGAAACGAAATGAAATTTCTCAAATTATAGGAGATGGAATATCTTGTTCCGTCCCAAATTTTTTTTTCCAATGGAATCAGACGAAACAAGTTGTTTCGTCCAAAGATTTTTTTTTTTTTTTTTTTTTCTATTTGTGAATGATCGGACGGTACATGTTGTACCGTCCCAAAATCGAAAAATGGCCAGACGGGACATGTTGTCCCGTCTCATGAGAAAAGTTCTCAAACGGGACAACATGTCTCGTTTGAAAACTTCCCCACTTTACTTAGGGCGCGTTTGGAAACCCAAAAAACTAGGAAAAGGAATGGAATACTGTGGATAGACCCATCTTATCCTATTCCACGGCCTGTTTGTTTTGAAAAAGAAAATAAAGGAAACAATTAAATATCATTCCCTAGGGAAAGATTTGAGCCGAATTCTATTCCAGCTCCACCCCCTCGGAAAGCTGGGTAAAGGAATGGAAACAACTAATTTTTCTTCAACTTAAATAAATAAATAAATATAAGACCAACTATGTTAAAAGAACTTCACATAAAATAAACGTTAAATTTCAGAAACCACGGAACTTTTTAATCAGAGAATAGTTTTTTTTTTTTTTTTTTTTTTTCCGCTTTCAGTTTCGGCAAATCACCTCGCCAACTTTTAGTACCGAACTAAGATCCCTCTTTCGGTGTAAATTACCCAATGTTCTTGATCCCGTTGATAATATATTTTTTACCCGATTCTTTTTTAAATTCAAATATCAAAAGTGAAAAGAATTAAATTACAAAAAAATAAAAAAATAAAAAATAAGGTAAACTAATTAATTTTGGTTAGAGTGGGTGATTTTAGAATTAATAAATCTTCATTTTTTGGGAGTGTCAGAGGTATGTTTTTTCTCTCCAGGAAAACAATTTTATTCATTACTCAACCTAAAATGCAAAATGTCAGAAGTATGTCCATGTACAAATGTTATCAAAAGGTTTTTCAAAATGCCGTAATCCATAATATTCCATTGTTTGTTAAACAAGACTAGGGAATGGAAACAAAAAAAAGTCAATTTCATTCCACCAGTTGCCAAACACACACAACTTATAAAGTTAATTCATTCCTTTCCCTTTCTTTCCATTCCTCTTCATTCATTTTCATTCCATTCCTTCCCATTCCCCAACTTAAATGTTTCCAAACAGACCCTTAGTGTTTAGGTCACTATCAACACTTAATTAAGGTATTAGTGATTATTTAAATATAGTTTAGGTTAATTTAATGAGTAATGCTCCATTAAAAACGCTACTGTAGCTTTGAAAACGTGAAAACAGCCTAGGACGTTGTTGGGAACAATGGCCTAATACAACGGCCTAGGTTATAATGCATTAGGCCGTTATTTTCAACAACGACCTGTTCCCAACAACGACTTAGGTGGTTTTTACGAGTTTTCACAATATTTGCGTTTTCAATGGAGCATTGCTCTAATTTAATAGTTAATTAATTTACTAAATGATATTTTAAATATTAAACCCAATTTAATTATAAAAAAAATCATGAGACGGGACATGTCATGGGACGGGACAACATGTCCCGTCCACTCAAAAAATTTTAAAAAATTGTCAAAATATAGCAAACGACCATTGCAGCGTTTGCCTATTTTGCTATTTGCCATTTTGCTATTTTGCTATATTTTGACAATGACCATTGTGGATGCTCTAATATAATAAACTAATCGGAAGCTACTTTGAGTCATGACGAATAAGAATGGCAAAAGCTAGATGCCTTGTTGGTGGTGTTTGTCTATAGAATGACACAAACTGAGAGAAAGCGAAAATAACTCATTGATATAGTCACTAACCCTTTCTACCAGAAAGTGATGAGGAAGAGAAGGACAGATAAATATCGGAAAAGAAAAAGGAAAATAATTACTGTGTATGTAGTTAAATTAGGTTATTGTTGTCTTGTATTGCAATTGAAAGGTAGATTGGGATAGTTTCAAGATTTTGAATATGATTTGCAGTGTTGATGCATGTTTGAAGATTAGAAAGAAATGATAACATATCTTGGAACAATTTACTTCGTACATTTTTTTCTGGCTTTACATTCTTTCTTACAAGCAAAATACCATTTTCTTTGTACAAGTGAACTCACCCGTGAATTGATTCCTTACATATTTATTAATCGAATTCACAAATCACTTGTTTGTGTGAAACGGTAGAAGAAATGAGAAATAATTACCTACAATCATCTCTAAATTCAAATAAATTTCTTACTTATTCTCTGTTTACATAAATGACTTGCTAAAATCAAACAATGAACTCTTTCAAGGAACTAAATTAATCCATTTTGGAATTAACTAAAAAAGTCCCCTCCAAACCATTCAATCACTTAGAGCAAGCCCAACCGGACCATAACCCCCACTCAAACCGATCTCTAAAATGTGGGGCCCATTGAGCAAACAAAATGCCGAAATGCGGTTCCATTCTCATCCCACAAAATGGGGATTTTTTTTTGCAAAAATCCCCTCCCCTCATTTGTGAAGTGTATTATCTGAAAAAGAATATTTATTTGTTTGATTTGTTTCTTTAACTTCTTTTAAGATTTTTTATTTATAAACGATAATTATACTATTGTTAATTTTTCAACGAGGTCTTTATTGTTAATTTTTCAACGAGGTCTTTAATACGAGACCAATATTGAATATTTTTCTGATTTATTTTAAGTATAGAAAGTAATAATATGAATCAATAATTATACTAAAGAGAAATACGAATTCATAAATATTCTTTGAAAATTACAAAATATGCTATTGAACTCTACTGAATACAAAGAATTCTAATAATTGGGGAAGTCATTGTTTTCTCCCCGAAAATGGGTTGAACTACTGAATAGATGTGGGATCTGAATCACGTAAGAGACCCTGAAAATATTCAGTTGTATTTGTGGTTCATTGCTGTTGGGAATCATGAGCCATTCTCACCCAAATTTCCTTCTTTCTTCTGCAACCATTCATTATCATCCGAATAGTAAGGTATTGTTCTTTTTTTTTCCTCTTATAAGAGGTTACCTCTTATAAGAGATTTATAGTAAGAGCCTCTTTTTGAGGTGTTCTTTTTATATAAAAATAACCTCTTATAAGAACCTCTTATAAGAGATTTATGTTCTTTTTTTACCTCTTACAAGAGCCTATATTATCCCAAAGTCTATATTACCCCTAAGTATAAAAATAGTGAGATGAAGGACAAGAAAAGATAAGTTCAAATTACTAATATATAAACTAGTTTAATGGCAAGTTAAATTCACAAATCATTGTAAATCATCAATTATAATTCCGGGATACTATAGACTTTTAAGTAGTATGAAAATTAGTATGTATAAATATAAATAATAATATTTGCTTCAAAGAAGTTGGATTAAAAAAATTTATGGTCAATGGGCTAATATAAATTCTCCCTTAGAAGTAAATAAATAAAAAATAAAAAAATAAAAAATAAAAAATAAAAAATAAAAAATAAAAAATATATATATATAAAAAATCTGACCGGCTGCAGGATTTGAACATGGTGGCATCATAACAGGACAAATCAACTAGCCACAACCCAAGTAATGTACTTACTGGACGTAAATATATATATCTTTAAATAAATCAGTGTTTCGATAGCGTCCCTAACACAATTGTTCGAAATTGTGAAGAATGAATTCCCACACTTTTTCTAGGATAGCATATTACAGTCAACTACATATATGATTACACATTTCCTAGGATAGCATATTCCGGGCTACTATAGACTAATATATAAACTAGTTTAATTAGTAACAATTATAATATAGACTTTGGGGTAATATAGACTTTTTAAGTGATAGAAGTCTTATAAGAATTTGAAAGAGGCTACTAGAAGTCTTTTAGGTTTATAAGATATTTTGAGAAAAATATCTTATAAGAGGTAAAAAAAGAACACTAAAAAAATTCTTGTAAAAGGGGGACCACCTCTTACAAGAGGTAAATCTCTTATAAGAGGAGAAAAAGAACACTACCTAAGTGTATTATCTATTTCGAAATAATTGTATTATTACTTTTTAATTATTTGTATTATTTTTTTGTATTCAAAAAAATTGTTTTGTGCAATAAAAAATTACAAACAAAATATTTGGAACCCAAAATGAAGACCGATTGGAGCACCCATTTAAAACCCCAAACTAAAATCACATATTCCAATAAATATGGCAAAATGAAATCCAAAATGGGGATGGAGCAGCATTAGGAATGCTCTTAGTTTGATGCCACTGCCATGGCTGCTCTGTCAAACCCTGTCCTCATCCCTCCTCCACCACCTCCTATACAACCATTGCTTCCAAAACCTGTTCTGCTTCCAAAACCTGTTCTGCTTCCTTTCTTCTTTCCTTCATTTTCATGCATTCCTAGTCTTCTATTCTTTCCACCCATCATTATCTGTTGCTTCTCCGCTGCAACTTCGACAGGCACCTCCTCCTTCATAGCTCCTCCCTGAACTAAAATCCTTGCTATTCCTGCATACCCAAAAGAAGAAGCAATCTTCATGGCAGTTGCACCTTTTGCTGTCCGTGCTTCAAGATCCGCACCACGCTTTACAAGAACTTCCACCGCTTCTGCTTGGCCTGCCTCCACTGCACAGTGTAATGCAGTGTAACCTTCCTCGTCTCTTGCATCCACTTCTGCCCCTTTATCCAATAAGTTCTTCATCACTTCGACCCATCCTCTAAATCCTGCTCTCATCAAAGCAGTCCATCCATGATTATCTCTTCCATTTACTGCTGCTCCCCTCTCAATTATCCTCCCCACTACTCTTGCATCCCCCTTCCTCACCGCCATTGCCAATTCATTAGCTAACTTGAGCGTATCGAATAGTTTTCTGTGCCCCCTTTCTGCTGCTGCTTCATATGGCGTTCTTCCTACTAAGTTCCTTGTATCTTTTAGCCCTGCTCCTCCTTTAGCCAACAGAAGTTTCACCATATATTCGTCTCCAGTAGAGGCAGCGATGTGGAGAGGCGTGTCACCATCCGGCCCACCTCGGATATCTGCACGTGCTCCGTTTGCAAGCAGCAGGCGAGCACAGTCACCATGGCGCGCTTCTACTGCTAAATGCAGTGCAGTAAGCCCGTCTGAAGTTAGAGCATTTACATCTGACCCTTTCAGTAGTAAAAGTTGTATCACCTCCAAGTGACCAGCAGAAGAAGCAATGTGTAGTGGACCCTGCATAGAGGTTGCTGATTTCTCGGTTGAAGCTTGGTGAGCTAATAGTAGCTCAACAATTAGAGATTCTCCGGCTGCTGCTGCCGCTTCAAGTGGAGTTCGGCCAGCCCGGTTCTGTGCTTCTATGTTGGGGTTGAATTCAAGGATTAACTGAACTAAGTCAGCGCGACAATTAGAAATGGCTATGTGAAGTAGAGACTGACCCAACGAGTCAACAGTGTTTGCAGGATTCCATTCGGGATCACTGCGCTCCAATACTTCTCTTACTTGATCCATGGAACCTTCCGCCAGTAGCCGAGTTAAAACAGCTGATCCAACAAAGAAGACTCTCATACCACTGTCTACAAACACTTGTTTCTTCTTGGTGGTGAACCAGTCATTCGGAACTGAGTCATAGGAAGAGGTAGGATTCTTGAAAGCAGCACCGGGAACAACAACACTATCAAGGAGGAACGAGTCGTTTGAGTTGGGGAAAACTTCCGGGAGAGGTGAGTTGAGGGGGAGGAAGTAAGTGATTTCTAGAGTGAAGGTGGCGAGAGGAGCAATGATGCCCGATTGAGGACGGATAGTGTACCGACTTTTGTTCAAGGGTTGAAGACGGAAGGCTACTGGCATCGTGTACATAACATTGCGTAGGGTTACTTGACCGTAACATCTCTGGCTAGGCTCGACCCTTATTGCCACCTCATTTGATGGTTCTAAGCTTATCAATCTGTCCATCTTGAGTTGTGTTTCTCTGGTATTTTGAGAGATTAGTAGAATTAAAGGAGAGCAAAACCCATGAACAGAGTGGTGGGAAATCAATTGAAGACAGAATGAAGGACGATGAAGTCTTTTAAGACTCAAGTGAAGCGGCCGGCCTTTAGTTTAAGTGGGTGAGAAAACAATGGGTAGACCTGTTCTTCCTGATTATAGAATTACATTCGAGGAGAGTTGGCAAGAGTAATTGGCTGAAATGGTTTCCATAATTAGGTCCTTTTCGTAAGGATCTAATTAAACATATGCGAGAATCAGTTGTTAGGAACAGTGAGATCTATTGAAGTTGTCTCTTTCAGTGTTAGTTTCTTGTAACCTAATATAATATGGGGCTTGTATTGGACTGGTTCTTGGTTCTTTTGTTTATAGGCAAGGAGATGAAATTGAAAGATAAAGTTTACAAGTTATTCGGCTGCTGATGCATGATATTGCGAATACAAAACTGGAATATCGGCTAATTCCTTTCAGGTGCATTCCTTCTCTATCTTCTTACTGCTTGAATTTTTGTTTTGAAGCAGTCAAAATCACTGGCATGTTTATGTATTAACATACAAGAGCCCTGTCAGTATTAACATACTCTCAGTAGCATGGCTGGAGTCTTTTGACTCTATCCGTATCATCAAAAAAAGAGCCCTGTCAGTTGTATAGTGAAATACATGAGAGTATAATTTGTTGGGAAGGGTATCTACAAACAGACTGTTAACGCAGCGGAACTAAATAGAGTAATGAAAAAATCGAAGTAGATGAGACGAGTCAATGAACACCCAAGCAAATAGATCTACAAATCCAACACAAAAACAACAATGATTTATCCCGGTTAGCTTTCGCTTAATCCGGACGAAAAATATAGGCAGATATAATATTCAACTGGTAAAGATTACAAGCAGTTAATGATTCACTCAATATAAGGAATTAAACTCATTCACCAAGAATTATCTCTCTCTCAAGGCTCTCTTTACAATGGAGAAAATATCTATGAAATACTTCTCACTCTCATATTGGAGGAGATTACAATATATAGAAAAAGAATAGAGAGAACTCTAGGTTAATCTTGATTCTCAGTCGTCCGATATAACCAGTAGAAGAAGTAACAGAATAGGAGCCGTACGATCTGACTTTGAGTTGAAGATTGGGTTGAAATGACCTAACAAATGGATACCCAAAAATAACACAGCGTCGCGCATGGTCGACCATCCAACAAGACCAGTTGACCGACCTCCTTTCAGTCAAAACCCTATACAACTGTGGTCGGGTGTGCGGTTGACGCAACTTTGGATAGTCGACCGCAACTCTGCCTGCATTGTTGCTGCTCTGTTTTCTTCTACTCTCTTCGACGCTTTGACCTCCGTGGTTCATCATACTTTCTTCTATTCTGAACCACGAGTATACAAGACATAATCATAACAACCGCCACCTTGGATTGCATACGAGTGCTATCACATGCTGTTATTATTCATCTCCAAACTCTTATGAAGTCCACTTGCAAAAATACTTAGAACAATAGTTTATTCTACTAGTTGAATAAATCTCTACTCAATCTCACCAATCAGTATACCCCCTCAAGGACACACTCAAGAGGCGTTATCATGGAGTTGCCAACCTCATCACGAACTCCAACTACATCGAGGCACTCTCCACCTCCTGACGATATTCGAACGTCGTGAACTCGAATTGATGATGCTAGTTGTGGCAAGATAGATGGGCTTGCAGGAATGACGAGAAAAGAAGTAACGGCACCTATACAGCTATTTCGGAATCCTCAAAGCTGTCACGTCCCGCTTCCCAACAATACGGAAAACGAGTACGTAACAAAAGCCCAGCGAATGATTTTCATCATCCATAAGCTGTTCAGGAATTATTTACAACATATCACAATAAAATCAGAGTCGAAAGCCAGAGAAGTCAACCACATGCACATATGAACCAAATACCAACAAGAATACTTGAAATAAAATATATTAATCTCAAATAGTCATGATCTGAAATACACAAATAATCCTAGGTCACATTGCCCAAATACAAGAATAAATCCAAATACAAGAATACAATTATTGTTCAAGCAACTACAAAAAATAATAATAACAGTTCCAGCACTAATACTTCATGTCTCCGATACCATCTGGAACCTGTCCTCCAAAATCTGCAATTCAACTAATGCAGGAAAGAGGAAAAGAGAAAACACAAGTACCCGTAAATTGCAAGTTACGGGTCACATATAATGTAGGATACAAGCACATGGGGAAAACTAACTAACACATAGTACAAGTGTGATGTCAAGGTAAACAACTAGCATTGCAAAAGTGATCAAGTGTACATGGTATACAACAAGTGTCAAGTAATCAAGAATCTTATAAACATACATCAAGTGTTAAATGTCGTGTAATCATGTATCAAGCATCATGTTTCAAGTCTCATGTATCAAGTTCAAGTATCATGTTCAAGTCTTATAGTAAATTACTATCTAGGTAGCACTTCATGCCGCCGATACAATATGGTTGCTCCAACAAATAATGTCGCTTTAGATTTCATAGTGGACCATAGAGGGACAGTATACTCGGGAACAAATCAAGTAACAAGTATCTAGCACGAATCACGTAATCGTGAACAAGTGACAACAAGTATCAAGCACGAGTCACATAATCATGAACAAGTGGCAGCAAGTATCAAGCACGAGTCATGTAGTCATGATCACGTGGCAAAAAATAGTATCAAGCACGAGTCATGTAGTCATAATCACGTGGCAACAAGTAATATCAAGCATGAATCATGTAGTCATGAAATATGGCAACAAGTAATATCAAGCATGAATCATGTAGTCATGAAATATGGCAACAAGTAATATCAAGCATGAATCATGTAGTCATGAAATATGGCAATAAGTAATATCAAGCATGAATCATGTAGTCATGAAATATGGCAACAAGTAATGAAAAACACGGGCCCCCTTCCGAGTACACGTTTCTGAGTTATCCACTACTAGATCTTTTCCATAAACCCGGCTTAATTATTTTTATTATTATGGTTATCAAACAGACATGAATGTGTACTAAATAGTGTCAAACTAACATGGTATAATCAGTATTAGGTTCAGAAAAACAAATAAACATGCATAGATGAGATACAGTCACATAACGAGCAAAATAGTGTATGTTCATAATCAGGACAGCATGACCAGTCTGTACTAAAACAGTGATTTTGGTCTCTACAGAAATGCAAACCTAGATCGGTCGAAGAATTTGAAAATAGACATCCATACGAATCCAACGAGTATAATTACGACATATAGTACTTCACAACATCTCAACTCAAAAATAAGTTTGAAGACAGAAAATATGTTAAGTCAGAAATCAGGAACACGAATTCAAGGGATTGAAACAGCACGAAAACATATTAAATAAATTCACGAAAAATCTGGGGTATTCCCCTATATGTCTAGAATCAAAATAAAAAGTTTCATAATATTCTAGTAAGAATAGATTAGCCATCAAAAATACAAAAGCATCAAGAAAACATAGTTTAACGAATCTGGAAATCTCAACACTGCTGTACGAAAACTAAGATATCTCGCAATCAGTGAATCGAAATCCAATTCCGCCAAAGGATATGAAAATAGATAAAATTTACTAACTTTCACATTTCACAAAGAGTTTCATACAGTATAGGGAATCATAGTGAAAATAGGATTCTTTACTGAATAGTAAGCAAAATACAGCATGAGAGGATTTTAGAAAAGAGCACGAAACACCACACAAAACTTGTCTTTAAAATTCATCAAAAATCTGGGTGGTCCCTAATATCATAAAGAAACACTGAGCAAAATATTAGTTCAAGATATTATGTATAGAATAGTTCTTGAAAATAATTTGTCAACAAAATTAACCCAAAACAGAATCTGGAATTGTTCGACACCTCTGT
The DNA here is from genome assembly GCA_017893485.1 of Hemerocallis citrina. Classification (NCBI taxonomy): domain Eukaryota; kingdom Viridiplantae; phylum Streptophyta; class Magnoliopsida; order Asparagales; family Asphodelaceae; genus Hemerocallis; species Hemerocallis citrina. The sequence goes on along the minus strand of CM030367.1, from coordinate 60,140,303 downwards.
ACCAAAACACACATAACTCGGTCATACGAAATCCAGATCAAGCAAAACCAGTGGGATTTCAAAATAGAAAAAATTATCTCAAATTCATCTTTTATTTTGGAATTAAGATTCTGACTGTAGCATGGACGAAAATAGCAATCAAAACAGAACACCCAGTAAATACAGATTTCACACTTCTAATCAAGAACATCATAACTTCAAGATTATTGATCCAAACACATCCAAACTTGAAATACAACCTACCACATGTCTAAATATCATGATTTAGGATTACTAACATGTCCACACCTATTATTTCACATAGGCATTCAATCAAACACAATTCATACAAATAATCACATACATAACTAAAAATCAAGTTTTGGGTAAATCCTAGGTCATTATCCTATCAAGTTTTGTGTCATAAGTCATCTATGACCAAATTATCACAATAGAGACAAAATCCCTCAAGAAAAACAAGTTTTTGGTTGTCTCTAGACCCAACTATACTAGATGTGAACTTTTTGACTTATATTAACCTAATGAATTGTAGTACAAGTTACTTGCCTTAGTTTGGAGATGAAGAACGATGCAAATCAAAAGTGGGAGCAAATCTCACGAACGCAAATCTACGAACTCACGAACGATCTACACGCGCACTCGAGCACGCACAATAAAATTTCAAGAGCAAGAGAGCGCGAGACGGCGGATGGAGAGGAAGCGGGAGAGATGAAGCACGAAAATAGGGTTCAATGGTTAGGGAAATTAAAATATGCAGCAAGGTTGTGCATAAATATAAGGATATATATATGTGTATAAATTAGGGTTTTGAAGAAGGGGTGTACACATCAGACCGGCTAGAAAAAAAAAAAAAGCAAAGAAGTGGGTCGGGTTGGGTATGGTGCAGTCCGGGTGCTGGAGGGGTAGCTTACGGTAGATGCTAACGCACAGGTAGGGGATTTGGAAAGTTTTAAAATTAGGAAGGTAGGTTTGATTTGTTTGAAAGATATAATAGGTATAGTGATTTGATAATGGGTTGGTTTGTGAAATTAGGTGGTTAATGAATGGTATGGGATGTAATAGGAAATGAATAGGTAAGGCTAATATACTGATGGTTTAATCGTAGGTGCATATAAATGGAAATGGGTTAAAAGTATATTGGGTTTGGGTATTAGGGATTTAGAAAAATTTATTAAGGAAAAAAACAATGGGTATATAAAATTAATAAAAAATAAAAATATTGTCTCTAATAAAATGTAATTTGCATCACAAAAATATAATTTATTTAAAATGCTACAAATACAATTCGTACATAGAAGTAGGTCGTTAGCAATCAGTCAAAACTAATAATAATAATAATAATAATAATAAAAATGAGATTTTTATTGCAATATAAAATCACAGAAAATAGTTACAGATAAATTCCTTTGATCGAAAACAGATTTTTAAAATAGAAGGTTAAAAAAAAAATTTGGACAAAAGAATTTGAAAACCGGAAAATAATTTGCGAAAATTTTAAATACAGAAAATATAAAAAAATACATTTTAGGAAAATAGATGTTACAATCCTACCCACTTTACAACAAAATTTCGTTCTCGAAATTTGCTTAGGCGGTACATAAGACAAGGCAAAAGCAAACTGGGGGAGGGTAACGAAGCAGAGGGCTAATGGGGAAAGAACAAAGCAGAGGCAAAACCAGAAATAGAAGAAAGGGGATAGCAACGATGGGTCAAATGGAACGCAGAAAGAGAATAAACAGTATCAAAAGGAAAGAATCAACACAAGATAACAAAGCAAAAATGGAGTAGGCAGAACTGGAATCAAACAGAGAAAAGACGGAAGAATTGAATAAAACAATAAGTCAACGGATGAGAACAATTGCAAGAGATAGGGAACACCAAAACAATGCAAGGAAGGAGAAGCAACAATATGATCCCGAGACCTGTGGGTTATGGGCCCACCATGCTTCCGCTGCGCTACTCTGATGGTGACATTCCAAGCTGCAGAAATGTCGTTGTAGACCACGCGGCCCCAAGCAACGATCTGCAGCAGGAAGAAAAGAATGAGACACCAAATAAAATTGGGATTTAGAGGAGGGCTTTAATTTAAATAATTAGGTCAAAACTAATGAGCATTAACAAAAATAATATTTATAATACAAAAATCAACACATAATATTAATAAAATAATATTGACAATAATAATAATAATAATAATAATAATAATAATAATAATAATAATAATAATAATAATAATAATAATAATAAACATACTGGTAATAATAATAATAATAATAATAATAAAATATTAACAATTCTGGTAAGGTTAATAATACAAGACAGAAAATAATTTGGGGTTCATCATTTTGGTGAAAGTAATTCAATATCAACATCAAAAATAAAATAGTAAGAAAAATACAATAATAATAATAGTAATAGTAATAACAATAATAATAATATTACTAATAATAATAAGGAAAACAATAATAATAGTAAGAGAAATTTTTTTAATGTGGGTTCGCCTCATTTATATCCATCTGTAGCCTTGCCTTCTCGACATCAAGTTGCAGGTTAGCCTCCACGACAACAGGTTGCAGGTTACCATCTGGATATTCGGTTGCATATTTTGCCTCCCCGATATCTAGTTGCAATTTGCCTCTATTGACGTCTAGTTGCATATTTGCCATCTCGACATCCAGTTGTAACAAAACGATGAACGAAATGATGCGATCTTCCACACGTACTTAGATACTGATTGCTCAATTTAAGTACAAAGTAGAAATTTGTGATATTAAAAATATATACAATTATTCGAAATAACAAAATTTTCGTTTTAGAAAACAATTTCATAAAAGATCCAAAATATAACAAATAATAATCGAAATACACAAAATATTCAAAATTATATATATATATATATATATATATATATAGGGAAAAAGGGGTATGAGCAACTTGCTCATTTAGTAAATAAGTAATTGATGATGTGGCATACATATGATTGGAAAATCATTAAAAGGGTTAGTTCTCCAATGTATCATATGCATGCCACATAATCAATTGCTCATTTACTAAATGAGCAAGTTGCTCATATCCCTTTTACCCATATATATATATATATATATATAAAGAAAATATAGGCGGAGAAGAATGAATTTTATACTCAATAAAGAGTCAACAAGGGAGGACGACCACAAGGGACGAAAGAAAATAAGAATCAAAGAATTGAATATGAAGGAAGAGGAACGAGGGGACACAAGCAGAATTTCAAGAGAATATTGCAGGAAAAGAATAACTAGCATGATACTCAAAATGAGTCAACAAATGAAGATGAATGAAAAAAATCAAAGATATATGGGTACGGAAAGAACGAAACTATACCCAATAAAGAATCAACAAATGAGAACGATTAAAAGAGATGGAAGAAACAAGGAATCAAAGAAATCGAATAAGAAGGGATCAAATGAATGGAATAAGACTATATCCAGATCAATGTTGATAATAACTGATTCATTTATGCATGCATGGTTGGTGAAATGTTGAGCAGATTCCAGATCGAGCCAAGCTTGTCTAATATATTAGGCAACTAATACATTAGTCAAACCTGGGGCTCTGATACCACTACAAACCCTGTTACACCCCGCTTCCCAAAAATACGGAAAATGAGTACGTAACAAAAGCCAGCGAATGATTTTCATCGTCCATAAGCTGTTCAGGAATTATTTACAACATATCACAATAAAATCAGAGTAGGAAGCCAGAAGAGTCAATCACATGCACATATGAACCAAATACCAACAAGAATACTTGAAATAAAATATATTAATCTCAAATAGTCATGATCTGAAATACACAAATAATCCTAGGTTATATTGCCCAAATACAAAAATAAATCCAAATACAAGAATACAATTATTGTTCAAGCAACTATAAGAAATAATAATAATAGTTCCAGCACTAATACTTCATGTCTCCCATACCATCTGGAACCTGTCCTCCAAAATCTGCAATTCAACGAATGCAGGAAAGAGGAAAAGAGAAAACACAAGTACCCGTCAATTGCAAGTTACGGATCACATATAATGTAGGATACAAGTACATGGGGAAACTAACTAACACATGGTATAAGTGTGATGTCAAGGTAAACAACTAGCATGACAAAAGTGATCAAGTGTACATGGTATACAACAAGTGTCAAGTAATCAAGAATCTTATAAATATGCATCAAGTGTCAAATGTCGTGTAATCATGTATCAAGCATCATGTTTCAAGTCTCATGTATCAAGTTCAAGTATCATGTTCAAGTCTTATAGTGAATTACTACCTAGGTAGCACTTTATGCCGCTCATACAACATGGTTGCTACAACAAACAGTGTCGTTTTAGATTTCATAGTGGACCATAAAGGGCAGTATACTCGGGAATAAGTCAAGTAACAAGTATCAAGCACGAATCACGTAATCGTGAACAAGTGGAAACAAGTATCAAGCACGAGTCACGTAATCGTGAACAAGTGGCAGCAAGTATCAAGCACGAGTCATGTAGTCATGATCACATGGTAACAAGTAGTATCAAGCACGAGTCATGTAGTCATGATCACGTGGCAACAAGTAATATCTAGCATGAATCATGTAGTCATGAAATATGGCAACAAGTAATATCAAGCATGAATCATGTAGTCATGAAATATGACAACAAGTAATATCAAGTATGAATCATGTATTCATGAAATATGACAACAAGTAATGGAAAATACGGACCCCCTTCCGAGTACACTTTTCTGAATTATCCACTACTAGATCTTTCCTATAAACCCCGGCTTGGTTATTTTTATTATTATGGTTATCAAACAGACATGAATGTGTACTAAATAGTGTCAAACTAACATGGTATAATCAATATTAGGTTCAGGGAAACAAATAAACATGCATAGATGAGATACAGTCACATAACGAGCAAAATAGTGTATGTTCATAATCAGGACAGCATGACCAATTAGTACTAAAACAATGATTCTGGTCTTTACAGAAATGCAAATTTAGATCCGTCGAAGGATTTGGAAAATAGACATCCACACGAATTCAACGAGTATAATTAAGTCATATAGTACTTCACAACATCTCAACTCAAAAATAAGTTTGAAGACAAAAAATATGTGCAGTCAGAAATCAGGAAAACGAATTCAAGGGCATGAAAACAGCACGAAAACATATTAAATAAATTCACGAAAAATCTAGGGTATTTCCTTATATGTCTAGAATCAAAATAACAAGTTTTATAATATTCCAGTAAGAATATATTAGCCATCAAAAATACAAAAGCATCAAGAAAACATAGTTTAACAAATCTGGAAATCTCAACACTGCTGTACGAAAACTAAGATATCTCGCAATCAGTGAATCGAAATCCAATTCCGCCAAAGGGATATGAAAATAGATAAAATTTACTACTTTCACATTTCACAAAGAATTTTCATACAGTATAGGGAATCATAGTGAAAATAGGATTATTTACGGAACAGTAAGCAAAATACAAAATGAGAGGATTTTAGAAAAGAGCATGAAACACCAAACAAAACTTGTCTTTAAAATTCATCAAAAATCTGGGTAGTCCCTAATATCATAAAGAAATACTGAGCAAAATATTAGTTCAAGATATTTTGTATAGAATAGTTTTTGAAAATAATTTGTCAACAAAATTAACTCAAAACAGAATCTGGAATTGTTCGATACCTCTGTACCAAAACAAACATAACTCAGTCATAAGAAATTCAAATCAAGCAAAACCAGTGGGGTTTGAAAATAGACAAAATTATCTCAAATTCATCTTTTATTTTGGAATTAAGATTCTGACTGTAGCATGGACGAAAACAGCAATCAAAACAGAACACCCAGTAAATACAGATTTTACACTTCTAATCAAGAATATCATAACTTCAAGATTATTGATCGAAACACATTCAAACTTAAAATACAACCTACCACATGTCTAAACATCTTGATTTAGGATTACTAACATGTCCACACCTATTATTTTACATGGGCATTCAATCAAACGCAATTCATACAAACATTCACATACATGACTAAAAATCAAGTTTTAGGGTAAATCCTAGGTCATTATCCTATCAAGTTTTGTGTCATAAGTCATCTATGGCCAAATTATCACAATAGAGACAAAACCCATCAAGGAAAACAAGTTTTTGGTTGTCTCTAGACCCAACTAAACTAGATGTGAACTTTTTGACTTGTATCAACCTAATGAATTGTAGTACAAGTTACTTGCCTTAGTTTGGAGATGAAGAACGATGCAAATCAAAAGTGGGAGCGAATCCCACGAACGCAAATCCACGGACTCACGAACGATCTACACGCGCACTCGAGCACGCGCAATAAAATTCCAAGAGCAAGAGAGCGCGAGACGGCGGATGGAGATGAAGCGGGAGAGATGAAGCACGGAAAATAGGGTTCGATGGTTAGGGAAAATAAAATATGCAGCAAGGTTGTGCATAAATATAAGGATATATTTATGTGTATAAATTAGGGTTTTAAAGAAGGGGTGTACACATCAGACGGCTAGAAAAAAAAAGAGCAAAGAAGTGGGTCGGGTTGGGTATGGTGCACTCAGGGTGCTGGAGGGGTAGCTTACGGTAGATGCTAATGCACAGGCAGGGGATTTGGAAAGTTTTAAGATTAGGAAGGTAGGTTTGATTTGTTTGAAAGATATAATAGGTATAGTGATTTGATAATGGGTTGGTTTGTGAAATTAGGTGGTTAATGAATGGTATGGGATGTAATAGGAAATGAATAGGTAAGGCTAATATACCGATGGTTTAATGGTAGGTGCATAGAAATGGGTATGGGTTAAAGTATATTGGGTTTGGGTATTAGGGATTTAGAAAAATTCAATAAGGAAAAAAAATGGGTATATAAAATTAATAAAAAATAAAAATATTATCTCTAATAAAATGTAATTTGCATCACAAATATATAATTTATTTAAAATACTACAAATACAATTCGTACATAGAAGTAGGTCGTTAGCAACCAGTCAAAACTAATAATAATAATAACAACAATTAAATAATGAGATTTTTATTGTAATATAAAATCACAGAAAATAGTTACAGATAAATTCCGTTGATCGAAAACAGATTTTTAAAATAGAAGGTTAAAAAAAATACATTTGGACAAAAGAATTTGAAAACCGGAAAATAATTTGCGAAAATTTTAAATACAGTAAATATACAAAAATATATTTTAGGAAAACAGGGGTTACAAAAGCTTGAAGAGATTATTTTGGCTAGACCCAACTACTCTCATACCTATAATCACCTTTCGATGACCCTGAAAAACAGACAAAACTCCATCTCGAGCTATGTACTTACACCCCGTGCTTCAAGAGTTCCTAAGAAAATCAGATTCTGTTTAAGCAGAAGAATATGCAGAACTTTTCTTAGAGTGAACATGTTTAAAAACTTAACTGTCCCCTCACCTACTACTTCACAAATTTCTCCAGTTCCAGTTCTCACACAACGCCATGTAGTAGACTTATAAGTAGAAAATAACTCTCCCTCAGAGCAAATATGAGAAGAACTCCATGAGTCAAGAAACCAACTAGAATCCACTTCTAAAGAATTTAAAGCAAGAAGACACGAATCACCTAGATCGCAAGCACTAACCACATAGGTGGTTGATTTTTCATCCCTGGTGCTCCTATGATTCTGCAATTTTCAACATTCTTTCTTGATATGTCCTGACCTCTTGCAATATCAGCAACGGATCGAATAATTTTGCATAGCAATTTGTCTTCCACCAGAAGGACCTTCCACTGCTAGACAACTTCGAGTAAACGATGATTTCTGAGTCTCCTTCCTAAGTTGTTTTTTGTTCAATGCTTTGATTACACCATTTACCGAAATACTCTTCTTTGCAGATCTACCGTGTTGCATAGTAGTGATCAAACTCGCCGTATCAGTTTTTTCAAGAAATCTGTACTTGACCTCGTCCACCAAAGATAGTCGGATCAGACTTATGGTTCTTTAACGAATATGATCCCAAACATCCTTTTTCATATTGGATGACTTTTTCTTCTTCATGACGGCTAACTGTAGATGCTCTTGAACTCAGGCATCATACATGTCGACCTTCCAAAGAATGAAATTGATCTTTCCATCGAACTGCTTGATCTTCAAAAGACTGTGAACTGTCATCTTAACAAAAGGACTTGACAACCTGAAGCTCTGATACCACTTTGTTGGGATAGGCTGTCTACAAACACACTGGTGGTGTAGCAGAACTAAATAGAGCAATAAGAAAGCCGAAGTAGATGAGACGAGTTAATGAACACCTAAGCAAATAGATCTACCAATCCAACACAAACACAACGAAGATTTATCTCGGTTAGTTTTCGCTTAATCCAAACAGAAAATATAGGGAGATATAATATTCAACTTGAAGAGATTACAAGGAGTTAATGATTCACTAAATATAAGGAATTAAACTCATTCACTAAGAACAATCTATCTCTCAAGCCTCTCTTTGCTATAGAGAAATAATCAATGAAGTACTTCTTACTCTCATATGGGAGGAGATTACAATATATAGAAGAAGAATAAAGAGAACCCTAGGTTAATCTTGATTCTCTGTTGTCCGATATAGCCTGTAGAAGAAGTTACTGAATAGGATCCATACGATCTGACTTGGAATTGAAGATTGGGCTAAAACAACCTAACAAATCGAGGCTAAAAAAGAACACAGCGCCGTGCATGGTTGACCGTCCAAAAATACCGGTCGACCGACCTCCTCTCGGCTAAAACCCTGTACAACTGCGGTTGGGTGTGCGGTCGACCGCAACTTTGGACAGTCGACAGCAACACTGCCTGCACTTTGCTGCTTTGTTTTCTTCTACTTTCATCGAATCTTCGACCTCCGTGCTTCATCGTACCTTCTTCTAATCTGAACTCCGGGTATACAGGACATAATCCTAACATGATTCACACATGAACAGTTAGATTGAAGAATATTCGAGTGAAATAATAAACTTAGAAAACTACATGCTTGGAAAACTTATCGACTCTTTGCTATCAAAATGTGGTGTCTCTGGGTTAGTGTTTCTAGTTAGATATCAAATGGATTTACAATTAATAAAACTTCAAGAAGTTATTAATGTTTTTTTTTCCTTTTTCCGAAGATAAAGTTAGCTACCTACCGGTTTCATTAATGAAATTTTAACGAAACAAGAGTACAACATAATACGTCACAAGTTCTCAAGAAAAGTCTAATACAACTACTACTACTAAATGAAACCCAAGTATCTATTACAAAAGCCACTCTCTCCCTCCGATGTCCCCCACCCCACGATGCTGTCCTGCTGCCCATTGATCACGATCGAGACTACTCGCTGTCATCCATGTGAAGCCTCTTCTTGGCACCTGCTTGGCTAGCCCAAACATCAATTAGGTAAAAAAATTGTGAATCATGATAGGAAATCTAGAATTAGAGTTACAGAAACATGAATCATTTCGTTCTAGAAATAGACTCCACACAAAAGCAGCCACAAAAATGTCCTAGGATACTCTATTTTCTTTTCTAATCGTTCTTTCCCCCAAGGTTCCCCATAAATCTTGTGTAGTAGTTGGGAAGTCACCTAACCCAAAACCTAGACTTCTAACATCCCACGCTAACCAAGCCTTAGGACAATAAAAGAAAATGTGATTTGTGTTTTCCTCCCTAGATTGCACTTCGAACACCCAAGGCCTACTAGGATGTTACACTTACTAAGATTTTCTTTGGACAATATTGCGTTATTTGCCACCAGCCATAAAAATGTTCGCTTTAGATGGAACATGCGTCTTCCAAATTATGTTGGCCTCCACACTTTATACTCCTCCGTCATTCAGCCGACAAGATGTCATTAGACTCTAAGTACCTCTTCCATCTTCGGCACTGTTCGTGTTGCATCCCCCATTCGAAATGTAGCTCTTCAGAGTCTGGAGTTGACCATGTCCCTCCGAGGTAGTTAATCCCCAAATTCTAGTTTTAACCTTTTTTTTCTCCATGCCTCTGCCACTAGCACATCATCATTCACAGCTCATATGCAAGTTGAGGGAATAATGATTGTATGGTATTATCATTACACCACTTGTCCTTCTAAAACATAGTGCCATTTCTGTGTCCTAACTCACATCTTGTGTTAGCATGGAACATCTCTCCCACCTTCTCCACTCCTTTCCATAAGTACGAGGCCTTCCCATGGATGCTTCTCCCTCCAAACCTAAATCTTTTCCATCTAAGATATAGGGAAAATGATTTACACCACCACGTGTTTTGTCATTTGTGCATCTTCCACCACCATTTGCTAAGGAGTGCTATATCCATGTCTCTTAGATTCAGAATTCCAAGTCCCCTAAACTCTCTTGTTTTTTTACACACTCTTCCCCATTTGACCAGGTGGAACCCTTTGCTATCTTCATTAGCTATTTTCCATAATAATCGTCCTTGCATTCATCAATTATATTGATTACCCACTTCTGGAATTCATAAATTTACATTAAGTACTGGGTAATCTACTACATATCGAGTTGATAAAGCATGATCCTACTGCTCGATAATAGGAATCATCCCTTCCATCAGTCAGTCTCTTCTCTATCTTCTTTACCAACGGCATCCAATCCTCTCATCTATTACTCTTGGTCTGATGGATGTACGAAGATATTTCAGAGGGAACGCCCCTCTCTTGCACCCCAAATAAGATAAAATGATATCTATAGGGGTTAACAATCCTTCACTCATCGGAGTTGCACAGCTCTTATGGAGGTTGACTTTCAGTCCCTACTAGGATTCAAAGCCCCTAAGTAGAATACCAATTAGTACACATTCCACTATCTCTGCCTCCCTAAATATTAAGGTATCATCTGGAGAGTCGGGACTGTATTATGCAGTCCTTTAATTGTTAAGTTCGAATAATGTTTGTAACTCCCCGGATCTCCTTTACCGGACATCCGTGACTTAACCAAAATCTATGCCTTCAAATGCATCTCTACACAGTAATAATACGAAAATTTAAAAACTTTTTATTGCCAAATAAGGTCATTACATCACCAATTACAACCAATATCTTGTTCTTGAACAAAAATACAAATTACATTAACTCATTATATTATATTACAAAATATTTACCAACTCCTCTTGTAAAGCTATCAGCTATCTTTCGGAATGGTAATCGACTGTTCACCGCCGAAGCTCCACTGAGTGGTCAATCTGCTTCCCTGGAACTTGCCCCTCGGCTTGAGTCTTCCGCTGTGCGACTTTGATATTTCTGCACCTGCTCAAAAGGTCGGACCGGTACCTAAAAGGTGAGGAACGTCAGTAATTCTACTGACGCAAAGCTGATAAGAAACAGCAATCTCCAAACTGGCAACCACAAACCATCTTGAATGGGGAAAGAAACATGCATCCTGATTCCTAGTGTTCGTGTATGCCATGATCTAACAACTAAATGCACCAGTCACATGCCTTATTCTAATGCAAGCAAGACTTTGGGACTCTGGATCCGCATGCTTCCCATACTACATACGTTCCAGAATCAAGCATGGCCTAATCTAATGCACAAAACAAGGAATGCACACAATGCATCTGCTCTAATCCAATTCATTTGGGAACGTATGTATCCCATACTACATACTTCTCCAAAATCAACTTGAATAGAAACGTATGCATCCCATACTACATACTTTTCAAAGAGTTCACATCTCCTGATTGTAGGGTTCAATCCCTCCCCATGCATCCTACTCTTGTACTTAACCTGTTCCCAATAAATTTTCGTGTCTGAGGAGGTTGCAGTCACTCGGTCTAGTCCCATACTGCAGTCCCTAAAGTGGTGGTCGCGTTTGCCACTTAGTACCCTCGCACGAACCTCACTTAAAAAGCCATGTCAAACCTTTCGGTACAAAACCATGTACCTAAATGATGTCAATGATTCTCATATAGAACAAAACCCACGCGCATAGGAACATGACGGCCTCGAGGGTCAAATCCCCATATCCGATAGGAGCTCCTCTCTCGTTCCTTACCCTGGCTCTTTGGGAATTAATAGATCGAGATACGAGACTCGCGAACTCAACACCTGAGAACCAAATCTGTATCCCTATGACAGGAAAAGTACAACTCCCGACTATAGTCTGCTAGTACTAATGCAATATACATACCCCTAATACATCTCTCTAATCCAAGACTCACTATAACCATTCAGGTAAAAGATTGCTCCCAAAACTTTGCCCGTCAACCACTGGCCCCAGCGACGCAAGTCCGGCTCGCCGTTCTCTTAGCTTGGAATCGTCCCTTACCATGGCCCGCGTTCATCCTTAACCAGCATGAATACACTCGACGGCACCAACTTGGACGTCCAACGCCTCGGTGGAAGTTCACATCTAGGGTCGATAGACGCAGGGTATCACCATACCCTTGTGACTAACTTGAGTCACAACCTCCACAATAGGAGTCAAACACCAAAAAGACCAGCAATAGCCACCATTCATCCCAACAACGAGTCATCAACTCTTAGGTACAAAAAAGGGGAAATGTTCTACCAACACTTAGCCAAAATCATGACTAAACACTATAGTGTTTCTGTCTGAAACTTAAAAGGATCATAGCTCCCACAATACAACTCAAATTTGAGTGTTCAAGGCCAATCTAGAAAGGTAAAGACCTAGGCTATAAGTCTCTAGTTGATCATCACCTCAGATTCAGTCATCTAAGTCCTCAAAATAGCCTCACAAGCCTCAGCCTATGTACTTCCTATACACTAGCTGCACCATACCAATATCATAAAACTTTACCTGCTCATCGGAATGATACAAATCCTGGGTCTGTGGAAAGGTGTGAATGTCCTTTACAACTTCCCAGTTGATCACCAATCCAAATTATTTCATTTGATTACCCTAAAACAGTTATTTCTCTCAAGTATACAGAATCACACATAAAGCATTACTCAAACAGAGCCTTCAGCTCAAAATCTAGTTTCTGTCAAATCTTCCAAAGATCATAATTATTAACCTACTCACAGGAATTTCTTCAAATAGGTCTTTTTGGAAAGATCTAGATGTCTACTACAATTTTCTAGTATAACACTTCCTTAAATTCTGCTCTTACAAAGTCATAAAAGTACTATCTTATAAGAGTGTCAAAACTGACTGTGTACTGCACAGTACATGCTAAAATATTCATCATAAACAACATAATATTAAAATGGTCATAAAATTTGCATTACAGAAACTAGACACCATTATGTACAACATGCAAAAAGTTTCACATCCAAATTCCAAGTAATCAAAGAGTTATACCTATTGTAAATATGCATAAAAGTTCTGCTATTCTTCAGCTACTGTCTTGACTACTCTTGATTAGTTAATTTTGATCATGCATCAAATTTCATCCAAATAATTGCATAGTTTTTCCGTAGAGTCTAGAAGCATGCAAGACAGCATGGTAAAAATTTCAGAGATAGATCATATTCCAATTAATTCTAAGAATTCCCACAAGTTCAGTTATCACAATTGACAGACCGAGTCTCTGCCTTACGACTTAGTCCTCAAAATCGATTTTATTAAAATATCAAATATCCTCAGAAAATTCCAAAATAAATCATGTAGCTTCTAGACATATATGAGATCATTTTGTATAAATTTCAAGATCAAATTCCAACTATTTTGTTCTCTGGAAATTTGGAAAAATGACATGCAGATCATGTTTTCTGTTTCCATTTACAGATTCTAATTATTTACTCCTAATCAAACAATCTCATGCTATTATTATTCATTGCATGCAAGAAATTAAACCAGAATGAACAAGAACAAGTTCAGAGAACTCTCCACCCTTAGTTGGCTTGAGAAGATGAGGTGTGTCTTGAGCTTCCTCCTCCAAAATCCTACTCCAAAGCTTGCGAACACTTCTTCTTTTAACTCCTTTCCCTCTTTCCTTCCCTTTTTTTTCTTTTCTGAAATTTCCAGAGCTCAAGAGGTGAGAAGTGGGGATTTTTAATCAAGAGAGGAGTGAGGGGGGTAGGCCGGCCAAATAGGAAGGTAGGGGGTGAGGTGGCTAGGTGGTTTTTCCCAAAACCATGGTCTCTAGTTCCTTGTTTTTGAGACAAGGCTTGGCTAAAATTTTTGGTCTTGATCAAGCTCTGATGAGAGATGCAAGGTTGGATTTGAGTGTGTAATACCCAGATTTTCATTTATGAAAAGTATTATTTTATTTCTGCACGTATTGTGCACGTGCAATTTTTCCTAGTATAAAATCTTATAATCATTTTCATTATGGATAATGTGTGTGTGTGTGTGTGTGTGTATATATATATATATATATGTATGTATGTATGTATGTATGTATGTATATGTGTTCTCTAATTGTTTTTATAAAGGCCCATTTTCTTCAAATAAGTATAAGTCTTTTTAGCCCAAATCTAATTTATTTTGTAAACCATTATTTGGCCCATTAATTAAAGCCCATGAGTTATTTCTTCTTTTATCACAACTGTAAAGTAGACTACTTTTATAAGAGTATTTTTATAAAACTAAAATGTACAACTTTTTATATGGAGAACTAATGAATGCACGTGCATTGCATGTACACATGCATGAAGCACACTATGGGCCGGTTTTGAATGGAGGGAAAAGGAAAATGAGAAGTGGAGTTATGGGTGGTAGTTGTTTGGATCATCGTTGGTTACTACAACTTCCCCTTAAATCCTAGCCTTTTATCTTTAACTCCTAGATTGATCCTAGCCCTTCATTTGCTCCAATTTTTAGTAAAAATACCCCCCCTAGCCTAGTTATTCTTGCACTCTTCAGTTCTCCAAAACCTGTAGTAGAAAATACAATTTTTAGTAGTGTAGTAAGTGAGATAAAAGATTGAGAGTTTGTAGGTGAGTTGTGCTTGCAATCAAAGGAAGGCCGGCATCATCACAAGGAGGGCTCGGATTGCATCTTTTGAAGGTTTGGGTGCACATCAAGGAGGAGGAGGAACACTCTTTTGGCAAGCTCGCAAAGGACTCTTTTGTTTAAGAGGTATTGCAAATTTGTTCTCTTCAAATAAGGTGGGTTATTTTTCATATTTCTAATTAGATATCATGCTAAGATTGATTGAAATGATAATGCATGAAAGAGATTAATAAGAGTACACTTAATGGGAAAAATGGCTTATTAGTTGATTGAATTGATGCTAAATAGATTGCATCTTATTCCGTCATGAATCTTAAGTTGTATGTAAATTGTTTGTAGCTATGGAATGCTTGAATTAAAATTTGTTGTTAGTATCACAACTAAATGCAAATGCTAGTAGATGAAATTGTTGCTTTATGTGATTAGATGGACTTTTGTGATAATGTTTAGAATAAGTAACTTGAAATATGTTTTGGGTTTGTAAAAGAAAAAAAAATAAACAGGGAATTGATATAGGAAATATTAATGTTAAGTTGTATAAGAAATGTCAAAATGAGATGCAATGGTAGTAGTATACAATTTAAATTAATTGTATGAAAAATATGTGTTTAATTACTAGAAAAATTATATTTTAAATTACTGGAATGTCAAAGATTGTTTGAATAAATATTCTGGAGATTTACAAGAATTTTAATAAAAGCAAAACTAAAATAAGAGCTTTGAACATCGAAATGTTCTAATTGAACATAGAATTGATTGAAATAAAATTCGAGTTGTACTTGAGACAACTTGAGCCTATAGCTCAAGTGGTCGGTAGGCTCTTTGGCGCTACAGTGGCGTGGTGTAAGTGGTCGAGGTTGCTGGTTCGATTCTCGAGAACACCAATCTTTTTATGTGCGTTTAAAATCTAATCAATTTTCAGTCCGAGAGCATTTAAGTCTCTGACCTTTCCTTATATCGATGAGCACAAGTAGCCCAGTGGCTAGTGTGTGCGGTTGGTTTTCCTTGGGTCGCTAGTTCGAATCCTGGCTTGGCCAGAATATTACTTTTCTTGAAAAAATGATTTTGTGGGTTTCTTGAGGTGTAAAAAATTATGGAAAAAAATACTATTATTATTCTAAATTCATGTGAGACCTATGAAAATTAATTAGGAGTCATTGGAAGGAAATAAAGTATATTTGGTAATAAAAGTATAGTTAGAACTATTGCTTTACACTCTTATATTTCATGAAAAATGTGTTTCGCAAAGAAAATTGAGATAAGTGCTAGAAAAGAAAAATTTGAAGGAAAGAAAGTATTTGTTGTGAAGTTTGTATGAGTTATTCTTATTAAAGAATAATGTGATAATAGTGAGGGGGTGAATATTCACTTTGACTAGATATTTTGTGATATGGCCAGAATATTACTTTTTTTGAAAAATTGATTTTGTGGGTTTCTTGAGGTGTAAAAAATTATGAAAAAAAATACTATTATTATTCTAAATTCATGTGAGACCTATGAAAATTAATTAGGAGTCATTGGAAGGAAATAAAGTATATTTGGGAATAAAAGTATAGTTAGAACTATAGCTTTACACTCTTATATTTCATGAAAAATGTGTTTCGCAAAGAAAATTGAGATAAGTGCTAGAAAAGAAAAATTTGAAGGAAAGAAAGTATTTGTTGTGAAGTTTGTATGAGTTATTCTTATTAAAGAATAGTGTGATAATAGTGAGGGGTGAATATTCACTTTGACTAGATATTTTGTGATATGATTTTTAATGTGGAAATACATGTGGATTAAGAAATGTGTGATATATAATTGAACTTCAAGTATGATTATTGACTCCTGAAAAGATTGGAAATCACGCAATTGGAAAAGAGAAATGTTATTGAGTATGACAACTCAAACATATGAATTTGTGAAATGAAATTGAAAATTAGGGTGTAGCCAAAACTCACACCGGCAAGTGAAAAGTGATGAAATATGATTATTGACATTGAAAAGACCAAGTTTGGGTCATTGTGAAATGAATGAAATAAGACCTGGTAGTAGTAAGAGGGCTAACTCTAAGAGATTGATTTTGTTCATGATTTCATTAGAATTAAGGATTAGTTACATAGTGAAGATGTGATGAAAGTAAGAGAAAAATATTGAGCATGAGGGCCATTGGATTGGCGGCGAGAGAGTATCCCAGGATGTCCCATGATGAGTCATGATAAGGCATGGATACTGCTCCAGATTACCGTCCCAGTGACGACGCTCGTGGGGTGTTTGACGACTGCGGGTGGTGTCATGTCTATGGTAGGTGCTGTATTACCACAGGATGCCTGCATGATGAGTCTTGTGTCAGTGCGTTGGGATTCTCTCCAGGGCGCCTAGACATGAGTTCGTATGTCAGAAAATATCTAGGATACTTACCGTAGTTACAGTAGTAGATTAAGTCATGACGAGGGATTGAACCCTACAAGATGAAGAATGGTTAAGGGCTTGCCCTCGGACCTATGTAGTATGGGATGCATAGAATCCAAACAAGTGTGCATTAGTGTCATGTAATATAAATAACTGCATTAAGGACTATGTGCACAATCACAACACGACATCAATAGGGTATTTCCTTTAGTTTGATATGTGATAAGTTTGTGTTTGTTAAATATAGAAAATCAGTTATATTGTTTCCAGCATAGAGAGGATGACCGTGCATAATGTTCGTCGGTTGAATAAACTGACGTACCCACAGTTTTGTATGCAGGGTAAATGACATGATAAAAATTAAAGGAGAAATGATGCTTAGCGATTATTCAAATGTGGATGTACCTTTATATAAATGTTGTAAAATTGCTTCCGCTGTAAAATGTAAAGTGTAAAGATTTCTTGTAACTCTGATGTAAAGTGAAAAGTTTTAAATTCCTTATAAAATTGTACGAAAGAAGTGTAAAGATCCTGTGGAATCTCGAATTCAGTGTATTTTGAAATTCAGGGCATTACAGAGTGGTATCAGAGCCACGCTTCACACTAGTACAAATTTATAAGGAACGACACCCTAGAAGTGGACATTAGAGTGTGTGTTGAGTCTAGAGATTTAAATGTAAGTTACTTACATTTTTTTGCTCTATGACTTATGCTTCTTCTTCCCTATTTCTAAGATGGCTGATCACTTCGACCCTGCTGGAGACGACAATTGGCATATCGTAGAGGAAGATTACTATCCTGGACAAGCAGATCCCGAGGAAGAGTACTTCCCAGGGCAAGCAGACTCCGACAGAGAGGAATGGCCTGAGTCCCGTGAGATCACTCCACCTCCGGACTCATCTGATGACTCTTCTGATGAAGAAGAAGAACCAGTTCCAAGTAGTCTTGTGATATCTCTTCAGAGGCAGGTAGAAACACTGCAGGAGAGAGTTGGACTATTGGAGGCTCAGTTGGCAAAGTGCAAGGATGATTTTGCAGGTTCTCAGTCATCGTGTATGGGAACTTGAGAAGAGGAAAAATATGACCGATGTGCTGAAGGAAGAAATTGAAGAACTACGGGGAGAGCTTCGTGAAGCCAAGAGGAACCATAGGAGTTAGACTGTTGTATCGTCTACTGCTTTTATTTTGATGTAAAAAATGTTTTAAATTCGAATGTATAAAGTTTGAAATTCAATGAAATGGAAATATTGACTTAAAAGTTCATGTTTCACACTTCGAATTTAATGGATCTTTTGCATCTGAACATGGCTGGACGAAGAGCAAGAAATGGTGACGGTCTGGACTTGGAAACGGAACTCGCGAGAGTCTATCAGACACTCAATGCCGTGGCCATGAATCAGAACCAAGGAAGGGTACCTGCGAATCTGGTGCCCGAAGCAATCAAACCCGTGGAATCATTCAAACGGATGAAACCACCGATGTTTGAAGGGAAGTCAAACCCTGATGCGGCTGACAACTGGATCAGGTAGGTAGAGACTATCTTCGAAGTCTTGGAAACCCCTGAAGGCAGTAAGGTGAAGTTGGCGACTCTGCAATTTGAGAAGGATGCGGCTGTGTGGTGGCAGTCGATGAAGCGGACGATGGGAGGTATTATTCTTGGCTGGGAGGAATTTTTGGAGGAATTCTGCAGTCATTACTTTCCTTCAGACGTCCAGGAGAAGAAGGCCATGGAGTTTCTGTCGCTGCAACAAGGTGACATGTCAGTTAGGGAGTATGAGACTAAATTTACTCAGCTCTCAAGGTATGCTCCCGAACTGGTAATGGATGAGGCGAAGAAGGCTCGTAAGTTCGAGCATGGATTGAGGCCGAGCTTGAGGTCTCGGATGATACCTCTTGGTATCAGAAGGTTTGACAAACTGGTTAAGCGCGCGGCAGCCACAGAAGCAGACATGGAGCAGTTTCATGTTGTTCAAAGTCGGAGGAACAACTGGTAGTCTAGAAAGAGGCCCGCAAATTCTGGGAATTTCAAGGGTCAATCATCGGCACAAAGGTTCAAACCGACAGGAGCGAACGCTATCAATGTGGTTGGAGGATCCGGGAACAATGTTGTGAGACCTCCTGCGGTAAATTGCTACAACTGTGGTGAGACGGGACATTACAAATCTCAATGCCCCAAACTGCGAATGTTAATCGCAATGCACCAATGCAGCAGACTGGGAAGAGACCGTACCAACAAGGGCGAGTATTTGCCTTGACTGAAGCTGATGCTGATGAGGTGGATCATGTCATCACTGGTACGAGGGCGGATGTTTAGAGGTTCATATTGTTTCTTTTTCCCGTTTATTTAGTGAACTGTTACGTAATGAGTGTGTATTATGTAACATGAGAACTTTATTTGAATGGAATGAAAGCTGTTGTTTTGTTCGATACTGGATCCTCTCATACTTTTGTGTCTCCTAAATTTGCTAAAGTGTTGGGAGTTGAACCGAAGATTTTTCCAGACAAGATTTTAGCAGTAGCTACTCCATCAGGGGAGACTTTAACCACTGATCGGTACTATGCGGATTGCGAGATTGTGATTGGAGACAGAATCTTCGGAATGATCTAATCGAGCTGACTATCTTGGGAGTCGATGTTATCATTGGCATTGATTGGATGTCGGTGTACAGTGCAAGCATCGAGTGCAAGACCAAGATGGTAATAGTGAAGGCTCCAGGTGGACCTAAAGTCACTTTCCAAGGGAAGAGGAAGTGTTCTAGGTTGGTGGCAGCTATCCGCAAGGAAGAAATTCCTGTGGAAGTGCAAAGGATTCCTGTGGTTCGGGACTATCCGACTGTATTCTTGGATGATTTTTCTGGGTTACCCCCGCAACGTGATGTAGAGTTCAACATCACCCTTCTGCCGGGAAGTGCACCCATTTCTAAGGCACCGTATAGGATGGCTCCAGTGGAACAGGATGAGGTGAAACGGCAGATTGAGGAACTTTTGGAGAAAGGCTTTATTCAACCTAGTGCGTCACCTTGGGGAGCACCAGTGCTTTTGGTAAAGAAGAAGGATGGATCGATGAGAATGTGTATCGATTACCGAGAGCTGAATAAGGTCACTGTTCAGAATAAGTATCCTATTCCCCGAATTGATGACTTGTTCGATCGTCTACAAGGAGCTGCTGTTTTCTCCAAAATAGATCTTCGATCAGGATATCACCAAGTTCGAGTGAAAGCTGAGGATGTGCACAAAACTGCATTTAGAACTCGACATGGGCATTACGAATTCTTAGTTATGCCATTTGGAGTGACGAATGCACCCGCAATCTTCATGGATTTTATGAACAGAGTTCTGAGGCCGTTCATTGATTCTTTCATCGTGGTATTTATCGACAATATTCTCGTGTACTCCAAGTCAGAAGAGGAGCACACCGAGCATCTGGCAGTAACTTTGAGGAAGCTGGAAGAGCAGGAGTTGTATGCCAAGCTGTCCAAGTGCGATTTCTGGAAATCCGAAGTGGCATTCCTAGGTCACATCCTTTCTAAGGAGGGAGTGGCAACTAATCCTCAGAAGATAGAGACAGTGAGAGATTGGGCTAGGCCTACTACAGTGAAGGAAGTCAGAAGTTTTCTTGGATTAACTGGATCTACAGGAGATTCATTCAAGGTTGTGCTCAGTTAGCCGTACCGCTCACTGGTTTGACCAAGAAGAATGTGAACTTCAAGTAGACTGAGCAATGTGAGGCAAGCTTTCAGGAGTTGAAAGAGAAACTGACTACTGCACCTATTTTAGCTTTGCCTAGGGCAGGTGTTGAGTATGATGTTTACAGCGATGCTTCACATTGTGGGCTTGGTTGTGTCTTAATGCAAGAAGGAAGAGTAATCGCTTATGGGTCTAGGCAACTACGACCGCATAAGAAGAATTACCCTGACTTATGATCTGGAGTTGGCTGCGATTATCTTTACTTTGAAGCAATGGAGACACTACGTGTACGGTGAGAAATTGAACATATACACGGACCACAAGAGTTTGAAGTACATATACCAGCAGAAGGATCTGAATCTGAGGCAGCGAAGATGGTTGGAAGTGCTTGAGGACATGCGACCTGAGATCAAGTATCATCCTAGAAAAGCTAATGTTGTTGCTGATGCACTTAGTCGCAAGAGCAGTTTATCCAGTTTGATTACAACTCAGAAGCATCTGATGGAAGAATTGGATCGAGCAGGTATTGAAGTTGTCTTGCAAGGATTGGGAGCATCTTTAGCTCAGTTGAGGCTTCAGCCTACTTTGAATGGAAGGATTATTGCAAGTCAAGAGGTTGATGCTGATGTCTTGGAGATGAAGGAGCAGGTTGGTGCTGGCAGGTTGCCCGGATTTCAAATCAGGGATGGAGTGTTGTGGTTCGGAGATAGACTATGTGTTCCAAATCAGGCGGACCTGTAAGAGAGTATTCTTCATGAGACACATGCTACTATTTTGTCAGTACATCTTGGGAGTACTAAGATGTACAGAGACATCAAACCACATTTCTAGTGGTCAGGTTTGAAACGGGATGTGGCTGAATTTGTGGCGAAGTGTGAGATTTGTCAGCAAGTCAAAGCCGAGAATCAGAGACCCGGAGGTCTATTGCAGCCGTTACCTATTTCGGAATGGAAGTGGGATAACATCAGTATGGATTTCATCACGGGATTGCCCAAGAGTCCTAAAGGCAATGATGTGATTTGGGTTATAGTCGATCGACTAACCAAGTTCGTGCACTTCTTGGCGATGAAACTCACTGCTTCGATGGACAAGTTAGCTGAGTTGTATGTTGGCGAGATCGTCAGGCTTCATGGTGTTCCGTCAACTATTGTGTCTGATCAAGATGCGCGGTTTACTTCGCATTTCTGGAGGAGTCTTCAGACAGCTTTGGGTACCAAGACAGATTTCAGCACTGCTTTTCATCCGCAAACTGATGGGCAGACCGAGAGAGTCAATCGTATTCTTGAGGATATGCTTCGGTGTTGTGTACTAGACTTTGGAGGCAGTTGGGAAAGGCATTTACCTTTGGTAGAGTTTGCCTACAACAACAGTTTTTAGACTAGCATTGGGATGGCGCCGTACGAAGCTTTGTATGGAAGGAAGTGCAGAACGCCTGTTTGTTGGTTTGAAGTTGGGGAGCGTCAGTTGTTTGGGCCTGAGCTTGTGCAGCAAACCTCTGAAAAGATTGATCTGATCAGGAAAAGGTTGGCAGAGGCTCAGAGCAGGCAGAAGAGCTATGCAGACAACCGGAGAAGGGACCTTGAGTTTGAGGAAGGTGACTTCGTCTTTCAGAAAGTATCGCCCAGTAAAGGTGCGATTCGATTTGGCAAAGGCGGGAAGTTAGCCCCGAGGTTTATAGGCCCGTACAAGATATTGAAAAGGATCGGGAAAAACTGCTTACCGGCTTGAGTTACCGGAAGAGTTATGTCAGGTGCACAATGTCTTTCATGTGTCTATGCTGAGAGGTTACATTCCAGATCCGAGTCATCATTTGCCTGAAGTGCCGGAAGGTTTGCAATTGGATCTCAATTACATCGAGTCTCCTGTCGAGATTGTTGATCGTCGAGAGAAAGTCTTGAGGAATAAGACGATACAGATGGTCAAGGTAGTCTGGAGAAACCATCTGGTTGAAGAGGCTACTTGAGAGTCTGAGGAGAGGATGTTGAGGGATTATCCTGAGCTTTTTGCTTGAATTGTATTTGGTATTTTCTTGTGCTTGTTGTGAATGTTTTGTTTCTCGCTCTTGACTGTAGTTCCAGGGACGGAACTATTCTAAGGAGGGAGTGCTGTAATACCTCGATTTTCATTTATGAAAAGTATTATTTTATTTTTGCACGTATTGTGCACGTGCAATTTTTCGTAGTATAAAATCTTATAATCATTTTCATTATGGATAATTATATATATATATATATGTGTGTGTGTGTGTGTGTGTGTGTGTGTGTGTGTGTGTGTGTGTGTTCTCTAATTGTTTTTATAAAGGCCCATTTTCTTCAAATAAGCATAAGTCTTTTTAGCCCAAATCTAATTTATTTTGTAAACCATTATTTGGC
This sequence comes from Hemerocallis citrina, assembly GCA_017893485.1. Lineage (NCBI taxonomy): Eukaryota > Viridiplantae > Streptophyta > Magnoliopsida > Asparagales > Asphodelaceae > Hemerocallis > Hemerocallis citrina. The sequence goes on along the minus strand of CM030367.1, from coordinate 60,116,934 downwards.
CCATTAATTAAAGTCCATGAGTTATTTCTTATTTTATCACAACTGTAATGTAGACTACTTTTATAAAAATAAAATGTACAACTTTTTATATGGAGAACTAATGAATGCACGAGCATTGCACGTACACGTGCATGAAGCACACTATGGGCCGGTTTTGAATGGAGGGAAAAGGAAAAAGAGAAGTGGAGTTATGGGTGGTAGTTGTTTGGATCATGGTTGGTTACTACAACTTCCCCTTAAATCCTAGTCTTTTATCTTTAACTCTGTAACACCCCGTTTTGTACTGTATCTGAATATATGCATATGTGTATGTATATTGTTACTATGCATGCAATTGATTGTAGTATTATTAGGTCGATTTGTGACATCGTGGTGGATGGTTAGGGTTGCGGGACGGTTTTTGTGAGAGTTGCATCCCAAGGATGCATGAGAACGAGACGGACCGATACTAGTATAACAGCTAGTTTTCGGCACGACGCACATGCAAATATAACACGGTATGGTACTACAGTGAATATAGGTTGCGTGCGCTCATAAAAACAGCCGTCTCACACGCGTTGGAGCTCGTTAAGATTTAAGTTGGGCAGCCAACATAACACACCCCAAACCAATGGGCTAAGCCATGGTTTTGAGGCCTACAAACCACCTATAGCCTAAACTACACCCCCCCCCCCCCCCCCCCCCGCGTCTAATCCGGCCCACACACCTCCATCACCCTCATTTCCACTTTCATTTCTCCCATTTGCTCTGGAATTTTCAGAAGAGAACACCCCAAAGAGAAGGAGGAGAGAAAAGAAGAAGGAAGTGAAGGAGAAGGAGATTTCCAAGAAGAAGCTTGAAGAGATCCCTTCTACTACTACAACCTAAGGTGGGAAGTTTATCTAAACTTGAAATTCTCGTCTTTTAATCAAATTTGTTTGCATGCATGTGTGTTAGAATGCATAGGGTTGTTTTTCAAAAAGTTAGAAGTAGAAGTCAGAATGGAACTAGAGAAAGCTGGTTCGGAGTGCCATGTTGTGGATTTTTCTGAGAGCACAATATGTTGAATTCGACCACAAAATTAAAACTGTTTCTTTATTTATGTGTTATGATCATCCATGAATTATTTCAGATTTATATATGATCATTTGATGTGTTAATAAAATTGTGAGATGGATATGGGTCGTAAAACAGACTCAGGAAAAGAAAAACAGAATGGTTGATATTGTAGAAATTTTCGTAATTTATTGAAGCATGAGTTTGATATGAAATTTCTACTCATTATTCCTGAATGTATTTTGATTATCTAAAAAAATCATTAAATTTTTTGGATGATTTTAGAGGCATGAGAAAAATCTATCTATGATCAGTATCTGAGGTTGAATTAAGAAAACTGGATGGTTTCTGAGATAACTTGCAGTAGCTATTACTCACTGAATAGTTAGATTTTTGACATGAGGTCTTTTGAATTATGTTGGGTATGATGTCTAGTGTCATCACCATACATTTTGTGTCAATTGGACAAGTTTGTAATTTACTGTGATTTTGTGATTGAGCACTGTGCTGTTTTTAGCCAGTTTCGACACTCTGTAAAGATTGGAAAATTAAGACCTGTTAGAGGCATATTTTGGGGATAGTGACCGAGAAGAGAGTTGTAGGGGACACCTAGACCTTTCCAACAAAACTAATTTGAGGCAAATCCAGTAAACAGTGGAATTTTTATGATTTTTGTAAAACTGGACAGAGGACGATAGTAGAGCTGAATGCTCTGAATTGGAGAGACCAATTGTGTAATGGGTGTATTGATGATAGATGAGTGTGTTAGGGTGACTTAATGGTATAAATTGTACTCATGACCAACTAGAGAGTTGTTGAGGACACCCACACCCTTCTACTGAAATTGAGTTGTGTCATTCTGATGAACGAGTAGAACCTTGTCTTAATGGTAAGGTGTAGTCCGTGCACAGGAAGCACGCGGGTTGGAGCTTGAAAAGCTAATTTGAGGACTTAGACAGGTTGAGTCTAAGCTTGTGATCAACTAGAAAGTTGTAGCCTAGGATCGTACCTTTCAGGTTGGGGCCATACACTCCCAATCAGAGTTGTATCGATAGAGGGATGACCATTTTGAGATGCGGGCAGAGACCTGTAGGTCGCTTAGTCTGGGGTTGGATTAAGGGTTGTGGAGCCTTTCTTTCCCTTGTGTGTGAGCTGAGTCGGTGACTCGTGTCTAGGGATGGTTGGTCTCGATTATTGGGATGGTTGATTTCCCCAAGTGGGATGTGTGACTCGAGTTAGTCACTAGGGTAAAGGATACCCTGCACCTATCAAGCCTATATTATTAGACTTCTGCCGAGCGTAGGACGTCCGAGCATGCCAATGAGTGGAGCTCACGGGGCAATTATATATTTACAGCCGTGGTAGCGGCAGGCATAGGCCATTATGCTGGACAAGTCCAGGCAAGGAAAGTGGCGAAACCGGACCTGGTATCGCCAGGGGCCAGAGGCTGATAGGCAAGTGTGGAAGCAGTTCATTCTTACCCGAAATAATTAGAGTAAGGTAGGGGTTAGAATGGTTATTAAGGGGTTGGGAAATTGCATTAGTCCTAGTAAACCATAGTCGGTGTTGTATCTTCCAGTCGTAGGGATACGTTCTCGGCCGCTCATGGATTGAGTCTCCGGCTCGTATCTCGATCTGTTGATTCCCAAAGATCTGCCGAAGTAAGGTGCAGGAGGCCCGGAGGATTTGACCTCCCGTGGTGCTCACGTCCCTAAAGCGCGGATTTGTGTTTTGTGTTTCTTTTGGTATATATCAGTTCATTACCCGATGAGGGGTGAACGCGCATGCGAGAGTCCATAAATGGACATGTGGAACCAAAGGGTCGTAAGGACCAGGTTCAACATGTTTTCTAAGGAGGTCTGTACGCGGGTACCAAGTGGCGGTGACCACTTGGGCACTGCAGGGCGGAATTAGACCGACCGCTGCAATCTCCTTGGGCGACGGAAAATCTATTGGGAACTGGAGTGTGTACAAGAGTAGGGTGCATGGCGAGGGTTCGAATACCTATATTGTGGAGAAAGACGGCTAGATTTCGGGGCGTATGTAGTATGGGATGCATTCGTGCTCCAAAGTATTGCTTGCATTAGAAGTTAGGCATGTGAGTTTGCTGCATCTAGACTTAAGGTCAGGTCATAACACTGCACTAGAACCCGAATCCACTAAACCCTTGTTTTGGCACAACACTTTCCTTTTTGCATAAATTATTGGTTGTGATTGAATTTTAGAGAATCGCTGTTATCACCAGCTTTACGTCAGTCGAAGTACTGACGTTTCCCACCTTTTAGGTTTCGGTTATACCTTCCGAATAGGTGCAGAGATATCAGAGTCGCGCAGCAGAAGCCTGAAGCTAAGAAGCAAGTCCCGGGGGAGCCGATGGGCCGCTCAGCGAAGTTCCGCAAGTAATCAGTCGATTACCATTCCAGGAGGCTGCTGATAGCTTTAGAAGAGTCTGTAAATACTTGTAATAAGTTGTAATGAATTGATGTAATTTGTACTTCTTGTCCAAGAACAAGTTATCGGTTGTAGTCAATGATGTAATGACTTATTTGGCAATAAAGAAGTTTTTAAATTTCCATGTTATTACTGTGTTGAGATGCATTTGAAGGTAAAGATTCTGGAAGGTGTCACGGATGTCCGGTAACGGGGATCCGGGGCGCTACAGAAGTTGGTATCAGAGCTGACTTCAAATTGTAGTCTAACACGGTTGGAAATTAGACTTGAAGGCCAGATAAAATGATTCTAGTTGACAAATAGGATGATTATAAACTATATGGTAGCGCTACAACTTATGATTATGATCTTTCCTATATGTGAACCAGTCTCAGAGTACTTCATTTTTACTAACATGGTTAGAGCAGTCAAGTCCAAATTGTGGCTAGTCTGTTACCAGACATTAGTGGAGGCAGACAGAACAAGATGTGTCTGTAATTCCGAAACTAAACCCTGTTTATGTTTTGCAGATGGTGTTCGAAGATATCTTCATCCAGGATGGGTCAGTAGGTAAGCCAATACTTGGCAAGAAAGTGATGACGATGGAGGGAGAATTGAAAGAAGTGTTACAAAAGACTGAAGGTGAGGAGAACTCTCCTCCACCATCGCTAGACCCAACAACGGAGCAGCAGAGGATAGCCATCGAGTATCTAGAAATGAAAAGGGCAAGGGAACGCAGGGACAAGGCGATCCACCAGGCCCAGCAGCAGATCAAATTTCATCAGGCACAGGTGACACGCCTGAAGAAAGAACGAAAGAAGCTTCAAGGCAGTATGACACACCTTCAGAACCGCTGGTGGGGACTTCAGAAGGGTCCCAAGCCAAAAACTACTGGAAAAATCACCAAACCTTATAAAGGAGAATACCCTAAGAGAACAATTGCGACTAAGAGTTGCTACAAATGTGGGGAAGTCGGACACTACAAGTCACATTGCCCAGTAGCGATCAAGGGTTGTTTCAATTGTAAGGAACTTGGGCATGTCAAGTCAAATTGCCCAGAATTACAAAGGGGATGCTCATCGAGCAAGTAACCGGATAAATGACAAGGTGAAGATAATATGTTTTTTGAGATCTTTTGAAAGCTGAAAAAGTAATGTAATCAAGTTTAAGTTGTATTTTGGGTTTTTGGAAGTTGATGAATGATGTACTGTTGTAACAAGATATATATATGAATGGAATTTTGGCAACAGTCGTGTTTGATAGTGGGTGGACTCATTCTTTTGTGTCAAAATCTTTTTGAGAAAATTAAGATGCACACAAAGGGCAATCCCAGAGTTAGCTTTGACGGTAGCTACGCCGGCAGGGGCAAACCTCACTACAAATCTATGCTATAGCGGATGTAAGCTCCAAATTAGCGGAGTAATCCTTGGTATCGATTTGTTGGAGTTGAGTTTTACCGGGACAGATGTCATTATTGGCATGGACTGGATGTCGAGGCACAAGGCAAACATTGACTGCGAGGAGAAGAAGATAATCATCTCAGCTGATGGAGTGGAACTTGTATTCCACGGGGAGCAGAGATCGGAGGCAATGACTTCCGCAACTACTAGTGAAGTACGGGTACCAGAAGTGGTGAGCAAGGTACCAGTGGTGAGGAATTTTCCACTCGTATTCTTAGAGGATTTACCTGAAATTCCCCCACACCGTGATGTCGAGTTTAGCATCACAATTCAACCAGGAAGCGCTCCAGTATCTAAAACACCCTATCAAATGGCACTAATAGAGCAGAAGGAGATCAAGAAGCAGATTGAAGAGTATTTGCAGAAAGGATTTAGACCAAGTGCATCGCCTTGGGGAGCACCAGTATTGCTAGTTAAGAAGAAGGACGGGTCATCCAGGATGTGTCGATTATCAGGAATTGAATAAGGTAACTATTCGGAACAAGTACCCAATTCCCAGGATCGACGATTTGTTCGATCAGCTTCAGGGAACAGCAGTATTTTCCAAGATTGATCTACGATCTGGATATTATCAGGTACGAGTCAAGGAAGAGGATGTACCTAAGATAACTTTTCGAACTCGACATGGACACTATGAGTTCTTGGTAATACCGTTTGGAGTGACTAACGCTCCAGCTATTTTCATGGACCTAATGAACAAAATTCTACGGTCGTTTATCGACTCATTTGTCGTGGTCTTCATCGACGACATGTTGGTGTATTCAAGGACGGAAGTGGATAATGCTGAACATCTAATAGCAGTCTTGAGCAAGTTACAAGAGCATCAGTTGTGTGCCAATTATCTAAGTGTGAGTTCTGAAAATCGGAAGTTGCATTCCTAGGCCATATCCTTTCTAAGGAGGGAGTGACAACGGATCCTCAGAAGATAGAGGCGGTCAAGGAATGGCCACAACCGAAGATGGTGAAGGAAAATTGGCGGAATTCAGTATAAGAGAAGGTTCACTATAGTTGGGTAACCGACTATGTGTACCAAAGGATGAGGAGTTGAGGGAAGACATAATGAAGGAAGCTCACTCCACTTTACTTACGATTCACCCCGAAAGCACCAAGATGTATCGCGATGTGAAGCAACACTATTGTTGGTCAGGGATGAAGCGAGATATAGCAGAGTTGTCGCCAAGTGTTCGACATGCCAATAAGTTAAGGCCGGAAATCAGAAACCAGGAGCCCTAAGAAAATGACTCAATATGGGTGATTGTGGATCGATTGACCAAGTCAGCACATTTTCTTCTAGTAAAGATGACCTGGACAGTCGAGAAGTTGGCTGAGGTCTACATTGAGAACATAGTAAAGCCACGTGGAGTGCCAGTGTCGATAGTATCCGACCGAAATGCAAGATTTATGTCTCGATTCTGGCAAAGTCTACAGTCAGTATTAGGAACTAGAACAGACTTCAGCACAGCTTTTCACCCTTAGACGGATGGACAGAAGGAGAGAGTCAACAGAATTCTCGAGGACATGTTACGGACATGCATTTTGGACTTCGGAGGAAGTTGGGAAAAATACTTAGCCTTGGTAGAGTTTGCTTATAATAACAGCTATCAGGCAAGCATTGACATGGCCCCGTATGAAGCTTTGTATGGACGAAGATGCAGGACGCCAATTTGTTGGTTCGATGTAGGAGGGCGGCAGATGTATAGACCAGAAATCGTGCAACAGACGTCGGAGCAGATCGCGCTTATTCAGAAGAGGCTTCAAGGAGCACAAAGCAGGCAAAGAGCTATGCGGACAATCGCCGAAGAGAGTTAGAATTTGAGGAAGGCGACTCCATATTTCTCAAGGTATCGCCGAACAAAGGAGTTATCAAGTTTTAAAAGGCGGGAAGTTAGCTCCGAGGTATATTGGACCATACAAGATTCTGAAAAGGATTGATAGGATGACTTATAAGTTAGAGCTGCCGGGCGAGCTATCTCAAGGGCATGACGTGTTCCACGTCTCTATGCTACGGAAGTATGTCCCAGATTCGAGCCATCGGTTGCCAGAGGTTCCGAAGGATTTACAGGTAGATCTTTCCTGTAGAGAGAAACCAGTCAGGATACTTGATCATCAGGACAAGGTACTGAGGAGCAAGGTTATCCCGATGGTCAAAGTTCTCTGGAAGAACCAGTTCGTGGAAGAAGCCACGCGGGAGCCGGAGAGCCGCATGAAGGCCTTATATCCGGATTTATTTTGAATGTTTTCTATTTTGTTTGTTGTTTTTCTTTCTCCCACTAAGGACGTTCTGGGGACAGAACGATTCTAAGGAGGGAGTGATGTAACACCCCGTTTTGTACTGTATCTAAATATATGCATATATGTATGTATAGTGTTACTATGCGTGCAATTGATTGTAGTATTATTGGGTCGATTTGTGACATCGTGGTGGATGGTTAGGGTTACGGGACGGTTTTTGTGAGAGTTGCATCCCAAGGATGCACGAGAACGAGACGGACCGATACTAGTATAACAGCTAGTTTTCGGCACGACGCACATGCAAATATAACACGGTATGGTACTACAGTGAATATAGGTTGCGTGCGCTCGTTAAAACACGCGTCTCACACTCGTTGGAGCTCGTTAAGAGTTAAGTTGGGCAGCCAACATAACACACCCCAAACCAATGGGCTAAGCCATGGTTTTGAGGCCTACAAACCACCTATAGCCTAACCTACCCCCCCCCCCCCCCCCCGCGTCTAATCCGGCCCACACACCTCCATCACCCTCATTTCCACTTCATTTCTCCCATTTGCTCTGGAATTTTCAGAAGAGAACACCCCAAAGAGAAGGAGGAGAGAAAAGAAGAAGGAAGTGAAGGAGAAGGAGATTTCCAAGAAGAAGCTTGAAGAGATCCCTTCTACTACTACAAACTAAGGTGGGAAGTTTCTCTAAGCTTGAAATTCTTGTCTCTTAATCAAATTTGGTTGCATGCATGTGTGTTAGAATGCATAGGATTGTTTTTCAAAAGTTATAAGTAGAAGTCAGAATGGAACTAGAGAAAGCTAGTTCGGAGTGCCATGTTGTGGATTTTTTCGAGAGCACAATATATTGAATTAGACCACAAAATTAAAAGGGTTTGTTTAATTATGTGTTATGAACATCCATGAATTATTTCAGATTTTTATATGATCATTTGATGTGTTAATAAAATTGTGAGATGGATATGGGTCGTAAAACAGACTCAGGAAAAGAAAAACAGAATGGTTGATATTGTAGGAATTTTCATAATTTATTGAAGCATGAGTTTTATCTGAAATTTTTACTCATTATTCCTGAATGCAATTTGATTATCTAAAAAAACCAGTAAATTGTTTGGATGATTTTAGAGGCATGAGAAAAAACTATCTATGATCAGTATCTGAGGTTGAATTAAGAAAATTGGATGGTTTCTGAGATAACTTGCAGTAGCTATTACTCACTGAATAGTTAGATTTTTGACATGAGGTCTTTTGCATTATGTTGGGTATGTTGTCTAGTATCATCATCATAACTTTTGTGTCAATTGGACAAGTTTGCAATTTACTGTGATTTTGTGATTGAGCACTGTGCTATTTTCAGCCAGTTTCGACACTCTGTAAAGATTTGAAAATTAAGACCTGTTAGAGGCATATTTTGGGGATAGTGACCTAGAAGAGAGTTGTAGGGGACACCTAGAACTTTCCAACAAAACTAATTTGAGGCAAATCCAGTAAACAGTGGAATTTTTATGATTTTTGTAAAACTGGACAGAGGACGATAGTAGAGCTGAATGCTCTGAATTGGAGAGACCAATTGTGTAATGGGTGTATTGATGATAGATGAGTGTGTTAGGGTGACTTAATGGTGTAAATTGTACTCATGACCAACTAGAGAGTTGTTGAGGACACCCACACCCTTCTACTGAAATTGAGTTGTGTCGTTCTGATGAACGAGTAGAATCTTGTCTTAATGGTAAGGTGTAGCCCGTGCACAGGAAGCACGCGGGTTGGAGCCTTGAAAAGCTAATTTGAGGACTTAGACAGGTTGAGTCTAAGCTTGTGATCAACTAGAAAGTTGTAGCCTAGGATCGTACCTTTCCAGTTTGGGGCCATACACTCCCAATCGGAGTTGTATCGATAGTGGAATGACCATTTTGAGATGCGGGACAGAGACCTGTAGGTCGCTTAGTCTGGGGTTGGATTAAGGGTTGTGGAAGCTTTTCTTTCCCTTGTGTGTGAGCTGAGTCGGTGACTCGTGTATAGGGATGGTTGGTCTCGATTATTGGGATGGTTGATTTCCCCAAGTGGGATGTGTGACTCGAGTTAGTCACTAGGGTAAAGGATACCCTGCACCTATCAAGCCTATATTAATAGACTTCTGCCGAGCGTAGAACATCCGAGCATGCCAGTGAGTGGAGCTCACGGGGCAATTATATATTTACAGCCGTGGTAGCAGGCAGGCATAGGCCATTATGCTGGAAAAGTCCAAGCCGGGGAAGTGGCGAACCGGACCAGTATCGCTAGGGGCCAGAGGCTGATAGGCAAGTATGGAAGCAGTTCATTCTTACCCGAAATACTTAGTGTAAGGTAGGGGTTAGAATGGTTATTAAGTGGTTGGGAAATTGCATTAGTCCTAGTAAACCATAGTCGGTGTTGTATCTTCCAGTCGTAAGGATACGTTCTCGGCCGCTCATGGATTGAGTCCCTGGCTCGTATCTCGATCTGTTGATTCCCAAAGATCTGCCAAAGTAAGGTGCGGGAGGCCCGGAGGATTTGACCTCCCGTGGTGCTCACGTCCCTAAAGCGCGGATTTGTGTTTTGTGTTTCTTTTGGTATATATCAGTTCATTACCCGATAAGGGGTGAACGCGCATGCGAGAGTCCATAAATGGACATGTGGAACCAAGGGTCGTAAGGACCAGGTTCAACGTGTTTTCTAAGGAGGTCCGTACGCGGGTACCGAGTGGCGGTGACCACTTGGGCACTGCAGGGCGGAATTAGACCGACCGCTGCAATCTCCTTGGGCGACGGACAATCTATTGGGAACTGGAGTGTGTACAAGAGTAGGGTGCATGGCGAGGGTTCGAATTCCTATATTGTGGAGAAAGACGGCTAGATTTGGGGGCGCATGTAGTATGGGATGCATTCGTTCTCCAAAGTCTTGCTTGCATTAGAAGTTAGGCATGTGAGTTTGCTACATCTAGACTTAAGGTCAGGTCATAACACTGCACTAAAATTCGAATCCACTAAACCCTTGTTTTGGCACAACACTTTCCTTTTTGCATAAATTATTGGTTGTGATTGAATTTTAGAGGATCGTTGTTATCACCAGCTTTACATCAGTCGAAGTACTGACGTTTCCCACCTTTTAGGTATCGGTTATACCTTCCGTACAGGTGCAGAGATATCAGAGTCACGCAGCAGAAGCCTGAAGCTAAGAAGCAAGTCCCGGGGGAGCCGATGGGCTGCTCAGCGAAGTTCCGCAAGTAATCAGTCGATTACCATTCCAGGAGGCAGCTGATAGCTTTACAAGAGTCTGTAAATACTTGTAATATGTTGTAATGAATTGATGTAATTTGTACTCCTTGTCCAAGAACAAGTTATCGGTTGTAATCAATGATGTAATGACTTATTTGGCAATAAAGAAGTTTTTAAATTTCCATGTTATTACTGTGTTGAGATGCATTTGAAGGTAAAGATTCTGGAAGGTGTCACGGATGTCCGGTAACGGGGATCCGGGGCGCTACAAACTCCTAGATTGATCCTAGCCCTTCATTTGCTACAATTTTTAGTATAAATACCCCCCCTAGCCTAGTTATTCTTGCACTCTTCAGTTCTCTAAAACCTATAGCAGAAAATACAATTGTTAGTAGTGTAGTAAGTGAGATAAAAGATTGAGAGTTTGTGGGTGAGTTGTGCTTGCAATCAAAGGAAGGCCGGCATCATCACAAGGAGGGCTCGGATTGCATCTTTTGAAGGTTCGGGTGCACATCACGGAGGAGGAGGAACACTTTTTTGGCAAGCTCGCGAAGGACTCTTTTATTTAGGAGGTGTTGCAAATTTGTTCTCTTCAAATAAGGTGGGTTATTTTCCATATTTCTAATTAGATATCATGCTAAGATTGATTGAAATGATAATGCATGAAAGAGATTAATAAGAGTACACTTAATGGGAAAAATGGCTTATTAGTTGATTGAATTGATGCTAAATAGATTGCATGTTATTCCGTCATGAATCTTAAGTTGTATGTAAATTGTTCGTAGCTATGGAATGCTTGAATTAAAATTCGTTGTTAGTATCAAAACTAAATGCAAATGCTAGCTAGTAGATGAAATTGTTGCTTTATGTGATTAGATGGACTTTTGTGATAATGTTTAGAATAAGTAACTTGAAATATGTTTTGGGTTTGTAAAAGAAAAAAAAATAAACAGGGAATTGATATAGGATATATTAATGTTAAGTTGTATAAGAAATATCAAAATGAGATGCGATGGTAGTAGTATACAATTTAAATTAATTGTATGAAATATATGAGTTTAATTACTAGAAAAATTATTTTTTAAATTACTGGACTGTCAAAGATTGTTTGAATAAATATTCTGGAGATTTACAAGAATTTTAGTAAAAGCAAAACTAAAATAAGAGCTTTGAACATCGAAATGTTCTAATTGAACAGAGAATTGATTGAAATAAAATTCGAGTTGTACTTGAGACAACTTGAGCCTATAGTTCAAGTGGTCGGTAGGTTCTTTGGCGCTACAGTGGCGCAGTGTAAGTGGTCGAGGTCGTTGGTTCGATTCTCGAGAACACCAATCTTTTTATGTGTGTTTAAAATCTAATCAATTTTCAGTCCGAGAGCATTGAAGTCTCTGACCTTTCCTTATATCGATGAGCACAAGTAGCCCAGTGGCTAGTGTGTGCGGTTGGTTTCCCTTGGGTCGCTGGTTGGAATCCTGGCTTGGCCAGAATATTACTTTTTTTGAAAAAATGATTTTGTGGGTTTCTTGAGGTGTAAAAAATTATGAAAGGAAATACTATTATTATTCTAAATTCATGTGAGACCTATGAAAATTAATTAGGAGTCATTGGAAGGAAATAAAGTATATTTGGGAATAAAAGTATAGTTAGAACTATAGCTTTACACTCTTATATTTCATGAAAAATGTGTTTCACAAAGAAAATTGAGATAAGTGCTAGAAAAGAAAAATTTGAAGGAAAGAAAGTATTTGTTGTGAAGTTTGTATGAGTTATTCTTATTAAAGAATAGTGTGACAATAGTTAGTGGTGAATATTCACTTTGACTAGATATTTTGTGATATGATTTTTAATGTGGAAATACATGTGGATTAAGAAATGTGTGATGTATAATTGAACTTCAAGTATGATTATTGACTCCTGAAAAGATTGAAAATCATGCAATTGGAAAAGAGAAATGTTATTGAGTATGACAACTCAAACATATGAATTTGTGAAATGAAATTGAAAATTAGGGTGTAGCCAAAACTCACATCGGCAAGTGAAAAGTGATGAAATATGATTATTGACATTGAAAAGACCAAGTTTGGGTCATTGTGAAATGAAAGAAATAAGACCGGTAGTAGTGAGAGGGCTAACTCTAAGAGATTGATTTTGTTCATGATTTCATTAGAATTAAGGATTAGTTACATAGTGAAGATGTGATGAAAGTAAGAGAAAAATATTGAGTATGAGGGCCATTGGATTGGCGGCGAGAGAGTATCCCAGGATGTCCCATGATGAGTCATGATAGGGCGTGGATACTGCTCCAGAGTACCGTCCCGGTGGCGACGCTCATGGGGTGTTTGACGACTACGGGTGGTGTCATGTCTATGGTAGGAGCTGAATTACCACAGGATGCCTGCTTGATGAGTCATGTGTCAGTGCGTTGGGATTCCCTCCAGGGCGCCTAGACATGAGTTCGTATGTCAGAAAACATCTAGGATACTTACCGTAGTTACAGTAGTAGATTAAGTCATGACGAGGGATTGAACCCTATAAGATGAAGAACGGTTAAGGGCTTGCCCTCGGACCTATGTAGCATGGAATGCATAGAATCCGAACAAGTGCGCATTAGTGTCATGTAATATAAATAACTGCATTAAGGACTAAGTGCACAATCACAACACGACATCAATAGGGTATTCCCTTTAGTTTGATATGTGACAAGTTTGTGTTTGTTAAATATAGAAAATCAGTTATACTGTTTCCGGCATAGAGAGGATGGCCGTGTATAATGTTCGTCGGTTGAATAAACTGACGTACCCACAGTTTTGTATGCAGGATAAATGACATGATAAAGATTAAAGGAGAAATGATGCTTAGCGATTATTCAAATGTGGATGTACCTTTATATAAATGTTGTAAAATTTCTTCCGCTGTAAAATGTAAAGTGTAAAGATTTCTTGTAACTCTGATGTAAAGTGAAAAATTTTAAATTCTTTGTAAAATTGTACGAAAGAAGTGTAAAGATCCTGTGGAATCTCGAATTCAGTGTATTTTGGAAATCGGGGCATTACAGAGTGCATGCAAAGTATATCCATTGTAGTACCGTACAATTGCATATTTGCATAGACACCACACTCAAAACTACTGCATGTACTAGTATCGGTCCTTCACATTCTCGTGTATCATCAAGAACGCAACCACCCACACGAACCACCCCACAAACATAAACGCACTCCATCATTCATACATATATAATCAAGCAACACTACAATATATATATATATACAGACATTATATATATAAAAAACATTACATTATCTGAGGTATTACAATGTTAGTCTATCTTACTGTCCTCATCATTTCTACTAGCCTATCAGTAATCAGTGTCAAAAGTAGTGGCAATAATGGGTCCTCATCTGAGTCGTCTACCACACCGAATTTCCCGGCCAAGTTCGCCATTCATCGGATTTAAGATTTCCCACACCTAACACACAACCCAATCCAACTTCACCATTTAGGCCTAAATCCTTTGTGGGCCTAAGCTTCATCCACTATTCCATTCCACTAATACGTATGCCTTCTCGAAATCTAATTTTAATGGACAACTGCCTGCTTTGTCATTACATCCTTTGAACAAAATTTCGTGGGCGGATGCCACACTATCCATGGTGTCTATTCCTTTAACAAACCCGCATTGTGATTCTACAACTACATCTAGTAGATGTGGAGACAACTTATTGCCAACAATTTGGTAATTATCTTAAATGGACCATTTAGGAGGCTAGTTGGCGTGAGGTCCTGTCACCCTCAGAACATCCATTTTCTTTGGGATCAGAATAATGTTAGCGTAGTTCAGGCAATCAATCTTCGCAGTTCCTCAATACAAATCATGGAAGATATCAATCAAATCAGTCTTAATGCTATTCCAATAAATTCTATAGAAAATACTAGGAAACCATAAGGACCTAGGGCTTTATCTTGTACCAAATTCTTAATTGCACGAAGTAATTCCTCTTATGTGAACATTCTTCTACTCCCTCACTCCCTTCAAATCTCAACTTGCTCCACATTTCCGAACTCTCGCTACATCTGTGGGTGTTCCTATTGCCCAATAGCTCCCTAAATCTTGTATCCACATGATGTGTAATTAACATCTCACCCTCACACCAGTCATCTCTCACATAAAGTCCCCTGATATTATTACTATGCCTCATTCTTCCATTGGCCACCTTGTGAAAAAATATCATTTTGGCTTCTCCCTCCTTCAACCATTATACTCTTGACTGATGTCTTCAATAAAGTTCCTCCATTTCTCCAATTCGGTGGACTTCTCCTATCTTCTCCACCGGCTGTTCGTATCTCGAGCCATCTAGATCCATTCTTTATGGTTTCTTGTAACTCCCGTTTTCAGTTTTTCCCTTTCTATTGATCTCCATTGTGATCTCCATTGTAATCTCCTTTGTAATTCAATAATATCTCTTTTTGTTTCATTTATTGTATCGAATAATATTAGTTATAATATTATTCATTATTTATTCATTTGATTCGTGATTATCCCCAAGTCCATGAGTATATTTATCTTGTTCATATTCATCTTTGGGCCATGAACATTATTAACCTTTTCTTTGATTTTATTTCAAGCCCAATTGTTAACTTAGATTTAATCCCTAAGACCCATTCTTATTGGATCCTAAACCCACTACCCATTAACCCAACTTAATCCTATATATACACCCTCTTAATTAAACCCCAATCATCTGACCTAATCACCCTAATCAACAACCGTCACCCTCCTCAATTCCCCTACCTCTGAACTTCCCGAAGCCCGTCCTCTGTGCTTTCCCAAACCCACCGAGCCACCCTCTAGTCTCCTCACCCCACTCCGTCGAAGTCCACCGCTGCACCCATCATCACTCCCCTTCTGTAACGCCCTGAATTCCAAAATACAGTAATTCGTAGCACAACAGGATCTTTTACTTCAAATTCGTACAACTTTACAAGGAATTTAAAACTTTTTCATATAACACTGTTATTTTACATTAATGCAGTGAAAAGATAAATATTTATAACAAGGTAAATACAACTTGAATGACAGCAACTAAAATATGAAACCAATCTTTAGCACCAAATCATCTTTGTGTTCTTTTGCAAATCCCAAACCCTGCATTGAAAACTGTGGGCACGTCAGTTACTTACAACCGACGCAATATTATAAAACAACCATCCTCACGATGCCGTAATATAACAATTCTTTATACTCTAGCAAACACAAACACAATTTGAATGTAAACAAAGTGTAAAAAGTGACTATCCTAAACATGTCAGTGTAGATTTACCCTACCATACACTAATGCATGCTTGTTCGGATTCTATGCATCCCATTCTATATAGGTCCGAGGTCAAGCCCTTACCGTACTCCCCAATATAGGGTTTAATCCCTCTCCATGAATTACTACTACGGTGACTAATGTATGTTTTAGATATTCTGTGAGTTTCTAGTACCACCAGATAGTTCTTGAGTATCGTACTCACACTTCAAGTGATTTTGGACACACCACCTCACACCCAGTAATTCTGGAGACGAATACCCACACCGCGAGCAATAACCCAGATAATTCTAGAGTATTGCACTCCTACTTCAAGCGATTTTGGACACACTGCCTCACACCCAGTAATTTTGGAGGTGAATACCCACACCGCACTGTCATAGGTACCTCATCACACAAATACCCCACGAGCATTACCTCGATCGCTCTAATTCTGGAGTAATATCCCCCACTTCAAGCCTTAACCCCAGTAATTCTGGATATACCTCCCACCGTGCTATCTAGACCCTCACACCCGTGTTTGCCCATACTTCATCACTTCTCCCCTTAGTGCCTAACCCTGAGTTTTAGTTTCGAAAATCATCACAACCTAGAACTAGCTTACCCTACCGGACTTAAACCAACATAAGAGAAAGTCAGCCCACACTGGTTACTCCTCAAAGATCTCATTAATAAAATTGCCAGTCACTAGGGTCTCGTCTAGCCTCTAAATTCCAACAACTATCTCATTCTAGAGGTCAACAATAAGTTATATTCAATCTCAACAATAATATTTCAATTTTCAAAGCAACAATTTTCTTCAACCCTGAAGTATTCCACTTTTATAATCCAATAATTTTCAACTCGAATTTCCTCATAAATAACTTTTAATTAGCTAACTCAAACCAATCACTTCCAAAGCCTTCTCGAACCTTATTTCTTCAAATTAATTCACTTTCGAACATTCATAACTCTTTTCACGTTGATCTATATCTCACACAAAACTCATTTTCAATTTTTGAACATCTTTAAAATCTTCCCCAAATTTATTTATTTCTATTTCCAATTTTATCTCACTTTTTTTAAAAAATCAATCTTTATGATCTTCGATTATAAGCAATTTCGATTGGAAACCCAACACACATAAACAAAACATACCCTTTTAGATTCTAAAATTATCTTTTAGAATAGTATATAAAAATCTCCAAATTATTCTAATAATGTTCTACAAATTTTTCTCATAAATTTTCCCAAAAAATATAACTCAAATCCAAAGAAGAAGAAAAATTGTTTTAATCCAAGTGCCCTGCATGGCTCGAACCAGTGCCAGCAGAGAGCAAACCCAAACGCCAACCACACGCATACCCAGTACTATAAGGCACTACATTTATTAAGTACCCGAAACCCCCTCATTTAAAACCCTTAAAAAATTTTGGAACAACAACAGAGTACACCCCCACTCGAACCCGCGCAAATAGAGAGGCGACACAACGCCTATCCACTGAGCCGTAGCTCAGATCAAAACATATAAGGGGTTTAATTCATTAAATAATTGGTCTCGGTCTATTTCCTTCTTTCAAACAGACACATTCAACTTATATCGTTCATTATATTAGATTAATTTGATTAAACTACACATCTTAAATAATCTGTGGCCAAATTATCTTGATTAGTAATGCCATAACAATAATTCTACACAATTTAAAGTTTCTAACACATGAAGAATGTCTCAAATACCACATGAATTAATAAAAAATTAATCTACATCACATTCATATATTTCTTTTCGCTTTTCATAACAATTAGGAATATGAGGAACTCTCCATCAAATTTTTTTCTAATCAATTAAATTCATACCCAAATTGATTCTTCTCTCGAATTATTTATAAAAATCTACTCACTCAAACAATAATCACATTATAACATTTCATATGTTAACTTGCACAACTTTAAATTCTAATTTCGTAAAAATCTACTTCAATAACATGCATTTCACTCAAAATTATTGAATTTCTCCTATCACATGCATCACATCAAAACTGAGATTAAATTAAACAATTCTACATCTACAATTGAACTTTAAAATACCTACATATGCAATTACTCTATAATTTAGAGAGTACAAAGAAACACCCACCTTATAGAAGAGTACTAGAAGCAATTCCTTCACAAAAAGCATTCCAAAATCCGTACAAAAAGCCAACCAATCCTCTTTTGAAATCAACAGCAATGAAACCCGAAAGCACAACCTATATTTTTTTTTATTTGGTTTTGAGTTGTTTAGTTTTTCTGTAGATTAGAAAAGGGGGTGGGTTTATAAAGATTTATTAAATTAATTAACTTTAGATTAATTTTAATTAATCCCACTAAACCTAATTAACTACCCCACTCACCAACTAATACCCCAATCTCTCACCACACATTCCCAGCCACTTCTTCCTTGCACAAACACGTGCACGTGCACCCCTCGTGCACACCTTTTAATTTATATTTTTGTTTAAATTGAAAACATATATTATAATATATAATTAGTATTAAAATAAAACTAGGTTTAATTTAATTAAAATTAGGGTTTTCATGCATGAATAAAAATAGGCACACTCATACTTCATGAATTTTATTTTGAAAGATAATACAACTAATACGTGCACTGCAAACACTTGCGCCTGCATGTAAAAATACTAAAATACGAAATAGATTTTATCGATAGGGAAATGTTTATAACTAATCAAAATATACATACGAAAAGTATATTTCATTAATTATATATACATTCAATAATGTAATCAACACGTACATAGGAAACAAGTGCATCGCACGTATAAAATATTTTATTCAAAATAGGAGAAAGATGAATTTCAATTTATAAAACGGATTCGAACATGTTATAAAATACATAATTGAAACACAGAGAAAATATTACACGTAACGGTAGAATTTACGTAACTGACACGTGTATCAATAACATATGCAATGCACGTAAAAACACTAAGATTGAAAGTTTATATTTGAGTTGGCTCAGATAGGACAAAAATTAATCTTAAGAAGACACAAAATGCGTAAATAGTCGATATGCAAAATACGTATTAAAATACTTTACAGAGATTACCCGTAACAGTACAAAATACACGTGCGTAACACGCGATGGGCAAAATTGTCATAACTCAATTTTGTGGGGTGTTACACTCTCCCCCCCTTAAAACAGTTCTGTCCTGAGAACTTACTAAGGAAAAAGTTCTATTTTGTGCACAGCAAGAAAAATTTCATTATTGTATATAGAAAATCTACAAACATTAAGAAAATAAATGTAGTATAAAAAATATGCAATATGGAAAATAAGGCAAACTTATTTAAGAAAACTATAAGTATCAAAAATTTATAAGAACGGAACATGAAAAACCAAGAAAAAAACAGCAGAAAAGAAATGTGACCATAAAAGATAGGATAGGTTGAGAAAAATTTCATACAAAAATAGTATTAAATAAAAGAAATTATAAATTAAGTTATTAGTTGTGAAAGAATTTGTAAAAGCAAAGCAATTGGAAAGAATAAAGAGAAGCATAGTCAATAGGTATTTTAATAAGTTATTAATGGGCTTAGTAATCAAAATTTATCAAAGTAGTAAGCTGTAGAATGATTAAAATTGTGAACCTGAGCTAGTACTATATGATAAAATTTGAATTGGCAATTTAAGAGAAGACTATTTGATAGGAAGTCTAGAAAATATACGAGCATGAAATTTAGTTAAGAGTATAGACAATATAAAATAAAAATAATTATGTATAACATGTTAATAACATAAAATAATTTGTAAAGTAAATATAACAAAAGTTTAAGATATAGAATACTGGTTGGCATATAAAATACTTTCAAATTGTTTAGAGCAAGAAAACCAACATACAAAATTATATACGTACATTGGCATAAAAATTATAGGGTGAAACAAACAGTATTGTGGTACAAAAATTATAAATGGTTTGTAGGAGTAAAACAAGACGTCACAGTAGAAAAAGTAATAACATATTCTTGAAATAATACAAAAATAATTATATAGAAATAAATTATGAATCGTAAAAAAAATTATAAATACTAATATTTTTTTGTTTTGTTTTGTTAGGTGAGTAGCCACCAAATCTAAGATAAGTTAGTAGCAAAATAAAATACGATGAAGTGGTATGAAATGCTAACTCATGTAAAGATTCAAAATAATAAGAAGAAGATGGCAAGATAGTTGATATTAAGTAGTAAATACGCAAGTAGGATATATATAGAAATCAGTCTAAATAATAAGGTAATTGATTTAATGCTAGGTTGTAAAATATTATAAAATAGTAAAAAAATAAAATACTGGTAAGTAATATATGTAGAAATAACAGTGAGGGTTATTAAGATAGAAAATCTTCTTCTGCTGTGGGTTCGCCTCGTTGGTGTCCAACTACAGGCTTGCCTCCTTGACATCATGTTGCAGAATTGCCTCTACGACATCCGAGTGCAGTTTGCCTTCTGGACGTTCGGTTGCAGACTTTGCTTCCCTGACATCCAGTTGCAGTTTGGCCTCCATTGATGTCTAGTTGCGGATTTTCCCTCTCGACACCAAATTACACCAAAACGGGAGATGGAAAGATGTAATCTTTCATATTGACTTGAGCATGGGATGTTTAATAAAGTATGGTGTCACGTTTTGAAATTTGGGATATAAAAGTAGATGTAAAAGTTGTGAACGAAATTACAACGTCGAAACATTAAACTAGATTTATAGATTTTAAATATAGAATATATAAAATTTGTAGTAATGAAAAGGATGTACCACATTAAGACAAAATAGTATAAAATATATGCATGGGCTGAAAATACAAGTGAGAACAATAATTATGTAGTTTGGTAAATTAGGATAATAAACATAAATAGTTATATAAGTATGAAATGATATGTCTAGTAAGTATGTAGTAACCAATGATGTAAAAATAATAAAAAGAAAAATCGAAATAAAATAAAAATATAAATGACGCGTGTATGTATCATATTAGAAAAGCTATAAAATTAATAAGTAGCGATTAATAGTGAAAGGTGAATATAACAAAACAAATTAGCAAATAATATGTAATAACAATAGTATCAAATATATGCTATAAAACAAAATGGCATGTCATATTGATATGAGTAAAGTATTTTGATCTTGGAAAACTATAGCATTGTAAAAACCAAGTATTTGTAAAGTGAAAGTAGACATACAAAATTAGGATTTTCAAAATCCAATAGAAATAATCACCAAGGAAAATGATAGCCTTAAAATTAATTTAATAAGTAGTAGCTCAAAACTTAATAGAATCCGTAAGAGTAATTGCAAAAATAAATAGGTAACGTAAAAGCACATAAAAGAAACATCAAGAATGAAAACGAGTAAGTCAAACTTAAAAGATTAAGACTAAGGGTTGTAAATAAAATAATAAATATCAAAGTGAATTAATTAGTATAAGAAAATATTTATTTGAAAAATATTGAATTTTAAAAAGTACTCTAATGAAAATCCACGAAGAAAGTAAAAGTGAGTCTACGTGCAAGGTATCATGGATGTAGGTTCAAACCCACCACGCTTCCGCGCGCCACTCTGATACCAAAGGAAAATATACCTGCATACAATCTCACATCAATATACACGAGGATAGTATCATGAATGCAAGTTCCATAACTATAACATTCACTGGGTTTGGGTTATTAGCCATCTTATAGGAAAAATAAGGAGAAAATGTCAGTGTATAGAGCAATACAAATATAAATCACTTACATTTAAATTTCTATAAACTGAACTCACACTTCAAATGTCCACCCTAAAGTGTCGTCCTTGTAATTTTGTACTACTTATTGAAGTCGGCTATGATACCACTCTGTAACGCCCCAAATTCTAAAATACGGTAATTTGGAGAACAAAAGGATCTTTTACTTCAAATTCGTACAATCTTACAAGGAATTTAAAACTTTTTCATATAACACTGTTATTTTACATTAATGCAGTGAAAAGATAAACAATTACAACAAGGTAAATACAACTTGAATGACAACAACTAAAATCTGAAACCAATCGTTAGCACCAAATCATCTTTGTGTTCTTTTGCAAATCCCAAACCCTGCATTGAAAACTGTGGGTACGTCAGTTACTTACAACCGACGCAATATTATAAAACAACCATCCTCACGATGCCGTAATATAACGATTCTTTATACTTTAGCAAACACAAACACAATTTGAATGTAAATAAAGTGTAACGAGTGACTATCCTAAACATGTCAGTGTATGATATGCCTTAGATGCATAATGGAGATTTACCCTACCATACACTAATGCATACTTGTTCGGATTCTATGCATCCCATTCTATATAGGTCCGAGGTCAAGCCCTTATCGCACTCCCCAATATAGGGTTTAATCCCTCTCCATGAATTACTACTACGGTGACTAATGTATGTTTTAAATATTCTATGAGTTTCTAGTACCACCCGATAATTCTTGAGTATCGTACTCACACTTCAAGTGATTTTGGACACACTGCCTCACACCCAGTAATTCTGGAGATGAATACCCACACCGCGAGCAATAATCCAGATAATTCTTGAGTATCGCACTCCCACTTCAAGTGATTTTGGACATACTACCTCACACCCAGTAATTCTAGAGGCGAATACCCACACCGTGTTGTCATAGGTACCTCATCACACAAATACCCTACGAGTGTCACCTCGATCACAGTAATTTTGGAGTAATATCCCCCACCGCAAGCCTCAACCCCTGTAATTCTGGAGATACCTCCCACCGAGCTATCTAGGATACTTCATCACATCTCCCCTTAGTGCCAAACCTTGAGTTTTAGTTTCAAAAATCATCACAACCTAGAGCTAGCTTACCCTACCGAACTTAAACCAACATAAGAGAAAGTCAGCCCACACTGGCTGCTTCTTAAAGAGAAAGTCAACCCACACTGGTTACTCCTCAAAGATCTCATTGATAAAACTGCTGGTCACTAGGATCTCGCATAACTTCTAGATTCCAATAACTATCTCATTCTAGAGATCAACAATATGTTATATTCAACTTCAATAATAATATTTTAATTTTTAAAACACAATTTTCTTCAACCCTGAAGTATTCCACTTTCATAATCCAATAATTTCCAACTCGAATTTTCTCATAAATAACTTTTAATTAGCTAACTCAAACCAATTACTTCCAAAGCCGTCTTGAAACTTATTTTCTTCAAATTAATTCACTTTCGAACATTCATAACTCTTTTTACGTTGATGTATTTCTCAAACAAAACTCATTAACAATTTTTGAACTTCTTTAAAATCATCCCCAAATTTATTTATTTCTATTTCCAACTTTATCTGACTTTTATTTTTTTTAAATCAATCTTTATGATCTTCGATTATAAGCATTTTCGATTTGAAACCCAACTCACACATAAACAAAACATACCCTTTTAGATTCTAAAATTATCTTTTAGAATAGTATATATAAATCTCCTAATTATTCTAATAATGCTCTGCTATTTTTTCTCATATTTTTTCCCAAAAATATAACTCAAATCCAAAGAAGAAAAAAATGTTTTAATCCAAGTGCCTGCATGGCTCGAACCAGCGCTAGTAGAGAGCAAACCGAAATGCCAACCACTAGGCCACATTCACACCAGTACTATAAGGCACTGCATTAATTAAGTACCCGACACCTCATTTAAAACCCTTAAAAAATTTCGGAACAACAACAGAGTACACCCCCAGTCGAACCCGCGGAAACAGAGAGGCGACACAGCACCTACCCACTGAGTCGTAGCTCAGATCACAACATATAAGGGGTTCAATTCATTAAATAATTGGTCTTGGTCTATTTCCTTCTTTCAAACATGCACATTCAACTTCTATCGTTCATCACATTAGATTAATTCGATTATACTACACATCTTAAATAACCAGTGGCCAAATTATACTGAATAGTAATGCCATAACAATATTTCTACACAATTTAAAGTTTCTAACACATGAAGAATGTCACAAATACCACATGAATTAATAAAATATTAATCTACATCACATTCATATATTTCTTTTCTCTTTTCATAACAATTAGCAATATGAGGAATTCTCCCTCAATTTTTTTTTCTAATTAATTAAATTCATACCCAAAATGATTCTTCTCTCGAACTATTTATAAAAATCTACTCACTCTAATAATAATCACATTATAACATTTCATATGTTAACTTGCACAACTTTAAATTCTTATTTCCTAAAAATGTACTTCAATAACAGGCATTTCACTCAAAATTATTGAATTTCTCCTACCACATGCATCACATCAAATATGAGATTAAATTAAACAATTCTACAACTACAATTGAACTTTAGAACACCTACATATGCAATTACTCTACAATTTAGAGAGTATAAAGAAACACTCACCTTATAGAAGAGTACTAGTAGCAATTCCTTCACAAAAAGCATTCCTATATCCCAAAAGCACATCCTATATATTTTTTGATTTGGTTTTGAGTTGTTTAGTTTTTCAGTTGATTAGAAACGGGGGTGGGTTTATAAAGATTTATTAAATTAATTAACTTTAGATTAATTTTAATTAATCCTACTAAACCTAATTAACTACCCCACTCACCAACTAATACTCCACTATCTCACCACACATTCTCGGCCACTTCTTCCTTGCACAAACACGTGCACGTGCACCGCTCGTGCACACCCTTTTATTTATATTTTTATTTAAATTAAAAACATATATTATAATATATAATAGGTATTATTGTTGCTTATTTCAGGTGTGGGAGCAAACAGATGAATTTGTGGGTTCTTTGAGGTAAACAATAGAGCGAACCTGTTGACCATCACCTACGTGTTGACTTGTTTCTTGCCGCTGCCACGAACCTGCACAAAGTTCGATACACCGGGATGGATCCCGACGACGAACCCTCCGACGCTCTTGTTCGTAATCTCAAAGATTAGGAAAGAGATTTAGGTAGAAAAAGGTTGATTACCTTGTTACGGTGGGGGAGAAGGGTATTTATAGTCGCCTTAGGGACCCATTTCGAGATAAGGATAAATCTCTACTTTCCGGTGTTGATGGATAAGCTGGGGAGTTTAAACTCGTTTCCTGATAAGAAGTGGTTAAAACCGCCTCTTAGGGATAATCACGAATTTGAATTACTCTTTATCCTTCTAAATTGGTTTGTAACAGGTGGTACCCGTATCTAATAGGATAGATCCATTTATGGGTTATTGGGCTTTGAAGAAGAGACCCAGTTCCTATTTCAGACCCGTTTGTTGGTGAAATTACCGTTTTACCCCAGAGAACTTTAAGATTCATGCCTGATTTGAGCGGTCCTGATTTAATCCTATTTCTAACCATATCACGAGCCCCACACTCCTAAAGACTGTGTTTTACAGCCTTTGGGGAGTAGTTTTACTGTTTCAATGGCGTATGGGACTTTATCAGAGTTCTTAAGGGAGTTTAGATCTTGCTTGAGGTGTAACAGTGTTTTTCTGAGCTAGCAAAATGCCCAAAATTATTCTTAGATTTTTTGTATTTTTTGTGATTTTTTCAGATTTTTAAACAATTTTTCGAATTATTTATTTAATTTTGCGAAGTAATAAACTAGTTTCAAAAAACACCAATTAATTATTCTAATCAATAATTATTTTTCCAGGAGTTCAAAATATTTTCCCAAATTTATAATTAGTTTTTTGAATTTTTTATTATATTTTAGAATTTTTTAAATAATTAATTCGAATTAATAAATAAAAAAGGATTAATCAGCTAATTATCGATGTGGCGCGATCTGGAGCATCCATTGGAGCTGTAGCGTGATTTCCTAGTCGATCAAACGGTATATCTGCCACCTGATGACGTGGCGCAATCTGAGTGCTCCGATCCTGAGCACGCATCGGGTGTAACACCCTGAATCACAAATAAGGCTGAATTCGAAGTTCCACGGGATCTTTATACTTCACTTCGTACAATTTTACAAGGAATTTTGACAATTTTTATTACAATAATGAAAGTAAATTGAAGTACAATAAATACGCAACGGAAAGTAAATTGAAGTACAATAATGAAAAATATACAGTTGTAACAACTTTAACATTTAAATAATCATCAGCATCAAATTCATCTTTATATCTTCTTGTAAATTCCAAGTCCTGCATATAAAACTGTAGGGCACGTAAGTTGTTTACAACCGACGAAATATTATACACGGCCATCCTCGCTATGCCGAAAGTATAACGATCTTTTAATACTTTAACAACCACAAACTTGAATATAAAATAAAGTGTTAAAAGTAACTACTATAAACATGTAAATGTATGCAATGCCTTAATGCCAAATGCAGATATTTTACGCTAAGATGCAACTAATCCATACTTGTTCAGATTCTATGCATCCCATACAACATAGGTTCGAGGGCAAGCGCCTACGTACTCCACATTAAAGGGTTTGATCCCTCGACATGATAACTTCCCGGCAATAAAACAAAGTTTAGACATTCCACGAGTACGGATCCCTGTCCCGGAATCTGCCGCCCGACTATATAGAATCCTCATCGTGCAAACATCCCGTCGCATCCTTCTAGCCCCGGTATACGTATATACACTGGAGTACGGCATAATATCTGCCCGACTAATCATAGTCCCGAATTTAAATTAAAGCCCGCCTCCATCGGGAGCAACCATAGTTCCGAAAACCGCCCGACTGGGTCTATAGTCCCGGAGATCCACCGCCCGACTATATAGAGGCCCTCCACTCACGTCTGCCCAAGTTTACTACATCTTCACTTAATGCCTAATCCTTAAGTTCAAGACATAAATAAATTATCACACCTAGAGTTAGCTTTCCCCTCTTACCGGACTTAAACACAAACACCGAGGTAGCCCATATAGCCATATCTCCAAAAATCAATCAATTGATTCAACATTTGCCGGTACTCGGGGTCTCATTAAACCTCTAGATCACAACCTTTCATGTTCTAAAATTCATGGGTACTCATAGTCATGTATTAAACTTCATTGTATTCATATCTTCAACTTTATTCATATCTTAGTCAATTTATCTTACTTTCGTATCCTTCATTAAACTCAATTCATTCATTTATTCACAATTATTTCAAAAAACATTTTTCATGAACTCATAACATAGAGTAACTCACTTCGATTCTCATTGGCAATTTAATCACGTATAGTATTGTAGGCAACATCAAAGTATTCTTAATCAACGAAAAATAATTATAGAATCTCATTAAGAGAAAATCAATTTGTATTGCAAATTTTAATCTTCTTCTAATCAAATAAAAGTCATATTTTTAAATGAAAATTTTCGGATTCTTCAACTCATTATTTATTGCAAATTCTACCTTTTATTCTCACAAAGTACATAAAAAATTGTGGATTTTTTTTATATAAAGCCTAAATAATTTTAGGGGAATAACAGAATTTTTTCTCAATTTTTATTGCATTTTTAAACTCTTCAAAACTCAAAGAAAACAAAAAAAAATAAAAGAAATGGGCTACCGGATTTCGAACCCAGAACCCAAGGGTAGACCGCCAGCTACAGTAACTGACCTAAGGCGCCACCGAAGACCAAGAAGTCCAAGGCGCCTAATTATTTACAAGGTGGTTTGGTTAAAAATCGAAAAAATCAATAAAATAGGGTCTCTACAAGACTTGAACCCACAACCAAGCTACTGTACACAGCGCCTTATGGCCGACACCCTGACCAGTAATCCCAAACCCAATCTCTCAACAGAGGGGTTGAATTAAGTTTATACTTTCGTTCTGATTTCAAAACTCCTTTACAAATTTCGATCTCTAGTTTAGTTTGAATCTTTCAAATCAAATCTTTTTCCCCAGAATATTTTGTTTAACAAAAATGCAGTATTAATAGCAAATATAAAACTCTTATTATATACATATATTTTTCTTTTTGACATTGTAAATAATTTCTCTCTTAATGGCACACATAAACTCACATTACCCAAATTTTGAAAATAAAAGTTTGTACCACTTATAAACAACTTTATGATTTCATTGTACTAATCAAATATTTACTAGTGAGGCTATCACCATATCTCTTGACTACAACAGAATTTTAAGGCTCTTTCATGCAAGTTACACTATTTGACATGATCATTCTAACATGTATAACTAATTGATTTCATGCCAACAATTTATTAGATATTACTTTCTTTTCCTCTTTCTAATTACCATGATATCTAGCCATTAAATATAACACGACACAATTTCGACAAGCCATGGCACAATAACATGGAGCAATCTACATTAATCACAACAATCAAAAATTCTACATTACTCATATATCAAAACTAGCATACTTCACCCTACAAATTTAGAAAGCATTTAAGACCACCCAACTCTAAGAAGACTTGCAAATGTAGAAACACAACTCCTAGAAAACTCCTAGCTCCAACACGATCACCTAGCCTTTCTCCTCCTAGCAAGAGTAACTCCAAGCCTCCAAGGATGCATGACAAGAACTCTCTAACTCTCTTTCTTTTCTTCTCTCTTTGATTCTTAATTTGGTGCAAGAGACAAACACTAGGGGGGGGTGGTATTTATAGGATAAATGGATGGCTAGGATTTGATCTTATACTCAAGTAACTACCCACTCTCTCCACTCTCCCACTCTCTCCACTCCTCCCAAAACCGGCATCCATCTCCTTGTGCATACACGTGCACGTGTAGTGCACAAGTGCACACACTCTCTCATTATTTTATACATATTTTATACTTTTATTTGTGTGTCACAAGTTGTTACATGTCATGTGTGAGACCATGTACAACTAATTGGTAGGATTAAGTTAGTGGGCATGTCTTGTGGGCTTGGTTTTAATTTAATTAATTAACCTAGTGGGCTTAGAGTCTTCTCTTAGGCCTATGGGTTTTATTATAAGAAGGAGACAAAATAGAATAAAATATAAAAGATAACTCATGCATACTACAAAAATAGTTTTTGAATGAAAGGGAATGAAATTTGCACGTCTGTTGCATGTGCCAAAATAAAAATAAAAAAATGTACTTTTATTTAATAAAATTTATACGGAATGTTACATCGGGAGGCAAGCATTTTTCCGCATGTTGGGGGTCGGTGGCAAGAGCGCTCGACACCCATTGCCGAAGTCCAGGAGAGCGACAAGTGGCACGTTGACCGTTGACCATTGACCAGTCAACGCATTTCTCACGTTTGGACGTCGGTGGCAAGAGTGCTCGGCACACGTTGCCGAAGTCCAGGAGAACGACACGTGGCGCGTTGACCGTTGACCGGTCAATGCATTTTTTCGCATTTAGACATCGGTGGCAAGAGTGCTCGACACAGGTTGCCAAAGTCCAGAAGATTTTTTTCTCGTATTTGGACGTCGGTGGCAAGAGTGCTCGGCTGTAACCCCTATTTTCCCAAATACATATTTTCTGAATATTTTCTGTATTTTGATTATTTATGAATTCGTTATTATTTTAAACTCGATTTGGGCCTTCTATTAAAATCTTTTCAAATCGAAAATTGTATTTTCTTCGAATAGTAGTATATTCTAACTTTAATGTTTATTTTCTAAGTGATCGGCTATTTGTATCTTATTTTATTACTATTTGGATTTTAATAAACTTGTTTATCTCAAATTTTATTTTGATATGTATATCAAAATTATTATTGTTGTTATTAATATTATTATCTTGATTGTTGACTTAAAAATCTATTTCTATTGATTTTTGTATTTGTAGTTGATATGGCTAAAAGTGGGGTTAAATCGGAACCGTCCAAATTGAGTACGAATCTTGAGACGTGGGGGTAAAATGGTGATTTCGCCCACAAGAGGGTCCGAAATAGGTGTTGGGTCTTCTCCCCAAGAACCCAGTAACCCACGAACGGACCCACCAACAAGAGGGTGCGGGTCTTAACCCGCTGAACACCCAATCCAGCGAGATAAAATCAGGGTCCCTGATTAATCTTGATCAACGGCCCAGATATACATCTATCTTTTCACCGGGATTTGGGGATAAAATTCCTTATCTGATTACGGGGAATATACCTCATCAGATTACATTCCTCATCTGATTATGGGGAATATTCCCTATCAAATCACCAGGATTACATTCCCAATCTGTTCCCTGAAACGCCTATAAATACCCCCCATCCATCTCCATTAAGAGGTAATCAATCTTTCACCAGTTTTTACGCTCTTTCATAATCTTCCTAGATTACTGACTTGAGCGTCGGAGGGTGCGTCGCCGGGAACAACCCCGGTGTCTCGCACTTTTTGCAGGTCTGCGGCGGATCGACGACCGAAGCCCGAAGAAACAGGTATCCAGGTTCTACTATTCAGTTTCCCTAAGAATCCACAAATTCATCTGTTTGCCCCCACACCAAATTTAGCGGCAACAGATTGGTGCCGTCTGTGGGAAACTAACGAATAGAGACCTCTCCTCTTCCCGGTGAACAGGTCTTCCCCAGCCATGCCGCCTCGCAAAGTTAGGTCAAGAGGGTCTAATCGAGTACCCAACCCTGACCAGCAAGAAGTCCTTCCTGATCCCGCTCAACAACAAGGGCAACTTCCTCCTACCATGGAAGAGCCGCTCCAACGGAACCTTCCGCCTTCCGATCCAAAGGGTCCTAACCCTCAGAAACAGCCTCTTCACCAAGAGAACCTCTCCATCCACAACGCCTCCAGTGCCTCTATGGCCTCCCATCATCCCCGAGCCTCTGGTCGCCACAATGTCCCCCCCAAACGCCCGGAGGATGATGACCTCCGTCGTCATCTGGATGAAAAGCGGGCTCGGGAGGAAGCCTCCCGCCAGCAAGAGCGATCCCCTCGTCGCCGAGAGTACAGGAGGTCCCCCATCCGAAGAGGGAGGAAGGACTCCCCCGATCATCACCGAAGGAGGCACTCTCCCGCAGGTCGGCAACAGCCCCGGAACAATGACGCACCAATCACCCGTGCCGAGTTCCAACAGTTCCAAGCGACCGTCCTGCATGCCCTCAACCTCCGTCAGAATCCTATTGAACCGAAGCTCCCATCCCCTCCTTTGGTCCAAAGCCCTCGCCGACGGTCTCCCTCTCCTCGACCCGCGCCCACCAACTCCCGGCATACTCCAAGTCCTCGCCGTTCTCGAAGCTACCATCGGCGCAGCCCTCGCTCCCCCTCATACGAAGACGAGTCCCGTGGCCCGGCGGATTACCGTCGGAGGGATGACACCATGAACCGCCGCCTTAACGAGGTGGAAAAGCTCCTGGGTCAGATAAACCGAGAAGAGGAGCTCAGGGGGAGGACCCTACGTCCTAGCCGGCCCCCATTCTCCCGAACCATAGTGGATGCCCCTGTGCAGTTCGGCTTCAAACCTCCCCAATTCGAGAATTACACCGGGGAGACCGATCCAGTTGATCACATCGAAAGCTTTAAGACTTTGATGCTCCTCCACCAAGCTTCCGATGCCTTCCTCTGCAAAACATTCCCCGCGACTCTCAAAGGCCCGGCTCGAGAATGGTACTCTCGCCTTGCCCCAGCGTCGATATTCTCCTTCGAGCGGTTCGAAACCCTCTTCATCACCCACTTTGTCAGCAGCCGAAGGACTGAGAAAACCAGCATCTCACTATTGCACCTCCGTCAGCAGAAGGGGGAGAAACTGAGAGACTACGTGAAGAGGTTCACAGCTGAAGCCAGAACCATTGCCTCCCTCGACCAGTCGGTTGCTACCGCAGCGTTCCAATCCAATATTCTCAACTCCAACCTCCGCTCCTCCCTCGCCAAGAAGCCACCACAGGACTTTTCTGATCTCCTCCTTCGCACAGAAAAGTACATTCGGGCCGAAGAGGCTGAGCAACAACCCAACTGGGAGGTGCCTGCCTCCGGGCTTAAAAGGAAGGGGACGGAAGAAGGAGCCAAGAAGCTCCAGAAGGATAATGCCGGCCAGCGCCGACCTCCCCCTAGATTTGAGAAGTTCACTCCCCTCAACGCTAACCTCTCAGCCATCTTCATGGAGGTCGAAAAAGACGGGGTCTTGCCTCCGGCTCCCAAGATGAACACCCCCGCCAAGAGAAGAGATAAAGAGAAATGGTGCCGCTATCACCGGGACCATGGGCATGACACCAACGACTGCCGTGCTCTGAGGAACGAGATCGAAGCTCTTATCCAGAGGGGACAACTAACGAAGTTTGTAAGAAAGGACCGAGCCGAGCTTCCTCCCCCACCTCGGGGGGCTAACAAGCGTCCGGAAAGGGAAGAGACGCCAGACTTCGAGGAAGAGCGAGTCCTCCACCTCATCCATGGGGGTCCAATGGGAGGCTCCTCGAACTCCTCTCGGAAAGCGTTTATCAGAGAGGTCAATTCAGTCCGAGCCACACCTCCTCCCAAAGGCCTCGGAGTGCCAGTCACCTTCTCCGACGAAGATCTCGAGGGAGTTCGTATCCCACATTGTGACGCCCTCGTCATTAGCCTCCACATGGCGAATTTCAAAGTGGAGAGGATCTTAGTAGACAATGGCAGCTCCGTCAACATCCTCTTCCTCTCCGCTTTTAAAGGCCTAAAGCTCTCCAGAGACAGACTCAAGCCCGCCGGTTACACTCTCCATGGGTTCACGGGGGTTCCGGTAACTATTGAAGGGGTGATCACCCTCGATGTAACTGCCGGCCAAACCCCTACCACCAGGACAGAGCCAATGGACTTCATGGTGGTGGATGTTCCCACTGCCTACAACGTCATTTTGGGCAGGCCCGGCCTCGCAGCTCTGGAAGCAGTTCCCTCAGCATACCATCTGAAGATGAAGTTTCCCACCCGATCCGGGGTCAGGGAAGTGAGGGGAAATCAGGAGCAGGCCCGGAAGTGCTACATGACCTCAACCCTTGGGCCCGTCCTCTCCTTAGAGACCCTGGAGATTCCCCAAGATTCTGCAAGACCGACCTCCGAGCCAGTGGACGAACTGGAGGAGGTGCTCTTCTCTGAACAAGAGCCGACCCGCAAGTTCTTCGTAAGCAAGACCCTCCCGTCCGCCCTATACTCAGATATTGTGAAATGCATCCGAGCCAATCAAGACCTCTTCGCATGGTCCGCAGCAGACATGCCCGGTATCTCCGAAGAACTCCTAGTCCACCGCTTAAGCGTTGATCCGGGGTCCAAACTGGTTCAGCAGAAGAGGCGCAAGTTCGCCCCCGAGCGTCAGCTCGCTATCAAAGAGGAGGTAGATAAGCTGTTGAAAGCCCGATTCATACAGGAGGTAAACTACCCGGAGTGGTTGTCTAACGTAGTAATGGCGAAGAAGTCCAATGGGACGTGGAGAATTTGTATTGATTTCACCGACCTCAACAAGGCTTGCCCCAAAGATCCCTTCCCTCTGCCGAGCATCGACACTCTGATTGACGCAACCTCGGGACACGAGCTCCTCAGCTTCATGGATGCCTTCTCAGGTTACAATCAGATAAGGATGTTCCCTCCAGACATCCCGAAGACATCGTTTGTTACTGACCAGGGCCTTTACTGTTACAGGGTCATGCCATTCGGTCTCAAGAACGCCGGTGCAACATACCAACGCCTAGTCAACAAGGTCTTCCAAGCCCAGATCGGCCGAAATATGGAAGTGTACGTCGATGATATGCTTGTAAAGAGCATCCGAGGTATTGATCATGTGGCCGACCTTCAGGAAGCCTTCGACGTCCTGAGAAAGCACAGTATGAGACTCAACCCGAACAAGTGTGCGTTCGGCGTCTCATCAGGGAAGTTCCTCGGCTTCATGGTTAGCCAACGAGGGATTGAAGCAAATCCGGAAAAGATCAAGGCCATATTAGACATGGCCCCTCCCAGAAATGTCAAAG
This sequence comes from Hemerocallis citrina, assembly GCA_017893485.1. Lineage (NCBI taxonomy): Eukaryota > Viridiplantae > Streptophyta > Magnoliopsida > Asparagales > Asphodelaceae > Hemerocallis > Hemerocallis citrina. The sequence goes on along the minus strand of CM030367.1, from coordinate 60,083,383 downwards.
AAGTTCAGAGATTGACCGGTCGCCTAGCTGCCATAGGGCGCTTTCTGTCGAAGTCCGGGGAGAAGTGTCTCCCGTTCTTCAAAGCCCTCAGGGGGGCTAAAGGATTCGAGTGGGGACAGCAGCAACAAGACTCCTTCGACCAGCTTAAAGCCTACCTCGTCAATCCACCTCTGCTCAGCAAGCCGATACCTGGCGAATCACTCTATCTCTACCTGGCAGCTTCCGAACAGACGCTTAGCGTGGTCTTAGTCAGAGAAGAAGAAAGGGCTCAGAAGCCCATTTACTACGTCAGCAAAGTGCTCCGGGATGCCGAGCTCCGGTACCCGAAGATTGAGAAAATGGCCTATGCCCTGGTAATGGCCGCAAGAAAGCTTCGACCCTACTTTCAGTCCCATTCGGTGGTTGTCCTTATCGATCAGCCGCTGAAACAGGTCCTTCACAAGCCTGAGACTTCCGGTCGCCTCATAAAGTGGTCGATCGAGCTGAGCCAACATGATATAACTTATCAGCCTCGGACCGCAATCAAGGCTCAGGCGCTGGCCGAATTCATAGTTGAAAGTACAATCCCTGAGCCCTGCCAAACAACAAAGGGGCTGCCGGTTTGGTCGATCTATGTTGACGGATCTTCTTGTAATGAGGGAAGCGGGGCAGGTGTCATCCTGGCAGGCCCAGATGACTTCATCCTCCAATACTCCCTCCGTATAAATTTCAAAGCCTCGAACAACGAGGCCGAATACGAGGCGTTAATCGCCGGTCTCAGAATGGCTCGAAATGCAGGGTCATAGCGGCTACAGATCTTCAGCGACTCTCAGTTGGTTGTCAACCAGGTCCTCGGCGAGTACGAAGCCCGCGATGACAGAATGGTTAAATACCTGGCTAAAGTCAAGAGCCTCATGGCTCTGTTCGAGGAGGCCCTCATCCGAAGGATCCCACGAGAAGAAAATGCTCAGGCCGATGCCCTATCGAAATTAGCCTCCTCTTCCCTCCAAGGTCTTGAACAGACCGTATTGATAGAAGTCCTCTTGAAGCCAAGCATAGAGGACGAAGCACCAGACTCCGTCGAAACATTGCCTGTCCTCCTTGAAAACAACTGGATGAAACCCATCGTCGAATTCTTAAAGGACGGACTCCTCCCTGAAGATCCGAGGGAAGCAAGAAGAATCAGGACCCGAGCCGAGCGTTTTACTTTAATCGAAGGCATCTTATATAAACGCTCCTTCACCCAGGTGGACGGTCGGCCTTACCTAAGGTGCCTTTCCCCCAGGCAGGCCGACTACGCCCTGCAAGAGCTCCACGAGGGCATCGGCGGAGCTCACTCGGGGTCCAGAGCTCTAGCGCGCAAAGTATTGAACTACGGGTATTACTGGCCCACTCTCTTACGGGACGCCGAACGACACGTTCGGCAATGCAGCTCCTGTCAAAAGTATGCAGACATCCGATGCCTTCCACAAGCACCGCTCACCTCTCTATCAAGTCCGATCCCCTTCGCCATGTCGGGGATGGATTTACTAGGACCGTTTCCGCCAGCTCCCGGATAGCTAAAGTTCCTAGTCGTGGCAGTCGACTACTTCTCTAAATGGATAGAAGCCGAGCCCCTGGCTGCAATCACCGAGCATAGAGTCGTTCAATTCTTCTGGAAAAATGTGATTTGCCGGTTCGGCGTTCCCCGAGTCATAGTCACGGATAACGGGACACAGTTCACTGGAGCCGCCTTCCGAGCCTTGTGTGAGGACCTCTCCATACAACACCGATTCTCCTCCGTCTCCCATCCTCAGTCGAATGGCCAGGCTGAGAATGCCAACCGACAGATTCTTTCAGGCATCAAGAAGAGATTAGACAAGTGTTCCAAGGGACTATGGGTCGATCAGCTGCCGAACGTGCTCTGGAATCACCGCACCACCAAGCGGACCCCAACAGGCGAGAGCCCATTTAATCTCACCTATGGGGCTGAGGCCATCATCCCCCTAGAAGTCGGGATACCCTCTCCTCGCCTGATCGCTTTTGAAGAAGAGCAGAATGCTAGAGAGCTCAGAGCAAGCCTAGATCTGATAGACGAAATCCGAGAGAGAGCTGCTATACGCCAGCAAGCTTACCGAAGAAGGATCGAGCTAGCATACAACAAAAGAGTCCGCCCAACGGATCTCAAAGAAGGGGATTTAGTCCTCCGGAAGTTGGCCATCTCGTTCCCCGGACAGAAAAGCAAGCTGGCCCCGAACTGGGAGGGACCGTACAAGATCTCGAAAGTAATCCGCCCCGGTACGTACAAGCTAGAAGATCTTGAAGGTAGAGAAATTCCCAGGACTTGGAACGCAGACCATCTTTTGAAATACCAAGAGAAGGCAACTACGTCTCTCCAAGTAACTCGAGATGTCGAACCGTTCCCTTCCTTTTACTAGTAGTGGTTTTTCCTTTTGTTTTTTTCATTGTAATAACGGCTAGCAACTTTAGAAGCAGCCGATCATTAGATATTAATAAATGAAGTTTCTTCAGGATTTCACTACTATTACATCCCTCTGCTTTTAGCTCTTTAATCTCACAATGGTTCCGGAGTCCAACACTTGGCTCGATTCTACTTCGCGAGTTCGCTCTTAAGCGAGCTAGAAGTAGCTCGCCATTCGAAAATGCTCCCACAGCCGTTGAATGGTTCAGAGTCCAACACTTGGTTCGACTCTACTCCGCAAGCTCGCTCCTAAGCGAGCTAGGGGTAGTTCGCCATTCGAAATTGCTCCCACACCCCTTAAATTGACAATGGTTCGGAGTCCGACACTTGGTTCGACTCTACTCCGCAAGCTCGCTCCTAAGCGAGCTAGGGGTAGTTCGCCATTCGAAATTGCTCCCACACCCCTTAAATTGACAATGGTTCCGGAGTCCAACACTTGGCTCGATTCTACTTCGCGAGTTCGCTCCTAAGCGAGCTAGAAGTAGCTCGCCATTCGAAAATACTCTCACAGCCGTTGAATGGTTCGGAGTCCAACACTTGGTTCGGCTCTACTCCACAAGCTCGCTCCTAAGCGAGCTAGGGGTAGTTCGCCATTCAAAATTGCTCCCACACCCCTTAAATTAACAATGGTTCTGGAGTCCAACACTTGGCTCGATCCTACTTTGCGAGTTCGCTCCTAAGCGAGCTAGAAGTAGCTCGCCATTCGAAACTGCTCCCACAGCCGTTGAATGGTTCGGAGTCCAACACTTGGTTCGACTCTACTCCGCAAGCTCGCTCCTAAGCGAGCTAGGGGCAGTTCGCCATTCTAAAACGCTCCGACGACCCTAACCTAATCAACCAAGGACCCCGAAGTCTAACACTTGGCTCGATGCTACTTCGCGATTTCACTCATGAACGAACTAAAAGAAACTCGCCATTCGGAGTCCGAAGCTTTAGAAGTTACGGCACGGCAGACAACAGTCGCAAGAATAAAACACACGAGTTCGGCAATAATGCGTTTATTGATGAAACAGATGTGGTACAAAGGCAAACACAGCAGGAGCACAACTCATCAAAGGAAAGTTACAATGCCGACTTATTACACTTAGCGAAAAACAAAAAATCAGCAAAAAACTCGCGGAGTCGACCTCTTCAGCGCTTCTTCGGAGCCGGAGCGTTCCGCTTCAAGGACACTCGAGAGTGACGACGCTTGTCCCCGGAGCGCGACCCCAAGCCAGCAAATTGGGACGTATCCTCGGCACCGCTTCTAGTAGCTACTCCGACGGACGCCCCGCTCGAGGAGATCGCCACCGAGCTCTGCGCGTCCCCCAGGCTAGGTTGGCCGATGCGCTGACGGGTCGCCATCTCATAGAAGGTAATGCCCCGCTCACTCTCAGCGCGAGTGCATGACGTGCTTCGAATGTTGATCGGCCCTGAATGCGGCTTAAGACGGGCCACTTCCGCCTCCAACTCCGAGATCCTGTCCCGCAACGAGTCGTCTTTGACATCGACTTCGAAACGTGGGGGTATCGCGGAGTCCGGCACTCCAGATCGGCTAGCGATGAGGCGCCGAAGGTGGGTGACCTCGATGCTTTTATCCACCGTCGCTCTCTTCAGCGCTTCGACTTCGGCAGTCAACTCGACTCGTTCGGTCGTCAACTTGGCCACCTCGGCCGTCAGCCCCTCGCCCTCACTCCGAAGCTTCGCCTCTACGGACTGCAGATGCTGTATCTCGGAAAGCAGCTCGTCCTTCTCCGCTGTTATTTTGGACAAGTTATGACGAATGCACTGAACTCGAATCTCATTACTGAAATCAGTTGGCAAATGTTCACCTTCGGGTATAAGCTCGGCGATTCTGCTTTCCAAACGACGAATCTCGATATCTCGCCGGCCAAGGACGAGCTGGAGATGCTTCCTCTCACTTTCAGCTCGACGCAATCCGAGCTCGACCTCATAAAGTCTCTCTCTACACCTGGCCAGACACAGCCTCGTCGCCCCTAGGCCTGCCTCGGCTGGAACTTCCTCGTCCGGGCGAGAAAGCTCGACGTCTTGGGCGATCACCATAAGCTGCAAAGAGATCGGAGTAATCAGCAAAAACGTCGAACATGGCCGAAGCACCGCACTTGGAAAAATTTTCATCTCTAAAAACAAGAGGGGACAGTTCGGCAAAAGAGGTGGCATAAGACAAAAACTTCCGAACATCAACACTTGCAAAAATTTTCTTTTCATTAACGTCAAAAGAAGCGGTGGCCAGTCCGCTATTAGGCATTACAAAGTTCGAAAGGAAAAACAAAGAAGCAAAAACAAAAAAAAAAAAAAAAAATCAAAAACAACAAAGCGAAAGGCGGATTCAGGGCCCGACCTCTTTCCCCGGGCGACGAGGCGGAGTAGGCGTTGACTTCGCCGAAGGAGACGCCGCCGCCAGCGGAGTGGTCGTGGTGCTGGGGGCTTCGCCAGTAACCCCGGCGTCGGCATCAGCGTCGCCCTCCTCCTCTTCCTCTTCCCCTTCGGACTCGGAGTCGAAGCCCTCGACGTGTCCGGGGAAGAGCCGCCATCCCAAAACGTCCACCTCGGGGTATGCTTCTCGCACCCAGTCGAGGGCGGTGGCGAAGGCCTTCGCCATGTTCTGCGCGAGGTACCCCTGGGCCTTCTCCAGGGTTGCATCCTCCGCCGCCTTCACGGCCGCCGCCTGCTTCGCCTCGGCCTCGACCAATTGGTTGGCCGACCCCTCCTTCTCCCGAAGCAGCTCGTCCTCCAGCCTCTTCACTTCGGCCTCGAGATGCTGGATCCTCGCCGACCGACCCTCATGCTCGACTCGGAGCTTGTCGAGCTGGTTCGACATCCGAGCCTTCTCGTTCCGAGCCTGGTCGGACTCTTGCTTCAGCTCCTTCTCCAGGGTGGTCAGCCTCTCGGTGAGGTGGCCGAAATGGACGACGATCTGCAAAGGAAAAAAAAAAAGAACTGAGAGAGTTAGAAAAATTTTGGTGATTCAAAGGGATGAAACGAACGAAGGGGACTCGGAACTTACCGATACCGCCGAACGAGCGATCTCGATCACGTCGTCGCCTTCCCTCCCCGCGTCCATGGCGGCGCGGTCCTTCGGGGTGGCGAGATGCTTGACGGCCTGCATGCTCGCCAACGAGTTCCCAAGGAACCCATCGTGCCTCCGGACTTGCCAGTCCGGGATATGGATCCGTTTGTGCTCCTCCGTCAGGAGCTCCTCGCCTGCTACAGTCAGCGGCGGGGTCGGCATGGCGAGCGCGGCGGCAATGGGGAACTCCCCCACAGGTGCAGGAGCCGAAGGCCCCGCCACGGTGACGACCGGGTCGTCGACAACCTCCACCGCCTGGACGGGGGCCGCAATCCTCGGCACCTTCGAGGTTGAGGGCAGCTTCGACGCAACCCTCTTGCTCTTCTTCGGCGCCTTACTGGCGAGCCCCGCCCTGAGCGCCAACACCGCCTCGTAGTCCATGGATTCTGCATCAAAAGAAAAAAATGATTAGCACAAAAAAAAACAAGGCAGCAAGTACGGAAAAAAGAACTTGACGAGAGCCGCGTACTAGGATCTATGCGGCAGAGCCCTCCTCTGTAGAGAACGTCCTCCGTCAAATCCTTCCAATCATACTTCGGCAGGTCAAGGAGGGTCCGGACCGCCTCTTCTTCTTCTACTGTAAGCCTTGGCAGCGCCGTCGCCCTCTTGGGCACCCCTTCTGCCCAATTAGTGGGGATCGGCCAGGCTTCTCGACTCCGCACGACGACCCACTTCTCTTGCCAGTGCTTGATAGAGTCGGGGCAGACGACGAGCCTGCCACCGTGCCTCGGAGTCAGATAATACCGGTACTCCGACTTGTTCCCTTGGTGGAGTCGGTATATCGTCCGAAGCACGTTCAGCTGCGGCTCGATCCCTGCGGCCTGGCAGTGGAGAACGAAGCCATTAATCACTCGCCACGCGTTCGGCATGAGCTGAATGGGGTAGATCCCGTACCAGCTCACCACGGTAACAGCGAACGCGTGGAGAGGTAGCCGAGCATCGGCGATAAAGGCATCGACCGGCCAGCAACACATGGTCACTGGCAGCGGCGAATTAGCCCTAACCCCGGGGCCCGGCAGCATGATTTCGTACTCCTCCGGGATGAAAAAAGAGTCCCGGATCGTAGCCAATTCCTCCTCGCGCAGGATCGGCGCCGCGTCGTCCGCCTCCGTCGTCTCCTTAACTTCGTTCTCCTCGAAGGACCTCTCCCTCCCATGGATGATTCGCTCGGCCTGGTCCTTCGGGAGCTCCCTGACCCTGTGTAGCCCCGTCAGCGGACCTGGCAACTGTCCGAACTCCCCCATCCTCTTCGGATCCTCGACAATTGAATCCTTGCCGAACACCTTGCCCTTGGTTGGAGTCGGAGTCGAGGCCTCGGCGCCTTCAAGGGAGGGCTCAGACCAAGAGACTTCATCTGAGACAGAAGCTACAGACATAATTTATAAATTACCTTGAAGGAGAGAGCTGCCAAAAAACTTCGCCTGAGTCAAACGCCGGTCACCGGAAAAACTCGCCTGAAACACAAGAAAATGCCTGAGCAAATGAGAGGAGAAATGAGAAATGAGAGGGGGGGTGAGGATTTATAGAAGGGGGGCACACCCCATGAGGCTAATGGGCTCGTACGACCGGCCCATCTAAACCAAGCGGCGGAGCGATCCCAATCGTCACCTCGATAACTGCAACGAATCATGAGTTGAATTTAATGCGCATCCCATCTGATAGAACCCCAGAGGTCACTGCAATTAATGAACGTCCCATCTGTCAGGGTTGTCAGAGTTGTCAGAGGTGTCAGGGGTTCAAATGGCGCACAGAAAAGACAAACTCCCAAAAACGACAAGTCTGGGAGCTCGGCACTCACTGCCGAGCATTCGTGACACCGACCCTGTTATGGGGGAAAAGTCAAGTTCGGCACTCACTGCCGAGCGTTCGTGACACCGACCCTATTATGGGGGAAAAGTCAAGTTCGGCACTCACTGCCGAGCGTTCGTGACACCGACCCTGTTATGGGGGAAAAGTCAAGTTCGGCACTCACTGCCGAGCGTTCGTGACACCGACCCTGTTATGGGGGAAAAGTCAAGTTCGGCACTCACTGCCGAGCGTTCGTCACACCGACCCTGTTATGGGGGAAAAGTCAAGTTCGGCACTCACTGCCGAGCGTTCGTGACACCGACCCTGTTATGGGGGAAAAGTCAAGTTCGGCACTCACTACCGAGCGTTCGTGACATTGACCCTGTTATGGGGGAAAACTCAAGTTCGGCACTCACTGCCGAGCGTTCATGACACCGACCCTGTTATGGGGGAAAGATCAAGTTCGGCACTCACTGCCGAGCGTTCGTGACACCGACCCTGTTATGGGGGAAAGATCAAGTTCGGCACTCACTGCCGAGCGTTCGTGACACCGACCTCGTTACGGGGTAAAGAACAAGTTCGGCAGGTCGCCAGACCCGCTCCTAGCGCTCACAGCTATGCCGAACTCGCTTTTCTCTCCGAAAAAGCTTGCCGAACTGCATATGGACCTCGGCCTCCTAGTCGGCGAGCCCTGGGGAGAATCTAAGGCGCGATACAAATGTATGAGACCTCCGAACAACGAATTGACGCTTCGCTAGGGTCAAGAGGATATCCCTGCAAAAATGCCACACGACCGTCAGAGCCCATGAGTTCAATCCACTTGGCAAATCACCTCACTGCCTCCTCCGGACTCACAACTCTCCATTTGAACTCCGATATAACTCTGCCAGCCATTAAACAATCAAACTACTCCTCAAAGGCTGATCAAGCTCAGTCTTTAGGAGTGGGGGGCTCGTGATATGGCTAAAAGTGGGGTTAAATCGGAACCGTCCAAATTGAGTACGAATCTTGAGATGTGGGGGTAAAATGGTGATTTCGCCTACAAGAGGGTCCGAAATAGGTGTTGGGTCTTCTCCCCAAGAACCTAGTAACCCACGAACGGACCCACCAACAAGAGGGTGCGGGTCTTAACCCGCTGAACACCCAATCCAGCGAGATAAAATCAGGGTCCCTGATTAATCTTGATCAACGGCCCAGATATACATCTATCTTTTCACCGGGATTTGGGGATAAAATTCCTTATCTGATTACGGGGAATATACCTCATCAGATTACATTCCTCATCTGATTATGGGGAATATTCCCTATCAAATCACCAGGATTACATTCCCAATCTGTTCCCTGAAACGCCTATAAATACCCCCCATCCATCTCCATTAAGAGGTAATCAATCTTTCACCAGTTTTTACGCTCTTTCATAATCTTCCTAGATTACTGACTTGAGCGTCGGAGGGTGCGTCGCCGGGAACAACCCCGGTGTCTCGCACTTTTTGCAGGTCTGCGGCGGGATCGACGACCGAAGCCCGAAGAAACAGGTATCCAGGTTCTACTATTCAGTTTCCCTAAGAATCCACAAATTCATCTGTTTGCCCCCACACCAAATTTAGCGGCAACAGTAGTGATTTCAAATAATTTTCATATTGTAGTACCATATATATTTTGGTATATATAATCCTACATTTTATTGGTTAATTATTTTTCTGTTAGTTTTTAAAACCCTATTTTCCCTATTGGATTTTATTAAACCCTATATTCTATTTAATTATTTTTAAACCCTATACCCATTTTGTAACCCTACCCAATACCCAAATAAAACACCACACCCATTTACCCAATTAAACCCAATTACCCATTTACAGCCCTATAACCCTAATAGCCCATTATCCACTAACCTTAAACTACCCAGATCCGTTACCCATCTCAAACCCATTACACCCATTAATATACCCGAAACCCTTCTTCTCCCCCTATTTATTACCCCTGCATAATACTTTTCCTTAAACCCATCTTCAGCCACCTCCTACTTCCTGTTCTTCATCCCGTCACCCATGCACCCCGCTCCTATCCATTCCTAGTCCCCTCTCCGTCCCGCTCTCCCCCTTCACCCTCGCGATGCTTCATCTCCCCCGTCAGCCTAGACAGTAACGACTCCACCACCCCACTGTGCACCCTCTCCCCTCCGCAACTGCACGCAGGCGACACCCTCCTCTCGGCGACACCGCGACAACAGTGCACAGGTCCCCTGCACTGTCGTGAGCCAAGCCGACAGCCAGCGTAGCCAGAGCCAGCCTCCTCCAGCCTATCCTCCTGATGTCGGTGCTGCCCTGTGTGCCAGCAAGCCGCACCGGCAGCCCTGTACCGTCGTCGTCCTCTGCCTTGCCGCAACCAGTGCGACCCCTTAACCACCGCCATCTGCCTTCGGAGCCAGTGCAACCATTACAGTTGTGCATAGGTTTGATCAAGTGGGCTTTTGATCATGTTGATTCTAGACCATCCGATCTTGTGATCTTCATCTTGATTGATTGATTCGTAGCTGTCTGTTGATTTGATCTTGATCATCATCATCGGGGTGATCTTGGCCGTCCGTTGGATCTTGATCATCATACTTGATTAGATGTGGGCCGTCGATCTCCTCTTGATCATCCGATTAGATCCTAGCCATCCAATCTCTTCTTGATCGTCACGATCATGATGATCATCAATTTCCTTTGATCGCAGTCGTTCGATTGATCAATCTTGAGCTTCATCATTAGGGAAATCTGACCGTCCGATCTGATCCGATCATCTTGATCTTGATCTTCGATCTCAGCCGTCCGATTGTGTTCGTGATCTCGAGCGTCTTCATCTTGTTCGTGATCGTGTGTTCGTGATTGGTTCGTGATCCGTTTGTTGTGTTTGTGTTCGTGCCCCGGGATCCGTTCCCGTTATTCTTGTTCTTGCTCTGTTCTCGTCGTCGTCTTCCAGGAAAGTAACTTGTACTCAATTCTCTTGTATGATACAAGTCATAAATTCCACTTGTAGTGTAGAAGGGTTCTAGAGACAACTCGTGTGTGATGTATGTTGATGAGTATCATCTCTATAGTGCTTTTGACCGTAGTTGACTCACGACACAAATTTGACATGAAACAACTTAGGTTTTGCCCATTCTTGATGTGATGTATTTGTGAAACAATTATGAGAACTCGTGTGCTTGTGAGATCCATGTGATATACTTTTTGTGGATATGTTTTATACCCTATTTCATGTTGTTTTAGACACCTAGTAGACTCTAATTCATGTCTAGTTATGTTTCGACCAAGTTTCGTGTGATTCATGTTGGTTTTGTTCCTAAAGTAAATTATGTATTTTGCCGATAATCTGTCTTGATCAGTAGTTTAAACCATATTAAGGTCAGTATCTTAACTTCAGTATAAACATGAGTTTTAGAGGAAATTTGTCTTCTTTCCAACCCCTTTGACCTTGATCGATTTCGTTTTCGTATGTGTGAGATATGACTGTTTTACTACAGAGGTGTAGATCTTTTCCAGATTTCGTTTCCTGATAATTTTGATGACTAAACTATTTTGATACTTGTGCTACACACATTATTTTGATCTGAAATTTCAGTCAGTACTTCTATGTCTATTTTGTCTATTTGGGGATTACAGAATTTTGGTAGATTTTATTGATGAGTTTTATATACCGTTTCATGCTTATTTTTAAAAACTATACTTGCTGGATTCGGCCGGGAGTCTATTTTCTAAACCTTTCGACGAATTCAGATTTGCATATTTGTAACAACGGGAATCTTAGTTTTACTGTAGTATGGTCTTGCTGTCCTGAACCGGAAATCTCGTTATTCCATCCTGTTATGTGTTACCTTTCTCCTGTACATGTTTATCTTGCAACCTGAACCTGTAACATGATCATGCTAAGTTATTCTTGACCTTTTTGTGACACATACATGCCTGTTGACTAATAATAACAATAATCAAGCCGAGATTAAGGAAAAGATCTAGTAGTAGAAAATATAGAAATATGTACTTAGAAGAGGGCCCGTGTTTCCCATTTTGATTCATGTTGATACATGAACCTGTTGATGCATGGACCTATTGGTTCATGTACCTGTTACCTGTTGATGCATTGACCTATTGGTTCATGTACCTGTTACCTATTGATGCATGGACATGTTGGTTCATGTACCTGTTACCTGTTGATGCATGGACCTATTGGTTCATTTACCGTTACCTGTTGATGCATGGACCTATTGGTTCATGTACCTATTACCCGTTGATGCATGGACCTGTTGGTTCATGTACCTGTTACATGTTGATGCACCGACCTGTTGGTTGTGTACCTGTTGATTCATGAACCTGTTGATGCATGAATCGGATGATTTGTATACCTGTTTGATTCATGAACCTGTTTCCTGTTCCTGTTTTCCTGATCCCTGAGTACACGGCCCTATGGACTCTGCTATGAAATCTAAACTGAAACTATTTGTTGTAGCAACCATGTAGTAATAAGCGGGATGCATGAAGTACTACCTAGATAGTAATCACTACAAGACTTGATACATGACACTTGAACATGATACATACTTACTTGATACTTAACTACATGATACATGATACTTGATACTTGATCCTTGACACATGTTACCTGTACTTCATACTTGTTAGCTTGATACTTGATAATTGTTTGCTTGATACTTGATACTGGTTACTTGTTTACATGATACTTGTTCACTTGACACTTGACACATAGCACTTATACTTGTTCATCTTGCCATACTAGTATTCTATTTTGTTATCATGTATATTTCATGTTATTAGTTAGTTTTTTTTATTTACTTGTATCCTGCATTACAAGCGACCCGTAACTTGCAATTGACGGGTACCTTGTTTTCTCTTTTCCTCTTCCCTGCAATTGTTAAATTACAGATTTTGGAGAACAGGTTCCAGACGGTATTGGTGACATGAAGTATTAGTACTAAATTTTATTATTATTATTATTTCTTGTAGCTTGCATGAACAATATTGTATTTTGATACATGGATTTATTCTTGTATTGGGCAATGTGACCCAGGATTTTGACTTATTCAAATCACGACTACTTGAGATTTGTATATTTGGTTTCAAGTATTCTTGTTAGTATTTTGATTCGTATGTGCATGTTGGTTGATACTTTTGCTTCCGACTCTAATTGTTTCGTGAGATGTTGTAAAGATTCTTGAACAGCTTATGGATGATGAAAATCATTCGCTGGGCTTTTATGGCATATCCATATTTCGTATTCTCTTTTGGGAAGCAGGGCGTGACATCGACACAGGTTGCCAAAGTCCGGGAGAACTTTTTCTCGCATTTGGACGTCGGTGGCAAGATTGTTCGACACACGCTGCTGAAGTCCAGGAGAATTTTTTCTCGCATTTGGACGTCTGTGGAAAAAGTGCTCGGCACACGTTGCCGAAGTCCAGGAGAATTTTTTCTCGCATTTGGACGTCGGTGGCAAGAGTGCTCGGCACAGGTTGTCGAAGTCCAGGAGAATTTTTTCTCGCATTCGGGCGCTGACAACGCTCCTCCGACCCCAAGGGATGTCCCTTTTGACATTGGCGACCTTTGTTGGGGTTGAACCCATTCTGTCTCCTCCTCGGGAGGTCTCCTTAACTTGTAGGTTTTTTTACATGTCTTCGATTTTGTATACGTCGGGCACAGACTGGCCACCGCATACTATAAATTTTCGTCTTAATGATAATTCATAACTAGCCATGACTGTTCCTTTCGTGTTTGTCTGAGTTGTGATGCATTTTGCTGAATAGATAACGAGGGGTGGACCTCGAGGACGAGTTTCTCACATTTCATAACTAGCTGGGCCAGGCCGAGGAGATGATCTCCGTTTTCGCAAGATGGCGATTGATCGAGAAGGAGCAATCAGCTTCCACATCAGTCGGTCGCAAGAGGTGGCTCGGGAGATTGATCGTGTAAAGGTGTTATATCCCGATGTTGACATAGCTCTCACTTAGGCTGATGCCGGTGGGCCTTCTTGTGCCTTCAGCAGTCAATCTTTAGATTCTATCCTTAGACGGATGCTTGTGGAAAAGGACTTTGATATTTTCCGAGTGAGAGCTAGGCTAGGGGAGGTGAGCCAGGCATCCACCTTTTACAATCCCTTCTCGAGGCTAGAGACTTATCTTGGGATCCGTTCGAGAGTGGCAGCTCCGGGGGATGCCCAGAGCGGAGTAGCAGGATCGACTAGTGTAGCCAGTATGAGAGGTTTGGAGGTGCTCCATCTGGGCACCGATCCCCCGACTGTCAAAGCGATTCCTCCTGGATCAGGACTTGATGATGACCTCAAGACCCAGAACCACGTGCCAAAACTTGTGATTCCATTTTAATTATGCGAATGCAATCACTATGTTTTTGGTTTATAATAAAGATGCTTCGAACTTCGTTCTTTTTCTGATGGCTTTTTTATGACACTTTCTTTGAAGTTCGGCGTCGAAAACCATGCCAACGGCATGGAACCCTCTCTTTGATGCTTAGCCTCGGTTGTCACTCCCAGGGCGGGGCGAATTGGTGGTGCTCTGAACTCTCCTCTTGAGGGTCGGCCTCGGAGATCATTCCAGAGGTGGAGGAAAGATGCATTTGGCATGTGCTCACGTGTTTCCACATGGGATCATGCAGTTGGCGTGGTTATCGATGTCTCACTTGTATATATACAACCTCAGTTTTTTGTCACGTTCATTCGCTCTCCATTCACTTTGATTTTTCTTTGACTGCGCGTCTTCTGACCGAGACTGTCGAAGATGGGGGATCCTGAGCTCATAAAGGTGAAACGTAAGGAGATAAGGGCCAAGAAGAAGGCTCGGAGGAGGCGGAGGCGAGTATGGAGGCTGGAGCCAATGTCAAATCACCTAATGGGGAGACATCGCAGAAGCACCTGCCTCCAGATGCGGAGGAACCTTCAAATAAGAGGGCGAAAGGGGGAGCCCCGAAGGCTAAGGTGGTCTGATTGACCGTGAAAAAGGAGGGTAAGAGACCTCCAGTGCGAATGGCCAATGTCACGGCTCAGGTCAATCATCCCATGTTGGCAAATGTGTGGGTCCCCTCCTGGTCTGTGACCGAGACGGATGCATCAGTCCACTAGTTTGCTGCGTTGGAGGTGGTTTCCCATCTCGCCACTGCTTGTGACCTTGCAGACTTCGAAGGCCGAACTGAGGAGGACATCTATGCTAGCTGGGCGCAGACTTCGGTTTTGGTGAGTCTCTCTCCATTTCTCTGTTGTGAGTGCTACCTTTGCGCTTGGCTAAGTGTGACCCGATGATCTTGTGCAGACGACCATTCATTAGATCGAGTTGAAGAAGAGGTTGAACTAGCTTCAGCGAGATGTGCGGCATGTAGAAGCAGCCGAGGCTGAACTCTTTTTACGGGCAGTCAACCTTCCAGAGCACATAGGCCAGTTGGGGGCGAACTTGGCCAAGGAAATGGAGGCTCAGGCAGGGCTCTCAAAGCAAAGGGACCAGTTGATCTCCGAGAAGGGGATGTGGCAGGCGGAGGAGGCGAGGTGGAAGAAGGAATAAGATGGGGCCCTGACTGATATTGTCGAGGCTGAGGACAAGGAATACGGGAGAGCCCTCAAAGGTGTCGAAGCGAAGCACCCGGGGATTGACCTCGGTAGCCTTCCCCTTGAATCAGACGATGAAGCGACTGTCCCCAAGGTTGTGAGGATTCGGTGAACCATGTCCCGACGGCGATGTCCCCTTAACCGAGGTGGGGCCCATCCCCGATGTAGAAAGCTTGGTCTCTTGTATTTTTTTCTTTTTTGCACGGGCTGGAACCACGTTTGTATTTGTTTGTTTGATGAATAAAACATGTTTGCTTCTTGATCTTCAAATTTGGTCATTTGCCTTAGGTCCTCGGGTTGTCTCCTCAGGACCGAGGGTTCAACCCTTAAATTCTCCCGTGCCTGACAGACAGCTCACGTGGCCCTGTTTGCATCACTTTCTCTGATAATGGCGGTCACTGTTGATCTCGAGGGTTGAGTGTTGACCGCAATAACTAATCGGACTTTTGTGGCGGACTCCAACTGCTTATAAACCCCATTCTGAGACCAGATGTGTAGCTCCCCAAATAGTGGAACTCGTGACATACTCCAGGATCTTTCTTCAAATGAGTTACAACACATCAAAATCACAGGAAATTAAAAACTGTTATTGCATTAAAATGTTATTACAATGTCCGGTGATTACAACTAATACAATAAATTAATACACCATGAATATACAACATAATTGGACAGTAAACTTTCACCTGGATGCTTCCCACGACTTCAGTTTTCCCGTGCTCCCCACGATCAGGTAATCCTGCAAACTCACCAAACTGTGGGCACGTTAGTTGAATACATTTGATGCAATGCTATAATACAATGATCCTCGCTATGTGATAATATAGCGATTCCAAACCACATTAACCAAAATTTGATGCAAAAGACGATGTCAAACAAGTGTCGGTGTATGCCATGGTCTAGATCTAATGCACACACTATGCACACATGCTTCTAAAGCTAATGCACGCTTGATTGGAGAGAGATACATCCCATACTACACATTTGTAATACCCCATATTCCTTAAATAATATTTTTAAGATTAATAAATGAATTAAAATGAATTTTGGTGATTTAATAAACATTTTTCTGAAACTTACCTTTTTACACTTACAAAACACGAGCAAATATTTTTCTTGGGAAGTTCAAAGTCAAAAATTATTTTTGGAAAACTCATTATTTATTATTAAATATTATCGTGAATTTTCTGGATTTTTCTGATAATTATTGGACCTATTTGCAAATATTACAAAAAGATGGACTTTTGTGTAAAATTGCCACTTGGAGTGAAAACTCCAGATTTTCGAATTTTTTGGCTTGGCATGATGCCTAGTCAACTCAGAGGTAAAGAGTTTACTTTTTTTATAATAAAGTTGGTTTATTTTGCAAGTTTTGATAAAGAATGGTCTTTTTGTAAAATTGCCACTTAGAGGGGCAAAGTGCAATTTCATTTTTTTGGGTTTTCAAAATAGTGCCGGCTTGTTATAGGGTATTTGTTTTGTTTTTAAATCTCAATTAAGATGGTTTTATTTAACTTCCAAGTATAAGGATTTATATATGTAAAGATATATTTAAAAGAGGTATTTTGCAAATCTATTCAAAACCCTAGATACTCTAAATCCCGGCCCATATAAGGTGGGGTGCAGCCGTCTCTTCGCTGCACAACACAAAGGGGTTTCTTATTTTTATTATTTTCTTGGAGTTTTAAAGCGAGGATCTTGGTTTTCTTGCGAAATGAGAGATTTTTCTTATTTCTTTATTATCTTCGGTTGATTCTTCAAAAAAGGTGAGTGACTTGTATTTGTTTTCTTATTGTTGTAAGCATGTTGTATGTGATGATTTATCTATTAGAAAACATGTTAGATGATGGTATGAAGGTATAATGAATTTTTATGAGTAGATGAATTAAAAATTGAATCTTTCATGAAACTACACTATTGATGACCAAAATCTTAATTTGATGATTTGTGATTGTTAAAGAACCTAATAGAAATCATTGGTATGTTATTTTTGTTCACATTGTTGCTGAATTGAATACATATATGAAATTTGTATGATAATATTGCATGAAACAAATAAAACTTTCTCTTTACTATGTATGTTGAGTATATGCTCTGTTTTGATGGTTGATGAATAGAAACTTGATTATATGAATGTATTAATTATAGATGTCTCTTGGGTAACTGATGTAGAGGTAGTGTGTATGTTTAATGAAATTGCAAGAGTGGTTTTTGAATTAAAAAGATCAAGTTTGAGTTGGAATTAGGTGTTTGGTGTTGGGGTCTGAAGAGTTACTGCCGGGATGGATATTTTTGTGATTTCATGAAATTTTCAATTGAATCTTGATTATTTTGATGCTGAGACTAATTTGAAACATTACACTACTCCTAATTGATGAATCTTAATGTTTAAACTGATGCTAATACACACCTATATATATACCTTCACCTTCATGTTTGCTGTTTGTTGAAGATTTCGTGAATTTTGATTGAATTTGAATTGTTTTGGTACTGAGATGATTTTGAACATTATACTACTCTTATTTGACGAAGTTTTGATGATTAACTGATGCTTAAATCCTTAATCGAGCATATACATATATACACTTACTGATTTTGGAAGATTTTGTGAAAAGTTTCTATTTTGAGATCTTGATATGTTTTGATGGGTCTTAATAACTCATACATGTTATATAGATGTGTTTAAACATCTCAGGAAATTAGATTTTTATTTTACAAAGTTTTAATCAAGTATTAGTCGAAACATGCACAAAAACCCCAACTGGCTGTATCACAGGTCACGGTCGACCGCATGATCGACCACCATGCTTCTATTTGGGGATTCTCAAAGTCGACCGCCCTTCTTAAGCAGTCAACCGTCAATTGTTCTGTTGGGCTGTTTGCTTATTTTCTTCGTTCCTTTTAAATGATTGTTTCCTCAATGTTTACTCTACGGTTTTAGATGATGTTTTTACTACAGATTTCAGTATTTTACCGAGAGTTATATTTTATTTTTAAATGTATCCTTATGACTTTATTAAGTGAACTTTAAGTATTTTCAAAGGATTGATGTGTTGGTGATATCCTATGACTTAAAAATATGAATTTTCTGTTATTTAATGGTTTTAATATTTTATTTGAATTTTGGAATATTATGAGCACATTAAATGAATTTGAATTTTGTTGATTTACGAGGTTTTCTGATTATAAACATTTTGATATGGGATTTGTGAGTTATTGAAAAGTTTTGGTGTGATGGTTGAGTTGTGAGTCTTTAGAGATTGTGTGGGACCCTAGACACCGGCAGTTGAGGTTTAGTGGTTTGGCCAGTTGCGGCTGTGTTGTTGATCAGTTTAGTTCAGCCCGGTAGGGTACACCAACTCTAAGAGATTCGAAATCTAATAAATAATTAAGTAACTTAACAAAAATAAGGATAGGCACTAGATGGTGATATGATGAAATGAGAACATGAGTTATGGACCTCAGTATGGCTTGCGGTGTGAGATAATCCCCGGAATTATCGAGTTGCGAGTGAAATAGTTTCCGGAATTATCGCGGTCGAGGCGATGCTCATGGGGTATTCGTGTGATAAGGCATCATAGCTTGCGGTATGGGGTATTCTCGAAGATTCCCAGGTGTGAGTGAAATAGTCTCCGGAATTATCTGTGGATAGAGATTGACCTTCGGCAGTTTATATATATCTCGTTGTAGTCATCGTAGTAGGATTAGTTGTATAGCGGGGGATTAAATCCTATCAAGTGGAGAACGATAAGGGCTTGCACCGGACCTATGTAGAGTGGGATGCATAGAATCCGACAAGTATGCATTAGAGAGTCAGCATATAGAATTGGTATTTTCTTGACTTGGTTTTATGCATGTTGTGTTCCTGTTTTTCTACACTTGACACTTAGTCTAGTTTCACTTGATGTTTTCATGTTTTATTTATTGTTATTTCTTATTTATTTACTCTTACTATTGATACATGTTGTTTATGACTCTATGACTTATGTTTTATTTATGTTGCATTTATTTGATGTCACTCACACCGTTATGGCTGACCCCTGTAGTTTTGGGAGTTAGGGTTATCTTTAACCTCATGTTTTATAGGTAGGTGCTTATAGCTTGGGATTTGGATGCTTGTGCTAAATTAATGTTATGAAAAATTTTAAAAGTGTGTTGTAAAAGAAAGAATTTGTAATTCAAGGTGTTTGTTTTTCCGCTGTGCTTTGTAAAGAATTAATGTAATAAAAGTTAAAAAATTTATCTGTATTTTGGTTATGTTTACTATTACAATTGAGGTTGATGTTGGGAATTGTGCCACGTATTTCAGAGATATTATATTGAAAATTCGGGGCACTACAACATTCCTCGACCAAACGACGTTCTTCAGTTGATGGAGTTCGACCCCCTCTATGCATCCTACTCTTGTGCCCTCTCCTGTCTCTGATACTCTACTAATGATGAGGCTGCAGTCGTCCGGTTCACTCCCATTGCTGCTGTGGTAGTGGTGTCTATTACACTATGCCCAAAATTGCAGTCGTACGGCTCACGTCCATCGCTGCCCAAATAATTAGTAAAGATTTGGTAATTCCGCCTTCTGGAACTCACCAAATAATTAGTAAAGATTTGGTAATTCTCTCTCTCTCTCTCTCTATATATATATATATATATATATATATATATATATATATATATATATATATATACATATATATATATATATATATAGAGAGAGAGAGAGAGAGAAAAGTGAGCCTCATAAAGAGTATGAAGAAATTTTCCTCATACACTGTGATTATACTCACTTGGTAGGGCCCTTATGGAAGATCCACTCTGCCCATCATGTTTATCATGCTAATAGATGTATGTGTAGAAAAAACCAAGTGATTTGAAGGTCATTCTTTCATGCACCATGTGGTTGAAAAATGAACAATTTCAATAGTAATACAAATAGAACAATAAATTGGACCCATATGATGCATGGGTGTATAACCTCCAAACCACTTGATTTTTTCTACACATACATCCATTAACATGATAAACATGATGGACGGAGTGGATCTTTCATGAGTGCCCCACCAAGTAGATATAATCACTTCGTATGAGAAAAGTTTCCTCATACAAATATGAGGCTCACATTTCTCATATATATATACATATATATATATATATATATATATATATATATATATATATATATACTTGACTTGCCCGTGGGCACGTGCCTACAACACGTCTTCCGAACGATACAACATATGAAAAGCCTGGTAAACAGTAAATCAACAATTATATAGCTCAAATTTGAAAAGTATGACAATAATTAGTTGTAAATAAATGTCCATGTTTTCATTAGTATAAATTGAAAAATAATTATAAATTGGGTTATAAAAGTCCATGTTTCCATAAGTATATATATATATATATATATATATATATAGTGAGAGAGAGAGAGAGAGAGAGAGAGAGAGAGAGAGAGAATTAAATAAATAAAGAAGTTGTTTTGGGGGAATTTGAATTTGAGTTTTGGGGGGAAACTTTTCGGGGGGGGGAGGGGGGATGTGTTTTGTGAGATTATATCCGAGCCTTTGAATTCTGGGGGGATTGAAGGAGAGCCACTTGATAGCTTTCTTGTGTTTTGTTATATATATATATATATGGAAACATGGACTTTTATACCCCAATTTATAATTATTTTCCACCATATACTAATGGAAACATGGACTTTTATTTACAAGTGATTATTGTCATACTATTCAAACTTCAGCTACATAATTTTTGATTTAGTGTTTACAAGGTTTTTCATATGCTGTATCGTTCTGAAGACGTGCCGTAGACATGTGGCCACGGGCAAATCTAGTATATATATATGTTTCATGAAAAGTTTCACTCTTGGTTACATTCAAAAATATAAAATATAGGTTTTGTGCTTAATAAAGCATATATATATATATATATATATATATATATATATATATATATATATATATATATTTATAAAAATTGGGGTTGTTACAAGATGGTTGTCGTCAGTATCTGAAGGCCAGGACCGAATATCCACCGTTTGCAGTGGTCTTGAGGGCTCGTCTGAGAGGTGGGAGTGGCGATCTAGTGCTTGTTCGTCGCATGAGTGTCTTTGGTGCAGCTCCCCGAACGCGCCGCCCGAGGAACCCTCCAGGTGGAAGCTTGCAGGAGCACTCATGTTCGATCCGTGCGGTCGGATCAGAATATTTTTGCAAATATTCTTGCTGGGGTTCTGCTACCAAGGATCATCTTGTTCGACGCGTCAGTGGCGAGAGGTGGATTGTGCGAGCATTTAGTTGTAATTTCATTGTAACTTTGTTTGATTTGCCAACCGTGGACTGGAAACTGCCGTTGTAATTCCTTTGCTTAATAGAAATCCTATTGTTTGTGTAAACTGTTAAATTGGTAGGCTCGTTCTAGTTGAGGTGTCGGCGTAAAGTGCGGCGTCCGAGACGACTGAGTTGTAGAGGGTCGACCTCGGAAGCCACGGGGAGAGCACGGCGATGTGAGGCCTTGTAACTGTTAGGTTTCGAATACAATCACAGATTAAATACATAGCAGAAAAATTACACAAATATCGAAACCAAGCCATGGGTCCATGCAAAAACCATAAATCGTATTTAGGAATTATACCTTAAAGATGGATCTGCTATCTCCGCAGTATGCCGATCATAGCACTGCAATATTACGGTGCTTCTACAGTATCCACACGAATGGAACGGAAAATGGCACTCCCTTAGACCGTGGTGCTAGCTGCGGGAAGGGGATGTAACCTCACGATCTCTTTCTCTCACTTTTGTGTGACTGCTCGGGTTTATTTTCACGTGTGCCTTTTCCACAGATACATATCATATATATAGGTGCAGAAAACCAACCCTAAGAGAGTAATGAGGTTGTTGGGCTCACAGTCTGACCTGGGTCAAATTCGTGTGGACCTTTGAACTTTAGTCAGCCCATTTAATCTAATTAAATGTCCAACAATGTCAGGAGTACAAGTCTTACTTGGATCCCTAATTAAATTCATCTTATGAATTTAAATCCTAATTTTGATACATTCTAAGTGTATGACCCTGTAGGTTCCCATTAAGTTGACTGTAATACTAAAATCATATTCAAGTATTACAAACAGTGAGCAGTATCTAGCAATATGTCACTGCTACTCAAGTAATGGGAAAGTCAGTGATTTGACATAACCTATCCCTGACCAATGTTACCATGTAGTCTAGTCCCTTTATACAGATATCTTAACAGACCAGAAGGCATAGAGCGTTTTACCCTTGTATAGTTCAATCTTTGGTTTCTTGATATCCAAGTAGACTTACTAAAACAAATGAGATCAATATCTCATATTGACTCATTTGAGCACGACCATGCATTTTGCAGTCTCACTCAATCAAGGAGCCCGTAGATATGTAAGAGGGACAAATCCTATATAAGTCACTCACATCCCTATCTAAGTCCTATCTAAGTCACTCACATCCCTCCTATTATGCAAGAGGGATAAATCCTATCTAAGTCACTCACAGCCCTCCGTATGATTTGTAATATATCCAATAGTCGACTTTATAATTACCTTATTACAGGCAACAATTGACGGCATTAAAACATATAACTTCTCATGTAAGGAACCGTAGTGACTTCAAGTCAAAGGACTACATACACCATGGTCACTATGAGAACCGCTTATGATACTCACATAACAATCCATGCATTGTTCTCATGATGGGTCAGTCCAGTACATTATGACTCTAATATGTACCCATTTGA
Source organism: Hemerocallis citrina (assembly GCA_017893485.1). NCBI lineage: Eukaryota > Viridiplantae > Streptophyta > Magnoliopsida > Asparagales > Asphodelaceae > Hemerocallis > Hemerocallis citrina. The sequence continues at coordinate 60,060,716 of CM030367.1, read as the reverse complement.
AGACTTGATATCTCATATCCATACCCGTGGGAATGGTCTTCAGTCTATGAACACACTAGTCTCTATGTATTATCATTGTCTTAATTCATAATAATACTCGACTAGGGACATTTAAGAATAATGTTCTTATTTCAGCCAATAGGATCTCTCAATCAAGTCATGCACTTGATTTCCCATGGCATTGAACTTACTATTCTAAGGACTTCATTATGTTTATTTAATTCACAATAAATAACGCATTACATGAAATACCTAAATATGAAATAAATGTCATGATATAATGTAAACTAGTAATGTCAATACACAACTGGCTTCTAGGACATACAACAATAGTAATGGCTCCTGATGATCGGCCTCGAATCACATGCCGAGGGCATAGAGAGCAAAGGCCTGTGCAAGCCCATGATGGCCGACCTCAGATCATGCGCTGAGGAACATATTCAGACCTCGCCAGTCTCGTGACATGGCACGTGTTTGCTTACGTCACTCTTTGATGCATTCAATGCGCCTTGGAAGTTGTAGCATCGCCCACAATAAGTGTCATTAGTTAAGGAGTTCTGTGTGGTGTCTATCAATCCTAACTGCCGGATGTTAGATTCACAACTTTCCCAGACTCCCACCTTCAACTTGCGATGTCTTGGTGTTCGACGGGGCCAGTGTCAAGCAGTCCAAGATTCTCTACCGACTATCGAGGACGGTGGAAAAATGGCTAGAGGGACTGGTCTCGACCCCACATGGATCGATGTTCAATTGGGGGACCCACCTTTGTCTGGATTTCGAGATCTGATGTATTTCCCACCCGCTAGAACCCTCGTGTGAATGTTGTTGCTTCAGCGAGGCATGGAGAGGAGATGAGTACTCCTTCTTGGGGTCTACAGTGGTATCCCGAATTTCGGGATCTGATTTCCCTAGCCGGGATCGAGGATGAGAGTTCCCTTCCTCAAACAGAACTCTCTCCGGATGAAGGGCTTTCTATCGGGGTCGGGGCACATGTATGATGCCTTTTTTGCATGGCGAGTTAATTCCTTATATGAGGTTGTTGCCCTGCTTGGTCTGGCAGGTGCCCTTCATCATCATTGCTTTGCATCTCGGGGCACCACTTCTGTGCTTGGGGCATGTGTGATGCTGCTTCTGCACTCGAGGCACGTGTCGATCGCGAACTGACGCTGAAGTACGAGATGACCACATGAGGGTTTAGGTGGTAGTTTATTTGTTTTGTCGTAATCGCCAAAATTCGGACTAGCCACCTCCACCTTGAACTGATTTCTTTTTAATGAAGGGAATTTTGTCTCGACTCTTTGTTCGCGCGTGCTTGCACATTGTTTTTGAGATACACACCCTCGATGTCAGATGCCATCCTGAGGGATATGGGTATAGGGTGACATCAAGGATTTTTGTGCTGGGACACTTCGGCCTCGAGTGCCATCCAGAAGGGGTGTCCTTCCGGGTTTTTTTGGCACTGAAGCCTTCGGCATTAAATGCCACCCCGAGGAGATTTCTTTGGGGATTTTGGCATTGAAGCCTTCGGCATCAGATGCCAACCTCGAGGGGGATATCTCTAGGGATTTTTGACGTTGAAGCCTTCAGTATCGGATGCCAACCCCGAAGGGGTTATCCTTTAAGGTTTTTTTGTGTTGAGGCCTTCGACATCGGATGCCAACCCCGCGGAGGTTATCCTTTAAGGACTAAGGCTGGGCTTCGGGTGCCCATTACAAGTGACCGAATAAGTTGAATTTGGAATGAAAATTAAATTCTATTCATTGATAGTCGAAGGGAAGTACATTGGTCAGTGTTTTAAGGCCTTTTTACACGTGCGAACCCCCTAGGGGTCTTCGTGGAATTTCATCAAATGTTCAGCATTCCAGGTCCTCTTTTTGACTACCCTGATCCCCAGGTCTTCAAGTGGATATGTGCCTGGATGAAACAACTTTGCAGACCCTATATGGGCCCTCCCAGTTGGGCGCAAGTGTAATACCCTGTAATTTCAAATAAATAAATATATAGATTATATAATAAATAAAGGGGAGTGGCAAAGTCGTAATATTATGGTGAGAGGGGGCCCCACGTGCTGTGTATGAAAACAACAGTTGGTGTGAAGGTCGGTTTGGAGGTGACATCGTCGTGACGTCACCCAGGGTTCCACTGGTTGAAGAAGATAGAGCTGATGTCTTCGGTTGCCTTCGGTGACGTGGCATATTTAGGGGGGCCCACGGGTCTCCTAAGTATGTGCACGGGATTGAGTAATAAAGAGATGGATTTGAGTAATCCCATATTGGGAGATACAAAAATTAATTGAGTATAAATAAAATTGCCTATGAGCCTAATTGGTTAACCACCTTTTGAGAGGCAGCCTGTGGTGGACAGTTGTACTGTAAGTATTAATTTTTCTTCTAAAAATAATAAAAATTATCTGAGTATTGGGGCGGGGCGTTACAGCAGGTTTCCCATTCCTGCTTGTTGGATCCTGTAAGCGAGACAACAAATATTAGAGGGGGGGTGAATAGTGTTAATAAAAAACTGCGGAAATTTTCTTCGGTGCAGTCGACTTGGTTGTGAACCAGTCGACTGATATGACCAAATTAAAGCAAAAACAATAACTCTGTGCAGTCGACTTATAGATGAGACAGGCGACTGAAGACACAATGAAAATACAACTTATACGAGACTGACCAGTCGACTGATAGATCAAGGAGTCGACTATCCAGACAAGTTTTACAGAACTTAAGAAAACAAAAGTAAATGCAAGATCAAGACAACCAATCATAGAGTACACAAGATATATCCTGGTTCGGTCCTCCCGACCTACATCCAGTGCCCAAGCAACCCACTTGAGATTTCCACTATTCTTGAAAAAAGTTTACAAGAATACCCTACGGCGTTAAGACAACAACCTTGTCTAACCCGTAGTCCTTTCTCTCAACCAGAGAAAGCAGGCCCACTCTACTACCAAGAGTGAAACAAACCGACTCTACAACCTAGAGTCTAAAACACTCTCCAACCGAGAGCAAAAGAAACAAGAAAAACTTTACAGTCAACCTATAGCCTTGTTGGTGTATTGTGTTGTTGCACGTGGCTAAAACAAGGTCGACTTCTATACCCAGTCCAGAACGAAATCGTTGTTATACTGGACTGAGTGTAGAGAACCAGAGGATTTAAACTTGAAAGCTTTTTCTCACTTTTCACTTAAAATTTCTCAAAGAATGCTCGGATCTTTTGAAAAGTTGTTGTAAGATATTTTCAGTGAGATCTGAACTCTATTTATAGAGTTAGATCTCCTGGACGTTGGGGGACAGTTATTCCAATTGTCAACCAACGGATCTTATAGCTTTTGATTTTGAAAAATCAATTTTGAAAACAGAAAACGGTCAAAAGCACTCGAGCAGTCGACTGGGTTGCCATATGAGTCGACTGGTCAGAGTTTGAATAAATTTAAACAGTTTTGTACTTGTCAGTCGACTGCCAGAGGTATCAGTCGACTGGTACTCAACAGTTAAATTATATCAAACTGTTTTTTCTCTTTTGTTGTTTTTGAAAAACACACATTTATGAAAATAGTGTGTGTATGTGTGTGTGTGTGACAAGGCTTTACAATCAGACTAAGACTCAACAAAAGTAAAAATACAATGTTTTACAAGACAACAATTTGACACATTTGAGCTTGAAGTCTTGAGTCTTGAATCTTGATTTGAGTCTTGAGTCTTTGAGCGAAGCTTTGGCCATTGTCTCTTATTTGGAGCTTTTGTGCTTGATCATTTGTTCAGCTGTATAATAGTTGGTCCTTTGTGTATAGCACCTGCAAGTTTAGCATTGATACATGTGCAGTGTGTTGTGATCATCAAAATCAAGAATCAACATTCTCCCCCTTTTTGATGATGACAACACAATAGCTGATAATAACAGATAATATACAAGCATAGTAATGATATGCTCCCCCTATTAAAAACACATCATGCATATGAAAAAAAATGTATCATAAAGTATGTATCAGTCGACTTAACAATAGATCAGGCGACTGAATAGACAAAAACATATATAGTGGAATCACAATCACAGATGCAGTATCATAAGAATCAAAGATGCAGCAGTCGACTGATATGCTTATAGGCAGTCGAGAAATTTTTCAATACACAGAAATCAAACACAGTGAAGTAATTAAGAGGATATCTCTCCCCCTTTGTCATCAACAAAAACACAGAATAAACAGTCTTTTGCATTAAAAACATAGAAATAAACTAAGAAATGTTCTCATACATAAATAAGTTCATTAATACAAAATAAAATTGAAAATTACATAATAGCTAAAAATAAAAAGTCTTCAATTGTCCTCGTTTGAATCTTCATCAACAGCATGAGAAGGAGGTGGAAATTGGGAAGAGAAAAGATCAGTTAGATGATCAATTTTGGAATCAAGGGTGTGAATCTGAGAATCGACAGTCTGTGAATGTTTCATAAGATAGTTGACACATTCATAGAGAGTAGCAGGATCCTCATAGTTAGCTTGAGGAAGGGATGAACTAGAAGAGGCAGATGGTCTAGAAGGTCTAGAAGTAGAAGCCAAAGGAACGTGAGAGAGTGGAGGAGACCTAGGGGTTGTTCTAGGAGGAGGATCAAGAAGCTTCATACGTGCTAAACTAGCACGATCGAAGCAGTCATAGTGCGTAACGACATTGGTCTCGGAATCGAGATCAATACCGAAAGCTTCAAAGACACGAGTGATAAGCCCTCCGAAAGGTAAGAAGTGGGTGTGGTTTTGTTCAAATTTTGAAAAGATGACACGACCCCAATTTATGGCAATTTTACCAAATATTGCATAAACAACTTTTTGTAATTCCAGAGAGTACTGGTCATAACTTCCTCTTTTGGGAAGGATGTTATAGGCTAGTATTCTGGCTACGAGCTTAGCAATAGGAGTAATATTTTTGCTAGTCATAGGAGGTCCTTGATTAGGCAAAAATATTTTAGATAAGATAGATGCATCATCAAGGATAATATCACTTAGATCTAATCCTCCGTCATCATTACCCATTATGAGATTGATTCTCTAGGGTGTGAGTGTCATTTTAACATTTTTGACAGATGAGCGGATAACTACATCCCCATCTTTCTTTTGTACAACCCTCATATTAGTGTAAAACAAATAGATGAGTTGGGGATAATAGTTAGGTTGATTAACTAAGGATAGATATTCATAAAGACTACTATTTTGAAATAGAGGAACAAGATTAAATCGATCAAGATCATCAAAGTTAACATATCTCCCGGGGAAGATGACAATGGTACACATAATGTACCATCATTCAAGAAGATCGGGACTCAATAGAAATTGAGAATAATCTAAAGAAGAGCTACCCTCATGAGATCTCGTAGATCGTTTGGGTGCCATTGGAAAGAAGTGAGGGAAGGATTTTTCCAAAAAATTGGAGAGAAAAACAGACAGCAGTCGATCAAACACCAGGGCAGCAGTCGACTTCTTCTTCTTCTCTGGCTTAGGGTTTCAGATTTGGGGTAAAAGTAAAAGAGGATGGAGGCTGAGGTGAAAGGGTTTTTAACTGAAGATGGATGGCTGAGATTGAAAGAATAGAAATCGACGGCTGAGATAAGAGGTCACGGGTGAATAGTGAAGAGATTTGTATCTCAAAAGCTGCGATGAATCGTCGCTGAATACATTTGAACTCGCGACAGTCGACTGGTAGGGTATATCAGTCGACTTAGTCGAGAAGAAAAAAAAATTTTATGTCTGCTTATCAGTCGACTGGTATAAGGACCAGGCGACTGGTCAGAGAAAAAAATAGGTATTTTTGAAAATACAGTACAGTCGACTTACTTAAAACACAGTCGACTTAACAGAAACAATTTTCAACAAATATCAATAAAATCACATATTCCAAGTTCTCTTCTTAAGTTAATGAAAGTATCTTCTTTAAGGGGTTTGGTAAATATGTCTGCTACTTGTTTATCAGTAGAGATAAAGTCTAAAGATATATCTCCTTTTTAAACATGATCACGTAGAAAATGATGTCGAATATCAATATGTTTCGTACGTGAATGTTGAATCGGATTTTTAGATAAATTAATTGCACTTGTATTATCACACATAATTGAAGGTTTTTCAAATGAAATACCATAATCTAATAAGGTTTGTTTCATCCACAAGATTTGTGCACATGCCAAACTTGCAGCGATATACTCAGCTTCTGTGGTTGATAGGGAAACGGAATTTTGCTTTTTACTGCACCAAGAGACTAGGGAATGTCCCAAAAAGTGACATGTACCACTAGTGCTCTTGCGATCAGTTTTGCTTCCAGCAAAATCAGCATCGCTATATGACAGAAGTTGAAAATTATCGGTGCGTGGATAAAATAAACCATATTCAGACGTGCCTTTAATATATCTTAAAATTCATTTCACTGCTTTTAAATGAGACTCTTTAGGACTAGATTGATATCTAGCACATAAACATACGCTGAACATAATATCTGGTCTACTTGCAGTAATATATAAGAGTGAACCAATCATACCTCGATAGAGTTTTTGATCAACACTCTTACCTAATATATCTTTGTCATGAGTAGTAGTAGTAGCCATAGGTGTGGATTTACTACTAGTACTATCCATGTTAAAACGTTTGAGTAATTCCTTTGCATATTTTCCTTGATTAATAAATATGCCACTTGAGGATTGCTTAATTTGAAGTCCAAGGAAATAATTGAGTTCACCCATGTGACTCATCTCAAATTCGTTTTTCATGGTATTAGCAAACTCTTGACATAGATTATTATTAGTAGAACCAAAAATTATATCATCAACATATATTTGTATGATTAAGATATCATTCTTAACTCTATTAATAAACAATGTAGTGTCTACTTTACCTATTTCAAATCCTGTTTCTAAAAGAAAAGTTCAAACGATCATACCAAGCACGAGGTGCTTGCTTAAGACCGTATAAAGTCTTTTTCAATTTGTATACATGATCTGGAAATTGTTCATGTTCAAAACCTGGTGGTTGTTTAACATAAACATTTTCTTTAATAAACCCATTAAGGAAAGCACTTTTAACATCCATTTGATACAGTATAAAATTCATAAAACAAGCAAAAGATAATAAAATACGAAAAGATTCTAGTCTAGCAACAGGAGCATATGTTTCATCAAAATCTATACCTTCTTCTTGATTATATCCTTGAGCAACTAATCTAACCTTGTTCCTTACAACTTGTCCTGATTCATCTAACTTATTTTTAAATACCCATTTGGTACCAATAATAGTCTGATCAGGAGGTCGTGGAACTAAATCCCATACATCATTCCTTATAAATTGGTTTAGTTCATCTTGCATGGCATTCATCCAATATTCATTCTCACAAGCTTCTTGTATGTTTTTCGGTTCAAAATCCGACAAGAATGCTGTATGAGAAATCATATTAACATGTGAACGTGTCTGAATACCATGGGAGATGTCACCAATTATTAAGTCATGAGGATGATCTTTAACCTCAACAAATGATTTTGGTAAAGTTGAAGATATCATAATAGGATCAGTCGACTTGACAGGTTCTTTAGTCGACTGCTTTACATCAGTCGACTGGAAGTCCTTATCAGTCAGATTAGTTTGTTCTAAAGATTTAATCACATTATCTAAAGGTGATGAATCAATTTCATCATCTTTATTTAAAGTTGATGAAGGCAGAGATTCATCGAATGTAACATGCATTGATTCTTCAATAGTCATTGTAGACTTATTGAAAATTCTATATGCTTTACTCCTGTTTGAGTATCCTAAAAAGATACCCTCATTAGATCTAGGATCAAATTTGTCTAAATTATCTTTTGTGTTTAGAATAAAACACTTACAACCAAATGTCTTAAAGTAAGAGACTTTAGGAATTTTGTTAAAAAACAACTCATAACAAGTCTTCTTTAGCTTAGGTCTTATAAAAATCCTATTTAAAATATTACAAGCTGTAGCAACAGCTTCAGCCCAAAAGTACTTTGGTAAATTGCTTTCAACAAGCATAGTACGTGCGCATTCTTGCAAAGTCCTATTCTTCCGTTCAACCACTCTATTTTGTGGTGAAGCTCTAGGAAATGCAAATGAATGTGTTATACCATTCTTGTTGTAATATTCTGTAAATGTCTCATTTTTAAATTCTCCACTAAGATCACTTCTAATAGTGACTATGGTTAGAGATTTTTGATTTTGAATACGTTTACAAAAATGTGCAAATTCATCAAAAGCATCATTTTTATATTTTAAAAAGAATGTCCAAGTGAATCTTGAAAAATCATCTACTAAAACAAATACATATCTACTTTTATTTAAAGAAGCAACTCTAGCAGGGCCAAATAAATCCATATGAATTAATTCGAGCGGCCTACTAGTAGAAATTACTTCTTTTGTTTTAAAAGTGGATTTGATTTGTTTTCCTAGTTGACATGCATCACATAACTTATCCTTTTTAAAGGATAGTTTTGGCAGTCCTTTAACTAGGTTATATTTAGATAATTTTGAGAGATTTTTCATGTTCACATGTCCAAATCTTCTATGCCATAGCCAAGATTCATTGTTAGAGGCTATTAAACAAAAATCATTTGAAAATTCAATTGCATTTAAATACAATTCATAAATATTATTTTTACGAAAATCTTGAAAAATAACATTTTGCATAGTGGAATCATAAATCAAACATGCATCTTTTTCAAAAACTATTTTATACCCTTTATCACATAATTGACTAATGCTTAAAAGATTATGCTTTAAACCACTAACTAATAATACATTTTCTATGGTTGGGTTAGAAATTTTACCGACCATGCCAATTCCTATGACTTTGCCTTTGTTGTTATCTCCAAAGGTGACAGTTCCTCCATCTATGCTTTGAATGGTGGATAAAAGGTTGGCATGTCCTGCCATATGTTTTGAACATCCGCTGTCAAGTATCCAGCGATCTTTCTTGGGTACCTATAAAAAATTTAAGGTAAATATGGTACCCTTTTTATTGGGTCCAAAACACATTAGTTTGGGGGAAACCAAACCCATGAAGAGTTTGATCTTCCTCCATAAGCAGGAATATAATTAATAGAATTACACACATTTAATACATATGAAGTAATATACGCAATTCTATCATTCTGATTTAAGCTGACTGAAACCCATACAAACTTGTTCTGTCCAGTCGACTTAACAGTGTCCTTCAGTCGACTGCTAGTGTGAGTCAGTCGACTTGATGGTACACTAGGTCGACTTATATGAGGTTTTGATCTCGTTGAATAAGATTTAATTTCTCTGGACAGACGACTGGTAGATTGGTTCAGTCGACTTAACCAAACATTAGGCTTGCTTTTATCACTAACATTTACAACCTTAGGCTTTTCAAAAAATTCATACAACTTGTGTGTAACACTAGAAATAGATGCTGATTTATTTCTACTAGTGTTTTTAGCAGGAGATTCTTTTACAGAAGAATTTTTAAAACCAAGACCATATTTTTGACTAGATTTTACTTGATGATGAAGGACATCATTTAAATTCTCTTTGCCTTTGTTAAACTTAGATACGTTCTTTGATATCTCTTCATAATTCTTTTTGAGAGTTTCAAGATCAGTATCTAAATTTGCAATGCGAGAATTTAAAGATTTCACTTCCTTATCAAGGTTAAGATTTTCTTGGGAAAGTATTTGATTCACTTTCTCTAGACTCTTAACTCTAATCTTTTCTTTTTTCATTTCTTGAAATATTTCATTAAAGGCATCAAGTAAATCTTCTGATTCATAGTCATTACTTACATGATCTTGTGAAGCCATGAAGCACATGTTTGCCACTTCATTGTTTCCATCCGTTTCTTCTTCGGAAGACGAATCACTATCATCCCATGTAGCTTGATAGGCCTTCTTGTTCTTGGCAAACTTATTCTTTGAATATTTGTCTTTTTTGAAGTTGGATGATTTTCCCTTATTCTTTGCATTTTCAAGGGGACAATCCTTCTTCATGTGTCCTATTTTATTGCACCTGAAACATGTTGGAGGGTCATTAGAATCTTTATTTTTAGAATTAAACTTACCCTTCTTTAAGATTTTTTTGAATCTTCGAGTGAACATTGCTATCTCCTTTTCATCTTCTTCCTCATCTTCTGAGTCTGTCATGGCTTTAAAAGCCAATGATTTCTTCTTAACTTGGTGTGATTCTGTATCCTTCTTTCGATCTTCAAGTTGGACCTCGTATGCCATGAGATTGCCCACAAGATTCTCAAGAGAAAGTTGTGACAAGTCATTTGCTTCCTTTATTGCCATGGTCTTCTTCTCACATTCTGGAGTGAGTGCACGTAAGACTTTTCTAACCATCTCTGCTTGAGTGTAAATCTTTCCAAGTTCCACAAGAGAGTTTGTGATATCAGTAAATCTGGTGATCATCTCAGATACGGTTTCATTGTCCTTCATTCTGAACATCTCAAACCTGTGAACAAGAACAGAAATTTTAGATTCCTTAACTTTATTTGTCCCTTCATGTGTTACCTCGAGTGTATGCCAGATTTGATGTGCGGTTGTAGCATTTGATACTCGGTTGAATTCTTCCTTTGTGAGTACACAAAATAATGCATTCATTGCTTTGGCATTGTTCATAGTTTGGTTCTTTTGATCATCATTCCATTGTGCATATAGAATGGTAGGGGCAGTGAATTCCGTCTCTGTCATTTGCCATATCTCGTAGTTGATTGATTGGAGGTAGATTCTCATTCGGCACTTCCAATAATTTTAGTTAGTTCCATCGAATAGCGGTGGCCGTTGTGTAGATTGGCCTTCATGTTACTGATTTGTATTTGAAGTAGTTGCCATAGCCTGTAACCTTGCTCTGATACCAAGTGTTGGATCCTGTAGGCGAGACAACAAACACTAGAGAGAGGTGAATAGTGTTAATAAAAAAACTGCGGAAATTTTCTTCGGTGCAGTCGACTTGGTTGTGAACCAGTCGACTGATATGACCAAATTAAAGCAAAAACAATAACTCTGTGCAGTCGACTTATAGATGAGACAGGCGACTGAAGACACAATGAAAATACAACTTATACGAGACTGACCAGTCGACTGATAGATCAAGGAGTCGACTGTCCAGACAAGTTTTACAGAACTTAAGAAAACAAAAGTAAATGCAAGATCAAGACAACCAATCACAGAGTACACAAGATATATCCTGGTTCGGTCCTCCCGACCTACATCCAGTCCCCAAGCAACCCACTTGAGATTTCCACTATTCCTGAAAAAAGTTTACAAGAATACCCTATGGCGTTAAGACAACAACCTTGTCTAACCCGTAGTCCTTTCTCTCAACCAGAGAAAGCAGACCCACTCTACTACCAAGAGTGAAACAAACCGACTCTACAACCTAGAGTCTAAAACACTCTCCAGCCGAGAGCAAAAGAAACAAGAAAAACTTTACAGTCAACCTATAGCCTTGTTGGTGTATTATGTTGTTGCACGTGGCTAAAACAAGGTCGACTTCTATACCCAGTTCAGAACGAAATCGTTGTTATACTGGACTGAGTGTAGAGAACCAGAGGATTTAAACTTGAAAGCTTTTTCTCACTTTTCACTTAAAATTTCTCAAAGAATGCTCGGATCTTTTGAAAAGTTGTTGTAAGATATTTTCATTGAGATCTGAACTCTATTTATAGAGTTAGATCTCCTGGACGTTGGGGGACAGTTATTCCAACTGTCAACCAACGGATCTTATAGCTTTTGATTTTGAAAAATCAATTTTGAAAACAGAAAACAGTCAAAAGCACTCGAACAGTCGACTGGGTTGCCATATGAGTCGACTGGTCAGAGTTTGAATAAATTTAAATAGTTTTGTACTTGTCAGTCGACTGCCAGAGGTATCAGTCGACTGGTACTCAACAGTTAAATTATATCAAACTGTTTTTTCTCTTTTGTTGTTTTTGAAAAACACACATTTATGAAAATAGTGAGTGTATGTGTGTGTGACAAGGCTTTACAATCAGACTAAGACTCAACAAAAGTAAAAATACAATGTTTTACAAGACACAACAATTTGACACATTTGAGCTTGAAGTCTTGAGTCTTGAATCTTGATTTGAGTCTTGAGTCTTTGAGCGAAGCTTTGGCCATTGTCTCTTATTTGGAGCTTTTGTGCTTGATCATTTGTTCAGCTGTATAATAGTAGGTCCTTTGTGTATAGCACCTGTAAGTTTAGCATTGATACATGTGCTGTGTGTTGTGATCATCAAAATCAAGAATCAACACTGCTTAGTTCGGATATTTCAAGTCACCTAAGCACAAGGTCGCCTTCTTTGATATTTGCTGGCCGGACCTTCTTATTGTAAAATCGCTCTACCCTCTGTTGGTAGAGATTTCTCTTGATGGTTTTCTATTCTCTAACTTCATCAAGGAGGTCCAGGTTTGCCCTAAGTCTGTATGAGTTGGAATCCTTGTCGAAGCTCATGACCCCTGGCGATGGTAACTCAACTTCCACGGGTTACTACCTTGATTCCGAAAGTCAGGTTAAAGGGCGAATCACTCGTGGGGATCCTCTTGGTCATGCATTAGGACCATGGTATGCTGGGCAGTTCGTTAATCCATTGTCCCTTGGGGGATTTGTCTAGTCTCTTCTTGAGGCCATCAAGGGCCTGTCTGTCGACGTTCTCTGCATGGCCGTTGGATAGTGGATGTGAAACGGAGGAGAATCTCTACTGAAATCCAACATATTCACAGAATTTGTGGAAGCCCTTTCCTACGAACTGGGTACCATTATCGGTGATGAGGATCCGAGGGATCCCGAACCGGCAGACGATGTGCTTCTAAAAGAAGTGTTGTACCTGGTGCTCGGCGATAATGGTCACGGGCTAGGCTTCGACCCATTTTGTGAAATAATTGATAGCCACAATGAGGAATCTCCTCTGGCCCTTAGCTTTGAGGAATGGTCCAACCAAGTCCATCCCTAACATGGCAAATGTAACTGGATTGGCGAGCGACTTGAGATTGGCTTGGGGCAAATGGTGAACCAAAAAGAACCTTTGGTAAGGGCCACATTTCTTTACCAAGTCTTGAGCGTCTCGTAGGAGGGTCAGCCAATAGTACCCGTTGTTGAGTACTTTCTTGGATGTGGTAGCTACCGATCCACACATGCATCTCCTCGAGCGTATACTTGGCCTCCTCTCATGATCGGCATTGGAGGTGGGGTCTGCCGTCGGACTTAGGCAGTGTTTGGCCCAGCTTAAAATTAGCTTCTCTTCTCCTTGAAAAGGAGAAACTTGGCCAAACAGATACCCATAAAAATCTCTACAGAAGGAGAAGTAGCTTAATTTTAGTGAAGAAAATAAGCTTTGATAGAAGCCCTCCAGAGCAACTTCTCGCTAGTTTTTTTTTTTCTTTTTTTACGTTTCTCTTTTTTCCCCCTTCCCACATATCAAAACCTCATAACACATTCTCATTAACCCTAGCAGAACTTGTGAACACAAACCCTCACCGAACAGCTGCCGCCTCCCCTCGCCGTGCCGCCGCCTCCCCTCTCCATTCTTCGCCGCCCTCCCTTCTAGTGCCGCCGCCTCCCCTTGCTGCGCTGCCGCCTCCCTCTCATTTCTTCACTGCCCTCCCTTCTCGCGCCTCACCACTTCGCGCTCGTGGTTCACTGCTCCTCACCCAGTTCGTGGTTCGCGGTTCGCCGCCCTCCCTTTCCCACTTCTAGCTTAAAAGTAGCTTTGAAGTTACAAAAAACAGACTTTCCAAACAGTTTCAAATTTTAATTTCAAAGCTCTACTTTTTGGCTTCTCCTTCTGAAGTAGCTTTAAGCCCAAAAAAATGCTAGGCCAAACACACTCTTAGCGTATGAGCGCTTGAAGAGAACCCCATCAATAAGCACGTTGCTCTCAGCCCTAACCCTGATCTTTCTAGACTCGAAGGCATCTTGGGTAAGCATTTTTTTAGATAGTTCAGGATCGAATCTATATAGGTTGGTTGTTGGTCTGGCGGGTTGAGATAGAGAACCTCAGAATTTTCCTTTCGATGCTCGATCGAACGAGGACCTCAACTAGGATTGCCCGGTCTAGACCATCAAATAAGGAGGACGCCAATTTGGAGAGGGCATCCACCTGGATGTTCAATTCATGGGGGATCCTGACGATGGAGGCATCCTCAAAGTCGGCCAAGAGGAGCAAGACTTGGGTTAGGGAGGAGAGACTTGCTCATCTTGAAGAATTTGGCGGGTTTGGCCTCGGAGAACGGAATCTCCTCCAGCTCATCCACTAGCTCGGAACCTATTAAACTCTGGTCCGACGGGAGCTCGACTGCTTCGAGAGGGAGGACTGTACCCCCCATTGTGTGGTGTAACAGGCCCGGACTGCTTCTTGATTTCCTAAGATGACTCCGACCCTCGGCCTGGTTAGTTTCTTCATGCACATGTGGTAGGACGAGGGTACTTCCTGGAGGGAGGCGAGGCCGGGTCGACCCAAGATGGCGTTATAGGCGGCCTCAACATCGACCACCATGAAATGCATTGCCTTCGTTCGGGAGGTTGGGAATTTCCCTATAGTGACATCTAGGGTAACGATTCCCTCGATCTGGAATGGGCACCGTAGAAGCTGTGGAGGGTGTACCATGCTGATTTTAGCCTCTCCTGAGATAGCTTTAAAGCTGTGAAGGCCGCTAGGAACATGATGTTTATTGAACTTCTGTTGTTGACGAGGATACGACAGACCTCGTGATTGGCAAGCACAAGACTTATGACTAAGGTGTCACAGTGTTGGATCCAAATGCGTTCGAAGTCTTCATCTGAGAAAGAAACAGTCAACCCATGAATACAAAAATAATGTAACAAGTTCACGAACCAAGTTTATGAATGCATTAACAAGTTCAAGAACCAACCGTGGGTTCATGAATGCTCTGACGATACAACAAGTTCATGAGCCAAGTAGTGGGCTTATAAATATACTTAAGATACAACAAGTTCATGAACCAAGTACTGGGAAACATGGGCCCCCTTCCGAGTACACTTAACTATATTGTCTACTACTATGATCTTTTCCTTAAACCCCGACTTATTATTTATTATTATTATCAACCAAGCATGAAAGTGTGCGAAACAGGTCAAAGTATACATGATCAATAACATGGAACAAGTTTAAGATAATTAGAAAGCATATTCGAGGGTCAACACAAATTAAAATTATCAAGAACTACGAGAATTCCAATTCTGGACAGCATGACATTGCTGCACCAAAACTGTGATTCCCGTTGCTACAAGATAGCAAATGTGGATCCGTTAAAAGTTTTAGAAACTATACTCCTGCCCGATTCCAACACATATAAATAAGATATATAAAAGTTGTAGCATCATGTGTCAAAACAGCAAACTACACAGGATTTGTGTTCAGCCATAATTTGTAAAACTGAGTTTAAACATATGAAACAGGTTTGAAATTTCATTAATTAATTCCAAGAAAATTTGGTAATGTTCTCTAGTGTCTCCAGTATCAGCATGCAAAATTTCAAGTCATTATCTTACAGGTAGCATAGTTAAATTAATTGTAAAACAAAGTGATGCAACAGCTTTATGAATCTGCGATTACAGACACAGCAGTAGTAAAACTGTGATATCTCGCAAACCATAACTCGGAATTCAATTCCGTAAAAAGGTTATTAAACTACACATCTATGGCTAAGTTTCATATTCAGGACTCAAGTCCAGATTCTGATGTTATTGGGGTTGAAACAGCAAGGAAAGACAGGAAAGAAACCAATAAAGACACATTTTTGCATGAAATGTATTATGATTATTTTTCATATGGGTCTAAATTAACATGTGATACAAATCAAAGTGTAATAGGTAATAACGAAGGTTGTGACTCTTAAGATCATGTAATTGATAAGGCATAGAATGAGATCATCAAATGATAAGCCAACGGGAGTCACAACTATAACCTACTTGCAATATTTTCAATTAAATGCTTGTACTAGAACAATAAATTGTACAAGAAGATACTTGCCTTGGGGTGTAGACGATGAATCCGATGAAAGAATAACGGGAACGGATCCCGACACGGATCTTGATGGCGATCAAGATCAAGACCAACAGACGGCTCAGATCAGATCTGATGATGGAGGGCTAAGATGCGATCTGACAGTGATGATCCGATCTGGTCAAGATGGCCACAATCTTGATGAGATTTGATGGCTGAGATTCAATCATTCACCCTTCTTCTTCCCTCATTCTTCTTCATAGCGACAGAGAGAGGGAGAGTGACTCCGGTGGCTATGGCGGTGGTAGGCGGCAGCGACGTCGAGGGAAGCTTAACGCAGGAAGACGGCGGTGGCATTCGAGCGAGGCAGCAACGGGTGGTGGCAGTGGAGCGGTGCTCTATTCTTGGTGGAAAAATAGGGGGCAAAGCAATGGCGGAAGCTCGGGGTTCTAGCTGTCGTGGGCGGCAGGCGACAGGAAGTGGGTGTCGACGAGGACAATGGCGGTGGGTGAAGATGACGAAAGGACAGGGGTGAGAGCGGAGGATGAGGGCGAGGAGATGATGGGTTTCGGTAGTGGAGTGAGGTGAGGAAGACGATGAAGAGGCTGATGGGGTTCAGGCGAAGGTGATGGGGAGACGAGGCAGCGATGAAAGGGAGGCGAAGAAGCGTCGGGAATTGGGTTTCGGAGCAGAGTGCAGGGAGGGAAAGATGAACAGTGGGTGTGGGGTTGGCGGCTACAGTGTATTAGGTTAAAACAGTATAGGTTTAGTGTTAGGGTTAATTAGGTTAGGTTTTATATTGTAGGGCTTTGGGTTTTGGGTTATTGGATAGCGGGTTTGATTAGGATCCAAAAGGAGATTGAGTCAAAATTCATTATAATTAGGGAAAAAGAATTAGATAAGCTGAAACAGTGAACTCTCCATGAAGAACAACAAATCAGAGCTGATAAGAACGATGCAATTGAAATAAATATTGGCACTGCAATTGAATTAGATGGGGGAAAACATGCTCGCATACAATCTCACATCAATGTATACAAGGAAAGCATCATGAATAAAGGTTCAATAACTTCATCATTCATAACTCAAGCCATCTAATAGGGAAAGGGAACAGAAAACATCAATGTATAGAGCAACACAAATGTAAATCACTTACATTTAAATCTCTATAAAGTGAACTCACACTCTAATGTCCACCCAAATGTGTCGTCCTTATAAATTTGTACTACTCATTGAAGCGTGGCTCTGATTTTACTTTGTAACACCCCGAATTCCAAATAAGTCTGAATTCGAAGTTTCACAGGATCTTTACACTTCACTTTGTACAATATTACAAGGAATTTAAAACTTTATTTACATCTGAGTCTTTTACATCAACATGTAGCGAAATAAATAAAATACAACAATGATAAATGTACAATTGTAACAACTTTAGTATTTAAGTAATCATCAACAACAAATTCATCTTTATATCTTCTTATAGATTCCAAGTCCTGCATATAAAATTGTGGGCATTTCAGTTGCTTACAACCGACGGAATATTATACATGACCATCCTCACTATGCCAAAAGTACAACGATTCTTAAATACTTTAATAAATAAAAACTTGATCCCAAAACAATGCTAAAGAGGAATTATCCTATTGATGTCGTGGGTGTTGCTGCACCTAATCCTTAATGCAGTTGCTTATATTTAATGACACTAATGCACACTTGTTCGGATTCTATGCATTCCATACTATATAGGTCCGAGGGCAAGCCCTTAATCGTACTTCATTTTGTAGGGTTGAATCTCTCGTTATGAGTTTAACTACTACAGTAACTATGGTAAGTATCCTAGATGTTTTATGAGTTACGAGCCCATGTCCAGACAGCCTGGAGGGGAATCCCACGTCATGACATGACGCATCATGTAGACAGCCTATGAACAATTCGCCTCTGTCATGGGACAATGGTACTACGTATTCACCAAGCACCCCACAAGCGTCGCCACGATCCCGATAATTCTGGAGATAGATTCACGTCATGACATGATGCATCATCTAGATAGCCTGTGAAAATTCTCACACCGTGAATCCGAGGCCCTCATACTTGTGTTTTTCTCTTACTTTCATCACATCTTTACTATAGTGTAGTTCTTAGATATTTAGTTTGTTTTAGAAGAAAATCATCACAACCTAGAGCTGGCTTACC
Organism: Hemerocallis citrina; assembly: GCA_017893485.1. NCBI lineage: Eukaryota > Viridiplantae > Streptophyta > Magnoliopsida > Asparagales > Asphodelaceae > Hemerocallis > Hemerocallis citrina. Next base: position 60,042,555 of record CM030367.1, on the reverse strand, counting down.
CTACCGGACATAAACCAATACAAGAGACAATCAGCCCAACTTAGCTATTTCTTAAGAGATGCTCAACCCACACTAGTTAGCTCTCAAATTCATTAATAAATACTGTCGGTTTCTAAGGGTCTCGCCTAGCCTCTAGATTCCAACAACTACCTCGTTCTAGAGATCACAATATATTATATTCAATCTCAAAATAACATTTCAATTTCTTTAGTCACAATCTCTTTCTCAAAGAGAATATTTCTTTATAATCTAATAACATGAAATAATTCAGTTCAATTTCTTTTATCAATTTAATCACTTATAGTATTGTGTGCAATTCAAAAATCCTCAGTCAATCACTAACATCTCGTCAAGAGGATTTTAATTGCATTCGAATTTTCATCTTTCTCTTTAATTTAACAAGAGTCACATTTTAATCGGTAAATTCGAGTTCTTCAACATTATTTAATGTAAATTCCCCTTTCAATTCTCACAAAATATATCAAAATATTGTAGAAATAATTTTTATAAAATCTAAACAATTTTAGAAGAATAACAGAATTTTTTCCCAACTTTTATTGCACTTTAAAACTTAAAATACCAAAAAATCAAAAAGAAAACAAAATGGCAATGGTCGAATTCGAACCCAGGACCAAGCCCAATCCCGCCCATGAACAGTAACAGACCCAAAGCGCACCTGAAGACTAGTTGGTCCTGATTGACTAACTGATATAAGAGGGGCTTAAATTATACTTAAAGTATAATCACTGGATTTAATTAAAAAATCAAAATTTCAGTAAAACATAGCCCCTTGCAAGACTCGAACCCAAGACCAACACCTCCGCCCAGCTACAGTAACGGACCCATAGCGCACCCGAAAACCATTAAGTCCTGAGTGACTAACCGATATAAGGTCTGGTTAAAAACTTTTTGTATGGACGGTATGTATCTAGTTCTTCCTTTAATAAATTCGATTTTCAATCAATTTGTACTTATTCAAAATCTAACTCTTTTTCCAGAATATATTTCTATCAAAATACAGTATAGCATATATATTCAAACTTTATAAAATTCTCTTTTTTGACAGTGTAACAAAAATCTTCCTCCCAAATTGTATTAGAAAACACATATTATCAATTTTCAAATAAAGTGTTGTCTCCCATCAAAAACTTCTTTATAAAAATTCCTATACTCATAAAATATATACTAGTGAGATTAATTCCCCATTTCTTCACTATACTAGCATATTAAAACTATTTTCATACATGCTACATTATTTTGACTAGTGTAAAAATATTCTGCCATGCATAAATTTTCATTCCAATAATAAATATTTCTCATTCTAATTCAACAAGAGTTCTAGTCATTTATATAATTCACAATATTATTTCAACACATCATAACACAATTAGATCAAGATTATGCAATCTACATTTAACATACCAATCAAAATTTAACAATTAAATTATATATCAACTAGCATGCAACCTACTCCTAAAATTAGAAAGGATTTAAGAAACACCCACCCAAAGAAGCATTGATGTACTCAATTAATCCCTAGTAATAAGGGTGCGTTTGGCCTAGCTTTTTTTAGCTTTAAAGCTACTTCTAAAGGAGAAGCTAGAAAGTACAGCTTTGAAATTAAAAGCTAAAGCTGTTTGGATAGTCAGTTTTTTTTTAACTTTAAAGCTACTTTTAAGCTAGAAGTTGTTTGACATATATCAATTAAAAGCTACTTTTATTCATCATCTTCACCAAATCCCTAATCCCCAATCTTCATCGTTAGAGAGAAAATAACACCTCTCTTTCCCAAAACACCTATCTTCTTCTCCAATCCAAAAACCCCAACATCCATTTCGTTCGTTCAAACTCGAAACATGGCTGCTTCCGATCCCAAAGCAGAAGCCACGCTCCAACTCTTTCTCCAATGGCTTCAGGTCTTCTCTCTCTCTCTCTGTATCTCTATCATTCATCCATTCTCTCTCTAAAATTCCCACACATCCATTAACAACCCAAAACCATTTGCAGGCCAACGGCGGCGACCTACGTGGATGTACCATCAAACACAGCGGGCCCACCAAAGGCTTCGGCATTTTCACCAATGGCAGCACCTCCGACAATGGTAAAACTTTTTTGGTGGCGAGGTTGACGATGGAGGAAGAAGAAGGGGAGAGTTGGGTTTTGATTTGTTTTTTTCTTTGTTGGTTTTGATCTAGAAGCTAGAAGCTAGAAGCTAGAAGTAGATCTTGGTAGCTTCTTTTAGAGCTCCTTTTTCTTCATAAAAAAAAGCTACTTCTCTTTTTGTAGAGCTTTTCAAAATATATGTTTGGCCCAGCTTCTCCTTCTAAAGGAGAAGCTAAGCTAATTTTAAGCTGGGCCAAACACTACCTAAAACTCCAAGAGAAGCTCCAATTTGCCTCATCGAAATCCGTGCACAAAGAAAACTCCAACCTTCACTTCGGCAGCAAACAGAGAGACACCCAACTCTCATTTCTCTCATTTCGGCAAGGCAATAGGAATGGCACTTCATCTCATATATATATATATGTGTGTGTGTGTGTGTGTGTGTGTGTGTGTGTGTGTGTGTGTGTGTGTGTGTGTGTGTGTGTAAAAGGGATATGAGCAACTTGCTTATTTAGTAAATGATCAATTGATTATGTGGCATGAATGTGATACATTGGACAACTAACCTTTTTAAAGATTGTCCAATCACATGTATGCCACATCATCGATTGCTTATTTACTAAATGAGCAAGTTACTCATACCCCTTTTTCCCTATATATATATATATATATATATATGGGTAAAAGGGGTATGAGCAACTTGCTCATTTAGTAAATGAGTAATTGATGATGTGGCAAATATGTGATTGGAAAATTCTTAAAGGGTTAGCTGTCTAATATATTACATGCAGGCCACATAATCAATTGCTTATTTCCTAAATGAGCAAGTTGCTCATATCCCTTTTACCCTATATATATATGTATGTATGTATATAATAGAATATGATTATGTATGTGTATATGTGGTAGGTGGAGAAACACAGTGGGGTTTGCTGGATTGATTTCGGCAGAGAAAGAAATGAAGGAGAGGGCAAGATGAGAGTGTGTGGTTTAGGGGGTATTAGTAGGATTTCATTTAAGTGGTTACATTAACTACTTTCCCACCAACTCCATTAACTCCACTCATGCAAATTCAAAAACTTGTTCTTTCCTCCATTCCAAAACAGCCGGATCTCATTTTTGAGTGTGCACATTGCACGTGTGCACGTGCACATGCTTTGTGTACACTTCACAAAATTAATTATTTATTAAATTAAAACAAATATTTATAAATATATATTAAAATTATTTTAATTAAAAATTATAATTTTCATGCATGAACAAAATAGATACACACACATACTTCATGAAATTTTATTTTGAAATACAATGCAACTAACACGTGTATTGCAAACACGTGCGTCGCACGTAAAATATCAAAATATGAAATTGACTTTATCAACCGAAAATTATTTAAATATAATCGAAATACAATATAAGAAAAATATATTTAATTTACACATTCAATAATGTAATGAACACGTACATTAAAAACATGTGCACCATACGTATAATAAAATTTAAATCAAAATAAGAGAAAAATGAATTTCCGTTTATAAAATGAATTCGAATATGTCATTAAATAAATAATTGAAACACTTAGAAAATATCACACGTAGCGGTGGAAAATACGTAATCGATACGTGCATCGGTAATACATATAAAACACATAAAACACAAAGATTGAAATTTATATTTGAGTTGACTCAAATAAGATAAAATAAATTTTGAGAATACCGAAAATGCATAAATAATCATAATCCAAAAATATATATTAAAGTACGTTATAAAATACACGTGCGTAACACATGAGGGAAAAATTGACATTTCCAATTTTGCGGGGTGTTACATTACACCTTTGGTTGCTTAGTAAAATACTTATTAAGACATGCTTCTTCCTTTCGCTTCTTTTTTCTTTTTTTAGCTCCAGACAATTATTTTCTTATAGGAGGCATGTTTTCTTCTCTAGCGCTATGCAGATAGTTATTTATTGTATGCTTATATATACTAAACAAAGAAACAGAACAAATCAAAGTCATAGACAATAAAACAATGAAAACAATGAAAGTATTGAATATATATACATGAGTATTGAATTTGCTTTAGACACATAAAAATTAACAAATCAATCAAACAAAACAAACAAACAAATCTAATATTCTGATATATATGTGTGTATTGGATACACCACAGACAAAGAAAAAGCTCAAATCGATCAAACAATGAAAGTATTGAGTATATGTATATGAGTAATTACTAATTAAGTTTGCAATTGCACATGCAAATATGAGATATCAGATTTGGTAATCGATGAAAAACTAAAATAAGAAATCTATGTACATGATATCATCTACTACTCTAAAGCCCCACCACCCCAGATATCTAGATAACTAGATTCAAGAAAAAAAAATTACAAATTGCTTGATTACCTCTATGAAACAGAGAGTGAGATATCGACAATAACAAGAAAGTGAGATTAACAACGATGGAAAGCCGGGAAAGGTAGATCCGTATAGGAGATGGAGAGAAACCCCAGCAACAGAAGGCCGGAAGAGGAGATGATTTTGAGTTTTGACAGTGACTGTACGTTCAGATATCCTAGAAAAATATTTGATTGCATTAGATGTTTAAATATCCTAGGAAAATAAATATCATTATGCAAACTAAATTGATTACAACGAGTATCTTGGACTTTTGTTCATAATTGAGCTTATGGACATTAAAAGAAGGGAAAAAATCTGGTGCCCCACGAAATTTTGGGCCTGACAGCCGCTTCGTGGGTCTAATACCAGGTCTGGGCCTGTTGAGAGTTTCATATTGCTAATATATGTATTACATGTTCCTCATGTTAGCAAAAAGAGGTGGTAGTGGAGTATCCAACATCAAAAGAAAACAAAAGCATTTTTTTTATATAAAGAATTTGGTCGTGCTCGCCCACATTGGCAAAAAAAGAATGTTCCAATGTCCCTAATTAACTTCGTCTAAGGTCAGGAATGAACTTGTCACCTCTCATTGATGATAATGCTCTCATAGTATTAGTTTCCAGGGCCGGCCATGGCCCAGGACGGGCTAGGCAACCGCCCAGGGCCCAATTCAGATGAGGGACACACAAATTTGTAAGTATAAGAATTTGTAACACTCAAAACAAATTAATATTTGAATTAGGAATGCAAAAGGTCTACTAGTTTTGTTGGTTAGAGCACTTGTTTAGTAAGCGGGAGGTCTTGGGTCCAACTTTCAATGAGAGCAATTTTTTGTTCTTTTTATATTCTTGTTTACTAATTAATGATTATTAATTTTTTTATTTTTTACCTTTTTAATTCCTGTTTGCTAATTAATGATTTTCGATTTTTTATTTTTACTTTTTAAATTCATGTTTGCTAATTAATGGTTCAATAAATATTCTTAGCTATTTAATACATTCTAAAACAAGTTTTAATTAAATTAGCAAAATTTCTGATGATTCTAAAGTGAGTTGGGATGCTGAGAGATTATCATTAGGTGAATTTTCAAGTTTTGATTTTCTTTTAAGTTTGATTATTTGGCATTAAATTTTGTACAAGATAAACTTAGTGAGTAAAAAATTACAGACTGAAGATATGCTTCTTCATGTTACAATTAAAAACTTGGAACTGGTTTCATCTTTTTTAAATATAGAGAAAATTGATTTACTTCTGTTATTATTGAAGCTAAAGAAATTGCATCTGAAATGGAAAGACCCCTTATTTCCTGTAAAACAAAGGGTTTTAGAAACAGACATTTTGATGAGATTCCTAATATTGATAGAAAACAATAATCTGCTCAAGAAAATTTTACAACTGATTATTCTCTTGTTTTAGTTGATATGACTCTTTTTCAGTTGAAGAGTAGATTTGAATAAATGCAAATTTTTGAGTCTATATTTGGCTTCTTCTTTGATGCATCATGATTAGTTTTATTGGATGATGATGAAATAAAAAACCGTTGTACACAAATTGAAATTGCTTTGAAACATGGTGAGATATCTGATATTGATGCAAATTATTTACTTTCAAAATTAAAAATATTTCAAGAAATACTACCAAGTGAAGCATATGAAACAGATAAACCATGACATTACACTAAAATAATGGAACTTGCAAAAAAAAAAGACATGTTTCCAAATATTTTTGTTGCTTATAGGATTTTATTGACTATACCTGTGACTGTGGTGTCTGCGAAAAGAAGCTTTTCAAAATTAAATTGATTAAAATCTTATTTGTGTACAACTATGACTCAAGATAGGTTAAATGGATTGGTAATTAGAAGTATTGAAATGAATATGTTGAACATATAATTGATGATTTTGCTTCTAAAAATGCAATAAGAAATCATTTGAGATGAGATATGATTAATTAGATTGGATTTTTTTTCTTTTGTAGGTGCAAGAATTGTTGTTACTATGCTTAATGAAAGATATGAAGTATTTGGTGTCATAAAGCAAAACAAGCTAATCTTTACTTTTCGGGCTATTGGTTTTATGTCCGCCCGCCATTATATCATATTTTATTAATATATATAAAAATATAGGTGTGTCTATAAATGGTACAATTTTATTTTTCGCCCCGGGCCTTAATACCTCATGACCGGCCCTGCTAGTTTCCCATATGATTGGTGAACCTTATAGCTCTGACAGTTGCCTGATCTCCAATATTATAATGGAAGAAGAGGAGTTGTCATTTGTAAATCTATCACCTTACGTGCGTCGCACGTGCAACTCTAACTTTTCCATTATACACTTTATTATTCAAATCTACCAACTTATGTGCATCGCACATACAACTCCAACTCTCCCATTATAGTCTTTATATTACTTTTAAAATATATGTTTATTAACATGTGCCTCTTAGGTGTTATATTATGTAACTTTAAAAACAATATATTTATTAAAATGTGCATCGCACGGGCTAAATACTATGCTAAATACTAGTACAGTTAATTTAAATATGAAAACCGCGAACCAATAATAAGGCTCATTTATTATGCATGAAAGAATGATGCATCCAAGTAAATTCCTTGGTTCCTGATGAGGCTTATGATGCAGAGTTATCTAATTGAAGTCCCGGATTGGTATCCATACATATCTTCATCTCTACTAATATAATGGGAGAAGGCCTTAGTGTAATTTGTCCTTAACCCAACCCGTGCAACGCACGTGCTGGTAAATTTTTTTTTGCCCTTTTCATTTTTCCAATTTTCTCCAAGTGCACAGCACGTGTATAATACTAGTATTTAATAAACTAAGTACTTAATTACCACTAATTTGACTAGTAATCTCCACGCCCGATGCATGTCCTAATAATTAAAAAACTAAAATAAACACTAAGACGTAATCTAGCCTCGAACCTAAGACATCCCTTTACTCATTACATACTCTTCACAAATTACCCATAGTGGTATATGAGTGACACTTTTGAAAACAATTTTGTCGTAAATAAATTTGAAGTTTGAGGGTATTATGGTAACTAACAATATAGTTGAGTAAATGAATGATTAATATAACTCCCGCTTGAAAATGAATGGTTGATTGTTTATAAATTACAGTTTGTCTACAAATTACACAACCCCAACTCTCACATTATAATATTAGAGAATGTAAGACTGATGACCAAACAAGTTAATTCAATGATTAAACCTAATGTTTTCTTGTTATTCTTAATTTGCGGTGGACTCATTTTACCTGTTTACATAATATAGTGAGGGAGGAATTGGCCATAAGAGCATCCACAGTGGTTAGGCATTTAAGCATAATATGCATATTTTAGCGAAAATTGCGTTGTAGTCGTTAGCTACTTATGCATATTATAGCGATTTCAATACAGTTGATTGCTATATATGAGAATGTACATAGCAATTTGCATAATATGAAGGACGTCATGTTTCATCTATAATATTTATAACCATGTCATTCAATCGGATTTGTCCGATGATATTGTATATTTTAAAATTTAAAAAAAAATTGTCTGACTAAACATCATGTTTCGTACTAGAAAAATCCCAATTTCTTTTTTTAACTGAAAATTTAGTATAGTTAATTAGGTGATTAATTAGTGTAATTAGATATTTAGTTAGATAATTAGTTAAATAATTAAGGTTAGTTCTAATTAATCAAATTAAACCTTAATTAAGTTTATCTGACCACTGGAACGAAACATCTATTAGTGGATCCCACCAATTTCTTAATAAAAATATTAAAAATTTCAAAAATATATTTAAAAATAAAAAATCTGTTAAAAAATCACATCCGTTCGTTTTTTTTCTATAACTTTGCTATATTTTGTCATTTCCTCACTGCCGCGAAACAACGAATTGCTATTTCTATTTATGCGTATATGCATATTTTAGTTCTCACGACTGTGAATGCTCTAACAGATTAAATAGCCTTTTACCTCTAGAGTCGACCGTTTTCGGTTTTCTTCACACGAGTTTGGATTTGGTTTTGTGCAAAGGTGGAAGGTCTCAGTAATTTGTTCCACATTTACTCTTACTGAATATAAATTGTGAACATGCTTGAGGCTTATTACATTGCTAAATAAGAAACATAAAACATCCAATAGGAAAAACCAATAAAAATTAGCCAATAGTTGTAAAAGAAGGCGGCAGAACCAGCTAGAAGCAGTTCACAAACAAGATAGAGATGAATTTCCCTCAAAAGAAAAAAAAATAGATAGAAGATTAATTGACAATGATAGAACAAGAATCACTAGGATAATTTCTCAATGGCCGCAATTAAAGAACGCCTTCTATTTAACATCCTTGTGTATGTCAACTATGTCAATCTTTGTAGGCATCACACATAAATAAAATTTGCTGACTGATTCACGTCCTTCAGTTACAAGTAACCTAAATTTGGAAAGTTAAAGAGACTGTTTCTAATATTAGTAGAACTCCTAGTTATATTTTCTGCTAAACTTCAACTGGATGTTTACGAAAATTATTGGGGGACAATTGGAAGTAGAAACTACCAAAGGGCTGGGGACATAGAAAATCATTAGCTGTAAAATTTATGATCGAGTGACAGCCAAGACTTCGATAGGAACTGGTTGATTGCATATATAGAAACTAAACTCCTGATGCTCCAAATGGCAACTTAGTAACTAATTATGTGCATCCATTTTCATTCCTATTATTTGGGTATCTTCCTTTTTACCCATCTCCCTCTCCTAATCTTCTCTCTTCTGTTGCTATGTTAGGGACGCCGGAGCTGTCACCGGAGTTCCAACCTTCGCCGGAGTAGTTGCCAAGGCCATCGGGAAGTCATAGTCGACTGAAGAAAGAGATGGATTGTAATAGACAGCTAGTTTCACATGTATCAGGAGTTTACATGGCATGCACGTATTTTTAATTGTAATAGGGCAGGACGAGGAGTGTGCAATGCACGTAGATGAGTTTGTCGTCTTGTGTAACAAACTCTTCCCCTGCCATATAAGAACCTTGTATTTCCATTTCATGAAGGAGAAATAGAAAGTTCTCAACTCTTCTTCCAAATCTCAGATCTAATCTCCTCTCCTCTCTCAATCCCCAATCCTTTCTTCTTCTTCCCAAATCTCAAATCTCAGATATCTTCTCAATCCCTCTCAATTCCTCAACCTCTTTCTTCTCCATTAATGTCTAATTCTTTGTAGCTGGCCGGAATTCAGCTGTCGGAATCCCAAGATCCTGACATTTGGTATCAGAGCTCTCCGATCCAAGGCCGAATTCCGTCAACGACGTTCAATTTTCTGAGTTGGATCTTTCGAATCCAACGAAGATGATGCTGGCTTTGACTACAGAAAATTTCGAATCAAGTGGAGGGTTAACTGAGGCAAGGAAGTCCAGCAAGTCAAATCTTGATCCAAAGGAGTCAATTCGGCATTCAAATCTATGGCAGGAGCAAGTTCTATGGTGAAATCGAGTGCATACCTTGAGACTGGTATCCCTAATTCTAATCTTGATAGATTTCCTATGGAAGAGTATGAATGCAATATTTGTTTAGCTGATTGTTCCTATAAACGATACAAGAGCAACAAGGTATTCAATTGTGATTTTTGTCCTAGTTGTTTCTTTAGTGGAAGGTTTGAATTGGGTTTGGCACTATTATATCTCATTTGTATAGAGTATGCTGAAGATTATAATGATGATAAGTCATCAAAAGTGTTTGATGAAATGGAAAATCAAGAAAAGGAGAAATTGATTGATCAATTTGGCATTCTTGAATTTGAAATTGATTATGCTGATCTGGGAAGGGAAATTCAAGAAGATGTTGTAGATGACGTCAATGATGACCTGTTCAATAGTTGGTTTGGCAATAATGAATCTGCAAGGAATGATGATATCAGTGCAACAAAAATACTGAGAACCAGGAGCACTCTTTGATGGATTTCACCGAAAAACCTCTTGTAGATTGCCAAGCTCTTGAAGATATGCCTATTGCTGTTGAAACTGATAAAGCCAAAGAACAACATTATGAGTTGCCTACATCATTTTTCAAACTGGTGCTCGGAAAGAATCTCAAATACAGCGGTTGTTACTTCCAGAACAAGCCGAGTACACTGGAGGATGCAGAAAATGCCATGTTGGAGATGTATTGTGAGAGAGCGCAAGTAGAAGATGGACAAACTATTCTTGATGTGGGATGTGGTTGGGGTTCTCTATCTTTATTCATCGCAAGGAAGTACAAAAATTGCAGCATTACTGGGATATGCAATTCGGTTACACAAAAAGCTCATATAGAGGAGCAGTGCAGGGACCATGATCTATCAAATGTAAAGATTATTGTAGCAGATATCAGCAAGTTTGAAATGGAAGCTTGTTTTGACAGAGTTATATCTATCGAGATGTTTGAGCACATGAAGAATTACAAGGAACTTCTTAAGAAGATATCTATGTGGATGAAACCGGAAAGTCTCCTATTCGTGCACCATTTCTGTCATCAAGTATTTACTTATCATTTTAAGGATACAAATGATGATGACTGGATTACAAGGTATTTTTTCAGAGGGGGAACGATGCCTTCAGCCAACCTACTTCTCTACTTCCAAGATGATGTCTCAGTCGTCAACCACTGGCTAGTCAATGGAATGCATTATTCGAGGACAAGTGAAGAGTGGCTAAAAAGAATGGATCAGAATGCATCAGTCTATCAGAAACAACCTATTGAACCCAGTAAGGAAAGCTTGTATAGCATCTGCTGCTCTTGTTTGAACTCACTGGTGGTACTATTCCGAGAAGCAGCAGTTACTTTGGCGAATGAATCTGGGTCTATGGAACTTGCTGACAGTTATTTGAACAGTGACAAATTATTGCTCGATGGATGGCCTCCACCAATGTCTGAAAAGGGTGTTGAATCGAATTTATTGCAGCTCTTGAAGTGGGGTTCAGGTGTGTTAGAGAATAAGAAGTGTGAGCTTATAGCAGATGCAATTGATCCTGGTAGTGTGAAGACGGTTACTATTTTGCTTGAAGATGAACAGATTAATGGGTTTGAGCACGATCTCAGTACTATAAAAAGTGCTTGTTTTCATTTACGGAGTATAGAAAGAACTTTCCACTGGTTGATGGGAGATCTGTGTGGTATCTACTGGAGGATCGGGGTTCAGCACAGCGACATAGTGATGAAGCAAACTTGCAAGGGAGCTCACTTTCTATTCGTACCAAAGGGAAGGCTTTCATCACATTTAGATGTGTTGGAGAATAACTGGTCTGAATACAATGGGAAGTTATCTAACAGTTTTGTAGAATCACACTTCAACCAGTTGCGTCTTGAAGCAGAAAATCAGAAAAGGGATTTGGAGGTGAATAATACTGGGAGAGACCCAAACACATGGGCATCATTCATGGGGAGTAAAAATAATTCCAATCAGGAGTTCGTGACTTGCTTCATGATCATTCTTTTAATCTAAATGCAGATACAGTGGGTTTGGCTGATTCCCTTGGAGATGCTTTTCTTTATAATCAAGTAGAACTGGAGCAGCAGGACCAAAGGATTGCAAAACTAGAAAGATATGGAAGTGTTGATGCATCTGCTGAGAGAGTAGATCCCTTTGATTCAGAGGAGAAGAGTGTGAAGAAGCAAGGTTCTAAAGGCAACTCAAGTAAATCAGTCATGATCAAAGGAGAAATTGGGGTCAATCAAGCTAGCAGTTCTGTTATTGATCAGGGAGATTTGGTGACAAATGTGACTATCAGGCAAGGTTCATTTGAGCAGCATATAAATAGTTCAGGAAGTCTTGATGCTATATCCTCGGTTACACTTAAGAAAGGTACCAAAGTTAAAGCGCCTGATAATTCTAAAATTTCATATGAAGATGAGCCACGACTGATGTTCCTAAGGAAGTGGAATTTGGTTTAGTCGATGCTTTGTTCCTCTTACATTGCGACAAAGTTGAAGACATGGAGTGATAATGGTGTGAAGAAGTTGAAGCTTTTGCTTGCCAGGATGGGGTTTCCTCTTATTGACTGTCAGAAGAAAACTCAGCATATGAGCATGGAAGTGAAGCAGAAGATGAAAGATGAGTTTGAACGATTCTTGCCGGAATACGGGCTAACTGAATTCTATTATAGGAGCTTCAAGAGAACTCATGGGTATTGCTCAAAGTTATCAGCTGCAGATGTAGTCTATGGGGTCATGGCTCTGCTTGAATCACTTGTGGAGACTAAAAGGGAGACTTCAGCTGCCGAACAGTTCTGGGTAGCTTACTCTGCACAATCACTGAACAATTTAGAGCAGCTGCAATCAACCAGGAATTTCCTGAGTGTGAGCTTGGGGACAAGATCATTTTTTAAGGGGGGTGGAGTTGTTAGGGACGCCGGAGCTGTCACCGGAGTTCCAACCTTCGCCGGAGTAGTTGCCAAGGCCATCGGGAAGTCATAGTCGACTGAAGAAAGAGATGGATTGTAATAGACAGCTAGTTTCACATGTATCAGGAGTTTACATGGCATGCACGTATTTTTAATTGTAATAGGGCGGGACGAGGAGTGTGCAATGCACGTAGATGAGTTTGTCGTCTTGTGTAACAAACTCTTCCCCTGCCATATAAGAACCTTGTATTTCCATTTCATGAAGGAGAAATAGAAAGTTCTCAACTCTTCTTCCAAATCTCAGATCTAATCTCCTCTCCTCTCTCAATCCCCAATCCTTTCTTCTTCTTCCCAAATCTCAAATCTCAGATATCTTCTCAATCCCTCTCAATTCCTCAACCTCTTTCTTCTCCATTAATGTCTAATTCTTTGTAGCTGGCCGGAATTCAGCTGTCGGAATCCCAAGATCCTGACATGCTATTGATTGAATTTGTTACTGTTGATTCTTCTCGAAACTACCTAGGGTTTCTTGTTTGCGTTTTTTCTATTTCTTTTCTGTTTATGATCTGAATTTTCTAGAAGTTTTGTTATTTGTGAATTCTGAATTGAGAGTTGGTATAATGTATTTTCTTTATAGATTCCATACTTCTTGTTCTTCACCTCCCCTTTTGTTCTTTTTCTTTCTTTTTTATCGGATTTTTTCTAAGGACTTGAGCTTTTGAGCTTAGGACTTTTGGCGTTTTTTTTTCTTTTCCCAATTGTTTTTTGGGCCTTTTCTGTGTGGTCTTCGTTTGGAGGAACAATGGGTTGATGTGGTTAAGAAAAATAGGAAGAAGCCCATTAGGGTTTCGATGCCTAGAAATGTGAACCGTCTTCCGACTTATTTTACTCCTTCCTCTTTTCCCCATTAACCTACTTCTTTCATCTTCTTCTTTTAAAAGCCCTAATCTTCTTCCTGTTCGTTCCAGGTCTAAACCTTCTCTTTTTTGCTTCCGGTGTTTCCAACCTAGTCACTTTAAAATTTCTTGTATCAACAAATAAAGTGCCTATTTTGTGAGAAAACGGGTCATTCTCGAAATCGCTGCAGTTCTTTACAACATCTTTTAGGGTTTCAAATTGGCATTCCTATGTCTGCGCAGGCGATTAATGTTCTTGACTTTGCCTCTCCCAAACTTAAGCTTGATGTGATTTATTCAAAATCGGTTGCTAAAGTTGATGCTACCCCTGTGAATACTTCTCCTGTTTTGCTTCCTTTGCCATATCCTACTACTGCTTCTATTGTCCATATTTCTGATAAATTCACAAAAAATTAGTTTGATGTGATTTCACTCCTGAGCTTGTTCAAAAAAGAGGGAATCTATCCTCTTTTGGTGTTGTTTCCATGATTGGTGGCACTATCAGCAGTGTAACTCTTGATAGTTTTCCGGGTCATACTTGCGATATCAGTGGTTGGTCATGGGGGGTTAATTCTTATTCGAATGGAGATGTTGTAATTAAATGTCCTTCAGCTCAGATACTCTCGGATTTAGTTTCAAAAAACTCATTTTAAATTGAGTCTGTTAAGATTGTGATACGCAAATGGCATTTTTTTGGATCTGAATTCCCTCTTTCTAACGTTGAAAATATCAAAGTTACCATAACGGTTCTTCGTCCTTATTGTGATAATCCTAGACTTGTTGCTTCGATGTCCAAGTGTATTGGTGAGCTCATTAGCACTTCTTCTACTATCATACTTGCTTCTGGTTGTTTACAAGTTGAAGTCAACTTCATGTGTGATAAGAATGCTGACAGAATTTCGGCATATGATCTGCGACTTGGTGATTTTATGTTTCCCACCACCGTTTTCTATCGTACTATTGGCCCTTCCTCTAATACTATTTATTTATCTTTAATTGATAATGTTGGTTCATCTCAACCTATTCCTAAATTCCATGAAGGTAGCTCCACTATTCATCGTGGTGGTAGCTATAACAAGTTATCTGGGAACCGTACCCTCAACAAAAGAAGGAATTCTTCTTTCAGAATTGAGTTTAGAGGGGGACTATTGAGGCCATAAGAATTTCTCTTATCGAAGAGTAGATCATGTTTCTTCTCCCATTTCTGTTGTGAATACTAACTCTCCTAATTTAATTTGGAAAGCTTCTTCTATTACTTCTCCTGATAAAGATTTTTTTGGTTCTAGTAGTCAAGTGGTTGAGAAAGTTAATGAGATTGTCTTTGGCATTAATTTTCATGTCACTCTTAATCAGAATCCTCATTCTGAGGAGACTCCTGCTAAGTCTGTATCTCCTGATGTTACTGTTATTCCAAGCTCTTCTAATTGGGACTCTGTGATACAAGTAGTTGCCACTTCTTCTTATATTAAAGTGGATTATGTTAACAGTGAGTGGCCTAAATAGAAAGTTAATCCTGACTCTGCTGCAATCTGGAATAACCACAAATATTGTGTTTAAGTGCCCTCTTCCATTTCTATTGGCATTTCTGATAAGCATTCTATATCTTTCTCTAATACCAAGTTCACGAGTGGAGACTGGATTCATGATGATGATCTATGATCTGTTGAAGAAGGGGAAATTGCTAATTCCTCTATTCCTACCAAGGTATATAAGCTCTCCTATTCTGCTAAATCTTGTTCACTCATTTTTAATTCTTTCGATAACATTAGTTATTCTTTTACTATTCCTTTTTATACTCATTTATTTTCACATATTCTTCGCATGACTAATATTTACAAATACATTATACAGGATACTCCTGATTTCATTGATAATTCTATTTCTTTTGGCATTTCTAACAATCTTTCTGAAGCTCAAAATGCCACTAAGTGTCAACACTAAGTGTCAATCTCCTCTTATGATTGATAATTATTCTACTGATATTCATCCCTTGGCATTGTTTAGATGGAATTGATTCTTGTGGTGGTATTGTTTTGGGTTCAAAGATTCTTTATTCAAACTTGTATCTATTGTTAAAATGAAATATTTTGTTGTCGTTGTTCTTGACTGGTCTGAATTTAATTGCTATTTAACTATGGTTTCAGTTTATAGCCCTTCTACTGTTAACTTTAAAAATGAATTTTGGGATGTTTTTTTTTTCTTTTTTGGGATTATTAATGGTTTCTGGATCTTTTGTGATGACTTTAATGTCATTGGACTTTTACATGAAAGAAAAGGTAACACTGCTAGAATGAGTGATTCCTTAAATTCAATGATTGTAATCGTTTGTTAAACCTCATTGATCTACCTATTAATGTTAGATTATATACATTCTAATAATAGCTTAGATCCTTCTATGGCTAAGCTTGATAGAATTTTAGTTTCTTATGATTGGATTTCCTTTTTCCAAAATTCTTTAGTTCAAGCTCTTCCTAATTCTACTTCTAATCATGTCCCTCTTAGTCTTCATTCTAGCTTTAATTTTTCAAACCCTTTTAAATTCATATTTGAGAAATTTTTTTCTGAAGACCAAATTTTGTTACTAAAATTATTTATTGTCTCTCTTCTATTACTCATTCTCTTGGTCTGGCTAGACTCCTTTTTAAATTGCAATTGATTAAGGCTGCTTGTAAAGTGTGCAAAAAAGAAAGATTTGATAAAACTACTGTCCTGAAGCATAATTTCTTATCTACTATAATCATATTTATCAACTTCAAGAGTTGGGGTCCTATTTCTATTGAAGACAGAAATTAAAGACTTGACTGTAAGAATGAGTGTTTATCGCTGCTTCATCAAGATCACCTTAAATGGGCTTAGAGAGCTAAGATCAAATGGTTCAAAGATGGTGATTGTAACACTACTAATTTCCACAATTGTGATTCTCATAGACAGAGAATTAATAGAATTACTTCAATTATTGATAATGATGTTGAATATTCTTCTACATCTGATTTTACATTCTTTATTTCTTAGATTTTATAAATATCTTATGGGTACTTCTCATACACGAACACTGTTTGAGATTCTCTTTATGGTGATGACATTCAGCATCTTCATATCTAGAAATTCCTTTTACTATTGAGGACATTAAAACTGTTGTTTTTTTTTCTATGAAATGTGATTCTTCGCCTGACCCTGATGGTTTCCTTTGTTTCTTCTTTCAAAAATTTTGAAATTTTTTGAAAGAAGATTTATTTGATATGTTTTCAGATCTTTATAATGGTAGTTTTTCTTTTGATAGAATTAACTATGCCAATATTGTTTTAATCCCTGAATGCATTGGTTCTAATAGACTGTCTTCTTTAAACCTATTAGTTTACTCAATGTTCTTTTTAAGATTGTTTTGATAAGTTCTTGCTAACATATTAAGTACTGTTATTTCTCCTTAATTGACTCTTCTCAATATGGATTTATCAAACATAGATGTATTCTTGACAGTGTTGCTTGTGCTCAGAAAATTATTTCTGGGTGTCATTAATCTAAATCTAATGGCATTTTACTGAAAATAGATTTTGAAAAAGCTTATATTAAGGTTGATTGTAATTTCTTGTTTGATATTTTTCTTAAGAGAAGCTTTGGTTTACGATGGACTTCTTGGATTAAATCTAGTATTTTTACTAGTACTTTTTCTGTTATTATTAATGGAGTTGAGGGTAATAAAGTTAAATGCAATAATGGTCTTAGACAAGGTGATCCTATCTCCTCTCTATTGTTTGTTATGGTTGTTGATGTTTTCTGTAAAATGCTTTCTAAAGCTTGGCATGCTAATATCATTGAAGGTTTAGGTGGATTTCATTGTTTTAAATGTGTTTTAAACCTTCAATATGCTGATGATACTATTCTATTCGCTAAACCTAATGGTATTATTTTGCGTAATTTGAAGCTTTATTATATCTTTTTGAAAAAGCCTCTGAAATGTCTATTAACTTTAACAAAACCTCTGTAATTTAGCTTGGTGGTTCCAATAGTAGATAAATAGAAATTGCTAATTTCTTTAATTGCAAATCGGCTTCCTTTCCTATTACTTACTTGGGGATTCCTTTGAGATGGAGTAGAATTCATAAAGAGGATTGGTTACCCATGATTGACAAAGTTGAATCTCGTTTGAATTCGTGGAATGGTCATCAACTTTCTAGAGGTGGTAGACTAACTTTAGTCAACTTTACCAACTCCTCTATTCATCTTTATATGATGTCTTACTTTTATGTTTCTTCTTGGGTTATTAAGCGTATTGAAAAGATTAGAATAAGTTTTTTCTGGTCTGGTTCTGCATCTACTTCTATTGGTAAACATCTTTGTAAGTGGGATAAACTTTGTAAATCAAAGAAAGAAGGTGGTCTTCGAACTCCTAATCTTAGACATCAAAATCTTGCACTTTTGGGTCAGTCAATTTGGAAAGTTCTCAAATATGATGATTTAAATTGGATTAGACTTGTTAAAAATAAATATCAAAAAAATAAAAAGGTGTGGGACTTGCATTCTTAATTTTCTATTAATGCTTCTTCTTTTTGGAAGGAATCTGGAAAGCAACTGAATCCTTTAAATGTGGTCTACAGAAAATCTGTAGTGACGGTTCTACTATCAGATTTTGGTCTGATATTTGGATTAGTAATAACAAACTTTCCGTATTATTTCCTTCCTTATATTCAATTGCTACTAATCCTTCAATATATCTTTCTTGTAAAGGAAGAATGTTAGTCTCTTCATTATTTGATATTCATAATATTCAAAGAGAATGACATATTACTTTTAGAAGAAATCTGTCTTTTGATCAGAATCTTGATTATATTCGTCTTCTTGTTCTTTTGAATGGTTATCAGTGGCAAGCAAAAGACGAAATTAGATGGAGATGGTCGAATACTGGTGTAGCGCCCCGAATTTCAATAATAAAAATAAGAGGCACAAGTCCAGAATCTTTACTTCTATGTAATCCAAACACAGTAAAAACACAGGGAAAAATACAACTTTTCTTTACAACAGTTTTTTATTACAATGCACAGTGGAAAATTAAACACATTTATTACAACACATCTCAATATTTAAACTTCAGTCATCTCAAAGTCCAGCTTTAATCTTGCTCAAGCCACTTACTCGCAAATCCTGTAAAACTGACAAAACTGTAGGCACGTCAGTTGAATACAACTAACGCAATACTATAATAATAGTAACCCTCCAAAGTCTCACAATCACAAACTTGTCGCACAACATGAAATAAAAGAAAAATAAAAGGTTCATAAATCAACGAGTGTTACTAAACTTAAGAGAATAAGTGTGTGTCAAGAAAACAAAGAAAAATGCATAAAAAACATAGTTCGAGATGCACATGATGCACAATAATGCATACTTGTTCAGATTCTATGCATCTCATACTACACAGGTCTGAGGGCAAGCACTTACGTTCACCTCATTTAGGGTTCGATCCCTCGCCATGCAATCCTACATCGGTGACAGAAGCAAGATTAAGCACTCCGTGAATAGACCCCACCCCCGGTATGCATCTCGCCAAACTGTACAAGTGTAGACACGTATGCATCTCGCCAGACTGTACAAGTGTAGACACGCAAGCATCCAGTAAGCATCTCTCTAACTCTAAAGAATCACCTTCCTACTGTACATACTGCAAATAGACCATAGTCACGGAACTCATTACGCTAGACTGTATAAGAGTATTATGCGTACATTACGCAAATAGACCCCCGTCCCGGAACGATTCCCATCCGGATCTACAAGTGTACCGCACGAACATACCAAATCTGTCTCACTTCTAGACAATGCGCAAATAGACCCCAGTCCCGGAACTCATCCCGCAGACTGTACAAGTGTACCGTGCGAACATACTAGAGAGAAATACAAATCACACATTCTCGGAGTACATCCGCCCAACTGAAACATAGCCCATACTTATGTTGCCCAAGTTCCATCACATCTCCCAATCTAGTGTCTGTCCTTAGATTCAAACACAGTTAATCATAGCCATCTAGAACTAGCACACCCCCACCGGACTTTACTTGCCAAAACCAAGAACACTAGCCCCTAAGGCTAATTTACTACAATCAAAATATCCACTGTCGGTACTCTAGGGTTCGCTTAGTCTCTAGTGCTTAAAACTCAACGCCTCAAACGTCCATCTGGGTTCTCACAATAACCCTAACTTGCAATCAAGAACACCACTTGGTTCAGTCAACACTTTTCCCACAACACCAGGGTTTTAAATCAGAATCTCAAAACGGAAATACTTCATTCCAAAAATAAAACATTTGTACATCCACAAATTTCTTCATTATTCACATTTCATTTAATAAACTGTTGTTACCATAAAAGACTCTTTCTTATATGGAACAAAATCCAATCCACATAAATCCTTTAAATTCAACTTTTAAATCTCACTTTCCATAAACTCAATGAATTTGTCTAGAATTCAAATCAATTTAAACTGAAATATGTCTCTTTATTGTCTGGAATGTCATCCTTAAACTAAAATTCTCTAGTTCTAAAAATCTGAAATTTTATCTCTTTAGAAACTGAAAATAAACCTCTTAGAATTCAAAGTTTTTGTCTTTCAAAATTGAAGCATATGTTCCCTCAAAACTAAGAATATTACTCATATAAATATAGAGTTGCATCCTCAAAATTATTACATGAACAAATTAAAATCTGAAACTTGATTTCAAAAAAATCTGAAATTTGCACATTTGAAACTTGATCAAAAGAATCAATTAATTATCACACAATCGCTAGATTTATACATATACATATGCATATCTTTATGTACACTAGGGTTCTCAAACGCTAACACAAAACCCCTTCACCCAACACACAAACCGAGCCCCAATCCTCCAAACTGAAAGCCAAAAAAGCAACCACCCTGGGTCTGCACAGTGCTCGGGTTGGCATTGTGCAACCAGGGGTACTATGCTACCCCCAAACCGAGTCCCACCCAACCTTAGGTCTAGGGTTTAACCCAGAAACTCTAACCATAGTGTTCCACACATTCAAGCATATATTTTCAATGGTTTTTAACATATAATTAATGTATAAAATTTCTAGTCTTCAACTCATCATGAATTTACATCATAACATTAAACAATAAGAAATACACATCTACAATAATATATAGGTTCATTTGATATATTTCCATTAATAAAACAGAATCTTTCATGAATAGAAAAATTCATTACTCAAGAACAATTTATTTTAGATCAACATACATTCAAGATTCAATCTTTATGTCATATAATCAACAATCTCATATTAAATACACATCTCTACAAGTATCTCATAACAAATACCACAATCATGCTAACATCAAACCATAGATCACTAAAAATTCATCCCTAACATGGTACTATACATCCATGAGATAAAAACATAACAAGAGAGACAGAGTGTTACCCACCTGTTGAATAAAATTGATACAAAGTAGTAGTCTCCTCCTCCAAACAATAGTTCACCTCTCCCAAGACACAAAAATCCACAAAATCCAAAAGAAAGAAGATAGGCCGAAAGTTTGCTACTGTAACGCCCCGAATCCCAAAACACTGAATTCGAGATGTTCTACAGGATCTTTTCGCTTCTTTCGTAAAATTTTACAAGGAATTTAAAACTTTTATTTCAACAATAATTACATCAGAGTCTTTTACATCAATAAGCAGCGGAATTAATAAAATACAAATAATGAATGTACAATTGTTACAACTTTAACATTTAAGTAATTAACAGCATCATCAATCATCTTTATATCTTCATGTAACTCCAAATCCTGCATATAAAGCTGTAGGGCGCGTCAGTTGCTTACAACTGAAGAAATATTATACACGGCCATCCTCTCTATGCCGGAAACAGTATAACGATTCTTAAATACTTTAGCAAACACAGACTTGATCACAAACAAGCTACAAAAGGGACTATCCTATTGATGTCGTGTTGTGCGGTGCACTTAGTCCTTAATGCAGTTATTATATTATATGACACTAATGCACACTTGTTCGGATTCTATGCATTCCATACTACATAGGTCCGAGGGCAAGCCTCTTAATCGTTCTTCATTGTTGTAGGGTTCAATCCCTCGCCAT
This sequence comes from Hemerocallis citrina, assembly GCA_017893485.1. Lineage (NCBI taxonomy): Eukaryota > Viridiplantae > Streptophyta > Magnoliopsida > Asparagales > Asphodelaceae > Hemerocallis > Hemerocallis citrina. The sequence continues at coordinate 60,020,669 of CM030367.1, read as the reverse complement.
GACTTAATCTACTACTGTAACTACGGTGAGTATCCTAGATGATTTATGAGTACAAGCACGTGCACTGGACCCTAGAGGGGAATTCCGCGCCATGTCTTGACTCATCAAGCATGCATTCTACGGTAATTCAGCCTCCTCCCTGAACACGATCCTCTTGCAGTCACCAAAACATCTCACAAGCGTGACTAAAGTCCGATCATTCTGAGTTATGCCCGCGCCATGTCATGACTCATCAAGCATGCATTCTGCGGCTCACACACCCGCACCGTAAACTCTAGTTCTCATACCCGTGTTTTCTCTCACTTTCATTACATCTCCACTATGTATCTATCTATAATTTCAGCAAGTGTCATAGACGTTCCATGATTACAAGCACGTGTCCAAGACCCTGGAGGGGAACCTTGCGCCATGTCTTGACTCATCAAGCATGTGTTCTGCGATAATTCAGCCTCCTCCCTGAACACGATCCTCTTGAAATCACCAAACATCCCACAAGCGTCGCCAAGATCCCAATCATTCTGGAGTATTGCCCACGCCATGTCTTGACTCATCAAGCATGCATTCTGTGGATCGCATCCGCATCGTAGACTCGAGGCTCCCATACTTATGTTTTTCTCTTACTTCCATCACAGCCTTACAAAGTTTGTTTTAAAGAAAATCATCATAACCTAGAGCTAGCTTACCCTACCAGACTTAAATCAACAACAGAGACAGTCAGCCTACCTGGCTACTTCTCAAGAGATGCTCAACCCTCAACGGTTAGCTCTCAAAATCATAAATAATACAGTCGGTCACTAGGGTCTCGCCTAGCCTCTAGATTCCAACAACTATCTCTTTCTAGAGATCAACAATATTTCATAATCAATCTCCAATAACAATTCCATTTCTTTTGTTCACAAACTCTTTCTCAAAACATTTCTTTTATAATCCCATAACATGAGAACAATTAAATCTGATTTCTTTATCAATTCCATCTTTCACAGCCTTGTGTGCATTTCACAATAAAACTCAATCACATATTAATAATCATAAAATCTCATATTCAACTTATTTAACTTTCATTTGTCAAGGATCAAATCCAAACTCAAGAACCAGAAAATAGTTCGGTCCAGTCGACTGGTGGTAGTATCAGTCGACTGTTCCGTGAGTACTTTGAACATCAAAAACAACAGTCAGCTCGATCCAGTCGACTGTGAAAGCAGACAGTCGACTGCTCTACGAGACTTGAAACTTCTGTAATGACACAGTCAGTTCAGTCGACTGGTGACAGTATCAGTCGACTGTCCTGCAAGTATCTTGAAACTCAAACATCAAATTTATGACAGCATCAGTCGACTGTGAAAGCATTCAGTCGACTGTCCTGCTGACGAAAACCAACTCTTTAACACTTACCAGTCGACTGTGGAAAGTAATCAGTCGACTGTCAAATTCACCAATTGCATCTTTGCATACATTTTTCGACCTTTTAATTGATTTGTACTTCCATATAAAAACATAGATCATTTCCAGAATATATTCCTTTTAAAAAAAATATCGTATATGTTATCAAGTTCTCAAGTTTCTCATTTTTCAAATGAAATCCTTAAAATTCATCAAAACACATATTCAATCGAACTGTTTTCTTTTATCAAAATTCACTTATAGAATCTCTATACTCAAAAATAGATATTTTGAAGTTGGAACCACACTTCTTTGCCACGTTAACAATAAACACTTCTTTTATATACATTTGCATTATTTTAACCAATGTCTCATCATACGTCAATGTCATACAATCACTTAAATTCTAGCAATTCAACTAGCAATCATAACAAGCATAGCAATTTGCATTTACCATAATCAATCAAGATTTAACGATTCATTCCTACATTAATTTGCATGCAATCTCATAATATCAATTCAAATTCAACCAAATGAATCATATATCAACTATCATGCAATATCTACTCCAAAATTAGAAAGCATTTAAGAAACACCCACCTAAATTGAAGTTTTGTACTCAAATGGACTCCTAGAATTAGGAGCTCCTAGAGAAAGCTTCCAATTGCAACTCCTCGAAATCCGTGCACCAAGGCAAGCCTCCAAGCTCCACATTCGGAAAGCATCCATCCTCAAGAGCATCTCCATCCCCACTCCATATCGGCAACATCAAGGACAAACTCCCATTTTCTTTCATATACACATACTATGTATGCACATATATATACATTAGTATATGTATATAGACAAGTGGAAATAGGTGATTAGGTGGGAAAATGGACAAGGCTTGCTGGTTTTTGGTTGGTTTTCTTCTCGGCATGGGCAGGAGTGAACGAGGAAAAGAGATGAGAGAATGAGAGACTAAGGGTGCATTTATAGATTTAACTAATAGGTAGTTATGGCAACCACCCCACATGAACACCACTCACCCCATGATTAAAATTTGTAACTTGTTTTTCCTCCCATTTCAAAATCAAATGTTCAGATTTTTCCTCTCCTCATGAGCAGCCCGGTCCCCAAATTGTGTGCACATCGCACGTGTGCACGTGCACGTGCTTTGTGTACCAAAACAATTTATTTATTTGATCCCTTTAAAACAATTTATTTATATATGTAATAAATATGTAAAAATAACTTAAAAATTATACTTTTCATGCACCATAAAAATAGACACAAACAATTTCATGAAATTTATTTTGAAAGAATAATACGCTTAAAACACGTGCACCGAAACACGTGCATCGCCCGTAAAATCACAAAAATACAAAATTTATTTTATCAACCTGAAAAATATTTATAATTAATTGGAATGCAATAGAAAGTATATTTAATATCCATATTTGATAATATACTCAAACGTACAGAAAAACACGTGTATTGCACGTAGAAAATTTATTTTAATAAAAATAGTCAAAAATTGAATTTTCGTTTACAAAACAAATTCAAACATGTTTACAAAGATAAATGATTGAAATCCATTGAAAACTTTGCACGTAACGGTGGAATACCCAAAATCGACACGTGCATCGATAATACGTAAAAAGCACGTAAAAACTCAAAGATTGAAATTTAGTATTTGAGTTGTCTCAAATGTGATTTTAAGAATACGGGATTGCATAAATAATTGGAATTCAAAATACACATCAAAATGCGTTATGGATATAGTCAATAATAGTACAAAATGCACGTGCGTAACACCCGAGGGCAAAATTGTCATTTAAATTTTGCGGGGTGTTACAGCTACCTCCAATAAGTAGGCCGGGATTGGATAATTAATTGTTTAGGAGATCAATTCTTGTTACATTCTATATTTGGCCTAATCAATTAGGATTTGAATTTCCCTCAAATCACTCTCTACTAGCCGGCCTCCAAAATCAGCATATTCAATTTTTTAATTTTTATTTCGTGCTTTTATCTTGACACAAAACATTTATTTTTCAAAAAAATCCCCTTCTTTGAAAATAATTTCAAAAATAGTTTCTTTTATTTTAAAAAAAAATCAAAAATAATAATTATAGTAATTTAATGAGAAGAATTAGTTTTTGACCTAAAAATTTTAGAATTTGCATTCCATAACATTTGCACGTGTTTTGCATGTGCAATTTTTAAAAAAAAAGTAGTCGAAATAGTCCATCAAATTAAATTAAAATTATTTATTAATTCAAATTAATTTATTTAAACTTCTGGGGTGTTACAACTGATACTTATACTGTCAAATCAATTTATATTTTTCTTAATTGTGGTAGAGTCATCTCTTCATTTTATAAACATATTTGACAAAATATTGCACCTTTGAAAACTAGAATTCTAGTTTGGTTGGTTATTCATAACAAATTACTTACTGTTGAGAATTTAAATAAAAGGAATTTAGCCAATGGTCAAAAATGTCTTTTTTTGTAATTCTGATGATGAAACTGCGATTCATATTTTAATTCAGTGTTCTTTCCTCCAACCTATTTGGTACATATGTAAACATGCTTGGAAGGTTAACGTTAAGTCTGGTTCAATAATTTCTTGGTGGAGCACTTAAAGAAAGAAAAGAATTTTAAAAAAATTATAGAATGTCTTGGGACTTAGTGTAACACCCCGGAAAATTGAGTTATGACAATTTTGCCTATAGGGTGTTACGCACAAATATTTTGTACTGTTACGAGTAATATTCGTAACGTATTTTATATAAATGTCATACGTATTTTATATTCCAATATTTATATGTTTTCCATTCTCTCTAAATTCATCCTTATCCTATTTTGAGCCAACTCAAATATTAATTTTCAATCTCTGTGTTTTTACGTATATTGCGCGTGCTTTCAATACACGTGTAGATGACGTATATTTTCTGTTACGTGAAATATTCGTAACAATATTAAATATACATGTTTGTATTTTGAATGTTTTTCGTTCTCTCACATAAATTTTAATATTTTTTCACAGTGCATCGCACGTAAAATTTTATGTTCATTTTGTTCTAAAAATTTCTATGAAGTAATGCACATTTTTCTTCTCACTTTATTTATTACACTTTGTATTATTTATTCTTTTTATAAAACCCATGGGCCCAAAATTACTTTTAAAAACCACAAAAAGAAATTCTTTTAATAAAGAACCCATTTGCTTTTTCAATAATAAATAAATAAAATGTGGTGTACACAAAGCACGTGCACACGTGCAATGTGCACACCAAGAGAGTTGGCCGGTTGGGTTACTAGCTTGGGTGAGTGGAGAGAGAGAGTGTGTAGGTTAGTGGGCAATTAGTTTTAATAACCACCCATTAGTCTTATAATTACCCCCACCTAAATCAAACCATTCACAACTCATTTTTTATCAAAATCAAATATAAAAAAGTAAGATAGGCAGAGAAGGCTCGGTTGCTTGCTGGCTTTGATTTCGGTGGGAGCTTTGGCTTGGCTTTTAAGGATTTTTTTGGAGTTTTGTGAAGGGAATTTGCTTCTAGTACTCTTCTATTAAGTGGGTGTTTCAATATACATTTTAAATTGTAGTTTATTTGTATGTTTAGGAGATTTAAATTACAATTGTAGATGCAAATTGCCTAGTTTATTCTCTAATTTTTTATGTGATGCATGTGGTAGGAAAAATCTAAAATTTTAGTGATTGGTGATTGAAATGCATGTTAAATAGAAAATTATGAGGTAGATTTTATGTGAAATTAAAATTCAAGTTGTGCAAATTATTATATGAAATGCTATGCAAATTTTTATTTAAAGTGAGTAGATTTTATAGATAAATTGTGAAGAAAGTTGAATTGTGCATGAATTGAATTGATCATAAAAAATTTGGCAGAAAATTTTCCATCTTGTTAATTGGCATTTGAAAACAGGAAAAAAAATATATAAATGCATTGTAGGGTAATGTTTATGATTTAATAAAGGCATGTGGTGTTTGGGATGTTTTTATATTGCTAGATATCTTTCAATTGTGTTGAATCACTTTATTGCACGTAAACTCAGTATGAATTAGTTACTGGATATTTTAAAGTGTGTAGTATGAGGAAATAAGAGTGATGTCATGAATCGAAGTAGTTTGAATGTCCATATTTTAAATAAGTGAATTAAACTGAGAGTTGATACTTAATTAATCAAACCCCTATTAGGACAGATGAATTAGGTATTTATACTTAATTATAAATACCTATACTTTTCATGAATAAATGAACAAATTCTTATGAAATCAAAAGATAAAAAAAAAAAAAAAAAGAAAGAGAGCAAGAGAGAGGCCGGATTTTTGGAGCTTTTGGAGCTTGCGATTTTTGTGTGCAAGGAGGAGAAGAGCATTGGTGAGGAGCTAGGAGCTTTCTTTCTAGGAGTTTTTCATCTTTTGCAACATAAGAGGTGGGTGTCTCTTATTATTTTCTAGATAGTATAGGAATCATGCTTAGGTATTTTATGGTTGATTTTTGTTAGTTTAATGAATTCTACTAGTGAAATTTGATGCATGTTGTGGGGTCAAAGATTGCTAGTTGTAGACAACCATAGAATGCATTGTATGTTACGAGGAGTAAATAAATTGATAGATTAGAATGGAGAAAGTTTAATTAACGGCATGTGTAGAGTTGCTAGGCACAAATGAACAAGTTGATTATTGCATGAAATGATGCGACTTTTACAAATTTGGATAAAATGTGTGTATGAAATGTAAACTAATAGAAATGAAAATTAGAAACAATTTTGGGGGAAGAAATACTTACAGTAGAACAAAAGTGAGGTTGCATTAAGTTAGTAGAAAAATTAACTAGTTGCATTTTGTATTATAATTCATATAAGAGAAAGAAAGGATTAATTTAGGAAAATTGAATTTAATTCTTCATTAATGTGAATATAATCAGTAAGGTGCTAATTTTGGAGAACTATAGATACAATTAATAGTATTAATTTGAAGGAAAGAGATAGTTGCTAATCTAATTATATGTTTATGTGTTTAAAAAAAAATGAGTATGTACATAAAGTGGGTATAAATCCTCTTAAATACAATTAAAATCAGTAAAGAAGGAGTTCTGGAGTCTAAAACTATTATTTTTATAAAATAAAATTTTGGGAAAAGAATGGAAATAAAAAATAGTTGAAAATGTAGAAAAAATGAGATTTAACGGAAACCAAATACTTAATGAATTAAACCCTATAGATGTTGTGATGTGAGCTTCGGCTCAGTGGGTAGGCGCTCTGACACCTCGCTATTGGCGCTGGTTCAACCCTTTGTTTGCTGTGTGTGGGAGAAAACTTTTTTTTAAAAGTCAGAGAAGGGGTTGTTTAGATACTTAAGAAAATTGACCTCATCCTATATCAGATAAGCACTTGGCCTTAGTGGCTAGGACGTGCGCTCTGGAGTCGCCACGTGGCGCTCGAGGGGGGGTCTAGGGGCTAAGGTTCGAGTCCTGCTGTGCATAGATGTGCATTTTTATTTTTTCGGGGGTTCTTTTGAGTTTTAAAAATCCAAAAAAACTTATATAAATGTCTAAAGATATTAGGGGGACAACTGAAAATATTTTTTCGCTGTTTAAATTATATTTTGGGAATTTAAGAGTTATATTCGTGTGCTAGATAAGATTGATTCAATAAGAATGTATATAATTAAGATAATAAGAGTTGATTTGAGATAAAGGGAAAGTGATGAGCTTTGATAATAACTTTTTAATGATGAGTCTCAAAGAGTTGGTGCTTAATTCTTAGAAACTTGTACTGGAAAAATGAACCTGAAAAGAGCTTTGTGGAAATGAATAATTTCAGATTGTTCTTCATGATTGATAAATACAAGAATAAGATGAAAGAATTGAATAAGATGTGAATTGGAAATATGAATTATAAGGTTATGAGTACCCATGATTATGGAACATGAAAAGATGTGATTCTAAAGGCCTAGTGAGACCCAGGTACCGGCAAGTGATGAAAAGAATTAATTGATTTGAGATTTGGCTAAGTGGGCTATCTGGATATTTTGTTTAAGTCCAGTAGGTAAGGAAGCTAACTCTAGGTGGTATAATTTATTCATATTTAAAATATAAGAATTAGGCACTTAGTGGAGATGTAATAAAACTTGGGCAAACTTAGGTGATTGACGGTGGACTCCAGGACTACAGACCCAGTTTGACGGTGAACTCCGGGACTGTGGTTGCTTGCGATGGAAGCGAGTCTTAATTAAATTCGGGACTATGATTGGTTTGATGGTGGACTCCAGGATCATGAATAGTCGGGCGGATGAGAGGCCGTTCTCCAGTGTGTATGCATATACCCGGGCTAGAGGGACACTTGTGGGAAGTTTGCACGATGAGGATTTTCGTATAAGCCTGACGGTGGACTCCAGGGCTGGAATCCGTACTCGTGAGACGTCTAAAACTTGATTTATTACTGGGTAGTTTTCATGGCAAGGGATTAAACCCTTTAATGTGGAGTACGTAGGTGCTTGCCCTCGGACCTATGTAGTATGGGATGCATAGAATCTTAACAAATATGCATTAGTGTCATTGCAGTATAACTTCTGCATTTGGCATTAAGACATTTGCATACACCGACATGTTTAGGATAGTCACTTTTTACACATTATGATGCATTCAAGTTTGTGGTTGCTAAAGTAAGTGAGTCTTTATATTATGGCATAGCAAGAATCGTTGTGTATAGTATTGCGTCAGTTGTATGTAACTGACGTGCCCACAGTGTTCAATGCAGGGCTTGAATTGGTAAAGACTTAAAGATGATTTTGAAGCTAAAGACTGTTTAAAATGTTGTAAATTAAGTTGTACATGTTTTGTATTGTATATCTTTATTTTTCCCGCTACGTTGATGTAAAATGAACAGTGTTATACAAATAATTTTTTTAAAATTCCTTGTAAAATTATCCGAAATGAAGTAAAGATCCTATTGTACTATGAATTACCGTGTTAATGAAATTCGGGGCGTTATATAGTGGTATCAAAGCCCAACTTCAATGAGTAGTACAAATTTGGAAGGACGATACATAAGGGTAGAAATTAGAGTGAGTTCAGCTTATAGAGATTTAAATGTAAGTAGTTTACATTTGTGTTGCTCTATATGCGGATGTTTCTCTTCCTTTTCCCTATAGGATGGATAATCATCATGACCCAAAGGATGAAGTAGAATGGTTCTATCCCGACGAAGAAGAACCCATAGAGGAAGAAGACCCCAAAGAAATAGAGGAAGAACTACCCCGAATTCCGGGAGATTACTCCACCTCTACCTGATTCCTCAGATGAGTCTTCTGACGAAGAACCAGTTCGAGGCGACCAAGGCTGCATTGTTACTTCTCTTTGGAGGGAATTGGCTACTTAGAAGTCGAGAGTAAACCACTTGGAAGCACAGCGGGCGGAAGACATGGAGCGCATCCTAGCACTGAGTTACCGAGTTTGGGAACTTGAGAAGCTCCGGCACAGGAATGCCCGACACTTTACCCAACTGGACAACAAAACTCATTGGGGAAAGTAGGAATGTCGTCAGAGGTACGATGAGATGAAGAAGGAGATCAATGAACTACGGGGAGAGCTCAGAGAAACCAAGAGGAACCATAGAATCTAGGTTGTCTTTATGTTGAAGTTAGGTACTGGATTTAGTATCGAGTGCAAAAGTAAGGAAATTATCGTGAAAGTTCCAGGAGGACCAGAAGTTACATTTCAAGGGAAAAGGAAGTGCAAACAGTTTGTATCAGCTTTGATCAAGAAGAAGGTCCCTGAAGAGGTCCAGCAGATTCCCGTGGTCCGGAACTATCCGACAGTGTTTTTGGAAGATCTACCCGGACTACTACCTCATCGGGATGTAGAGTTCAACATCACCATTCAGCCAGAGTGTGCACCAATTTCTAAGGCACCGTATAGAATGGCGCCAGTAGAACAAGATGAGATCAAGAAGCAAATTGAAGAGTTGTTGGGCAGAGGATTTATCAGGCCGAGTGCGTCACCTTGGGGAGCACCAGTTCTTTTGGTAAAGAAGAAGGATGGATCGATAAGGATGTGCATCGATTAAAGAGAATTGAATAAGGTGACAGTGCAGAATAAATATCCGATTCCATGAATCGATGATCTATTTGACCGTCTACAAGGAGCAGCTGTTTTCTCTAAAATAGATCTAAGGACAGGTTATCCCCAGGTTCGAGTGAAAGAAGGGATGTGCACAAGACGACATTTAGAACTCGACATGGTCACTACGAGTTCTTGGTCATGCCGTTCGGAGTGAAAAATGCACTTGTTATCTTCATGGACATGATGAACAGGGTCTTGTGACCATTCATCGATTCTTTCGTCGTAGTGTTCAACGACGACATTTTGGTCTACTCTAAGACAGAAGAAGAGTATGCTGGGCACCTATCAGAGGTACTGAAGAAAGAAGCTACAGGAACGAGACTAGATACGAAGTTGTCTAAGTGTGACTTCTAAAAAACCAAAGCTGCCTTCCTAGGTCACATTCTTTCTAAGGAGGGAGTAGCCACTGATCCGCAAAAGATTGAGATAGTGAAGGATTGGCCAAGACCAACTACAGTGAAAGAAATCAGAAGCTTTTTGGGTTAACTGGCTACTATCGAAGATTTATTCAGGACTATGCCCAGATAGCTATGCCACTCATGGGGCTCACAAGGAAGAACGTGAGTTTTAAATGGACGGAACAGGGCGAGGCTAGCTTTCAGGAGTTGAAAGAGAGTTTGACTACCGCTCCCATACTAGCTTTGCCAAGAGCAGGAGTCGGCTATGATGTTTACAGTGATGCTTCCCATCGCGGACTGGGCTGCATGCTGATGCAAGAAGGGAAGGTAATAGCTTATGGTCCAGACAACTGAGACCGCATGAGAAGAATTACCCAATCTACGATCTGGAGTTGGCGGCAATCATCTTTGCATTAAAACAGTGGAGGCACTACGTCTCCGGAGAAAATGTCAACATGTACACGGATCACAAAAGTTTAAAATATATCAACCAGTAGAAGGATCTCAACTTGAGGTAGCGGAGATGGTTGGAAGCATTGGAGGACATCTGTCCCGAAATAAAGTACCATTCGGGCAAGGCCAATTTGGTGGCTGATGCGCTCAGCCGGAAGACCAGTTTGTCTCGTCTGATCACGACTCAGGAGAAGTTGGTAGAGGAACTCGATCGAGCTGAAATCGAGGTAGTATTGCAAGGATTGGGGGCGTCCTTAGCCCAGTTAAGACTTTAACCCACATTGAAGGAAAGGATTATCGACAGTCAGAAGAGCTATCCGGAGATCCAAGGGATGAAAGAGCAAGTTGGCACCGGCAAGTAAGCAGACTTCCAGGTGAATGAAGAAGTATTGTGGTTTAGAGAGTGGCTGTGTGTGATGAATCAAGCAAAACTGAAGGAAAGTATTCTACAGGAAGCACACGCCACTCTGTTATCTGTACATCCAGGGAGTACCAAGATGTACAAGGACATCAAGTAGTGTTTCTGGTGGTCAGGGATGAAGTGGGATGTGGCTGAGTTTGTCGCTAGATGTGTAGTCTGTCAACAGATCAAGGCAGAGAATCAGAAATCCGAGGGTTTGTTGTAGCCGTTACCCATTCCAGAGTGGAAATGGAATAACATCAGCATGGACTTCATTACCGGATTACTCAAGAGTTCCAAAGGAAACGATTACGTCAAGCCCCGCTTCCCAAAAGAGAATACGGAATACGGATACGCGATAAAAGCCTAGCAAATGATTTTCATTATCCATATGCTGTTCAAGAATCTTTACAACATTTCACAAGAATAATCAGAGTCGGAAGCAAAAGAATCAACCAAGCATGCACATATGAATCAAAATACCAACAAGAATACTTGAAACCAAAATATATTAATCTCAAATAATTCAGATCTGAATAAGTCAATATCCTGGGTCACATTGTCCCAAATACAGATAAATCCAAGTACAAAATACAATTGTTCAAAGCAAGAAACAAGAAATAATAATAGTAAAATCCAGCACTAATATCTCATATCACCAACACCATCTGTCATGCCCCGCTTCCCAAAACACGAAACACAAGTACGTAATGTAGGCCCAGCGAATGATGTAAACACCACCCATAAGCTGTACCAAACTAACTCAACAGTAAGATCAACAAGGTACAACCACCCAGGAAAATATAACCACATGAAACAAGATAAATTTCAATAATAATGAAATAAACCAACAGTATAAATATCCAACATCCGGGATCAAAACAAAACTACGGATCATAGAGCCCAAAACAAGGTACAAGCCAAAATAGTATTCAAGAAATTAATGGCAACAAGTAAAACTAAGCTGTAATCCCTGTTTCCAATTGTACGAGTTAATATTCTCGTATTTCTATTGATGTCTTTTTCCCTAATTTATTGTATTTTCTTGGGCCTTGTCTTTTTGTGGGCTTACTAATCCCAATTAATTAATTTATTATTATATTATTTTAGCCCAACTACATTAAGCCCAACCCATATCCTTATTGGATTTTGGATCCAAATCTTACTCTACCCTAAACCCAAACCCACAAACCCACACACCCGTATACAACTTCCCCACTCTTCCCACATTCCCTTAACTACATTCCCACATTCTCTAACCACCCACAACTTTAAACCCTGTATTCCCTACCGTTACTCTCTCTCTCTCTCTCTCTCTCTCTCTCTCCCCTTCCCCTCCTCTGGCTTAAAACCCAAAGCGCAAACCAGACTAAACAAAACAAACCCAAAACACCCGAACTCCATTGCTCTTCCCTTCCTCACGCCATCACCCAACACTGTCACCTTCGACCTTCACCTCGTCGACCCCCATAGCACCACCACCTCCACAGAACCCCACCATCGTCCTCCATCTTCGCCATCGAACTCAACTCCGAACCCACCTTCGAACAAACCCAACTCTCGCCATTACCTTTTTCCCGTCACCTCGCCCTCCGATCAGATCCCTATCACTTCGCCGCCTTCCAACACATCCCCTCGACCACCTCTACATCTCCGCTGCATCGCCACACCCGCCGAACCCCAACACCCACTCCCCTAGCTTCTCCTCTGTTTCGAACCCAACAGCAGAGTCGCCATCGCCGCGCCGTCGCTTCTCGACGTCGCACCATTATCTCCGCCGTCGTCATCGTCCTCGTCACCGTCGAAGTCGCCACGCAGTCGCCGCATTCACCCTCTCCCTCTCGCACTCTGTTTCGACCGAAAAAGAACGAAGAAGAGAACGAACGAAGAAGAAGGAGGAGAAGGCGGGATCGAAGCTCAGCCGTCGGATCGCGTCAAGATCCGCGCTATCAGAGCCCACCTGATTGCTGTCCCGTGTTCTGGCCACAGTGGATCCAGATTCGCTGTACGCTGTTCGTCCCAGATCCGCTGCGCTGAAGCCATCTGATTCGCTGCCGTTGCTGTCCCGTGTTCCTGCCGCACCAGATCCGCTCGCTGTCCGCTGTTCTGGGCTGATCTTGTGTGCGGGGAAAACTCGATCTCCGATCAATTTTTGTACGCGCTTTTGAGGACTTTTTCCGGGATTTTCTACCCAAATTTCTTCTACAACAAGTGGATCGTCAATCTAAGGCAAGTACCCTTGTACAATTTATTGTTCTAGTACAAGTACCCTTGAAATACTACAAATAGTTAGATTGTGACTCCCCTTTGAAATATCATTGTAAATCAATTTTGAACATTCAAATCCACAATTCTAAGAGTCACAAAACTTCCTCGTATTAAATAATAATCAATTGGACTCTTTTACCCCCTGAACACATGAATCACGTGGACATATGAATTAAGGAGCCCTAAAATTTATAGATACATATATATTTAGTATTTTGACGAATTTGCGACTATTATGACTTGAAAAACATTTATTAGTTGCTGTTTTGACCTCCATGATTATGTATTTATGCTACTTAACAACTTAGACGCCAAATGACATTTTTCCATGAAATCTACGTTAGTAAATTATTTCTCTGTGTTGCTGTCTGAATATTCTTTTGCGGTTTCGACCCTTTTATCATTTGAATCTGGGGCCCGAGCCCTGAATAGAAATTGTAGATCCGGATGTGTAGATATCGATAGACTCCAAAATGATCGAATTTGGAGCTACGGTCTAGGAGTTATGGCAGTTATACTGCAACTGTGTCAGTAGACGCAGAATTGCAAAACTGCTGTATAAAATTACTTCGCGCATTAAATTAGCTGTGTAAACAGCGAGCGATTGACTCCAAATTTTATATGTAGTCGCTGGACACCATATAGGACATCCCCAATTTTTCTTAGAATTAAATCACAACGTTTTACATATGTATGCTTGCTTGATAAGAGTTAATAAAAGTAACAAGCCGGGGTTATGGGAAAGACTATAGAATGGACAATATAGATAAGTGTACTCGGAAGGGGGCCCGTGTTTCCCAATACTTGGTTCATGAACTTGTTGTATCTTGTTCGATTCATGGAGTCGGTTACTCGGCTTATGAACTTGTTGATTCATGAACCCACTGTGTGGTTCTTGAACTTGCTAGTGGATTCGCGAACTTGCTTCGTGAACTTGTTATTTAATTTCCGATTCATGAACCATGGCTTGCTTGATACTTGATACCTGAGTACGCCGCCCTATAAAATCCATTACTAAGTCTAAACGAAATTGTTTGACTGTAGCAACCATGTAGTAAAAGTATGGATGCATGTCGTGCTAGCTAGATAGTAATCACCACTAGACTTGAACTTGATAACTTGAACTAGACTTGAACTTGATACTTGAGACTTGACAACTTGATACTTGAACTTGACAACTTGACATTTGAGACCTGACATTTGAAATAACATATGACACTAGCCTTGAGATTTGTCGCTTGATATTAAATACCCCTATAGGTATACCTGACATGTGTTACACTACTAGCAGTCGTTATCCAATTTAGTTATTAAGATGTTTCCTCTTGCTAGATAGTTCTTGAATTTGTCCACTACTTCTTATAACCTTGTTATATTCTTGAATTCCAATTCTTGTTTCCCTTACTTGTACTTATTTTCACTATTTGTAGCCCTAGCTTGCACTAAGGGCATTCTCTTTGTTTTCCCTTTGTTTTCCCTGTTTATATTTATTAAACAGACTTTGGAGACGAGCTGCCCACTGGAATTGGTGAGCAAAGGTTCTAGCCTTCATGTGGAGAAGAACTTGATTAGAACATTTATTTCCTGCATTATTTGTTTAGTTTGAAATATTATTTCTTGAAAATTTAGAACTTGTAACGGGCTGTTGTTCCCGAGTTTAACTGGACCCAGATTTGAAACTGCTTGGTTGTTTTATTATATTTCAGTGGTTTCTGTTGCTAGTAAATTATTCATGCATGCTTGGTTTTATATATCTCTCTGGTTATATACTTGTTGTGATGCTGAGTCGATCCTACAGCTTATGAATGATGTTAAGATCATTTGCTGGGCTTCGTTACGTACTCGTATTTCAGTATCTTGGGAAGTAGGGCATGACAAGGTTTTTAGTGGTATCAGAGCCAGGTTTTGGCTAATGTATTAGTTAAGTAATACATTAGACAGGCCTGACTCAGTCAAGGTTAACTCAGCATTTGACAGGCCAAGAAATTGCATGAAGAATTTTATTATCAACTTGATCTGGATCCTGATTGTTTTGGATTTGTGCAGGACATGGCTCGAAGGAACAATTTGTCCTCCCAGTCTGGGGGTGATCAGGCAGACCAGCCCACCATTATGCAGCTGTTACAGATGCAACAAGAACAAAATGAACGGCATGCGCAGCAGATGATGCAGATGCAGAGAGAGCATGCTGAGATGATGAGGGTAGCCTTAGGAGCTGCCAACAGAGAGCCGCTTGCACCTGCACCTGGGGGATTGCCACCTAGACCGGGCAATGTAGCCGATTTCATGAGGCTACACCCCGATAAGTTTACGGGTGCTGAAGGTCCATTGGAGGCTGAGCAGTGGCTCATCAGGACGGAGCAGTTGTTGATCGCTGCCAGGATAGCTGATGTGGACCGAGTGGATGTCATAAGCATCCAGCTGGTGGATCTCGCCCACATCTGGTGGCGAGCTGAGATGGAGAGACTTGAGCGCCCCGTCGCCTGGGCCGTTTTCAGGGAGAGCTTCCTCACTAAGTTCTTCCCTGATGTCATCAGGAACGATATGGAGCGGCAGTTTGTCGCGCTCACCCAGGTTCATCAAATAGTGTTTTATGTGCAAATTTCATTTGTCGGTTTATGATATATTGATGCTTAGCTAAGACACTATCTTGAACCAGGGAAATCGGACCGTGGACGAGTATGTCGCGGAGTTTACCCGTTTGAGCCGTTTTGCCACGACTATGGTGGCTGATGATGAGGCCAAGGGCCGTCGCTTTTTGCTGGGCTTGGATATCGATATCCAGGATCGCCTGGCTGCTTTGAGGCTTCGTTCCTACCTCGATATCCTTGAGGCTGCTAGGAGCCAGGAACAGACCAGCTGGCGTAAGCGTGCCATTCAGCGGTCCGCCCCACACCCTGTCGCTGCTAGGCCCACTGGAGGGCCAATCAGGAGGCCAGTTCCAGCCCACCCTGCCAGGGCTGCTCCTTACCCTGCCGCTCCACAGAGGGAGAACTACTGTGACTTCTGTCAGATTCCCGGACATGTGCGCAGGGATTGCAGACGGGCTAACCGTCGATGCTTCGAGTGTGGTGCTAGGTGATCACACTGTTCGGGACTGTCCGCAGAGGAGGGCTGCGCCAGCTCAGGGTCAGGCCAGGCCGCCACTTCCCCCTCAGCATCAGATCGTCGGTCAGAGGACCGCTGCCCCGAGGAGAGGTCAGGCCTTCAACCTGACTACAGAGGAAGCTGAGACCGCGGAGGAAGTCGTTGCAGGTATAATTGTATTTTATTGTATGTTATTTATTTTATGCTTTAATGTTCATCTTGCATTATGCCTTGTGTAGTTCTTTTCGCACCAGTATTCCCTATCCCTTAGAATCCTGCATATTTACCTCTTCCCATATTTTGACTCTATCATAGGTATTATCCTAGTCCATTCCTTTCCTGCCCATGTCCTATTTGATTCCGGGGCGACCCACTCTTTCGTTTCCTCCCGCTTCGTGGATCAGCATCAACTGGAGTGCAGTGATATGCAGACAGCTTGGAACATCACCACAGGTGGCGGTGTTGTCGTTTGCTCCAAGGAGTGTAAGCAGAGTCCCTTGATTATTGGGGACAGGGATTTCAAGGCAGACCTGATAATGATTGGCAATTCAGGTTTCGACGTGATTCTCGGCATGGATTGGCTGGGGGAGTCTCATGCTGTCATCGATTGCCGCGCAAAGAAGGTTGTATTCAGGATTCCGGAGCATGATGAGTTTGAATTCCATGCTGGAGAAACACCTCTCGGGCGTGGTAAGAAGGTGGCAAATGATGAAGGTTGTGCAATGGAATTGCACACAGGCTGTGAGGCTGTGCCTCTTGTAGTGCGGGAATTCCTGGATGTGTTTCCAGAGGAATTGCCCGGGTTACCTCCAGATCGAGGGGTGGAGTTCGGTATTGACGTTTTGCCGGGTACAGTGCCTATATCGAAAAGCCCGTACAGAATGGCGCCAGTCGAGCTTGCAGAACTGAAGGTACAGGTTCAGGGTCTTTTGGATTTGGGTTTCATCAGACCGAGTGTGTCACCGTGGGGAGCTCCAGTGCTATTCGTCAATAAGAAGGACGGAAGTCGCAGGTTGTGTATGGATTACCGAGAGCTAAACAATGTTACTGTGAAGAATCGGTATCCACTACCCAGGATCGATGACCTATTTGATCAGTTGGGCAGTGCTGCAGTGTTTTCGAAGTTGGACCTTCGCTCGGGGTACCATCAGGTGAAGGTGAAAGCAGCGGATGTGCCGAAGACTGCGTTCAGGACCAGGTACGGGCATTATGAGTTCTTGGTGATGCCCTTCGGTGTCACGAATGCCCCAGCAGTATTTATAAGCTTGATGAACAGAGTCTTCTCCCAGTTCCTTGACAGATTCGTGGTGGTCTTTATAGACGATATCTTGGTGTATTCGCGAAATCGAGAAGAGCATGCGGAGCATCTGAGAACAGTCTTGCAGACTCTAAGGGAGAACAAGCTCTATGGAAAGCTCAGCAAGTGTGAGTTCTGGCTTGATCGAGTTCCATTCTTGGGACATATCATCTCGGGTGAGGGAATCACAGTTGATCCGTCCAAGATTGCTGCAGTGAAGGATTGGCCAGTGCTAAAGTCAGTTTCTAAGGTGAGGAGTTTTCTCGGGCTAGCAGGGTATTACAGGAAGTTTGTGCAAGACTTCTCGAAGATTGCTAGACCATTGACTAAGCTGACAGGGAAAGATCAGAGGTTTGTATGGAATGAGGCCTGCGGTGAAGCTTTCGTCGAGTTGAAGAACAGGTTGACTTCAGCGCCTGTGTTAACTATACCAGATGGTTCGGGTGACTTCGTTATTCACTGCGACGCTTCAGGCAGAGGTCTAGGTGCAGTGCTGATGCAGAAGGGTCGGGTGGTTGCTTATGCATCCAGGCAGTTGAGGCCGTACGAGAAGAACTACCCTACTCACGACTTGGAGTTGGCAGCAGTGATCTACGCTCTGAAGTTGTGGAGACATTACTTGCTGGGAGACCGAGTAGAAATTTTTACTGACCATAAGAGTCTCAAGTATGTCTTCACTCAGAAAGAGCTGAATATGAGGCAGAGGCGCTGGTTGGAATTGATGGCTGACTACGACATCAACTTGCAGTATCACCCTGGTAAGGTGAACATGGTTCCAGATGCATTGAGCAGGAGACCAGCCGTCATGTGTTTGACTCAACAGAAGGAACTTATCGAGCAGATGAGGAGATTAGACCTGAATGTGATTTTGCCAGACACTGATCGCAGTTGCATGATGCTTCAGTTGCAGTCATCTTTGGTGGAACAGATCAAGGAAGCTCAGGCAGGTGATGAGCAGTTGCAGAAGTTCAGGGCAGAAGTTGAGGCAGGTTTGAGGACCGATATGATCATTCACTCCGATGGATCACTTCGCTTTGGTGCTAGGCTGTGTGTCCCAAAGGGTGAAGTCAGGCAGAAACTGCTCGAGGAGGCCCACCAGTCAGCTTACTCTATTCATCCCGGTGGTACCAAGATGTACCGGGATTTGAAGCTACACTTCTGGTGGCATGGCATGAAGAGGGCAGTAGCCAGATTTGTGTCTCAGTGCTTGATCTGCCAGCAGGTGAAGGCAGAACATCAGAGAACCGCCGGATTACTCCAGCCTCTTCCCATTCCGAAGTGGAAGTGGGAGCACATCACCATGGATTTTGTGACTGCTTTGCCAAGGAGTCCTAAGGGTCACAACGCCATTTGGGTGATTGTCGACAGACTGACGAAGAGCGCTCATTTCATCCCCTTCAGAGTCGGTCAGTCTACTGAGAGTCTAGCAGAGAGATACATGCAGGAGATTGTCAGACTCCATGGGGTTCTAGTCAGCATCGTATCCGACAGGGATACCAGGTTCCGATCTCAGTTTTGGGAAAGCATGCAGAACAGTCTTGGGAGTAAACTGAAGTACAGTACAGCATTCCATCCTCAGACAGACAGACAGTCAGAGAGGACCATTCAGACCTTGGAGGATATGTTGAGGTCGTGCGTGCTTCAGTTTGGAGGATCTTGGGAAGATCACCTACACTTGGTCGAGTTCTCGTACAACAACAGTTATCAGGCCAGTCTTAAAGCCGCACCGTACGAGGCATTGTATGGTCGGAAGTGTAGGTCGCCAGTGTGCTGGGACGACATTGGTGAAAGGAAATTGTTGGGGCCATATTTGATTATCAAGACAGTCGACGCAGTGGCTCAGATTAGAAAGCACCTTGTAGCAGCTCAGGACAGGCAGAAGAAGTGGGCAGACGTCCACAGGAGGCCATTGAATTTGAAGTGGGAGACCATGTGTTCCTCAAGGTATCGCCGTGGAGAGGCGTTATCCGATTTGGAGGTGGGGGCAAGCTAAGCCCCAGGTTCATCGGGCCCTTCGACATTGTGGAGCGGGTAGGCAAGGTGGCCTATCGACTCGCGCTGCCACCGGCTCTATCTGGAGTGCATGATGTCTTTCATGTCTCCCAGCTCAGGAGGTACATCAGGGATGAGAGTCATGTGATTGACTACTCGGAGTTGTCGGTACAGCCAGATTTGTCTTGTGAGATTCCGCCGGTCACTATCTTGGACAAACGAGAGAAGGTGTTGAAGAATAAAGTTATAAAACTGGTTCGGGTTGCATGGAATCCTCACTCGCCAGGGTGAGTCGACTTGGGAATTGGAAGAAGAAATTCAGAAGAAATTCCCTCATCTCTTTGAGTAGTTGTATGTTGTCTTGGTTGTTGTTTTCCTTCTTTTTGGGTACCTACGATCCACCGATTTGAATTTCGAGGACGAAATTCTTCTTGTAAGGTGGGTAGGATTTGTAATCCCTGTTTCCAATTGTACGAGTTAATATTCTCGTATTTCTATTGATGTCTTTTTCCCTAATTTATTGTATTTTCTTGGGCCTTGTCTTTTTGTGGGCTTACTAATCCCAATTAATTAATTTATTATTATATTATTTTTGCCCAACTACATTAAGCCCAACCCATATCCTTATTGGATTTTGGATCCAAATCTTACTCTACCCTAAACCCAAACCCACAAACCCACACACCCGTATACAACTTCCCCACTCTTCCTACATTCCCTTAACTAAATTCCCACATTCTCTAACCACCCACAACATTAAACCCTGTATTCCCTACCGTTACTCTTTCTCTCTCTCTCTCTCCCCTTCCCCTCCTCTGGCTTAAAACCCAAAGCACAAACCAGACTAAACAAAACAAACCCAAAACACCCAAACTCCATCGCTCTTCCCTTCCTCACGCCATCACCCAATACTGTCACCTTCGACCTTCACCTCGTCGACCCCCACAGCACCACCACCTCCACAGAACCCCACCATCGTCCTCCATCTTCGCCATCGAACTCAACTCCGAACCCACCTTCGAACAAACCCAACTCTCGCCATTACCTTTTTCCCGTCACCTCGCCCTCCGATCAGATCCCTATCACTTCGCCGCCTCCAACACATCCCCTCGACCACCTCTACATCTCCGCTGCATCGCCACACCCGCCGAACCCCAACACCCACTCCCCTAGCTTCTCCTCTGTTTCGAACCCAACAGCAGAGTCGCCATCGCCGCGCCGTCGCTTCTCGACGTCGCACCATTATCTCCGCCGTCGTCATCGTCCTCGTCACCGTCGAAGTCGCCACGCAGTCGCCGCATTCACCCTCTCCCTCTCGCACTCTGTTTCGACCGAAAAAGAACGAAGAAGAGAACGAACGAAGAAGAAGGAGGAGAAGGCGGGATCGAAGCTCAGCCGTCGGATCGCGTCAAGATCCGCGCTATCAGAGCCCACCTGATTGCTGTCCCGTGTTCTGGCCACAGTGGATCCAGATTCGCTGTACGCTGTTCGTCCCAGATCCGCTGCGCTGAAGCCATCTGATTCGCTGCCGTTGCTGTCCCGTGTTCCTGCCGCACCAGATCCGCTCGCTGTCCGCTGTTCTGGGCTGATCTTGTGTGCGGGGAAAACTCGATCTCCGATCAATTTTTGTACGCGCTTTTGAGGACTTTTTCCGGGATTTTCTACCCAAATTTCTTCTACAACAAGTGGATCGTCAATCTAAGGCAAGTACCCTTGTACAATTTATTGTTCTAGTACAAGTACCCTTGAAATACTACAAATAGTTAGATTGTGACTCCCCTTTGAAATATCATTGTAAATCAATTTTGAACCTTCAAATCCACAATTCTAAGAGTCACAAAACTTCCTCGTATTAAATAATAATCAATTGGACTCTTTTACCCCCTTGAACACATGAATCACGTGGACATATGAATTAAGGAGCCCTAAAATTTGTAGATACATATATATTTAGTATTTTGACGAATTTACGACTATTATAACTTGAAAAACATTTATTAATTGCTGTTTTGACCTCCATGATTATGTATTTATGCTACTTAACAACTTAGACGCCAAATGACATTTTTCCATGAAATCTACGTTAGTAAATTATTTCTCTGTGTTGCTTTCTGAATATTCTTTTGCGGTTTCGACCCTTTTATCATTTGAATCTGGGCCCGAGCCCTGAATAGAAATTGTAGATCCGGATGTGTAGATATCGATAGACTCCAAAATGATCGAATTTGGAGCTACGGTCTAGGAGTTATGGCAGTTATACTGCAACTGTGTCAGTAGACGCAGAATTGCAAAACTGCTGTATAAAATTACTTCGCGCATTAAATTAGCTGTGTAAACAGCGAGCGATTGACTCCAAATTTTATATGTAGTCGTTGGACACCATATAGGACATCCCCAATTTTTCCTAGAATTAAATCACAACGTTTTACATATGTATGCTTGCTTGATAAGAGTTAATAAAAGTAACAAGCCGGGGTTATGGGAAAGACTATAGAATGGACAATATAGATAAGTGTACTCGGAAGGGGGCCCGTGTTTCCCAATACTTGGTTCATGAACTTGTTGTATCTTGTTCGATTCATGGAGTCGGTTACTCGGCTCATGAACTTGTTGATTCATGAACCCACTGTGTGGTTCTTGAACTTGCTAGTGGATTCGCGAACTTGCTTCGTGAACTTGTTATTTAATTTCCGATTCATGAACCATGGCTTGCTTGATACTTGATACCTGAGTACGCCTCCCTATAAAATCCATTACTAAGTCTAAACGAAATTGTTTGACTGTAGCAACCATGTAGTAAAAGTATGGATGCATGTCGTGCTACCTAGATAGTAATCACCACTAGACTTGAACTTGATAACTTGAACTAGACTTGAACTTGATACTTGGGACTTGACAACTTGATACTTGAACTTGACAACTTGACATTAGAGACCTGACATTTGAAATAACATATGACACTAGCCTTAAGATTTGTCGCTTGATATTAAATACCCCTATAGGTATACCTGACATGTGTTACACTACTAGTAGTCGTTATCCAATTTAGTTATTAAGATGTTTCCTCTTGCTAGCTAGTTCTTGAATTTGTCCACAACTTCTTATAACCTTGTTATATTCTTGAATTCCAATTCTTGTTTCCCTTACTTGTACTTGTTTTCACTATTTGTGGCCCTAGCTTGCACTAAGGGCATTCTCTTTGTTTTCCTTTGTTTTCCCTGTTTATATTTATTAAACAGACTTTGGAGACGAGCTGCCCGCTGGAATTGGTGAGCAAAGGTTCTAGCCTTCATGTGGAGAAGAACTTGATTAGAACATTTATTTCCTGCATTATTTGTTTAGTTTGAAATATTATTTCTTGAAAATTTAGAACTTGTAACAGGCTGTTGTTCCCGAGTTTAACTGGACCCAGATTTGAAACTGCTTGGTTGTTTTATTATATTTCAGTGGTTTCTGTTGCTAGTAAATTATTCATGCATGCTTGGTTTTATATATCTCTCTGGTTATATACTTGTTGTGATGCTGAGTCGATCCTACAGCTTATGAATGATGTTAAGATCATTCGCTGGGCTTCGTCACGTACTCGTATTTCCGTATCTTGGGAAGCGGGGCGTGATATAAGCAGGCGGTGGCTGGATCTATCTTTAGAAACGTTGCTCACCAATTCCTTCAGGAATAGATCCTTCAGCACCTGTAAATTCCTGGGCTAAAAAGAAATAAAAGAGTGCCCTCAGAGCAAGTCATGGGAGGCAAGTAGAGAAAACAAAGGATAATAGGAAAACATGATTATCAAAGGAAATGAACATGGTCAAAGACAAAGAACAAAGCAAAAGAGCAGGCAATATGATCAAAGGTCTACAGTACATCACGCATGTAATGAGTGATGTCAGGACAAGCAAGAAATGCAGTTTATTAAGTATTTTATTAGTCTATCTAGTGCACGTACTACTGCGTCCCATTCCACAGATTCTGAGCAACACACGGTGAACGCTTTAGACTGATGGTGAATTCACGGTTCATGTACTTGGCCAAGTATTCAGTGTTTAATGTTCAGTATTAGTATTTATCGGGCAGTGTTTATGGCCATACAATACGGTCAGTACAGTAGGGCCCGACCGAGTACAGTCTCTGATTATTCACTACCAAGTCATCCCATATAACCCCGACATGTTATCAATTTATTTTCATCCTATGTGAGCATGCAAGAGGGTGTCAATATTGTTCATTACTATGTGTGTCTAATTCTAAGCATTACAGACAAAGCATGTGGCAAACACATCATATAACACATTTCACAAAATCAGGACAGCATGACCATGCTGTACCAAAACATGGATTATGGTCACTACAAATTAGCAAATATGAATCCGTCGGAAGATCTGGAAAATAGACTTCTACACGGTTCTAGCGAGTATAATTAAGGTATATAAAAGGTATAGGAACTAGGGTGAAAACTCTATTCTAATCAGGTTTTAAGTTCAGGCAGCATGTAGTAGGTTGTGTTCAACTATTTATTTCAGATCATAAAACTTATTAATAAAATCTATAAACATTCTAGGAGATAACTATACATGTCTATGTCCAGCTTAAATTATTTCAGATTTTTCTTGTACTATTAGCAGGATCAAATAAAATATAGAACAGCAGGATACGCATGAAATTATGAGTCTAAAATTACTAACACAGTTGCAGTAAAGTGATGATAACTAACAGATGACAAATTTGAATTTAAATCCAGATAAGGAAAAAATTATCTAGACATCAAGAGCTACATTTTATCTTTAGTAAGTTCTTTCAAATTATGTCATTAGCATGGTTAAAAATATAATTCAAAGTGAATCATACAGCAGTCCAGAAATTGTCTCAACATGAATAGGCAAATAAATAAATCATATGATCACATATGGCATGCAAATTTATAATCAAGTGAATAATAGGTGTCAACATGCAATTTCTAAGGTTCAGGGTACATTTATTATAGTCATGGTGTCAATTCATAAATTAAAACCGATTCAGTACATTCAATTTAACATGTCCATTTCATCAAGCAGTTCTAAGCATAAATCTAGTTATTTAATTGTGCATATGCATGATACATTGGGGACTGGGTTTAAGATCAAAGAGATAGCACGATGTTAAGAGTATGTCGGGTTAGCTCGTGTAAACCCTCGATCTTAACGGAATTTTCAAAAGCAATTTTTGATAACAGAATGGACGGATCTACTTGCAGGAGATCAAATAATTTTGAACACACAATAAAAATGGTTCAAGAAGAGACTTGCCTGTTATTGCAGATATAATTAAATAAGAATAATGGGACCAGAATTTCGGGCTGTAAGGCCCCGAATTCCAAATAAGACCGAATTCGAGATTTCACAGGATCTTCACTTCACTTTGTACAATTTTACAAGGAAATTAAAACTTTTCAAAATAATACATCAGAGTTTATTTACAACTTTGTTTACATGGCAGAGCAATAAAAGATTACAATAATGAAATAAAATACAACTTATACAATTTTAACAATGTAACTCATCACTGCATCATAACATCTTCATGGCAAAGTCCAATACCTGCATGTCAAGCTATGGGCACATCAGTCACTTACAACTGACGAAAATGTTACACTCGGCTATCCTCTCTATGCCGTACATATAACGATCTCAGTACTTTAACAAGTCACAAAAAGTTGAATGAACAATAGAGTGTCAAAAGTGAGTGTCCTAAAAATGTAAGTGTATGTGATGCCTAGCCTGATGCACACAATTTTACTCTAAGATGACACTAATGCATACTTTTTCAGATTCTATGCATCTCATACTACATAGGGCCAAGGGCAAGTACTTACGTACTCCATAATGAAAGGTTCGATCCCTCGCCACCCCAGTAATATGACAAAGTTAAGACGTTCCATGAATACTGATCCCAGTCCCAGAGAACCGCCGCAACAAATCTCCTGCCCGACTATTATACAGAATCCTCGTCGTGCAAACCTCCCGCAAGTACTCGTTTAGCCTCGGTATACGTATATACATGGAGAACGGCAAACTATCCGCCCGACTACGCATAGTCCTGGATTTAAAAATAAAGGCCCGTCGCCCACGGAGCAACCGCAGTCCACCAACTAGGTCTATAGCCTCGGTGAACCGCCGCAACAAGCCCACCGACCGACTATATAGAGTGCCCCACTTACGTTTGTCGGTCTTACTATATCTTCACTTATGTGCCTAATTATTTAGTTCAAGACATGAATAAATTTCAAAGCTTAGAATTAGTTCTACCTCTTACCGGACTTAATCAATATTTACCGAGATAGCTCCACAGCCATATCTCAAAATCTTTTATTTCAATAGTGTCGGTACCCGAGGTCTTACTAACACTAAATTCACAATCTCTCATGTACAAGAGTCATGGGTACACATACCCTTCAATAACCATGTCTTAAACTTAGATATCTTCAAATTATTCACAAATGTGATTCAATGTCTAATCTTAATTTTTATTCATGAAGTCTCATTTTAATACTACTCATGAGTCTTTTATTCACAATCTTTCAAAAGTAATAATCTTCTTCATGAACAATATTTCCATCCATTTTTAAGTGACTTTAGCAATACATTTCAACCACATTAACATTTCTACACAAAATATGAGTGTAATCCTTTCAAAAGAATTTGATTCACAACACAATATTTTCTCTTAAAAAATAAGACTCATGCTCTTTACCAGATAGATTCAAATCACAACCCCAATTTTCTTTCTTAATTTCTTTCTTTTCTCTCTCAATTTTACATGAAAATCTCAAAAAACTATTTTCAATAAATCCTTCATTATGTTTTATGAACCCTAGAATTTTCCCAATTTTTTAAATGCACTAGAGCTCAACAAAAACACATCGGAACCCAAAATTATAATAAAATGCAACTCTGGGGGTTCGAACCCGTGAGCCATCAGGCAGTGCTAACGGTACATACCGCAAGCCAAGAGTCCAGTTAAACTTTGGTGTCGTGAGTTCACTTCGAAACCCAATATGCTCAATCTCAGGTAGTGTGAAGAATAAAACAAAACATAAAAGATATGTGTTGTAAGCCTCAGGATTCGAACCAGGCCAAACAGAGAGACAGCGCAGCGCCAAACCAACATGCCGGACGCGCTCAACGTTATCTACTCTCTGTTTCGACTTTTGTTCAAACTCACTGCCTTCTATTTTCAGAAAACTCGATTCTTCATTCTAACTAATCCTTTATTAAACTGAATGTAATTCTTATGAACTGAGTTTGTTCTCTAACAGTAACTTACCAATTTTCAATCCATATTTTGGACAATAATCCTAACTTTCAATTCATTTCTTCTTTTAAATAAACATGATATTGCATTACTTCAAATTTAAATCAAAAGTTATACATTATATTTTTTTTCATAAACAATCAAATGAGTTTAGGAGAATCAAAATTATCTTAAAAGATTCATTTGCTTAACAAAGGGAGTATTTCCAACATCTTTCATACAATTTATCATTTCTTTATTCATGCATGGCAAAATAATCAATCTTTTCTTTTCTCATTTACAAATTAACAAGTTGTAATTTAATTTACATGATTCACTACTATTTTCACCACATCCAATAGAATAGATTGTTCTACTTTATTACATCAAAATTCCAATACAAAATATACATTTAACATACATTAAGTTTACAAGCATTCTAACATGATCCATAATGTTAACTCTTTATTATTTGCTTAATCACAGCTATATTATTCTCATCATGGCATGATACACTAGCTTGAATTTTATCTATATCTTTCTTATCAACATTAACTTATATTACTCATTCATATTTGATGGCATGCATATTCTACAACTAGAAGAATGAAACCACCCACCTCATGTGAAGCTTGAACAATAAAAGAAAAGAGAATGCCACTTCTAGCTCCAAAGACTCCTAGTTCTTCTTCTCCGAGCAATAGTCTCCAAGCACAGAACACTACTCTCTTTCTTTTTTTTGTCTCTCTTAATTTTCTTTAGCTTTTTGGTGTATGGAATGAGAAGGAGGAGGGTACTATTTATAGGATATTGTTAGGGTCTAAATTGCAAATTTCACACCTAATAAATTACTCAATTTAATTTCCAATCTTTCACATTTCTCAACTCCTAAAAACCCCAAACTCTTCATTTGTTCACCTTTTCAAAATCCAAACTGCCAAAACTCTCTCTCATCTTAGAAGACAACAGATTAACGGGTGGGCCCCCACGTCAATGCCTCCACGTCATTGATCCATTTGACCGAAGTCAATAGGCCAAGCTTAGCTTTGCCGGTTTTACACTTCGTGGGCCCAACACATGAGGTGTCATCACCTATACAACAAGCACCTTGCTGTTTTAATCCACGGTGGGCCCCCCATCCAAATCACATTTCATTATGTATTTTTACCAACATATTAAACCAACAGTCAACAACTATACATATTCAACATATATATGTATATATATTTTATATACCTTTTTTTTTGAAAACTACGTGGTGTTACACACACTCCGAAATTTATTTTGAAAAACAAATACGCTTCAATATGTGCATCAGAAAAAATACGTACTTCGCACGTAAAACATAAAAAATATGAAATTCGAAAATCGACTTTATCAATGGAAATATATTAAAATATAATCGAAAACAATATAAGAAAAAATTATATTTACCAATTTTATATTTCATGATGTAATCACCACGTACATGAAAAACACGTCATCAAAAACACGTAAAAAGCACTTAAAAATACAGAGACTGAAATATTATATTTTAGTCGACTGAAATCAATACGGGAAATGCACAAATAGTTAGAAATCACAATACGTAATGAAAACACGTTACAAAATACACGTGTGACACATACGAGGGCAAAATTGTAAATTTCGAATTTTGCGAGGTGTTACACTCTCTCCTCCTTAGTTCCATCCCCGGAACTCACTAGGGTAAAGGTTGTATTTTGTACATACCAAAGAGAATATCATTATTGTATATAGAAAACAGTAAATATCCCGAAAATAAATGTAGTATAAAAATAAGCGATGAGAAAAATAGTAGGTGCAATACTACGAAAATGTAAACGGATAAACATAAAGTGACACAAAAACACGAAGGATAAATCTTTAAGATTGAAAGATAGGTAAAACAAGTTCATAAAGATCAAGACTGAGAAAAATAGTCAAAATAATACATATCCAAATAATATAAGAAAAAATATTTATTTGAGAAATATTGATTGTTGAAAAATAGAAAAATAATTTGAGAGAGATGTGTGTCTATGTGTAATGTATCATGAATGTAGAGTCCACCAACCACGCTTCCACTGCGCCACTCTGATACCCAAAGAGAACATGCTGGCATATAATCTCACATCAATGTATACGAGAAGAATATCATGAATGAAAGTCGATAAATACTTCATTCACGACTCAAGCCATCCAATAGGAAGAGAAAATATTAGTGTATAGAGCAATACAATTGTAAATCACTTACATTTAAATCTCTATTGACTGAAAACTCACACTTTAATGTCCACTCTAGAGTGTCGTTCCTTATAAATTTGTACTACTTGTGAAGCCTGCTCTGATACCATCTGTAAGGCCCCGAATTCCAAATAAGACTAAATTCGAGATTTCACAGGATCTTTTCTTCACTTTTTACGATTTTATAAGGAAATTAAAACTTTTCAAAATAATACAGCAGAGTTCATTTACAACTTTGTTTACACAGCGGAAGAATAAAAGATTACAATAATGAAATAAAATACAACTTGTACAATTTTAACAATGTAACTCATCACTGCATCATAACATCTTCATGGCAAAGTCCAATACCTACATGTCAAACTGTGGGCACGTCAGTCACTTACAACTGACGAAAATATTATACTTGGCTATCCTCTCTATACCGTACATATAACGATCTCATTACTTTAACAAGTCACAAAAAATTGAATGAACAATATAGTGTCAAAAGTGAGTGTCCTAAACATGTAAGTGTATGTGATGCCTTAATGCCTAATGCACACAATTTTACTCTAAGATAACACTAATGCATACTTATTCGGATTCTATGCATCCCATACTGCATAGGTCTGAGGGCAAGCACTTACGTACTTCACAATGAAGGGTTTGATCCCTCGCCATGACAACTACCCAATAATAAGACAACGTTAAAACGTTCCATGAGTACGGATCCCAGTCCCGGAGAACCGCTGCAACAAATCCCCCGCCCAACTATTATATAGACTCCTCATCGTGCAAACCTCCCGCAAGTACCCGTCTAGCCCCGTTATACGTATATACATGGAGAACGCCAAACTATCCGCCCGACTACGCATAGTCCCAAATTTAAAAATAAAGGCCCGTCTCCCATGTAGCAACCACAGTCCACCAACTAGGTCTATAGCCCCGGTGAACCGCCGTAACAAGCCCACCGACCGACTATATAGAGTGCCCCACTTACGTTTGTCTAGGTCTTACTACATCTTCACTTATGTGCCTAATTATTTAGTTTAAAACATGAATAAATTTCAAAGCCTAGAATTAGTTCTACCTCTTTCCGGACTTAATCAACATTTACCGAGATAACTCCATAGCCATATCTCAAAATCACATCTCAAAATCTTTTCTTTCAATAGTACCGGTACTCGAGGTCTTACTAACTCTAAATTCACAGTTTCTCATGTAGAAGAATCATGGGTACACATACCCTTCAATAACCATGTCTTGAACTTAGATATCTTAAAATTATTCACAAATGTGATTTAATGTCTCGTCTTAATTTTTATTCATGAAGTCTCATGAGTCTTTTATTCACAATCTTTCAAAAGAAATAATCTTCTTTATGAACAATATTTTCAACCATTTTTAAGTCACTTTAGCGATACATTTCAACCACATTAACATTTCTACACAAAATAAGAGTGTAATCCTTTCAAAAGAATTTGATTCACAACACAATATTTTTCTCTTAAAAAATTAAGAGTCATGCTCTTTACTAAATAGATTCTAATCACAACCCCAATTTTCTTTCTTAATTTGTTTTTTTTCTTCTCAATTTTACATGAAAATCTCAAAAAACTATTTTCAATAAATCCTTCATCATGTTTTATGAACCCTAGAATTTTCCCAATTTTTTAAATGCACTAGAGCTCAACAAAAACACATTGAAACCCAAAATTATAATAAGATGCAACTCTGGGGGTTTGAACCCGTGAGCCATCAGGCAGTGCTCACGGCACATACCGCAAGCCAAGAGTCGAGTTGGACTTTGGTGTCGTGAGTTCACTTCGAAACGCCATATGCTCAATCTCAGGTAGTGTGAAGAATAAAACAAAACATAAAAGAAAAGTGTTGTAAGCCTCAGGATTCGAACCAGGACAAACAGAGAGACAACGCAGCGCCAAACCAACAGGCCGGACGCGCTCAACATTATCTACTCTCTGTTTCGACTTTTTGTTCAATCTCACTGCCTTCCTTCTATTTTCATAAAACTCGATTCTTCATTCTAACTAATCCTTTGTTAAACTGAAATTAATTCTTATGAACTGAGTTTGTTCTCTGCCAGTAACTTACTGATTTTCAATCCATATTTTAGACAATAATCCTAACTTTCAATTCATTTCTTCTTTTAAATAAACATGATATTGCATTACTTCAAATTTAAATCAAAAGTTATACATTATATTTTTTTTTCATAAACAATCAAATGAGTTTAGGAGAATCAAAATTATCTTAAAAGATTCATTTGCTTAACAAATGGAGTATTTCCAACATCTTTCATACAATTTATCATTTCTTTATTCATGCATGGCAAAATAATCAATCTTTTCTTTTCTCATTTACCAATTAATAAGTTGTAATTTAATTTACATGATTCACTACTATTTTCACCACATCCAATAGTATAGATTGGTCTACTTTATTACATCAAAATTCCATACAAAATATACATTTAACATACATAAAGTTTACAAGCATTCTAACATGATCCATAGTGTTAACTCTTTATTATTTGCTTAATCACAACTATATTATTCTCATTCATGGCATGATACACTAGCTTGAATTTTATCTATATCTTTCTTATCAACATTAACTTATATTACTCATTCATATTTTATAGCATGCATATTCTACAACTAGAAGCATGAAACCACCCACCTTATGTGAAGCTTGAACAATAAAAGATAAGAGAACACCACTTCTAGCTCCAAAGACTCCTAGTTCTTCTTCTTCTAGCAATAGTCTCCAAGCACAGAACACTACTCTCTTTCTTTCTTTTTTTCTCTCTTAATTTTCTTTTGCTTTTTGGTGTATGGAATGAGAAGGAGGAGGGTGCTATTTATAGGATATTGTTAGGGTCTAAATTACAAAATTTCACACCTAATAAATTACTCAATTTAATTTCCAATCTCTCACATTTCTCAACTCCTAAAAACCCCAAACTCTTCATTTGTCAACCTATTCAAAACCCAAAATGCCAACTCTCTCTCTCATCCGAGAAGACAACAGAATAACGGTGGGCCCCCACGTCAATGCCTCCACGTCATTGATCCATCTGACCGAAGGTCAACAGCCAAGCTTGGCTTTGCTGGTTTTACACTTCGTGGGCCCAGGACATGAGGTGTCATCACCTATACAACAGCACCTTGCCGTTTTAATCCACGGTGTGCCCCTCATCCAAATCACATTTCATTATGTATTTTTACCAACATATTAAACCAACAGTCAACAACTATATATATAACTAGCGCCGTCCATGTTGCCTCCGAAAATACGAAAATAAAGAGGCGATTTGAATTGCGATTTTTACTGTCCATCGTCTCCGACCTACAACCTCCAGATCCGGCCTCCCCTCACTTCCTTCCCCCATCATCCCTTCTTTATTCTTGTTCAGTTCTTCCTCCTCTACAAACCCATATCCCCCGTTTCCCTACCCTCCCGGTCCTCGGCGAGCAGTCTCCCCCCCCACGTTGTTTCGGATTGAGCTCCCCGTCGGCTCCTTGGGGGTGCCGTCTCCCTCTTCAGCTCTCCGAAGAGCCTCCAAGGGTGCGGTCCTTTTCGCGCCTCCCTCGGCGTGGGCCCAGCCAACGATGCTCCCCCGCTGCTTTCCTGGCTCACTGTGTCGCCCCGACCCTGTTTCCTCGGTGACGCTCAGCCCCACGCGCTGGAGTTCCTTGGGTCGGTGAGTTTTCTTCCACAGTCGCGCTCCCACTCCCGTACGGCCAGTCAGGTCGTCCACTGTAAGTTCGCCTGTGAGTGCGCCGAATCACTGTAAGTTCGCCTGAGCACTAAGTTTCCTTCTTTTTCTTGTAGTATTAATTTTGGGAGTAGTGATTGGGGTTGTTTTGTGCTCTGCTGTATCTTTTGAGCGCGGTATCGGTCCCCAAGCTGTGGTTTTGTCCAGTTTGACCGATTTTTTTTTCCTGTACTGTGTTCCCCTTGGGGATTAATACATTCTGTGGTTTGCTCAGTGCCGAGCTGCTAGAACTTGAGCAAGTTCGATTGTTCTGTTCTTCCTCTCTACATCTAGTTCATCCTCTTTCTTTCTCTTTCTATTGGAGGGTGCGATTGCCACTCTGTGGTCTGTGTTGTATACTTCTTGGCAGTGCTGTATTGGTGGGTGTGGATCTATTCATTGTTGGGCTCCATCGTTCTGTACTTTTCCTCTGTTAGTGTTTTGATTTGAGCATATCTAGGGCTGATTTCTACCTTGGCTCTCTCTGAGTCCGTAGCTTATTCTCCCAGTTTAGATTCAGTTCTGGATTTGATGGGGGACTCGTCTCTCCATCTTTTGCTGACATAGAAGATCACCGAAGCTCTCCTATCTCCTCTAACTCCCGTTCTCCGCGTTGGTCTGACCCTCATTCGGTCTGCTTCAGATGCCTTCTTCCTGGGCATTTTAAACGTGAGTGTGTTAACAAACTGAAGTGCTTCTTCTGTGATAAGTTTGGTCACTCTCGCAATCGATGTTTCTCCCTTCAGAAACTCCTGGGTCTTCCCAGAGGCCATCCCCTTCCAGCCAAACTCCTTGCCTTTCTTAATTATCCCCTCTTAAAACGCAAGTTTCACGCCTGCTTGGCTAGTAATCTCACTATTGTTAATGGAAAGGACCTCATCTCCTCAGTTGTTGATTCGCTGCCAGCTAAGAACTTCACTTCTTCCTTCTCTCCCAATTGTGTTTCTCCTGCTTCTCTTCGACCTTCTAATATCGCTAACTTATTGATGGATCGTAAGGTTTATCCGAAATTCGTATCCTTCCCTCGCTCATTTTCTTTCAAGGTTCATCCACGATCTAACTTAGGGGCCCCTTCGTTGAGTTGGAACTTAAGTAAATATCCTGGATTGTTTTTATCAAACGTCTCTTCTCTTTATTGGTCTCGTCGTGCGAGGGGGCTCACTCGGCACTGCCGATCTTCGGTTCCCTAAGTGCACCCAATCAAGACTATTGTTTCTGTTGAGGTCCCCTCATTAGTTTTTAATACTCCTTGTGCATTAGGGATATCTTATCCCAAATGGTCTAAGTTCTCGTTTCATTTTTCGGGATGCTTATTTTCTTTGTATCAACATTTAGGAGTTCAATTGTGGCTCAATCAGCTCCTGATGGATATTAAACCCTTCTTGTACTCTATCCCCCCTAAGTCTCCCCCGGTCACGGATGACTCTTCTCTCCCTCGTCGTTCCTTTATTACTAGTGCTGTCCCTATTGCCTCGTCAGTAGCCCCAAGTTGCTTCTTTACCCCATCTCTCCGCGTCGAAGCTAGTTCTTCTGACCTTGAGTCTACTTCGCCCCCTTCAGCGATGGTAGCTACCCCCTCGTGAAGCGGAGATACAATAAGAAAGTCTATAATACTTCGCAGATTCGAGTGAGTGCTCGTATTCTTGCACGAAAGGCAGCTTCTGTGTCAGGTCATCACCTGGTGCTCAGTTGAGACTTGTTTATGTGTTGCCATCCGTGGTTTAGGCAGTCTGTTTTGGCCTCCGTTGAGCTGCTAGAGTTCCCAGGGACTGCTAGTGGAGTTGGTGGTTTTCGAGTGGGGAGTTTTGGCCTCCTGGCTCTTGGCGCTTTCCTGTCGTCCTGATCTTCCTTCGGATTCGGGTAGTCTGGTTGGCTCCATCAGTAGCTTGATTTTCCCGGATGATGGCTCCGCCCCCGTCCTTTTAGTCGGTGTGGTGCTTCGTTTTGATCTCGCACCCTCCGCTTGGCCGTGCTATTCAGCCATTTTTGTATTATTTGTGTATTCTTGTTTCTGTTTTACTCCTTGTAAAACCACTGATTATTGTCTGTAAATTAACTGTTTTTATTGATTTATATATGTTTTGATGGCTGGAGCCGTTTGGCTCTATCCGATTCATCAAAAAAAAACAACTATATATATTCAACATATATATGTATATAAATTTTATATACCTTTTTTTTTAAACTACGGGATGTTACACACACTCCGAAATTTATTTTGAAAAACAAATATGCTTAAATACGAGCACCGAAAAAATACGTACTTCGCACGTAAAACTTAAAAAATACGAAATTAAAAAATCAACTCTTTCAACGGAAGTATATTAAAATATAATCGAAAACAATATAAGAAAAAATTATATTTACTAATTTTATATTTCATGATGTAATCACTACGTACATGAAAAACACGTGCATCAAAAATATGTAAAAAGCACGTAAAAATACAGTGATTGAAATATTATATTTTAGTCTACTGAAATCAATACGGGAAATGCCCAAATAGTTAGAAATTACAATACGTAATAAAAACACGTTACAAAATACACGTGCGTAACACACGAGGGCAAAATTGTAAATTTTCAATTTTGCGAGGTGTTACACTCTCCCCCCCTTAGGATACTCACGATGGTAAAGGTTGTATTCTGTACATACCAAAGAGAATATCATTATTGTATATAGAAAACTACAAACATCCAAAAAATAAATATTTTATAAAAATAAGCAATGAGGAAAATAGTAGTTGCAATACTACAAAAATGTAAACGGATAAACATAAAGTGACACAAAAATACGAAGGATAAATCTTTAAGATTGAAAGACAGGTAAAACAATTTCAAAAAGATCAAGACTGAGAAAGATAGTCAAAATAATACATATCCAAATAATATATTAAAAAATATTTATTTGAGAAATATTGATTGTTGAAAAATAGAAAAATAATTTGAGAGAGAGGTGTGTCTATGTGTAATGTATCATGAATGTAGGGTCCACCAACCACGCTTCCACTGCGCCACTCTGATACCCAGAGAGAACATGCTCGCATACAATCTCACATAAATGTATACGAGAAGAATATCATGAATGAAAGTCGATAACTACTTCATTCACGACTCAAGCCATACAATAGGAAGAGAAAACATTAGTGTATATAGCAATACAATTGTAAATCACTTACATTTAAATCTCTATAGACTGAAATCACAATACGTAATGAAAACACGTTACAAAATACACGTGCAAAACGCACGAGGGCAAAATTGTAAATTTCCAATTTTGCGGGGTGTTACACAGGCAAAATCTCCCAAAAATACGTGCGAAGAACTACAGCAACAGCAAATTCCAAAGCAATCTTCACACCGGGTCGGGACAGAATACAGAACGGCAAGACAGGATCTGGTATGCACAGAACACAGAACACCGAATCCAGCTAATAGAAGCTCATCCTCACACCGGATCCAATCCAAATTTGGGGCACAGCGAGACGGATCTGG
This sequence comes from Hemerocallis citrina, assembly GCA_017893485.1. Lineage (NCBI taxonomy): Eukaryota > Viridiplantae > Streptophyta > Magnoliopsida > Asparagales > Asphodelaceae > Hemerocallis > Hemerocallis citrina. The sequence continues at coordinate 59,984,490 of CM030367.1, read as the reverse complement.
TGTGGCCGAACACGGGACAGCGGATCCGACCAATGGTCGGTCGTCTTCTACATTCGGCAAGGAGAGAGAGAGATGGCGAATGGCGACTGCGCGGTTGACGGCTCGACGACATAACCACAGCGAAGGCAACGGCACCACGATCTGGTAGCGACGATGGCGACGACAACTCCGACGAGCGAAAGCTCTATTTTCTGGTCGAAAATAGTAGACGACGGCTCGCGGCAACTCCGGGGCTCGAACGGCGGCGCTAGGGGGTTGCACAGGAGCAGCGAGAGACGACGAGGGCAATAGGGGTGCACAGAGATGGGTTAGGGCAACGATGAGGGAGTTACAGCAATGGTGAACTTTCCGTGGATGTGTTTCGGTGATGGGGATGGCGAGGACGATGGGGAAAATGGCGGTGTGGTGACGAGGGAAAGGAGACAGTGATGAAGGTGGTGATGGTGGTGAAGGGCGATCAGAGGAGCGACGGGGGTAGGGGTTTTGGCAGTTGGGTTTGGGTTAAGCAAAAACAAAGAGAGGAGAAGGAAGGGGTGCGAGGAGAGAGAAACGGCGGAAAGAGAGAGTGATAGATTATTAGAGTTTAATTAATAGGGTATTTATAGCGATCAAGATATTAGGGTTTTGGGTTGATATTATCTGGGTTCTGGGTATTGATTTTGGCTCCAAAAAGAGACAAACAAATGTAATGAGATAAGACGAACACAAAGGAGAACAAATCAAACTCAAAATAGAAAAGAGCAAAATTCGCAAAAGAACAGAATCCAATCAAAAGAACACAGATTGATCAAGAGGGACCATGAGAACCCAAGAAAAGACAAAATACACTATAAAAACATGAATTCAAATACATTAATCAAAAGAATACAAAATACAATAAAATCCGAAAATAGGGCTTACAAATCCTACCCACCTTACAAGAATAATTTCGTCCTCGAAATTCATACAAGCGGTGCATAGGGCAAACCTCGAAATAAACAAAGCAAAACAAAGCAAAACAAGCACTACTCAAACAAATGAGGAAACCTCTCCGAATCTCTTCCTCTAACTCCCAAGTAGACTCCCATGGCGAGCGAGGATCCCAAAAAACTCGAACCAACTTGATGACTCTATTCTTTAGCACCTTCTCTCGACGGTCTAAGATAGAGACGGGTCGAATTTCACAGGATAAATCCGGCCTCACAGACAAGTCTGAGTAGTCAACCACATAACTGTCATTTCTGATGTATTTCCTGAGCTGAGAAACATGGAATACATCATGGACACCTGCTAAAGCTGGCAGTAATGCCAGCCTGTAAGCTACCTTACCCACACGTTCCACAATATCGAATGGACCGATGAATCAAGGACTCAACTTGCCTCTACCGTCGAAACGGATAACACCTTTCCAAGGCGATACCTTGAGGAACATATGCTCGCCTACCTCAAACTATAGAGGTCTCCGACGACAATCAGCCCACCTCTTCTGTCGATCCTGAGCTGCCTGCAAATGCTTGCGGATCAGAGCCACAGCATCAACTGTCTTCGTGATCAACTCAGGGCCTAAAAGCTTCCTCTCACTGATATCATCCCAACAGAATGGCGATCTACACTTGCGCCCATACAAAGCTTCGAATGGAGCAGCCTTGAGACTCGCATGATAACTGTTATTATAAGAGAACTCGGCCAAGTGAAGATGATTCTCCCACAAACCTCCAAACTGAAGAACGCAAGATCTCAACATATCTTCTAGGGTATGAATTGTCCTTTCTGACTGCCCATCCGTCTGAGGCATGGAACGCTGTACTGTAGCTCAACTTAGTACTCAAGTTCCTCTACAAACTCTCCTAGAACTGAGACTTGAATCTCGTATCTCTATCTGATACAATGCTGACAGGACTCCATGCAGAAGAACTACCTCCTGAACGTACTGCTCGACCAAACTCTCCGTGGACTGACCCACATGGAAAGGAATGAAGTGAGCACACTTCGTCAGCGGATCCACTATCACCCAGATAGCATTATGACCTTTAGGACACCTCAGCAAAGCTATCACGAAGTACATCGTGATATTCTCCCACTTCCATTCAGGGATAGGAAGGGGTTGCAAAAGTCCTGCGGTCCTCTGATGCTCCGCCTTCACCTACTGACAGATTAGGCACTGGGCGACGAATCGAGCCACATCCCGCTTTATACCATGCCACCAGAAATGCTGTTTCAAGTCCCTGTACATCTTGGTACCAACAGGATGTATAGAATATGGGGACCGATAAGCTTCCTCGAGTAGCTTCTGCCTGACTTCTCCTCTAAGTACACACAACCTAGAGCCAAACCGAAGCGGCACATCAGTATGGACAACCAAATCAGATCTCAAACCAGCTTCAACCTCACTCTGAAACTCCTGCTATTGCTGATCACTCCCTTGAGCTGCCTTGATCTGCTCTACCAAGGATGACTGCAACTACAACAATATAAGCTACTGATCTGATCCGGGAAGCAACACATCTAACTCCAGCCTTCTCATGTCCTCCACTAGTTCCTTTTGCTGAGTGAGGAACATAACGGCAAGCCTCTGACTCAAAGCATCTGGCACTGAATTAATTCTGCCCGGGTGATACTGCAAGTTGATGTCGATACCTGCTATCAATTCCAGCTATCTACTCTGCTTCATGTTCAACTCCTTCTGCGTGAATACATACTTGAGGCTCTTGTGATCTGTGAAAATCTCAACTCTATCTCCAAGCAAATAGTGCCTCCATAACTTCAAGGCAAAGATCACAGCAATAAGCTCCAGATCATGCGTAGGATAGTTCTTCTCATGAGGTCTCAACTACCTCGATGCATAAGCGACAACCCTGCCTCGCTGCATCAGCACTGCTCCCAGACCTCTCCCCGAATTATCACAAAAGATCACAAAACCACCCGAACTATCAGGTACAATCAGCACAGGCGCTGACGTCAATCGACGCTTCAACTCGGTGAAAGCTTCATCACAAGCTTCATCCCAGACGAACTTCTGCTCCTTCTTGATCAAACTGGTCAAGGGTCCAGCGATCTTGGACAAATCCTGAACGATATTCTGATAGTAACCAGCCAAACCAAGGAAACTCCGCACCTCAGAAACAGATTTCGGAATAGACCAATCCTTGACTGTAGAAATCTTTGACGGATCCACAGAAACACCAGCACCGGAGATAATGTGGCCAAGAAAAGCAACCTGATCCAGCAAGTACTCGCACTTATCGAGCTTCCCATACAGCTGGTTCTCCCTCAAAGTCTGCAGAACCACCTTCAAATGCTCGGCATGATCTGCCCTGTTCTGCGAGTACACCAATATGTCGTCAATGAAAACGACGACAAACTGATCCAAGAACAGCGAAAACACATGGCTCATCAAACTGATGAACACTGCCGGTGCATTAGTCACTTCGAAAGGCATCACCAAGAACTCGTAATGCCCATATCTTGTTCAGAGAGCCGTCTTCAGAACATCCTCTGACTTCATCCTGACTTGATGGTACCCGGAACACAGATCCAACTTTGAGAACACCGAAGCACCTCCCAGTTGGTCGAACAAATCGTCAACCCTCGGCAATGGATACCGATTTTTGACAGTAACATTGTTCCACTCCCTGTAGTCCATGCAAAGCCCGTGGCTTCCATCCTTCTTACTGACAAACATAACTGGGGCTCCTCATGGAGAAACACTAGATTTGACAAAACCCTTATCAAGCAGCTCCTGAACTTGCACCTTCAGTTCTGCCAATTCAACCAGTGCCATACGATACGGACTGCTGAAAATAGGGGTCATACCAGGCAGAACATCAATGCTGAACTCCACATCTCGGACTAGCGGCAGACCGGAAACTTCCTCGGGAAACACATCAAGGAAGTCCCGCACAACTAAGGGCACAACAACCCTATCAGAACCCATCGATGCAAGAGAAACAACCTTGGGATCCAACGAGTTCTTGACATGCCCTGATGGTGTCTCACCCACATGGAAAACAAATTCTGGCTGACCAGAAGGCCTGAAAGTCACCTTCTTCTCCCGACAATCAATCATGGCACAGGAAACATCCAACCAGTCTATGCCCAAAATGACATCAAAACCGAAGTTGGGAATCACAATCAAATCCGCTCAGAAAACCACACCACCAATCAGCAACGGACTCTGCTTGTAAACTCTAGAATAGACAACGACACCTCCACCTGTGGTGATGTCCCAAGCTGCGGGCATAACGTCGCAAGCCAAAGCATGCTGATCAACAAAGCGAGAAGAAATGAAAGAGTGGGTAGCACCTGAATCAAACAACACATAAGCAGGGAGAGAGAAGACTAAAATCACACCTAGAAAAAGATCAAAAAATGAATAAGGTGCTAGCAGGATATATACACCAATAATTGTACAAAGAAGGGAAAAAAATAAAAATAACCTGCAGAAAACTGAAAGAAAGAAAAGAAAGTACAACTACTATGATATACCTGCAACCACTCCAACAGCAACTTCCGCTTCCTCGGCTGTCAGGTTATAAGCCTGACCACGACCACCAACCTGACCTCCTCTAGGAGCCACACGCCTCTGATCAAAGACTTGCCTCTCTGGAGGAAGAGGCGGCCTGCCCTAACCACGCGTCGGCGCTCCTAGCTGAACAGCACCAGCAACCGGCGCAGAACCTATGCTACTCGGACAGTCAGGAACCATATGCTCACTTCTGCCTTCTGCCACACACTAAACACTGTCGGTTTGCCCTCCTACAGTCTCACTGTGAATGCCCAGTCTTATGGCAATAGCCACAAGTCTCAACATTCCTCGGGATAACAGGTGCATACGGTTGTGTTCTCGCGGGAGGGGGCGGAACTAGCCTCCGAATAGATCCTCCGAAAGGTTGAGCTGCAAAAGAGTGTGAAACAGTCCTCTGAGGAACACTAGATCTGCTAAGAGTCTGCTTTTGGACCCGAGCCGCATCCAGAATATCGGAATAAGCACGAAGCCGAAGAGCAGCCAAACGGTCCTGGAGGGGAAAGCTCAAGCCCGAAAGAAAAAGACTAGCCCGAGTCTCATCAGTGGCAACGAGGGTATGGGCGAAGCGACTGAGCTGAGTAAACTTTGCAGCATACTCGTCCACGGAACGGATTCCCTGATTAAGATGATGCTCAAATTAGTACCGTCACAAGTGAAGTAGACAACAACAAATGACGATTAAGAACATCATTTAGCTGACCTGAGTTAGGGAAACAAATTGTCGCTCCATCTCTGCCTTGGTGACACTGAGAAAGAACATCGCCAAGAAGCTCTCAGAGAAAGTAGCCCACTCAATGGGTTGCGACATCCTCTCGGATTCAACCAGCCACCATATATGAGCGAGATTTACCAGCTGGATGCGAACCACATCCACACGATCCGCCTCAGCAACAGGAGCGGCGACACAGTTGCTCCGTCCGGATAAGCCATTGCTCGGCTTCCAACGGCGACTCAGTACCCTAAAACTTTTCCAAGTGCAGCCTCATGAAATTTGCTACCGTACCAGGCCTAGGTGGCAGAGGCCCAAGTGCAGGTCCAGTGACATTCCCATTGGCTGCCAAAGCGGCTCTCATCATCTCATTGTGCTCCAGCTGAAGAGCCATCATTTGCTGAATCGTTTGGAGAATAGCGGCGTTGTCCGGCTGCTGATCCCCCGAGCAAGAAGAAGAATTTCCACGAGCCATAGCCTGAAACACGATCAAAGATGCTCAGTACCCAGATCATATGTTGGTTATTATACAAGTATTCATGTGATTATCGTGGTGTGCAAATCACTGAGTTAACCCGGCAGAGCCAAACTCGATTAATATATCAATCAAAGCCAACCCTCATAAAGATAGTCATGTTTGATTGATATATTACTCAACCCTAGGCTCTGATACCACTAAAAAAACCTGTCACGCCCTACTTCCCAAAATACGGAACACGAGTACATAACGTAGGCCCAGCGAATGATGTAAACACCATTCATAAGTTGTACCAGACTAACTCAGCAATAAGATCAACATGGTACAACCACGTAGGAAAATATAACGACATGAAACAAGATAAATTCCAATAATAATGAAATAAACCAACAGTATAAATATCCAACATCCGGGATCAAAACAAAACTATGGGTCATAGAGCCCAAAACAAGGTACAAGCCATAATAGTATTCAAGAAATAAATGGCAACAAGTAAAACTAAGCAGCGGAGACTAGATCCATCGTTAGAAACGTTGCTCACCAATTCCTTCAGGAATAGATCCTTCAGCACTTGTAAATTTCTGGTCTAAAAAGAAATAAAAGAGTATGGACGGCAAGTAGAGAAAACAAAGGATAATAGTAAAATATGAATATCAAAGGAAAGGAACATTGTCAAAGACAAAGAACAAAGCAAAGAGCAGGCAATATGATCAAAGGTCTACAGTAAATCACGCATGTAATGAGTGATGTCAGGATCAAGTAAGAAATGCAGTTTATTAAGTATTTTATTAGTCTATCTAGTGCACATACTATTGCGTTCCATTCCACAGATTCGGCGCAATACACGGTGAACGCTTTAGACTGATGGTGAGTTCACGGTTCGTGTGCTCGGCCCAGTATTTAGTGTTTAATGTTCAGTATCAGTGTTTATCGGGTAGTGTTTATGGCCATACAGTACTTTCACACGGTTCTAGCGAGTATAATTAAGGTATATAAAAGGTATAGGAACTAGGGTGAAAACTCTATTCTAATCAGGTTTTAAGTTCAGGCAGCATGTAGTAGGTTGTGTTCAACTATTTATTTCAGATCAGAAAACTTATTAATAAAATCTATAAACATTCTAGGCGATAACTATACATGTCTATGTCCAGCTTAAATTATTTCAGATTTTTCTTGTACTATTAGCAGGATCAAATAAAATATAGAACAACAGGATACGCATGAAATTATGAGTCTGAAATTACTAACACAGTTGCAGTAAAGTGATGATAACTAACAGATGACAAATTTGAATTTAAATCCAGACCAGGAAAAATTATCTAGACATCAAAGACTACATATTATGTTTAGTAAGTTCTTTCAAATTATGTCATTAGCATGATTAAAAATATAATTCAAAGCGAATCATACAGCAGTCCAGAAATTGTCTCAACATGAATAGGCAAATAAATAAATCATATGATCACATATAGCATGCAAATTTGTAATCAAGTGAATGCTAGGTGTCAACATGCAATTTCTAAGGTTCAGGGTACATTTATTACAGTCATGGTGTCAATTCATCAATTAAAACCGATTCAGTACATTCAATTTAACATGTCTATTTCATCAAGCAGTTCTAAGCATAAATCTAGTTATTTAATTATGCATATGCATGAAACATTGGGGACTGGGTTTAAGAGATAGCACGATGTTAAGAGTATGTCAGGTTAGCTCGTGTAAACCCTCGATAATCTTAACGGAATTGTCAAAAGTAATTTTTGATAACAGAATGGACGGATCTACTTGCAGGAGATCAAATAATCTTGAACTCAAATAATAAAAAAGGTTCAAGAAGAGACTTGCCTTTTATTGCAGATATAATTAAATAGGAACAACGGGATCAGAATTCCGGACAAAATCTCCCCAAAACACACATGCGAAGAACCACAGCAACAGCAAAAATCCAAGAGCAATCTTCACACCGGGTCGGGACAGAACACAGAACGGCAAGATAAGATCTGGTGTGCACAGAACACATAACACCGAATCCAGCCAATAGAAGCTCTTCCTCACACCGGATCTGATCCAAAATAGTGGACAGCAAAACAGATCTGGCGTGGCCGAACACGGGACAGCAGATCCGACCTATGGTCGGTCGTCTTCTACCTTCGACGAGGAGAGAGAGAGACGCCGAACGGTGACTGCGCGACTGACAGCACGATGACGCGACCACGGAAAAGGCGACGGCACCACGGTCGGGTAGCGACGGTGACGACGACAACTCCGACGAGCGAAAGCTCTGTTTTGTGGTCGAAAATAGTGGACGACGGTGCGCGGTAACTCCGGGGCTCGAATGACGGTGCTAGGGGGTTTCACAGGAGTGGCGAGAGACGACGAGGGCAATGGGGGTGCACGGAGATGGGTTAGGGCAACGGTGAGGGTGTTACGGCAACAGGGGTGCACGGAGATGGGTTAGGGCAACGGTGAGGGAGTTACGGCAATGGTGAACTTTCGGTGGATGGGTTTCGGTGATGGGGATGGTGAAGATGATGGGGACAACGGCAGTGAGATGGTAAGGAGGGAAAGGAGACGGTGATGAAGGTGGTGACGGTGGTGAAGGGTGATCGGAGGAGCGACAGGAGTAGGGGTTTTGGCGGTTGGGTTTGGGTTTAGCGAAAACAGAGAGAGGAGAAGGAAGGGATGCGGGGAGAAATAAACGGCGGAAAGAGAGAGAGATAGATTATTAGGGTTTAATTAATAGGGTATTTATAGGGATCAAGAAATTAAGATTTTGGGTTGATATTTTGTGGGTTCTGGGTATAGATTTTGGCTCCAAAAAGAGACAGACAAATGCAATGAGATGAGACGAACACATGGGAGAACAAATCAAACTCAAAATAGAAAAGAGCAAAATTCGCAAAGGAACAGAATCCAATCAAAAGAACACAGATTGATCATGAAGGAACAAAAGAACTCAAGAAAAGACAAAATACACTATAACAAATGAATTCAAATACATTAATCAAAAGAATACAAAATACAATAAAATCCAAAAATAGGGTTTACACCATCTGGTACCTGTTCTCCAAAATCTGCAATTTAACAATTGCAGGAATAGGAAAAAGAAAACAAACTCTTGTCAATGCAAGTTACGGGCCGCTTGTAGTGCAGAATACAAGTACATGGAAAAAAACTAATTAATAATATGGAATATGCATGATACAAAGTAGAATACTAGCATGGCAAGATGAACAAGTGCAAGTAGCATGTATCAAGTGTCAAGTAAACAAGTATCATGTAAACAAGAAACAAGTATCAAGTAGCAAGTGTCACGAGTCAAGTATTAAGAAATTAAGTAAGAAGTAACAAGTGTCAAGTAGTCAAGTACAAGTATCAAGTAGCAAGTGTCAAGTGATCATGTTTAAGTCTTGTATTATTACTATCTAGGTAGCATTTCATGCATCCATCTTTTTACTACATGGTTGCTACAGGCAACACAGTTTCATTTTAGATGTCATAGTGTATCATATAGGACAATGTACTCTGGGACAAGCCTCAAGAAATCAAGTAACAAGTATCAAGCCTCAAGTATCAAGTATCAAGCTTCAAGAGCGAAGTATCAAGCCTCAAGTATGAAATATAAAGCCTCAAGGTGTGAAATATCAAGCCTCAAGTGAAATATTAAGCAAAGTATCAAGTATCAAGCCAAGTATCACATAGGATCAATAGATCCTCTTCCGAGTACACATTTCTGTGTTTTCCACTATTAAATCTTTTTCTTTAAACCCCGACTTGGTTAATTATTATTAGTATCAATAAGCATGTATGTGTCACGAAACAGGGCAAGTATAACATGGTATAATCAAGTAACAAGTTCAAGTTGCAAGATAAACACGTACGGGTGAAAGATAACACACAAAAGAATAAAATAACCAAATTTCTAGTTCAGGACAGCAAGACCATACTGCAGTAAAACTGAAATTTCCGTTGTTACAAAAATGAAGACCTGAATCCGTCGAAAGGTCTAGAAAATAGACTCCCGGCCGAATCCAGCAAGTATATATAAGTTATATAGTATTTCACAAAAACATAGCTCAAAGCTAATTTGAATCTAAAAAACACGTTCAGGCAGAAATCAGAAGATTGGATTCAAGAACCAGATAATGGCATGAAAACTCATCAAATAAATCTACAAAAAATCTGGAGTATTCCCCTATATGTATAGTAACAGAAAATCAAGTTTCATAATTCTCCAACATAAATAGAGTAGTCAAGAAAAATCGGAAAACAACAAGAAACAGTAGTTTTGTAAATCTGGAATTTCAAACACCGCAGTACGAAAATAGCAATATCTCACAAACCATAAATTGAAATCCGAATCCGCCAAAGGGGTAATAAAATAGATACAGTAGGCTAACTTTCATATTCAGAAATATTTTAGAGACAGCAAGTAGAATTAGGTCGAAAATCAGGTTCTTTACTGAACAGTAGTAAAATTCTGCATGTAAAATCTTTATTTGCAAGCATGAAAGGGTTTGTAAAACTCCTCAAATAAATCCACCAAAATTCTGGTTAAACCCCAATCAAGTCTAGAAATACTGAGCAAAATTTTAGATCAAAATAATAATTTTAACACCAAAATAAAAATAGATTACTCTTCAGAATTCATTGAAAACAAAATCTAGAAATCTTTCGACACCACTGTAGTAAAATCGACATAACTCACAAACCGAAAATAGAAACTAAGATCTGTCAAAAAGGTTGGAAAATAGACAGAATCCTCTATAGTTCGTGTTCAAATTTTTTTTCAAATACTGACCTTAATAGGGTCTAAAATACTGATCAAAACTGAAAAGCCAGCAAAACTGAAAATATCGCATATGCACAAAATCCACTAGTTCACAAAGAACTCATCCAAAACACAACCAACCACGAAATAGAGTATACTAGATGTCCAAGCAACATGTTATAGGGTATTTCACCAATCCACAACAAGTCTATCACACACGAACGAGCACAAGATAACATATGAACAACATGCATATATGCAACAAGATATGGTCAATCCTAGGTTACATCATGTCATGTATGTCGTGAGGCAACTATGGTCAAGATAACACAATAGAGAAAATATTAACAAGGGGATTCACACACAAATTGTCTCTAGAACCCAACTACACTATAGGCAGTATTTAGTACTTGTATTTGCAAAAGAAATTTAACACAAGTTACTTGCCTGAGAGACGATGACGGGAACGAAGCAAAGCGAGAATAACGGAAACGGATTCCCGAGCAACAAACACAACCGAACAGACACGAAACACCACGAATACAAACGAGAATCAACCAATCCAAGAACAATCAAATGAATTCCCCAAAATGCGTGCACACCACGACAGTAAGAACAAGAGCAACAGCAAGACCGATACACAATAGCAAGAACGAGATCGACCCACGGTGATGGGGATTGACGCTATGGCTTGCTGTGGCAGTTGGTGGAGTACGGCGGAGACGAGAGGGGGTGGTCTGGCACTCCGCAGTCGGGATACAGCACCAGTAGGGTGTTGTACGGCTGACGTTGCTCGCGGTGCTGCTGCCACACGCCGAAGGAACAGCGGAAGAAGGTCGGGAAGATGGGTTCACCGAGAGCACGGGGAAGGAAGTCGGGAGAGGCTTGGAGGGTGAGAGAGGGAGAGATGCACTGGCGGCTAGGTATATATAGGTTGATATTGAGGGTTAAAGGGAGGAAAGGTGGAAGTCGGCACAGAGAGCTAACGGGTCGGATGGGAAATGGGTTTCGGGTAAGCATGGGTTACGGGTGGTAGTAATAGGATTAAGTGTATGCAGATGGGTTTAATATAATTGGGTTGGTTTAGTTGGGTTTTGGTTAAGAAGGATAATTAATGGGGTTTTGGGTATAGTTAATTTAATAGGATTTGTGTAATGGGTATTTTAATACAAATGGATAGTAGATGGTAATTAGGGTCCAATAGGGTTAAAGATCCGAAACAAGGAAATGTAGGAGCAACGAATAAAAAAAATCATGATAGATAAAAATATTGGGAATCAAAATAATGGCCCGATAAAATGGAACGAAACAAAAGACGGGCAAAAGGATCAAGAACTCAAATAAAAGAAGACAGAAAATAATAAAATGAATATATTGAAAAGAAAAATTCAATATACGGCCCAAGAGAAATACAAGAGGAATACAAAGAGAGAAAAATACACCAAAGCAAAAAATACACTCAAAAATACACAAAATTGAAAACAGGGGTTACAAATTCACTTTGGGTGATAGTGGATCGACTCACCAAATCGGCTCACTTTTTGGCGATGAAACTCACTTGGTCTATGAAGAGGTTGGCTGTGGTGTATGTTGGAGGGATCGTGAGGCTACATGGAGTTCCCTTATCTATTGTATCCAACAGATATGCCCGATTCACCTCACATTTTTGGAAAAGTCTTCAGGCACCTTGGGGACTAAGACCGATTTCAGTACTGCCTTGCATCCTCAAACTGATGGGCAGACTGAGAGGGTCAATCAGATACTGGAAGATATGCTAAGGTGTTGTGTGTTGGACTTTGGCGGCAGTTGGGAGAGGCATTTGGATATAGTGGAATTTGCCTACAACAACAGTTTCCAGGCTAGTATCGGTATGACACCGTATGAAGCTCTATACGGAAGAAAGTGCATAACATCGGTGTGCTGGTATGAAGTGGGAGAATGACAGATGTATGGGCTGGAAATTGTGCAACAGACCTCAGAAAAGATCGAGTTGATCAGGAAGAGGTTAGTTGACGCACGGAGCAGGCAGAAAAGTTATGCTGACAACCGGAGGAGAGATCTGGAATTCGAGGAAGGTGAATTTGTCTTCTTGAAAGTATCTCCAATCAAGGGAGTGATTCGGTTTGAAAGATGAGGGAAATTAGCCCCGAGATACATAGATCCTTATAAGATATTGAAGAGAATTGAGAAGACAGCTTATCGGTTAGAACTACCGGAAGAGTTAGCCCAAGTACACAATATCTTCCTGTGTCTATGTTACGAGATTATATTTCGGATCTGAGTCATCATTTGCCGGAAGTGCCAGGAAGGTCTGCAATTGGATTTGAGCTACACTGAACGTCCAGTTGAGATTGTGGATTGACGGAAGAAAGTCTTGAGGAATAAGACTATACCTATGGTCAAAGTTGTATAGAGAAATCAACTAGTTGAGGAGGCCACCTGGGAATCAGAGGAAAGGATATTGAGAGATCACCCTGAATTTTTTAATTAAATCTGTAAAAAAAAAATTCTTCTTTCTTTTGTTTTCTCACTTTTTAATTGTAGTTCTGAGGACGGAACTATTCTAAGGAGGGAGTGTTGCAACATCCCGTAATAATTTAGAAAAAAATACCTTTTTTTTTTCATTTTGCACGTGCAACGCACGTGCAATTTTATTTCATTTTTTTGTTCTAAAAATGTTTCTAAGTATGCATAAATTTTCTTTTATTTATTTTGTCTCATTTTATTGTTCTCTCTCAATTAAGATTCATTTGAGCCCACTAGAAAAAGAAGCCCATAAATAAATCCTTTAATAAATACACAATTAAAGAGAGAGAAAAGTGCAACCATACATGTCATGTAACAAACTGGTAACAACTAAAAAATAACAATTAATTATTAAAATGAGAAGGTGTGCATGTGTGAAACACATGCACGTGTTTGTGCTACTAGGTGTGCATACGAGCGAATTCCGTCCCTATATCCAGCCCTGTGCCATTTCCTCCACCACCCTCGCCCTCACTCTGGTTGTTCCTACCACTCTTGGTTCTGTGAGACATCTGGTAGAAGACAATAAACATGGGTATTAACCAAGATATAGAAAATTTATAAGACATAAGTTGAAAGAAACAACAACATGAATTATAATCGCCTACAACTAGCTAACACCCGACTCCAAAAAGGCAACCAAGTTTAATTTTCATACTGTGTTTGACTGTAAATTGAAGTTGGCTCTGATACCACTTTGTAACGCCCCGATTTCCAGTAACTGGGAAACCATGACATAAGCCAGAATCTTTTCTTCAATTAGTCACAATACACAGAAAAACAGAAAAATTTAAAACTTTTTATTCAACACAAAATGTATTACAAGTTTGAATGTCATACAACTGTAATACATTACAACAGTGTTACAATAATACCTTTACAATCCCAAGTATTACAACTTTCAACAATTTATGTCAGAGTACAATGAATGAAGAACAAAACTTGGTAATTTCCCACTTGGGTACTTTTCAACAATTAGATAATCAACAAAAATATTACAGTGGAACTTAAATGACATCGACTCCTCGCTTTCTTTGCCTTGAGTTCTCCTGAATCTCGCACATGTACTTCTGTGATCCAGTACCTATTGAAGTGGGAACGTCAGTATTTACTGATGCTTTAAGGCTGATAACTAGCAGCAAATCTCCCAAAACAAACATACCACCATGGCAAATGTGTCAGTGTAGTTTAAGTGTTCGTGAGTGCTATGACTAGAATATAATGCAATATCAACTAAGGCTAGGATGCTCCTATTCTAATGTAAGCAAGTCTCCGAAACAGTATGCAGCCCATACTACATACACCCCATCTTAAGGCGTTTCTTCATATATATGGATTTGAACCCGCGCCATGTATTATACTTTAGTACCCATCCTGTTCCTGACAGAATACTACATGACTGGCGAAGTTGCAAGTACGGTTTAGTTCCGTTACTGCAGTCAATAGTGGTGTCCTTGTTTGCCACTATTACCCAGTCGCACCGGACCCCACTCAAAAGCCAACACGAATTACATGATACTTTTCAACCTTCTTCTGTGCCCCCAACTGGTCATGAGAAGGCATAGAACCTGACGGAATCGTAGGGTCTATTTTTCTAGGAAACCCTCTCGTTCTTATCATGGCACATTCAGGAATTAACAATCAAGATACGAAACCCGTGCTCCCAACTTGTCATGAAAAAAGCACTGCTCGTATCCCTTTGACAGGGGAATACATCCCAATAACACCACCTAGTGTCAACCTAAAGGAGAGGTTGGATTATAGGGTATCACCCCTAACACCAACTCTCACAATTTGGCAATTCATAGATAAAAATGGTTAACTGTTACTGCCCTAACGATGTCACTAACCCTAACCAAACAAGCGAGACATGCCACTGTGCTTCTAACTAGACATGAAAAAGCACCGTATGTGTCCCTCTTCTAACCAAACAAGCGAGACACGGCACTGTGCTTCCAACCCAGCATGAAAAAACACTGTACGTGTCCCTCTTTTAACCAAAAAAGCGAGACACGGCACTGTGCTTCCAACTCGGTATGAAAAAGCACCGTATGTGTCCCTCTTCTAGAGAGTGCAACAATTAACCTGTCTTAACCTAGACTTCACAAGATCTCATCGGATCCGCTCATTGCCTACAATACCTACATACGAGCCAAATAAGCTACGTATAAGACCAACCGTTACATACGGCCCAGGTGAGCCACGTATGAGATAACTACATACAACGACCACACTAGAATCAACCTAGAAGCAACAATACGCGCTTGCTAGCAAAGTTTGTTCTTCTATAATTAGAAGCAACTGAAGAATCTACTAACATTCTAAATTATGCGTTCTACCAATGAGAAGCCCAAAAGCGACATAACAATCTTTATCAAGCTAATAATTATTAGTGACCTTCCCCAACCCTTATTTCCCATGAAGGCAGAGAGTGTTCACATGATACGGTCCAATCTTACGTAGAACCTCATACAACAAAAATCAACGGTTTCTTTTCCAAAATTTAACTAGAACTATATGCAACTAGATTCTTGGGTTCTCTCTCAAGTTTGAGCTAGAATCACCTAGAAGCTAGGTGCATGGGTTCATGGGTTCTCCCTAATCGGCACTACAATACTACCATATACAATTCAAGCATGGTTTCTTTTATCTAGAAAGCTACAATATATCATTCAAGCATACATGGCTCTTGAATCTAGAACAACCAAGCAATCTTAACATGAGTTCCTTTTAGGGGATTAGCTAGAACGACCTCACAACTCAATATTGTAACTACAACATGATTGGTTCTTCACTAACGCTACAACCACCACATGCTAGTTCTTTACTAACACAATTTACTATAACGTGATAGTTCTTCACTAACACTATAACTACAATGCGATAGTTAATACTATAACTACAACATGAAGGTTCTTCATTAACACTACAACTAAAACATGAAGGTTCTTCATTAACACTACAACTACAACATGATAGTTTCTTTGCTAAACACTACAACTATAACATGGATATCTACCATCACTTTATACATGAATGTTTATTACTATCTTAAGCATGGACTTTACTCACACGTAAGCATGAATGTCTACTACTTTAAGCATGTATATCTACTACCCACTTTAAGCATGGATCTTCACTACTTAAGCATGGATAGTCACTACACTCAAGCATGGATACAACTTAAGTAGGAAGCTACTATAAGTTTAAAGCATGATATCTCCTACTACTTTAAGCATGGTTAATTACTACAACTTACCATGAGTATTAACAATTTAGCATGGTATACAACAAAGCATGATTTTCTTTACTACTTTAACCTTCCACAATTAGCATGGTATGCAACTTAGCATGAGTTTCTTTACAACTTTAACTTACAACAATTAGCATGGTAGACAACTTTAAACATCATTCTACAACAATCTCAAGCATGGTAGGAACCTATAACAATCTTAAGCATGACATACTACTTAAGCATTCCTACAACGATCTTAGGCATGGTAGGTAATTTAAACATTAATCCTATACATTCCTAGGCATGGTATATGATATAGCATGAATCTACAACATTCCTAAGCATGGTATACTACTTAAGTATCAACCCTAAGCATGGTATACATTTTAAGCATGAACCTACAACATTCTAAACATGGTATACTACTTAAGTATCAACCTAAGCATGGTATACATTTTAAGCATGAACCTACATCATTCTAAATATGAACCTACATTATTCTAAACATGGTATACTACTTAAGTATCAACCTAAGCATGGTATACATTTTAAGCATGAACCTACAACATTCTAAACATGGTATACTACTTAAGTATCAACCTAAGTATGGTATACATTTTAAGCATGAACCTACAACATTCTAAACATGGTATACTACTTAAGTATCAACCTAAGTATGGTATACATTTTAAGCATGAACCTACATCATTCTAAACATGGTATACTACTTAAGTATTAACCTAAGCATGATATACATTTTAAGCATGAACCTACAACATTCTAAACATGATATACTACTTAAGTATCAACCTAAACATGGTATACATTTTAAGCATAGATAAATATGAGTTCTCTACTACAATCCCTACAACATGCATACAACATAAGTATGAACTCACTACATCTTAGCATGAATGATTACTAGGCTTAAGTATGGATATCTTCTACTAGCTTAAGCATGTATCTTTTTCTACAACTACTTAAGCATGGAATACAATGTAGGTATGAGTTTCTTTTCTACCTTATCTTACAACAAATTAAGCATAGTAGAAAGCATGAGTATCAATCCTACAACAATCTAACATGGTATATAATTTTCCTATAACAATTTAAGCATGGATTGTACTTTCCTACAACAATCTAAGCATGGGTATATATACTTAGCATGAATAGCTACTACTATTTCAAGCATGGATCTTTATGATTCTACTACTAAGCATGGATATCTTACAAAGATATTACAAGGCTACTTCTCTTTTTAAAAAAATATAAGCCTTGAAATAATACAAAAAATTTAACTTTGTGAACTACAATTCCTACATCACATAAAAATCTACTTTTCTACAATTTACAAATCCATCTACCTTTTATAAACTAGGAATTAGCAAGAATTGTTATTTAATAAGTTAGAGAGAAAGAAACAAATAAAAGACTTTATTCATTAAAGTTGTCAAGTTCCATAACCCAAAAGAATGGTTATATAAATAAATCTTCATATGCGTTTGTCCCATAGTCCAAGTTGTATGTTCTACAACCCAAAAATGGATATGTACACAAGTCTATATGCATATGTGTATGAGTTCAATGTCAAGTCCTACAACCCAAAATGGGTGTATGCACAATCCTCCATATGCTTGGTTCATTAGTCCAAAATAATAACAACAAGAACAACAATTACAACCATCAAAAGTTCAATCTTTATGTTCTCCATTAATTAGTTCTACCCTTTACTTTCATTCATGAGGTTCTTCCTTTGTCCATACAAATGTTAGCTCAAGTTGCTAACATAACAACATACCAAAAAAAAAAATAACAACACAACAACATCCAAAAAGAACAAGAACAACATAAAACAAAAGAAACAACACACACATAAACTTGGAGAAACCCCCACCTTAGTTTCCCTTGAAGGAAGGACTTGCCTAGCACTTCTTCTCCTTCCTCCTAAGCTCTTAGGAACTCTATGGAAAACCTACAAGTAAAAACTCTCCTATTAGTGCTTTGTTCTCTCTTTCTTTTCCTTTCTTTCTTTTTTTTGTCTTTGTAAAATGAGACAAGAGTAAAGGGAGGAGGTATTTATAGGATGGAGAGAAGGTGGAGAGTGCTAAATCACCAAGGCAATTTTGCAAAAACCTCCTTCCCTAAAAAAAGGAAGGCCATACCTAGGTGAGGTGGAGGTATGGTGAAACATGGTGAGGTGGAGGAGAGAGATCTTCTAGAAGAGAACTCTCCGAAACTCTTATGCACGCTTAATCCTAGGTTTAATCCCTTCATCAAAACTTAAACTATCTAATTAGGTTTGTCATGACAAAAGAGAACTATTTTATCCAAAAATACATACCACACAATTTGCACAATGTACTAATTTGGTACAATACACATGTGTGTGTGTGTGTGTCTATATATATATATATATATATATATATATACCGAAAATCTTTGCATAATCCATATAAAAATAATTTAATTTCGAAAATAATAATAAATTACAATGTAATATCCGTCCGGGATATTACAGATTGAGACGGTCTTTGAAGTGCATCATCCAACTGGAGAAAGACGCAGGAGTTTGGTGGCAATCACTGAAGAGAACTTTGGGCAATGTGCAGCTTACTTGGAAAGAGTTTCTTGGAGAATTCAGAAGTCACTACTTTTCTATGGATGTTCAAGAGAAGAAGGCTATGAAATTTTTGGGCATGCAACAAGGAGGAATGACATTGTGGAAGTATGAGACCAAATTCAATCAACTCTCAAGGTACGCGCCAAAAGTGGTTCTGGACGAATCCAAGAAAGCGCGGATGTTTGAGCAAGAATTAAGGCCAAGCTTGAGGACCCAGATGATATCCCTAGGTATCCGAAGATTTGAAAAGTTGGTCAGGAGGGCTGCCGCTACTGAGTCGGATATGAACCAGTACAAGGCAGTACAAGTCAAGAGGAGTAGCTGGAGCATTGGCAAGAGGCCTGCAGCGCTGGGCAATTTCAGGGGACAGCCCCCAGCACAGCGTTTCAAATCCACCGGAGCAAATTCTTTTGCAGTGACTGGAAGGGTACCCACTTGCTACAAGTGTGGAGAAGCAAGCCACATATCTTCCAGGTGTACCAAGTCGCAAGCGGGCAAGACTTGTTTTCTTTGTGGCAAGGAGGGTCACATCAAGCCATTTTTCCTTCAGCTTCAGCGGGAAGGGCCGAGTCAAAAGCAGTCCAACCCAGGGCAGAAGCAATTTCGGCAGGGGTGAGTGTTCGCTTTGACCGAAGTTGATGCTGATGATGTTGATAACTTCATCACGGGTATGGGAGATGATGTTTAGTTGCTTTGTTGCTTTTCCGTTTATGTAAGAAATGTTATGTAATGAGAGTACTCTAATGTAACAAAAGATATTTAGATAAATGGAATAAAAGAATCAGTTTTATTTGATACTGGATCATCGCACACATTTGTGTCATCCTCATTTGCAAAATGATTGGGAGTCGAACCTAAAATTTTCCCGGCAAAGTTCTATCTGTGGCTACTCTGTCAGGAGAAAACTTGACTACCGACCGATATTATGAAAGGTGCAATCTTCAGATTGGAGGCAGACTATTTGGCATCGACCTCATTGAGTTAGCAGTTTTGGGGGTCGACATCATTATTGGCATAGACTGGATGTCAGTCTATAGTCCCACTATTGAGTGCAAGAGCAAGGAGGTTGTGGTGAAGGTGCCAGGAGAACCAGCAGTTACATTTCAAGGAAAGAGGAAGTATAAGCAGTTGGTAGCAGATCTGGCTGAGCAGAAGATTCCTGAAGGAGTGAGGTAAATTCCAGTAGTTCGGGATTTTCCAACAGTATTTCTTGAAGACCTACCTGGGCTTCCTCCTCATCGAGGTGTAGTGTTCAGCATCACCGTTCAGCCAGAGAGTGCACTTATTTCTAAAGCACCATATAGAATGGCGCCAGTTGAACAAGATGAGATCAAGAAATAGATCGAAGATTTGTTGGGTAAAGGATTCATCAGGCCTAGTGCATCACCTTGGGGAGCGCTAGTTCTTTTGGTGAAGAAGAATGATGGATCGATGAGGATGTGTATCGACTACAGAGAGTTGAACAAGGTTACAGTGCAGAACAAGTATCCAATTTCATCGAATCGATGATCTATTCGACCATCTACAAGGAGTAGCTGTTTTCTCCAAGATAGACCTGCGGTCAGGATATCACCAAGTCCGAGTAAAGGAAGAAGATGTGCCCAAGATGGTATTCAGAACTAGACATGTTCACTATGAGTTTCTAGGTCATGCCGTTTGGAGTAACCAATGCACCTGCTATCTTTATGGACATGATGAATAGGGTCCTGCAGCCGTTCATCGATTCTTTTGTCGTGGTGTTCATCGACGACATTTTGGTCTACTCCAAGTCAGAAGAAGAGCATGCGAGCACCTAGCAGAGGTACTGAAGAAGCTACAGGAGCAGAAACTGTATGCAAAGCTGTCCAAATGTGACTTCTGGAAAACCGAAGTCGCCTTTCTGGGTCACATCCTTTCTAAGAAGGGAGTGGCTACTGACCCACAGAAGATTGAAGCAGTGAAAGATTGGCCAAGACCGACCACAATGAAAGAGATTAGGAGCTTTCTGGGTTTAACTAGCTACTACAGAAGGTTCATTCAGGGACTACGCCCAGATAGCTGTGCCACTTACAGGACTTATAAGGAAGAACGTGAATTCCAAATGGTCGGGACAGTGTGAAGATAGCTTCCAGGAGTTGAAGGCAAGGTTGACTACCGCTTTCCATTTTGGCTTTGCCAAGAGCAGGAGTCGACTATGATGTCTACAGCGATGCTTCCCATCGCGGTTTGAGCTGTGTGCTGATGCAGGAGGAAAAGATAATAGCTTATGGGTTTAGACAGCTGAGACCACATGAAAAGAATTACCTAAACCATCATTTGGAGTTAGCAGTGATCATTTTTGCATTGAAGCAGTGGAGGCACTACGTGTACGAGGAGAAAGTCAACATGTACACGGATCATAAGAGTCTGAAGTATATCTATCAACAGAGGGACTTGAATCTAAGGCAGAGGAGATGGTTGGAAGTGTTGGAAGATATCCGACCCAAGATCAAGTACCATCCAGGCAAGGCCAATGTGGTGGTTGATGCGCTCAGCAGGAAGTGAGTTTGTCCCGATTGATCACAACTCAGGAGAAGTTGGGAGCAGAGCTTGATCGAGCAAGGATAGAGGTGGTTTTGCAAGGTTTGGGAGCTTCCTTAGCTCTTGAGGATTTAACCCACTTTGAGGGACAAGATCATCGACAGTTAGAAAGCCGATCCAGAGATTCAGGAGATGAAAGAGCAAGTTGGTGTTGGCAGGTTGGCAAAATTTGAAGTGAAAGATGAGGTGTTGTGGTTTGGAGAGCGGCTGTGTGTGCCAGATCAAGCAGAACTGAAGGAGAGTATACTTCAGGAAGCACATGCTACTTTATTATCCGTGCATCCAGAAAGTACCAAGATGTACAAGGACATAAAGCAGTATTTCTGGTGGCTAGGGATGAAGCGAGATGTGGCCGAGTTTGTTGCCAGGTGTGCAGTTTGTCAGCAGGTCAAAGCCGAGAATCAGAAACCTGGAGGTTTGTTGCAGCCTTTACCCATCCCAGAGTCGAAGTGGGATTATATCAGCATGGACTTTATCACAGGGTTGCCCAAGAGTTCCAAGGGCAATGATGCAATTTAGGTGATAGTGGACCGACTCACCAAATCGGCTCACTTCTTGGCAATGAAGCTTACTTGGTCGATGGAGAGATTGTGAAGCTTTATGGAGTTCCGCTATCGATAGTATCCGATCGAGATGCGCGTTTCACCTCGTATTTTTTGAGAAGTCTTCAAGCAGCTTTGGGGACGAAGACTGATTTTAGTACGGCCTTTCATCCTCAAACTGATGGGCAGACTAAGAAAGTCGACAGGGTACTAGAAAATATGCTGAGATGTTATGTGTTGGACTTTGGTGGCAATTGGGAGAAGCATTTGGCTCTTATGGAATTTGCCTACAACAATAGTTTTCAGACAAGTATCGGGATGGCACCGTATGAGGCTCTGTATGGAAGGAAGTGCAGGACACCAGTGTGTTGGTATGAAGTGGGGGAGCAACAGCTGTTTGAGCCGGAGATTGTGCAGCAGACCTCAGAATAGATCGAGCTGATCAGGAAGATGTTAGTCGATGCACAGAGCAGGCAGAAGAGTTATTCCAACAACCGGAGGAGAGATCTGGAGTTCGAAGAAGGCGATTTTGTCTTTGTGAAAGTGTCTCTAACCAAAGGGGTGATTCGGTTTGGAAGGGGAGGAAAATTAGTCCCCAGATACTTAGGCCCTTATAAGATATTAAAGAGAATTGGGAAGACAGCTTATCGGTTAGAACTACCGGAAGAGTTGGTCCAAGTGCACAATGTCTTCCATGTGTCTATGTTACGAGGTTATATTCTGGATCCGACTCATCATTTACCAGAAGTGTCAGAGGGTCTGCAAAAGGATTTGAGCTCTGTGGTTTAGGCATTGGGCTGTTTCCTTGCTAGTTCTTGGTCGAGTCCTTGTGTTCTCTTACTTGGGTTCAAAAACATTTTTTGGAATATTCAAGTTCTCTGACCTTTAGTTCTTGAAACATTTTTTTGAGAAATGGTGTTCTCTGACTTGGGTTCTTAAAACATAGTTTTTTTAGAGTCTTTGAGTTCTCTGACTTGGGTTTTTAAACTTGGATTATAAGAAGAATTAATTTTTGACAATGCAATTGACTTTCCTCCTAAGTGAGATTTTATAATTATTTGTTTGAGTAAGAATACTTGAAGGTGTATAAATTACGGTGTGTGATTAAATTATGAGATTTGAAAGTGATTACTCTATATTATGAGTTCATGAAAGAAAACGTTGTTCGTTTTGAAAGAATTGTGATTAAGTGAATGAAATGAATTTCATGAGGTTGATTAAGTTGAAGATATGAATACAATGAAGTTTAATACATGATTATTGAAGGGTATGAGTACCCATGGATTCTAGTACATGAAAGGTTGTGATCTAGAGATTTAGTGAGACCCCAGGTACCGGCAATTGTTGAATTAAATGATTGATTTATTTTGAGCTATGGCTAGGTGAGCTATCTCGGTATTTGTGATTAAGTTCGGCAGGGTGTAAAAATAACTCTAGGTGTTGTAATTGATTCATGTCTTGAACTTAAGAACTAGGTACTAAGTGAAGATGTAGTAAACTATGGCAAACGTAAGTGGGGCGCTTCTATATAGTCGGACGGTGGTTGCTTCGATGGAGACGAGCTTTTATTTTAAATTCGGGACTATGCATAGTCAGACAGATAGTTTGCCGTACTCCAGTGTATATACGTATACCGGGGCTAGAGGGGCACTTGCGGGATGTTCGCACGATGAGGAGTTTGTATAACTGTCGGGCGGTGGACTCCGGGACTGGAGTCCGTACTCATGGAATGTGTAAACTTTGTTTTATTACTGGGTGGTTGTCATGGCAAGGGATCGAATCCTTTAATGTGGAATACGTAGGTGCTTGCCCTCGGACCTATGTAGAATGGGATGCATAGAATCCGAACAAGTATGCATTAGTGTCATCTTAGTGTAAAATATCTGCATTAGGCATTAAGGCATTGCATACACTTACATGTTTAGAGTAGTCACTTTTAACACTTTAATTTGCATTCAAGTTTGTGGTTTGTTTAAAGTATTAAGATCGTTATACCTTCGGCATAGAGAGCATGACCGTGTATAACATTTTCGTCGGTTATAAGAAACTGACGTGCCCACAGTTTTTATATGCAGGAGGTGGATTTTTCATAAAGATATAAAGTTGATATGCTGACGTTGATCTATTTTAATGCTAAAGATGTTGTAATTGTATATTATTTTTTATGATTGTACTTCATTTTACCTTCCGCTGTGTTATAAATGTAAAGGACTCTATTGTATTATAAAAAGTTTAAATTTCCTTGTAAAATTGTACGAAGTGAAGTGTAAAGATCCTGTGGAACTTCGAATTCAGCCTTATTTAGAATTCGGGGGGGTTACAAATTAAGTTGTACATATTTTGTATTGTATATCTTTATTTTTCCGCTACATTGATGTAAAATGAACATCCAATAGAATGCGGTCCCCGGGAATGTTCACGACTGAGGATACGCCCGGTAAATCCACGGTGTGGGCTAGGGGTAGGCCTGGTTCGTAGTTGTAAGATATCGACTTACTAGTATTCGTGGCTGAGGATACGCCAGGGTAAATTCACTGAGGTGGGCTAGGGGTAGGCCGGTAAGGTCCAATATCTTGGGGGTGCGACTCTTCGGTAAAAACTCTTCGGTAAACCCTATAATGTGGAGTACCTTAAGGGCTTGCCCTCGGACCTATATAGTATGGGATGCATAGAATCCGAACAAGTATGCGTTAGTGTCAAAATAGCATAAACACCTGTATTAGGCATTAAGTCATTGCATACACTGACATGTTTAGGATAGTCACTTTTCATGCTTCGTTTTACATTCAAGTTTGTGATTGTGATTGCTTAAGTATAAATAATAATTATATTACGGCTAGTGAGGATCGCTGTTTTATAATATTGCGTCGGTTGTAAGCAACTTACGTGCCCACAGTGTTCAATGCAAGACTTGGATTGGCAAAAAGAACACAAAGATGAATTGGTGCTAAAGCTGTTACAGTTGTAATTATCATGTTGAATTTGTTTAACCGCTACGTTGATGTAAAGAACAATGTTGTATGAATAAAAGTTTTAAATTTCTTATAAAATTGTATGAATTTGAAGTAAAAGATCCTGTTGTGCTGCGAATTATCGTGTTTTGAAATTCGGGGCATTACACTTAGCCATGATGTTTATGATTTGGATTATTTGGAATGAGCATAATAAGAGAATTTGTGAAGAAATGTCAGTCTATTGATAAATTGATTGAAGATCTTCTTTATTTTTATTAATCATTGATCTAACATTCTTCATGTTAACAGAAAAGATGATCTCAAGTTAATTGAGCTATATGTTGTGGTTGAAGCTTTGATTCACCTAGTTTTCACTAGTTGATCTTCACTGGTCTTTTTTCCTCAATTTTTTTTTTTTGCAAAACCAATCGTTATCGAAGACTGATGTCTCTCTTCGATGTTTTGTGCTGCTTTGACGTTCTTTTTCACCTTTTGTTGTTGTTTCTTTTCTTTGGTGTTGTTGGTCTGGTTTTTCCTGATGCTACTTTTGCTATTGATGATTGAAGATGTAACGCCCCGTATTCCAAATAAAACTGAATTCGAGATTCCACAGGATCTTTACTTCACTTCGTACAATTTTACAAGGAAATTTAAAACCTTTTCAATAGTACATCAGAGTTCAAAATACAACTTGGTTTTACACAGTGGAAGAATAAAATTTACAATGAAATATTTACAATATCTTTAAACAAAACAGCATCAACATATCCACTTTATAGCTTCATGAACATCCTTTACCTGCAGTAAGACTGTGAGCACGTTAGTTGATTACAACCGACGAAATGTTATACACGGCTATCATCTCTATGCCGGAAATAGTATAACGATCTCCATACTTAAACAAAAATCACAACAGTTTAATGAATAAAATGTTAAATTGTAACTACGCTAAATATGTAAGTGTATATCATGCCTTAATGCCTAATGCACATATTTTATACTAGGATGACACTAATGCACACTTGTTCGGATTCTATGCATCCCATACTACATAGGTTCGAGGGCAAGCGCCTACATACTCCACCATAAAGGGTTCGATCCCTCGCCATGATAACTACCCGGTAATGAAACAAGGTTCAGATCATTCCACGAATTAGAATCCCAGCTCCGAAGTCCACCGCTGATTGTTATAACAGATTCCACATCATGCGAATCATCCCGCAAGTGACCCTCTAGCCTGGTATATGTATATACATTGGAGACGACAAACAAAACTATCCGCCCGACTACTTAAGATCCCGGAGTCCACCGCTGACCCGTCCTCATAGTCTCGGATTTAAAAATAAAAAGCCCGTCTCCTACAGAGCAACCTTAGTCCCGGAATCCATCGCTGACTGGGTCTATAGCCTCGGAGTACACCGCCGACTATATAGAGCACCCCACTTACGTTTGCCCAGGTTTATTACAACTTCACTTAAGTGCCTACTTACTTCATTTCTAGACATGAACAATTTTCCAACCTAGAATTCGTTTTTGCCTTGTACCGAACTTAATCAACTTTTATCAAGATGGCTTCATGGCCACATCTTCAAAATTCACATCTCAACATCTTTTATTTCAATAATGCCGGTAATGAGGTTTCACTAACTCTAAATCTCAGTTTTCATGTACAAGCTTCATGGGTATTCATACCCTCAATAAACAAATGTCTTAAGCTCTTCATAATTCATTTTCCTATCATTTATTCATACTCTTTCAAAACAATAATTTTTCTCATAGATTCATCTAACCTTACTTAATTCAAGCTCATATAAAATTAAATATTCAACATGAATGCATAAGGTCATCAAGATAATTTACTTTTCATATCAAAACTTTATTATTTTTCTTCTAAGAATAAAAATCAAGCTTTTAAAATAATTAATATTGAGAACAAATTCCTCTTCATCTCAAAAGTCTTTTTTTACTACTCAATATATACTTGAAAATCTAGAAATTATTTTTTAATAAATTCTCTATCACATTTTGTAAACACTAGAATTTTCCCCCAATTTGTCAAATGCATTAGGACTCCTTAATTGCATTAAATCCCCAAAAAAATAGGTGTTAAACCTGGGTTTCGAACTCATGAAGCTCCAAGCAGCGACCAAAGAAACCCACGCCAACCACTAAGTCCATATGGACTTGTTGTCTCAACTACAAACCGAAAGCATTTTCTTATCTCCCTCGAATCTAGTGTTCATTTAAGAATTATACCAAAAAAATATTTTGGCCGTACTGAGTTTCTAACCCAGACCCAACAAGGAGGCCAGCGCACGTCAGACCACTAGGCCGGATGCGCCCAACGAAATAAACCCAGTTCGTGGGTTTTTGTCCCACTTTTGTTATATTATTCTTTTTTCAAAAAAACTAGATTTCCCATTTGATCGAATCCTCTCCATTAGCCTACAAATGGTTTATTTAAATTGAAATTTATTTACTACAGAAACTCATGGGTTTAAAACTCATATTTGATAATATCTAAATTTCAAATCTCTCTTTCTTCTCTTTTATTTCAAGAATTACAATTATTCATTTTAATCAACTAGAAAGTTTGTATTCTCCTACAACAAGTTATATAAACTATGCATGCTCATTTTATTTTACAAACACTTCTTTTTAATTGTAAAGAAAAATCTCTTCAAAACATCTCTAAAAGTACTAATTTCTAT
The DNA here is from genome assembly GCA_017893485.1 of Hemerocallis citrina. Classification (NCBI taxonomy): domain Eukaryota; kingdom Viridiplantae; phylum Streptophyta; class Magnoliopsida; order Asparagales; family Asphodelaceae; genus Hemerocallis; species Hemerocallis citrina. Next base: position 59,956,881 of record CM030367.1, on the reverse strand, counting down.
ATTTGTACATTAACATGCAAACTACAATTTCTCTTCTCATTTGCAAGCAACAAGACAAATACTTTGTTCTTTAAACAAATGTTAACATTTCTAACATTTAACATATATGAAAGCATGAATTTATCTTCTAATTTTCATATCAAAATTATACTACTCTTTAGGCATGCAATCCCTACAATTAGAAAGTATAGGATCACCCACCTTAATTGAAGTTTGAACAAATGAAAGAAAGTGAACACCACTCCTAGCTCCAAAGACTCCTAGCTCTTCTCCTCCTAGCAAAAGTCTCCAAAACTCTTTTCTCTCTTTCTTTTTCTTTCTCGTATTTTTCTTTTGTTTTTGGTGTGAAGAATGAGAAGAGAATGGTGCTATTTATAGGTCTAGTCTAGGGTCTCATTTGCAAAATTCTCCATCCTAATAATTTCTCATTTTAATTCTCACCTCTTCATTTTCTTAACTCTCAAAAACTCCTAACTCTTCACTACTATAACCTCCAAACTCCTAACTCTTCATCTCCCCACTCTCTTACACTAACTCTCATTCATTCTCTCCCCATCATCAAAAAAATCCGGTCACTATACTCAAAAATCAATCCAGCACATAGCCGTGCTGTTTTGATCTCCCACGTGGGCCCCCTCCTTCTTCACACTATTCATCAATTTCCATTTCAACTATTACCAACAGTTATAATCTTTATACACTATATACACTACTCTAGCATTTATCACTATTATACACTATGCTCATTTTTCCAACACATTCACTATATCATATATATTTCTACATGTACAAAAACACAAATTCTATAATTCTAATTGTGTACTAAATTTTATAACTTGTCATGTATTAGTACATGCATAACTAAAAATGTGATTTTAAAGGTAGGCTTGCTACATGGACTTATTACTAATTAATTTATTTAATTACCTAGTGGGCTCCCCTCCCAATGGGCTAGATTTTATACTATAGGTCCATAGATCAAAGATAGGCTAAATAGAACTAATGCATGTTAAAAATGGTAAAATGAGAACAAACAAATGAGAATAAAAATTTTCACGCGCGTCATACGTGCAAAAATTAAAAATACATTTTTAATTAAAATAAAAAGTGGGGTGTTATAGAAGACTCTTCCAGTTCTTTGTTTTATTGTTTCTGCTGGCGGTTACTTTGGTTATTGTCTATTTTGCAGCTTCCTGGTGCTTCAATTCCTTATGCTTTGGTGTTTCATCTCCTAATATTCTCTCTGGTCGATATATATTCAGCTTCAGCTTTTAGTTCATCTTGAATCTCCTTGTTTGGTTCTGTACCTTGAAGTTGTATTTCTGCTATTTCTGTTTTAAGATACATGATGAAGGAAACTGATATTTGTGGTGGATGTTTTGTAGTGTGTCGAGTGATGTAAGATACCTAGTATTTTTTGGGCTGTTGCTACTGTGGTTATGCCATATATATATTTCATGGGCTGGAGCGTTTAGCTCTATATTTATTATCAAAATAAAAAAAGAGTGGAAACTAAGATACAAATCTGAATGGTTCGATCCAGAAGAATGAGTTCCTACACTAGCCATTGATGTCTGAAAATTAGTGTGGATAGATGGCCAATTTGGTGGTCATGTCCAAATAAGCCAATTTGGATAGATTGAAGGATTCAATACTGTACTTATTTGGATTCAGCTTATTGTTCCCTAGTGAAATATTTTGGAAGTCTTTGCTAATTTATGATTGTCTTATTTGCACTCATATAAAATTATCATTTATCCGTTGTCTGCATCTAAACAAGTGTTGAGAAGATGGAACTGTGCTAGCCTACTAGAATGGATGTGGTGTTGGAAAAATGGGTATCTTAACACCATTTACGAATTTCTTTTGAACAATTTTTTGAGTAAGATCCTCTATAAATTAGTGAGAGATCTTGATGGATTTGTGTTCTCCTTCGTGAGTAAATCAAAGTCAATATTTACTTCTCAAAATGGTTATCGGGTGAATGAGAAGTTGTTTCCAAAAGTGAGGTAGTTGATTTCTGAAAAATAAGTTGAGGGACTTTAGTCTCATATCGGAAAAATCAAAGAAAATAGAATGGTATATATATAATAAACCCTTTCTTGGCATTTTAAGATAGCAAGCCAACAGGCTCTCTCCCGCACGCGCATGTGGGGGAGAGGGGTGCAAATTTCGGACCGCCGACAATTTTTCCAACATTCCCCACATGAATAAAATTAACGACCACAAACATGACAGACTGACACGACAGACTTGGTGATAGAATTCAGCATTTGAAACCTGCATAGGATAGGTAGGTGTTACCCTTTGAACCTTTCGTTAGGAAAATATGTTTACTTTACTAACTAAACTGTAGACACGGTGTCCTTGAACTATTCTATCATTAGTCTAAACGACGATATATCTCACATAGGAATCTTCCTAACACATTTCATTTCTCATTGTTGTGTTTGTTATTGCCATAAACATACGCCTGGTTCTTCAAGAGTTTGATAGAAATATTACTCTACACTATTTCCTTGGAAGCGGCCATTCTTCTCTCTCACATAGGTGATTTCTTAGTTAAGAGTAACCGCATTACTTTGCACGGATTTCTAACGCATAAGAATCCTTAAAAGTCTAGCTCAACCTCTTTGCTTACGGGTATCACAGTTTAATCATAGGAATGTACATGGAAAAATCCCCACAGTGATCCAATATGGTATTTACATTTTAGTTGTCCCTTTGAACCTAGATTTTGGGATCTCCAGTCAATTAGGTTGGGTGTCCATTGTATCGACTTATTTTTTCATGGGTTTTAGTCACATTTCTATCGATGATTTATCAACTAACTATTTGTTTAACCATTTGGTTAGTGAATCCGTAATCTTATCCTTTGACTTTGCATAGTCCACAGAGGTAAGAGTAGTTGTCTAATGGTATTATGTCTTAAACGAATATATCTAGATTTACCATTATACATATTGCTCTATGCTCTATGCTCTATGCTCTATAAATTACAGATTGACTATCTAAATGTATACAAATTGGATGCACAGACTTTGTCCACATTGGAATATCCTCAAGGAAACGGTGTAACCATTCAGTATCTTTCCCATATTTGTCCAGTAAGGTAAATTCAGATTTCATCGTGGATTTAGCGATCATTGTTTGTTTTGAGGATTTTCAAGAAACTGCTACACCACCTAGTGTAAACACATAGCCACTAACGGATTTTGAATTATCACTAGATATCTAGTTAGCATCATTATATCATTTAAGTATAGCCGGATATCTTGTATAATGCAGTCCATTGTTACACGTAAAACGTAAGTACTTCAGTACTCTTGTAATCGCTTGCCGATTCACGCCCCGCTTCCCAAAATACGGAAGTACAGGTATGCAACTAAGGCCCAGCGAATGAGTATACAAACTCATATCATCCATAAGCTGTACAATACTATTAACCTCAACAATACAATAGTAATCACAGGAATATGAATACAATGTAATAACCAATATTTGAGATAAAAGAACTTACAGAATGCCCGAGAATACACAATGCAATAATAGTTCGTCAAGATCCTTCAGTATCCCATCATCTATACCTATATAAACAATAACTCAAAAGAAATATGGTGAGTACCCATTAGAGCAAGTTTTGAGCGACAAGTAGTAGTAAGTAATGAAACAATAAAGGATGATATGACAATAAATAATGAACTAGAACGATATCAAAGGTTAATAAATAATAGACGATAACAAGATAAAAAATCGATAATCAACGGTACAATGGTCGATAAACAACATGTCGATAATTAGTAAAATAATAATCGATAAACAATAGTCAATAATATGATAAATATTCGATATTCAATGTTCCATAAACAATAGTCAATAAAAAGTAATCAATAATCAATAAATCAATAGTCGATATTTAGTGACAATCTTTAGGTCTATCAATCTTTTATTAATATATCTAATGCACACAAACATGTGTCCCATGCCACAAATTCGGGTGCATACAATCAAGTGAATGTTTAGACTATAGTGGTGGATCCTATAGGGATGTGTACTCGGCAACAATAATCAATAATCAATAATCAATAATCAATAATCCATAATCCATAAAGCATAATCCATAAAAATTACGTGAGTAGTAATTATTCAGAATCTACTTTATGGAATTTATTATTTATTTCTTTGAGATGGAAAAACATAATCATCTGTACGAAGTTCCTAAACTATAAGTATTTAGCAGTTCTGAATTTAACAGTTGGAAGGGGAAAGCACAATACGGGATAGAGTTTATGAAAATTTGTTATACTTGTCAAACAACTTATGATGATGGGTGTCCCATGCCACAAATTCGGGTGCATACAATCAAGTGAATGTTTAGACTATAGTGGTGGATCCTACAGGGACGTGTACTCGGCAACAATAATCAATAATCAATAATCCATAATCCATAATCCATAATCCATAATCCATAAAAATAATGTGAGTAGTAATTATTCAGAATCTACTTTATGGAATTTATTATTTATTTATTTGAGATGGAAAAACATAATCATCCGTACAAGGTTCCTAAACTATAAGTATTTAGCAGTTCTGAATGTAACAGTTGGAAGAGAAAAGCACAATACAATATAAAGTTTATGAAAATTTGCTATAGTTGTCAAACAACTTATGATGATGGGTGTCCCATGCCACAAATTCGGGTGCATACAATCAAGTAAATGTTTAGACTATAGTGGTGGATCCTACAGGGACGTGTACTCGGCAACAATAATCAATAATCAATAGTCTATAAAGCATAATCCATAACAATAATCCATAATCCATAAAATAATGTTGGAAACACGGGCCCCTTCTCCAAGTACAATCTCCTATATAGTCACTACTAAGTCGATCCTTAATACCCCAGCTTGTTATCATCTTATTACAATCAATTATGAACATGCAGTTAATACGATCAATGAGAATGATGGTGTCGAACATTATGCAATAGGTACAAACCGATGAGAACGGCATTGTCAGGACGATATAAAGAGGTATCAAGGCTATGCAATGCATGGTATATACAATTACGTTCATTATAAGCAAAATTAAACATATTTATATTTAATAACATGGAAACACAAATTCTGGACAGCACAATGTTGACGGACAAAATCGACTTCCACGCTATTACAGGAAAGCGAATCAGGTTTCGTCAGAGGTTCTAGAAACTAGAATCTCTTCCGGTTCCAACTAATATTCACACGATACATTCTAAGGACAGTAGCTATGGATATAAATTCATTCTTTACTGATTTCGTATACATTTTCTATTCTGGAAATTACAACATGACAGTACTAAAACGTGAATAACTTACAATCTATAAATCAGATTTAGAAACCATAAGATTTTCTGGACTCTAGACTTAGTGTGCTACAATTTTTATGTACAAAGTTCTAAATTTCAGTGTCAAAAACTGGATCGAAACTTCAGTACAAGTTCGGGCAAACGACAGGACAGAACATTCAAGTATTTGATAACATGGTATGATAAGGAAAACTATGAATCAATAATGGAATTCAATTAGATATGATATTCAATCCAATAACTACTTGCCAGAATTCAATAATTTTTTTCTTGAACTAGAACAATAAATTGAGTTCAAGAGACGCTTGTCTTATTATGCGACGGTTCCGAATGTGCAAGGAAAGACGGGGTGGCATGAGGGTAGCAACACGACCACAAGAATGAAGCAACACAGCATGATTGGCTACGATAGTAAGAACGGACAGCAATGACATCAAGGGCAGCAATGGAAAACAAGGGTAGCGATCGCGCGATGGCAACAATGAGCAAGGCCGGTGGCACACGACAGCAACAAAGGCATGGGAAGTGAGTGGTGACCGACAACAGCAACAAGACCAACAAGCGCAGCAACTAAAGCGAGGATGAGGAGTTTGCTGGCTGTTCGGGGTTGAAAGCTTCGGGATATTCGGTGGTGGTGCTAGCGATGGCTGTGATGTGGAGATTTGTTGGCGGCAATGGGACTGCATGTGCAGCAATGGAGGAGTGTAGTCGAGTGATGATTGTGGTGGCAGCGACGAGTGTTGGCGATGAGGAGGAGCAGCGGCAGGGTGATCAGTGGCAAGGAGGAAGAAGGGGTGTTACTGTGGTGACTGCGGTGGTGGAAGACGATGGCAGCCGGGTGGTGGTAGTGGCTGTCGATGGTGGAAGATGAGGATGGATGGTGTTGCAGGGTGAGAGGAAGATGAGGCATGTGGCGCTCGGTGAGGATAGGGGACGGCGGAATGGTGGTGGCGATGATGGTTGATGGTGGTGTCGGTTGTTCGGCGAGGGCAGCAACGGTGGGGCGAGTTGCGGGATGAAAATGGCAGAGGCTTGGTGCTTAGGGCCGATGGTTCTCCTAGTGATGTTGGCACAGGCCGATCGATGGTGTGGGGGTTGATGTCGAGGTGAAGATCATGAAGCTTCGGGTAAATGACGAGGTCTTCCAACGTTGGGTTTGGGTTGTAATTGATGAGGGAGGGAGGAAGAGGAGTCAGGGTGTATGGCGGCTGAAGATGAAGGGGGTTAGGAGTTAATTAGTGGGGGTAATTAAGTGGCTTAATTTTAGGCAATAACGAGGGTATTTAGTGGGGGTTTAAAATGAGGCAGTTAGAATATGAAGGAGTTAGAATCTTGTTGGTGCTTGTTTTTTTGGGTTTCGGTTGCAAGCGCTTTTTGATTGCATGAGCGCATACCATAGTGTCGTGCCCTTGTTGGCCTCTGATCCTGAGCTTCTTTGATGCGGCGGTTTGGTATTGAACGCCTTGTGGGGGCTTGATTGCTCTATTTGTTGTGTCCCCTTATTTAGTTTTCGGGGCGACAGGTTTTTTATATGAGCACCTTTCTTTTTGCACTTGAGGTGGAGTGCTGATTGGTGTGTTAGGCTATGTTCCTTGCTATGTCCCCCAGTGTGCTGGGGTGCTTTTCGCTTGCTGTTTTTGGGCCCTTGTGTGCTGTATTGTGTGCTAGGTTTTGAGCACCTGTTTGTGCGCTTCCCCTGTTCAGCTGCATCTTGTGACCTTGATGATCAGAGAGCAGCTGCCCTCAGTTCGACGACTCGCTCTTCTCTGAGTCCCTGCTGCTCCGGTGGTGGCCCCCCCCCCTTCCCTTATCGAGCTTGGGCTGTTAGCCCCGTTGTGGCCGTGTGCTGCTTCGAGCGTGCAGTGATCCGGTGTTAGCAGGGATCCGTAGTGGGCTCAGCGCTGTCCTCCTCCTCCATGGGCCGACTCTCTTGTAGATTAGATTTATTGTTCGTCTGTATCGTAACTTCTCGTCTTTCTGTGTTTGTGTTTGTTATTTTCTGCTGTGCTTCTGCGCTCCTGGCGCTATGTTTTTACATCTCGTAAAACTTTCCCCTATTGTACTGTACAGTTTTATTCGTTTTATCAATAAATTTTTGATCGGGCTGGAGTCTTAGACTCTATCCGCTTACATCAAAAAAAGAATATGAAGGAGTTGGTGTATAGGCTGTTATGCTAGGGTTTTTCTTGGGCTTAGGAAAATTAGGATTTTGTTTTGATTAGGATTGGGCTTGGAGTTATAGGCTAAGAAATGAATTATGATTTCACAATACAGAGAATTAAATAATTTACACAATGACCATGATAAATAGAAATTGTTGCAAAAATTAGAATGGACTTCAATAGGAGATTCAAATTAATAAAATATAGAATGTGCTAGGATTTAATACGTGGGGTTACAAATAAATAAATAATAAATCCAGTAATATTAGTTGGGCTTCACACATTGCAAATGAATGATCAAATAAGAGGAGAAACACGATTGTAGGATTGAATACGATTTTTATGCATTAATGAAAATATCAATCAATAATAAGATAAAATGAAGTATGATTTGGGTTTAACACATTAAAATAATCCAATGATAACAACATATTTGGTTTGGCTAAAACATAAATAATTAACCAAATAAGAAATAAGATAAACTTATAGAACTGAATAGGATTTGTATTACAATATAAAATTATTTTAAAATAGCTACAAATACAATTAATGATTAGAAATGGACATAAATAGGAGATCCAAAAATAAATTTAAAGCAAAACGAATGTAAGAAAACATTTTTTGTTTATAAAGAATCAAAACACAGAATATACACAGAAAATACGTAGAGACGAAAACCGAGGTTACACTTGTTTATCTACTTAGTTTACTAATTGCATAGGCTACGTCTGGTCTTATACAACTCATCAAGTACATTAGACTGCTTATGATTCAAGAGTATTCTACTTGAGAAATCCTCTCATCGTTATTCTTGAATAAATGTAAAGTTAGATCTAGGATTTCTGGCAATTCCAGAATTATCTTTATCAAAATTTTCAAGAATATTGTCAATATAATGTGAATGGCTTAAAACAAGCTTGTCTTATATTTTTGTGATTTTAATTCTCAATATAACATCAGCTAGTCTCATGTCTTTCATATCAAACCTCGAGGTCAACATGTTTTAGTAGATTTAATCATCTCATCATTGTTCCTGATGACCATAATTTATACATGATTTTATTACTCTTTGTACGCATAAAAATTGTGAGTTCGTGTTTATTTATTTAAAATCCATCTGCTTTCTAGTTAGTTTTATTTATTTGTTTGTTTTTTAATGAATGACATAATTTTTAGGATTATGGACTCAAATATACGAAGTCAGGCTTGGAGTTGGAGAAAAAGAAGACACAAAGTTATACAAAAAGTGCAACAATATCAACCTGTACTTGTACGGCTATTTTGAACATGAACATGGACAAATCTGAACTTAAGTTCCAAATCAAAGATGTTGTTTGTCGAGTCTTCTTCAAAACGAGTACTCATGCTTCACAAACAAAGTTTTGTAGCTCCAAAAAAAAAAAAAATTTACAGCCTGCACGCAGAAAACAGTAAGTATGACAATCGACTGTCGCAGTCACCGTCATATTTACTGTTTGGAGAAAAAAAATCACAGTCGACCGACTTGAAGCACAGTTGACCGTGACGGGGCTGATTGTAAAATTTGAGTGCAGGTTTCGAGTCCAATGAGCTGTATTTTTATATATCTTTTTAGGGTTTCTTTGGGGCCTATATATAGATGCTAATGTGAACTCTAGGAGAATGAGAAACATCTTGGAGGCTAAAAGAATTGGAGGATACTACTCATCACATTATTGGAGAGCAAGAGCCACAGCTTTTGTCATGATCGTCTAAGGTTCCTTTTTATCTTCTAATTTTTATTATTATGCAATCCAAAACATGTTTGTTAGTTGCAAAATCATCTTGAACTAAATTTTTTTCTAGGGCTTCGAAGTAGCCTAGTTTGATAAAATAATTCTAATTTCATGCTATCTGATTCGTTTATTATTTTTTTTCATAGTTGTGTATTTAATATTTGTTCTTAATGCTTACAATTGTTTTGCCAACTATCGTTTAATTTATTTAATCATGGAGAGATCGAGAGGTAATTTGTGATTTAGAATTATAGAATTAAACACCATTGATTGAGCAAAATTAAAGATGATTTACCGCGATTAATGTGACTGTAAAGATATCCATAGAACTTAATGAATTTTCAATTAATAAAATGTGCTTTGAAATATGGCAAACTTTTTGTTGGAGATATGTTTGATGTTGTTCGAGAGAACATTGAATAAATAGGGGATTTTGGTCTACAACTTGAAAAAGTAGAATTTCTAGCTACATAGAATTATGAATTGTGTGAGATTAACTAGGTGAAATCAAAAGCCCTAGAACTAGTTTTGCTATTAACAAACCACTAAATTTCAGATTTTATTCTTTTTAATTAGTTTAGTTCTTCCATTTTAATTTAGTTTAGTTTAGTTGCTTTTTTTATTAAAATTTTGATTATCCAAATAGTAGTTAATCTAGTGAATTTTGGCACTTAATAAAATAATTAGTTCTTGTGGGTTCGACACACTTTTCTTTTAATACTATACTACTTGTTGTGATTTTGTACACTTGCAAATTATTCCATCACTTCCAACAATAAGCATGTCATCTACGTACAAATATATTATGACATATCTGCTTCCAGTGTCATTGAAATACACGCATTTATCACATTCATTGATTTTGAAACCTATTTGTCATCATAACATCGTCAAATTTCTCATGTCATTGCTTTGATGCTTGTTTTAAGCCATATAATGACTTCACCAGTTTACATACTTTCTTTTCTTGTCCTGGAGCTGAAAACCCTCAGGTTGTTCCATGTAGACATCTAAATCTCCATTAAGAAAAGTTGTTTTCACATCCATTTGATTACTTCAAGATTGCGCAAGGCTACTACTGCAAGTACCATCCTAATAAAATTTATTATCGTCACTGGATATATGTATCAAAGTAATCCAAATCTTCCTTTTATCTAAATCCTTTGATAATAAGTCTTACTTTTTATTTATCAATTGATCCATTAGCTTTCATTTTTCTATTGAAAATTCACTTGGAACCTGAAGGTACTACATGGTCGAAGATCCACTAGTTCTCAAGTACGATTTTGCAAGATAGAATCAATTTTGCTTTTAATGGCTTCTTTCTATTGAGGACCATCACTAGAGCTCGCCACTTCTTTGATAGTTTGGGATTCACCTTCAAGCATAAAAGTCAAGAAATATGGACCAAAAGATTTGTCCTTTCTTGCTCTTTTACTACGTCAAGGTTCCTCCTCAACTTCTTCATCTTGGTTTTCACTAGCTTCACTGATAGTCTCATGTATTCGTTTGGAAGAATTTAGTTCTTCCTTAGACTTATATGGAAATACATCTTCAAAGAACGATGCATTTCTTGACTTAATTATCGTGTTCTTTGGTATATCAGAGATATCGGATTTGTATACCAAGAATCGATAAGCACTACTATTATGTGCATAGCCAATAAAAATGCAATCAACCGTTTAGGATCCTATTTTCACTTTCTTAGGTGGAGGTACTGCAATTTGGCAAGATATCACCACATTCGGAAGTAATTGTAGGATGACTTTATTCCTTTACATAATTCATATGAAGTTTTCTCTTCTTTCTTTTTGGGTACCTTATTCAAAAGGTAGTTAGCTGAAAGAATAGCTTCTACCTACAAGTTTGGTGACAAACCAGAACTTGTTAACATTGCATTCATCATTTTCTTCAAGGTACGATTCTTTCGCTCAGCAACACCATTGGACTGAGGAGAATAAGGCGTTGTAGTTTCATGTATAATCTCATGCTTAGCAGAAGTGGCAGCAAATGGTGATTCATACTCTCCACCTCGGTCACTTCTTAGCATCCTAATTTTCTTGTTGAGTTGATTCTCAACTTCATTTTTATAAAGAAAAAATTTCTCTATAGCTTCGTCCTTACTTTTAAGCAAATACACATAACAATATTTTGTTTTATCATCAATAAAGGTAATAAAATACTTATCATTTGATTCTGTTTGCATCATTTTTAGATCACAAATATCACTGTAAATTAAATCACGAAGTTCAGTGTTTCTTTTAACACTTTTAAATGATGATCTTGTTAGTTTTGCCTCAACACACATTTCACACTTTTGGAATCAATTTAATATGTTGGTATTTGATTCAAGTTAATTAGTCTATGCAAAGTATCATAATTAAAATGTTTTAGTCTACCATGCTATAAATTGGAAGACTGAAGTATATAAGTAGAAGAGCTAGTTTTATTGATATTCTTAAATATTCCGCCACTCATGTATCTTCTACCAACATACATTACACTTTTCGAAGAAACAAATTTGTTTGACTCAAATACTAAATGAAAAATGTGATTATTAAGCAACGAACCAAATACTATGTTCTTATGGATTTCAGGAACATACGCAATATTGTTCAGAGTTAATTCCTTTCCAGAAGTCATCTTCAAGATCACCATGCCTTGACCATTGATTCTGAAGTCGCCATATTCCCCATGAACATCTTCTCCCGATTCTCTAATAGTTCAAAAGTGGAGAACATACTTCTGTTGGAGCACACATGTTGAGTAGCTTAGTGTCAATCCATCATTTCTTGGAGTTTGAACCCATCATGTTCACCTCCTAGATCACAGCTGAGAGGTTGATATCAGAAACATTTTGAGCAATGCTTTCAACAATATTTGCTTCTCTGTTCCTGTTCTTCTTGGGTAGTCTACAATCAATAAACTTGTGACCTAGCTTATCACAGCTGAAGAACTTGCCTTGAAACTTCGGCTTCTTGGAGACCTCCCTTAGGCCCCAATTTGGACTCCTTCTTGTTGTGCTTTTTTGGAACATTGACTTTGTTCCACCACATTAGCCTTGGCCGCATGACTGATGGCTCCTATTTTTTCAACTCATCTATTATCTTCTTCAATACGAAGCCTGACAACGAGATTCTTAATGCCCATTTTCTTTTGCTTATGCTTCGGTAGTTTTTGAAGTCTTTCCAATCTGCTGGCAATTTTTCAATAATACAAGCAACTTGAAAACATTCACTTAAGTTCATACCTTCAGCATGTATCTCATGCAAGATCAGTTGAATTTCTTGAACCTAACTTATTACTGTTTTGGAATCTACTATTTTATAGTCTAGGAAGAGGCCCACAACGAATTTCTTGGCACCCACAACGAATTTCTTGGCACCAACATCCTTAGTTTTGTATTCATGGTTTAGAGATTCCCAAAGTTCTTTAGTTGTTCTTTTGTCCATATAAATAGTATATAACGAGTCAGCTAAACCGTTCATTATGTAGTTCCTACATAGGTAATCAACATTTTTCCAAGCATCCACAACAGTGATGACTTGGTTATCTTGCTCATCTTTCTTAAGATTTAGAGCTTCTTCGTTCAAAAATCTTACGAGATTCTAAGTGGCCAAGTAGAACATCATTTTCTGTTGCCACCTCTTAAAATTCTGCTTGTTGAACTTCTCAGTTTTCTCTCCATGGGAGACTAAGACAGGTACAACGGTTGGCATTTGCACTCGTGCCACATCAACAGTCGGCACTTGTGCCGCATCAGTAGGACACTTGGATCGTTTCAACCACAACACCATTCTCCGATGAACTTACCATTTTGAATTTGAAAACACACAATACGAGTGTAAATTTTTAGCAAAAAGAAAATAAAAGAAGTGCCTCAAAATCAATGAAATAAAATTCAAAGAAATGAAAATCTGATTTAATTTTGTTACAAATTTTGGTTACAAAATTCTTTGCAATAAAACCAAGTTTGATCTAGAGGCACAAAATCAGATAAGGAGGAGAAGAAGAAAAATGAACAAATTAAAAGAAAAATGAAAACAACAAAATTACAAAACCAAACCGATTTGTGTCGAGCTTTGTGTATCACACAATCTCTTAAAACAGATTCGCCACGTCCGGGTACTGGAGTTTGCAGCGGCGTCCATTTTCCAGGATGCAACGACAGTAGAGTGTTGACGTAGGCATCACGCTAAGCTATCTAACTGAACAATGTTTGAATTCTACCACAGAACGACCTAACTAGAAGAACAAAACATAAAAAAGGGGAGAAAAGAGTTTCTGGTGTGTCTCATGATGCGAGAAGATGCCTCTATTTATAGGGTCATTGTGAAAAACGACAAACATCTGCTTGATTTCCCTATACTGTTCCTGTTTAACTCTTATAGAACTAGGCGTATGTTTATGGCAAAAACGAGCATAAAAATGAGAACTAAAATGCGTTAGGAAGATTCATGTGTGAGATATGTCATCGTTTTCACAAATAAAAGAACAGTTCAAGGACATCGCGTCTGCTGTTTAGTTAGTAAAGTAAACATATATTCATAAGGGAAGGTTCAAAGAGTAACACCTACATATACTATGCAGGTTTCAACCATTGAATTCTATTACCAAGTCTGTCTTGTCAGTCTGTCGTGTCTGTGGTTGTCGATTTTATTTCATGTGGGGAATGTTGGATAAATGCGTATCATATGTAACACCCCTAACCTGAGCTCGGACAATTTATAAAATTTAGAAGACAAATTATTTATAGTATAGTACAACTGCCCACCACAGGCTGCCTCTCAAAAGGTGGTTAACCAAATTGGTGACTCTTGATCATAGACAATGTTATTTATTAATATTTTTATTCATATAATCTCCCGATATGGGACTAAATTCACTTACCTACTCCTGTTCTCTCACTCCGAGAGAAACACAGCTCGTGGGCTCCAAGCCTTGGATGCCACGTCAGCCAGAGGGAAGCAGGTGTCTTCAATGGGTGGGCCCCCAGCATTTTCGGTGACGACATCACCTCAACAAAGCACACAGTGCTCCTGCTGTCTCCTTCACATGTGTCCCCCCCCCCCCTTTTCAATTTATTTACCATATAACTCCACCTATAGGAATCCCTATAGGCCACCTCAAATTCTCATATACTATATATATATATATATATATATATAATAAATTACAAAGAAAGCTATCAAGTGGCTCATAATCAATCCCCCTTAAAATCAAAGGCCTAGATCAAACCTCACAAAACATATTTTCCCTCCAAAATTTCAAACCCCAAAACCAAATCCCCCCCCCCCCTTCCCCCAAAACTAAAAAAATTATTACTTTATTACTATCTTTCTCTTCTCTCTTCACTTTTTCATATTTCCCTCTTTCTCCCTCTCCTATCTCTCTCTCCCATTCTTTCTATATTTACTTAGAAATTTAGATTTTCAGAATTTTAATGTTTTTTTTTGTGCACATTTTATATTAAAAATTGTAAATATCTCTTCAACTCCACACTTAAAGTTTTAAGAAGTTAGATTTTATACCCCATTTGTAATTATTTTTCAACATATACTAATGGAAACATGGACTTTTATTTATAACTAATTATTGTCATACTATTCAAACTTGAGCTACATAATTATTGTTTTACTATTTACAGGTTTTTCGTGTTTTGTATCGTTCCGAAGACGTGCCGTAGGCACGTGCCCACGGGAAAATCTAGTATATATATATTATTTAGAAATTACGGGCTGTTACACACACCCCCCTTCAGAAATCAGCGTCCTCGCTGAGCACGAGGCATGCACAACCTAATGCAGGATCTCCTTTCTAGACGATGTGGAGTGGAGTGCCCTGATTCTGCTAGCTGCATAGTACCCTAATTCTGCTATACACGCTCCCTCTCAGGCATACTTTTCCGTACATGTGCTAGCTCCATCTCAGGCATATATCTCACCCACTCTTACCCACAATTGGTGTCGAAAGTCGGCTCTGATACCATTTGTAACACCCCTGTCCCGAGCTCGGACAATTTATATAATTTAAAAGACAAATTATTTATAGTATAGTACAACTGCCCACCATAGGCTGCCTCTCAAAAGGTGGTTAACCGAATTGGTGACTCTTGATCATAGGCAATGTTATTTATTAATATTTTTATTCATGTAATCTCCCGATATGGGACTAAATTCACTTACCTACTCCTGTTCTCTCACTCCGAGAGAAACACATCTTGTGGCCCCCAAGCCTGGGATGCCACGTCAGTTAGAGGGAAGCAGGTGTCTTCAATGGGTGGGCCCCCAGCATTTTCGGTGACGTCATCACCTCAGCAAAGCATAGTGCTACTGCTATCTCCTTTACGTGTGGGCCCCCTCTTTTCAATTTATTTACCATATAACTCCACCTATAGGAATCCATATAGGCCACCTCAAATTCTCATATACTATATTATATATATATATATATATATATATATATATATATATATATATATATATATATATTATTCAGAAATTACGGGGTGTTACATCATAACACCATTTATGAATCATTTTTGACCAACTTTTTGAGTAAGATCCTCTTTGAATTCGTGAGAGTTCTTTATGGATATGTGTTGTCCTTCGTGAGTATATCAAAATCATATATTTACTTGCTCAAAATGATTATCGAGTGAATGAGAAATTGTCTTCCAAAGTAAGGCAGTTGATTTCTGAAAAATGTGTTGGGGGACTTTAGTCCCATATCGGAGAAATCAAAGGAAATAGAAGGGTATATATAATAAACCCTATCATGGCATTGTAAGATAGCGAAACCAAGGGGGGGGGGAGTGCAAATCTCGAACTAGATTACATGCGGCATGTGTGCGCCCGCACATCCTGCGGACACGAATGCCGGACTGACTAAACCTCGTACCGTGCAGAGCCTCTTTTATGTTCTGCTCTTCTAGTTCGTTCGTTCGGTGGTAGAATTCAAACATTGTTCAGTTCGAGAGTTTGGCGTGGTGCATATATATGTCAACACTCTACTGTCGTTGCATCTTGGAAGACGGACGCCTCTGCAAACTCCAGCACCCGGACGATGTGAATTTGTTTTAAGGAAATTGTGTGATACACAAGCCTCGACACAAATCAGTTTAGTTTTGTAATTTTGTTATTTACGTTTTCATTTTAATTTGTTCATTTTTTATTCTTCTCTTCCTCTTATTTTGTGTCTCTAGATCAAATTTGGTTTTATTGCAAAGGATTTTGTACCAAAATTTGCAACATGTGGTGCTAGAGAACCGACAATGTCTTTAGTAGCCTAGTCTGCTGTGTGTAAGTTGCCCTCTATTACATCAGGAATTGATCAATGTGGTTGGTGAAACCAGTTCAACAATGTATATACTCACTTCTTACGTATGACTTTTTTGTGGGTAGAAAATTATAGTGGGAAGCTATTGGAATTTCTGTTTCAATAGAGAGACAAGGGTTTCTTTAAAAAAAAGAGTGACAGATCAAAGACAGGGGTGGATCGAGGGGGCTGAGGTATGCTACAGCCCTCCCAATATTTTGACATTTCTTTGTAATTTTTTTTTTAAATATTAGTGTAGAATATATACTTCAGTCTCTCCCCAAATATGTTTTAAAGTCCATGCATATATATTTGAGTCTTCTATTTATTTTTTGGGCCCAAGTCCAATTGTATTCCATCTAGAATCACTACAAATCGCACAGGCTATAGCGGCACTTTTACAAGGCTTTAGCGGCATTTTTTGGCGCCGTTATAGCACATAATGGCGCTTCTGAAATCCCCGCTAAAAGCACCATTAGAAAGTGCGTCGTTATAGCCATATAGGCTATCGCGGCATTTACGGGCACCGCCGCTATAGGGTGTCCTACCTATAACGGCGCTGCCAAACCGCCATTACAGGAACATTTCGTTTTGAAAAAATTAGAGCTATAGCGGCGCTTTTTCCAAGCGGCGGGATTGCTCCCCTGAGTAATAGCTAACATTGGTATCCTGCAGCGGCGCTTGTCTAGCGCCGCGATAGAGGGTACTCAAGCTGTAGTACCTATTGCGGCGTTTCTTGGTAAACGCCGCGATAGGTAGTTTTTTTTTTTTGTGGCATTTTATTATAAAATTTTGAATTGAAAAAACCAGTAATTAATCGCATATTACAAATACATGTAATCATATTAAATTTAAATGCTTAAATCTTAAAATCAATAATAACATCATAATCAAGAACCAAAAGTCACATCACAAAAACAACTCAATAGAAATCAAAATATGTAACACATAAACTGTCATACGACGAGTATCAAATGTATATGTTGTACAACACTTAGTTATTACAAAACATATATATAATTCCTACAATACATTTTAAAAAAGTCCAAATTCGACAAACTACAGCAGGGGAGTCTCCTCGTGTGGTCCGCTGTTGCTTCCAATTCCAATTCCATCGTTATTTCACCCTAGTGTATGTGCGTGACTGGAAACCGATGGAATACGCCGGCCCTGTAGAAAAAACATAAATATTTCATCATCAATTTAGTTTACAGAATCTGTACATATGACATCAGAAGCTTATATTTCATTGCATAGAAACTTTAGGGGGTTTTTTTTTCCATATGACATCAATTTAGTATACTTTAGGGTTTTTTTTCCAATTCACCCTAATAATATTTCCAAGAAAGTGGTGTTCCAGATTATGATTATAGCACATATCTCCCTCACGGCATGGAAATTATATCACTTGAAATTGGGTGGTTAACCCTACATATAATAATGTATAAGGTATATGCTTAGTGTTGCGTGTATGTTTGTTACAAAGTTAGTATCCTAGAAGTGGAGGAGTCAAACAATGTATGTGCGAGTGGATAGAATGGTTAGTGATAAAAGTGGTAATGAAGGAGTTAATGGATCGTGTGGTTGAGTGTGTAACAAAATTAGTATCGTACATGGTTGCATATACGAATAAGGAGTGGACTAGGTGATCAACATCTTTACTGCTATGTATGTGACTAGTGATTATATACTGAGGGAAGAAATATATAACTGCCATTAGGCTTACACATTACGGTGAAATGAGTAGTAGTCAGAACTTACTCTTTTGGATAGTAGAACCCTTCCTGCAATAATGTCTGGAACATATAAACAAAACAAGGCATTAGTCAACTGTTCTTGTAGTGATGTTCTGTATTTTGCTATTCTGATATGTACTTTTGTTGATTTTAAGAGCTAAACCTTTCTGTTAGCTCAGAACTTCGTGTACTAGGACTTCTTTTCTTTTATATATTTGGATGGAGCTCCTGAGAGCTCTATCTATTCTAAACATGATAACCAATTAAGCCAGTCAAAACTTTACATTAATAAACAACTAAACATGATAATCTATTCTAAACATTGCTGTATGTCCCCTGACCTAACTGCACTAGACAGTCCATGATTCAAGTTCAAACAAAAAAAAAACTATGCAAGGCAGTTCATTTCTTGAGAGATATAGCACATGTTACTCCAAAACATCTAGTAAGCAATTCAACTAAAAGACTCCGGTTCTGAAGACAAACTAGAGATGAACTTTTTCTAGGCGGCCAAGTCTCCATGGTAGCATATCAGATATGAAAGTCAAAAAGATGTTCATCAGAATGAGAGATTGGAGTATACAACTCCTACAAGAATAGTGAATCTACTAGCATGAGGATCTCATCTATCGCCCCTTCTTTTCTCCAAATCTTATAATAATGACAATAAAAATTTGTAGCAGTAAGTGGAGTTAAAGACCGCTACAGATATCTAGTGATTTCTTCAACATCCAAAATATTAGTCAATAGATCACTCGCTTAATTTTGAAAATCTAATGGGATGCTGTCCTTCAGAGCTGGTACGATTCTACCCTTATTTTTTTAACCTAACAGTCATACAAATTGATTATCATTGGAGTGAAATTTACTCAAGTGTGCATGTAGCATGTGGTGAAGCATTTGTAGTGCAGCTGACTCGACTTCTCACTCTTAAGTAGAAGCTACTAGTTCCAATTCAATTCTGGCCTAAGTATCAAACTAGAAGCTATATACATATCTAAATATGTACAAAACATATGGAAAAATCACAAACTACGAACAATCATCAAACAAATCAAGAACACAATATCAACGATTATGAACTCCACCTTAGCCAGCATATCATACGAATCTGCGCTCCGCGACACCAACCCATCAACCACCTCCTTCGGTATATTATCCGTCAGCCACTTCGGCCACCCCTCCCCCTCCCCCACGGGCCCCACCAACTCCTCCTCAACCACTTTCACCTTCACCACCACTGGCACCACCTATCAGATCAGTCATTTAAGGTAAGGGATTCTTTCCATCAAATCATTCATTTAAGGTATGATCAAACTACAGATTCAGAGCAAGATGTACTCAAATAGGCCTGCCACTAAATCGAAACAGTATCATATGGAACTGATAAGGTCCTACGGTCCTACCATACATACTTAGCAATATATGATACTAATGCAACTATGTGAACAACCATGATTAGTATCTAGTTTTCTACCTGGGTACAAAATTTTCCCAAATATTTCAGCACACAATACAAATTTTCCCAAATCTTCTCAGAATTAAGTAGCAAATCCTGATATCATAAGCAGGTCCAGTATTCAATCACATAATTAGGTCTAGTATAAACTTAGTGATGCGGTTTGTTTTTGGTCGCAGTGTGAATGCACCAGGTGTGAGTTCGGACTCAATTTGTAACGAGGGAAGAGTACGGTACCGGACGGTGAGCGAGGGGCTCGCTTTGGCGCTTGAGGATCGGCTCGGATGGCCTCACCTCGAGTACCTGCAGACGGTCCTGAAACACCGAGGTTTATCCCGGTGGCGGACCCTCCGACGATCTAGTCAGTCTCTGTGAGAGACTAGCAATAACTAGGGAATTTAGGTGGCAAAGATTGATTACCTGAAAAGGTGGGTGAGGGTCTGGTATTTATAGGGAATCCCAACCGGGTTTGGATCCGCTTGGGGGTCGGGTCTGAACCCGAAAGCCCATGGGCCTGACATGGCAGGAGGCCCAGGGGGTTTAGGGCGGACGTGGCAGTGCCAAGAGTGGTATAGGGCTGATGTGGCAAAGCCCTTGGTGGTATTTGGAGCTGACATGGCTGATCATGGGGCTCCTGTGCCTTTGGGAGAATCGGATGGCCTAGGTTGTGCCAGGTCAACTTCATTCTTTACCAGGCTGGGCGGACGGCCCGTGGGGCTATTCGCGGATCGGAGGCCGAGGGCCATTGAGGCTCGTCGGATACGAGGAGACCAGTTCTGTGGGAGTGAACTTGCGGCTCGGTGCCGAGCCGGATTGATTTTTATTGTCCTTTTTGAGTGGGCCATCCTGGGCCTTGGCTGGGCCCCAGGCCATTTTTACCCTACCACACAAGCCCCCCACTCCTGCGGGGATGCGGGAGTTAGCCATGGAGGAGTGTTTATGGTCGTGGAAATGGGATGGCGAATCGTTGGGCCTTCGTGAGAAGGCTACCCTGGTGCCAGACCGAACCTCGGGATGGCGAGGGATTAGGGGTTGGCAAGGGTGATAGCGAACCGTTGAGCCTTCCTGAGAAGACTACCCTAGTGCTAGACCGAACCTCGAGCTGGCGAGGGATTATAGGTCGGCAAGGGTGATGGCGAGCCGTGGAGCCTTCCGGAGAGGACTACCCTGGTGCTAGACCGAACCTCGAGCTGGCGAGGGATTATGGGTCGGCAAGTGTGATGGTGAGCCGTGGAGCATTCCGGAGAAGACTACCCTGGTGCTAGACCGAACCTCGAGCTGGCGAGGGATTATGGGTCAGCAAGGGTGATGGCGAGCCATTGAGCCTTCCTGAGAAGACTACCCTGGTGCTAGACCGAACCTTGAGCTGGCGAGGGATTATGGGTCGGCAAGGGTGATGGCGAGCCGTGGAGCCTTCCGGAGAAGACTACCCTGGTGCTAGACCAAACCTCGAGCTGGCGAGGGATTATGGGTCGGCAAGGGTGATGGCGAACCGTTGAGCCTTCGTGAGAAGACTACCCTGGTGCTAGACCGAACTTCGAGCTGGCGAGGGATTATGGGTCGGCAAGGGGGATGGCAAGCCGTGGAGCCTTCCGGAGAAGACTACCCTGGTGCTAGACCGAACCTCGAGCTGGCGAGAGATTATGGGTCGGCAAGGGTGATGGCGAACCGTTGAGCCTTTCTGAGAAGACTACCCTGGTGCTAGACCGAACCTCAAGCTGGCAAGGGATTATGGGTCGGTAAGGGTGATGGCGAGCCGTTGAGCTTTCCTGAGAAGACTACCCTGGTGCTAGACCGAACCTCGAGCTGGCGAGGGATTATGGGTCGGCAAGGGTGATGGCGAGCCGTGGAGCCTTCCGGAGAAGACTACCCTGGTGCTAGACCGAACCTCGAGCTGGCGAGGGATTATGGGTCGGCAAGGGTGATGGCGAGCTGTGGAGCCTTCCGAAGAAGACTATCCTGGTGCTAGACCGAACCTCGAGCTGGCGAGGGATTATGGGTCGGCAAGGGTGATGGCGAGCCGTTGAGCCTTTCTGAGAAGACTACCCTAGTGCTAGACCGAACCTCGAGCTAGCGAGGGATTATGGGTCGGTAAGGGTGATGGCGAACCGCGGTGCCTTAGAAGGTTTGAGCGGGGTGGCCTGCTGTCTTTGCGGAGCCTTGAAGGCGCTCCGGAATCGGTGCGATGTTCCAATTTCCTAGGGGCATTAATGGCGCCGCCTAATAAATGCATGGCGCATGGGTTTCCGTCGTTTGGATTTCCCAATGTCATAATGGCAGGTCTATGGGGGAGGTTATAAATACCCCTATCCCCACAGTAGGTTTGATCACAGCAAGGGTGGTCCATCGGCCACTAGAGGTGTCTGCTTTGGCGGACGTCTGTCTCTTGCAAAATTTTGACCCTGGGGACCTCGGACTGGTGGTGACTTTTCCGCCTGGATCCTTTTTCGGGTCGGACGGCCCTGACACGGCTGTTTGTCCGAGAAAGATCCAGACGGAAGGGGTATCAACCGAATTCCGAACCTGGGGCCGAGGAGCCTCGAATAGATGGGTCGTCTCCGATCTCTGTCTTTCTTCTGGTGCTGACGGTTTCTGATGGTCTGTCAGCCCAAAGGAGCTAATAGTCGGAGGTGGGCCGATCTGTTTTCTGATAGGGTTTCAGGCGATGGTGGCTTTTCTCCCACCCTCGAACAGTTCGGGGTTTCGGCTGCTGAGGCCGTAAGCCCCGAGCTGCTCGCGGGTGAGAGGGGAGCCGACCGAGTCCTGGAGCCCGGGGCGCAGGCGATGGTGGCTTTTCTCCCACCCGGGAACAATTCGAGGTTTCGGTTGCCGAGGCCGTAAGCCCCGAGTTGTTCGCGGGTGAGAGGAGAGCCGACCGAGCCCTGGAGCCTTAAATCTTTAATAAAAAATTTTCCCTGCCGAACACTTCATTCGAACCGACCTCGGTGTGGTCTCCAACCGGCGCTAGGTGACGTCAGCAGCGCCAGTTTCGAGGATGACGTGGTGCGATCCTATTGGTGGCAGACGCGCGCTATTCGAGGAACAGTAATTGCAAAAATCGAGGCGTCGTCTCTCTTCTCTATAAATATCCCCCCCCCCTTTCCTCGTTCTGTTTATTTCTCTTCTGCTGTCTTCTTAAAAAGAAATCAAACACTTCAGCGCTCGGCTTGACTGTTTTAGCAGCAGCGGCTCGTCAGTCCGAGGCAATCCAAAGGTTAGTTTGTAAGTTTCTTTTGTTAGGCACAGATGTCTAGGGCTCAGTCTGGCTCGTCAGTGTCGACGTCGAGGGGGGAAGGGAAACCCACCTCAAAATCGACGTCGTGGGAGGAGCCCGTGCTCGAGGGGGAGTCGGTACATGATGTGGAGCCTTCCGATTCGACTTCGTGGGAGGAGTCGGTAGGCGAGGAGGAGCCGGTGTACAATGTGAGGCCGTTACGCTCCCGGAAACCTTTCGTGGTGGAGAGTAGCGAATCTGAGGAGGCAAGCGACAGCTCGGACGAAGTCCAGGTTCTAGAGTTGGCTTCCGAAGAGGAGGGTGGCCCAGAAGAGGGTGAAGCCGAAGGGGCTCGGATAGGAGGTGCGAGGGGGAGATCCACAGGTCAGGGTGTGGGTTCGAGCTCCACGCCGGCCAGTCTGGGGCGATTAACTACCCCCTCGCCAGAAAGAGCCAAGAAGAAGAAGGCTCCGAAGAAGAAGGGGTCGAGGACTGGTGGCTCGAGCCAGGCGCCCGTTCACCGCAACTTAATGACAGGGTCGCCCGTACAACCAAAGCCGTTCCGTCGGTACCCCGACGACCTTTCCGATAAGGAGCTTTTTAGGGTCCAGCCGTCTTCACCGAGCCGGAAGAGGGTGAAGATGGACACGCTCCCGACCGTCTTGGAGGCGGGCGATTTGGAGGCTTTGCAGTTGGCGTACCACATAGGGTCCAGCTACGAGCTCATGTTGCCGAACTCTACCCTGCGACCGACCGACCCACTGCCTGCTTGGTACTACGTCTTCCCGTGGACGCCTTCATCTCTGGACTGAGGCTGCCGGTCCATCCGTTCGTTCGGGAGGTGTTGAATTGGGCGTCACTGGCGCCGATGCAGTATGGGCCGAACTCCTGGAAGCAGATCATCTGCTTCGTGCTGTTGTGCGAGGAGCAGAAGGTGCCCCTCCGGTTGGGCGTGTTCCGGGCGATGCTGGGGATCAGCTTGTCGGGGGAGTCGGAGGGTGTTTACTATATCTCACCTCGGAGTAAGGGGAAGGTCGTGCACGGTCACCCGGACTCTATCAAGGAGTGGAAGAAAAAGTATGTGGTGATCCGGAGTGAGGAGCCTTAGGACATCCCTACTCGATGGAACCATTATAAGCCGAGCTTTAAAGCGCCGAGGCCGAGGGACCTGACAGCCGAGGAGTGGAGGTTCGTTGAGCGCCTCCGTCTGTCACACAGTATCAGTTGGCCGAAGGTGACGGAGGGTCACCTGGCGAGCGTCGGACTGAGCCCGGCCGTGCTTTGTATGTAGTTGTTTCTTTTCTCTCGGTCTTGTTGTTCTTTTGCGCTCATTGTTCTTAATGGATCTTTTCGCAGGTATGGATCCTGAATCAATCAAG
The DNA here is from genome assembly GCA_017893485.1 of Hemerocallis citrina. NCBI lineage: Eukaryota > Viridiplantae > Streptophyta > Magnoliopsida > Asparagales > Asphodelaceae > Hemerocallis > Hemerocallis citrina. The sequence continues at coordinate 59,932,513 of CM030367.1, read as the reverse complement.
GCAAAGAGGCTCGTCATGAAGAAGGAGAAGGCCGAGAAGAAGGGGGACGCGATGAAGATGAGGGGGTCGTCCTAGGTGGTCTCCGAGGCCCCAGTTCAGCCGAGGGCCAAAAGGACTCACTCGGAGACGGGCACGGACGTGGCGGTTCAGGGGAGCTCGGACCCGGGCAAGGCAGCTGATCTTGATAAGGGGAAGGGTCCCCTAGTGGAGGCAGAGGTAGAGGAGAGGTTGTGGCGACCGTGGGTGCCGGCATGGTCGATCCGTGAGGGTGACTGCTTAACCCGAGGGCGCCAGGCTGTCGAAGTGGCGGCTAAGCTGGCGACCCCTCGGGACCGCACGGAGATGAATGCCGAGGACCTGGAGGACGCGTACACGCACCTCGCGCAGGTTAATTTGCTGGTAAGTCTGCCGACCCCACTTGCCTTGTGAAATGTTTGTAAAGGAGGTTTACTCAGTAGCGCTTGGTTGCTGCAGGCGACCGTGCAGGGGGCCCACGTGAGGGGCCTTTACGAGGCGGCCTTGAAGCGGGAGCGAGACCGGGCTGACAAGGCCTTGCAGGAGATGAAGGAGCTGAAGATAGAGCTCGAAGGCTCGCACCAGAGGGAGCAGAAGATGAAGGTTGAGTTCGACGCCAAGGAGGCGGAATGGGCGAAGAAGATGGGGGCTCAGAAGAAGTTCGCCAAGGAGAGGGAGGAGTTGACGGAGACGGGTCAGCTCCTGGTGATCAAAGCCCAGGACGAGTGCTATGCGAAGGCCCTCAGTCATGTGAGGCACTTCTACCCAACCCTTGACCTGTCCAACTTTGACTACGATATGGAGATCGAGGGGACACCGAAGACCCCTAATGAGGAAGGGCCTGTTGATGACCCGGATGCCGACCCCCCTGTGAACCCGGCCGATGCTGAGGTGGAAAAACAAGTTGTATAGTTTTGTCTTTCTTTTTCCATCTCTCGATTGTATTTTCCTACCGCGGACTGGCCACCGTATTTTTTGTATGAAGTAATTCCATTTATAAAAGATGATTTTTGACTGGCCAAGTGTTTTGACCTCGGATATTTCCGAACCATTTTTGTCGATGCGTTTTGAGTGGGCTGATTCTCTTGTAGGTTACAGCTCCCCTTCCCGAGGTGGACCCCCGTCGTTCCGACGTGGTGTGGCTCCGGAGCAAGGTTGAGGCCCTAGAGGCCACGTTGGTTCGCTACCGAAAGGGGGCTCGTGACAATGATGCGGCCTTTAACTATTATCGGAACAAGTCTGAAGCCCTAAGTGAGGAGGCGAGCTGACTGAGGAGGGCGATGGTGGATCGGGACCTTGGGAGGGTCGGTCTTGGATATACCATGTCGAGTGCCTCGGTGCAGAGGCCCTCCTCTGAGAGGCTACTTCGTGATGTCATTATGGAGAAGGAGATGGAGATACACCGTTACAAGACGATGCTGGGTGTCTCGGCATCCTCCTCGGGAGGTCGGCGAGCGGAGGGGGTTCCCTCTGCGTTGCTGCTGCTGGAGCGTGTGCGACCAGTTGATGCTCAGAGCTCCGTGGCTGGTGTGTCGACCATGGCTGAGCCTAGGACCACCATGATGAGGAGAGGGCTCCTAGTCGCTCGATCGGAGTGGTCCCGCCATTCATCGGACCCGAGGGGCCTTAAGATGGCGGCTTCCTTCCGTTTGTGATGAGTGATGTGGTCCTATAACGGTCTTTGTTTGTGAACCAAATAAAGGAGTATGAATAAAGAATTATTTTCATGCTTTGTTCTGGTCAATAGTGTAGTGAATGGTGGCAGAGGTGAGGTTCGGCCCCGTCGGTCCGTGAGGGATCGGCGCGGGGCGTTAGGAAGACTCCCTGGCCTGAAACCGAGTCGGACCTACCGGGACGTTGGGGACGATACCGGAGTGAGGACTCGGGTGCCGATCCCATTGTCTGGTGTTAGGTCGGGACTGCCGAGGCGTTTGGAGTTTGACAAAAAGAGATTTCTTTCATATATGATAGGGAGGGTCGCTAAAACGGCTCTTTACGCATGAAAGCTTACAAAAATATTATTTACATTAACCAAGCTAGAACCTATGTTCGCTCTTCCAGGAACTTCATTAAGTGCTCGGCGTTCCAGGGTCGGCTGATCAGCCGGCCATCCATATCTGCCAGTCGGTATGTACCAGGGCGTACAGCCTCGACTATACGGTATGGGCCTTCCCAATTGGGAGCCAATTTCCTCTTCTTGGTTGGGTCGGAGACGGACAGTTTTCGTAACACGAGGTCCCCCGCCTTGATGTTTGTGGGGCGGACCTTCTTGTTGTAAAACTTCTCGATCCGTTGTTGGTAGATGTTCCTTCGGACTAAAGACTTCTCTCTGACCTCGGCGACGAGGTCCAGGTTGGCCCTCAGGCCGGAAGAATTGTCCGCTTCGTCGAAGGCCATGATACGGGGAGAAGGTAGTCCGACCTCGACGGGGATGACTGCTTCTGTCCCATAGGTCAGACTGAACGGCGTCTCCCCCGTGGGGATCCTCTTGGTGGTTCGGTGCGCCCATAGCACGCTAGGCAGTTCTTCGACCCACAGTCCTTTGGGGAAACTGTCGAGGCGCTTTTTGAGGCCGTCGAGGATTTGCCTGTTCGCGTTCTCCGCTTGGCCGTTGGACTGAGGGTGGCAAATAGCGGAGAAACGCTGCTGGATGCCGATGTCCGCGCAGAAAGTTTGGAAGTTCTGACCTTGGAATTGGGTTCCGTTGTCCGTGACGAGGACCCGAGGGATTCCGAACCGGCAAATGATGTTCTTCCAAAAGAATTGTTGTACTTGGCGCTCGGTGATGCTGGACAGAGGCTCGGCTTCGAGCCACTTGGTGAAGTAGTCGATAGCGATTATCAAGAATTTCTTTTGCCCTACCGCTACGGGAAAGGGGCCCACAAGGTCCATGCCCCACATGGCGAATGGGGTAGGACTAGCCAGGGATCGGAGATTGGCTTGAGGAAGCCTCTTGATAGGGGAGAACCTTTGGCATGGGCCGCACCTCTTGACTAGGTCTTGCGAGTCTTAGAGCATGGTCGGCCAATAGTACCCCTGATTCAGGGCCTTCTGAGCGAGCGTCCTGCTCCCCATGTGGCATCTGCCGATCCCCTCATGAAGATCTTTCAGCGCGTAGCTGACCTCGTTGCTGGTGAGACAGCGGAGGTACGGCTTGCCTGTCGGCCAAGGTGTATGAGCATTTGAAGAGGATGTCATCAATCATGACGAACCTTTCAGCTCGGACCCTGACTCGTCTAGCTTCGGCTCGGTCTTCAGGAAGCTCGGCACTGACTAAGAATCTCCGGATGGGAGTGGTCCAGTCGTCTGGACTGGCACCGTCTTGGACATACATTGCCTCCTGGTCTTGATCGTTGATACTCGGCTTCAATAGGATTTCGATGAGTACTGTTTGGTCGAGACCCTCGAAGGAGGAAGAGGCGAGCTTTGACAACGTGTCTGCTTGGGCGTTCTGCTCCCTAGGGACTCGAATGACTGTGGAGTGACAGAAGGATGCTAGGAGACGTCGGACCACTGCCAAATACCTCACCATGCGATCATCGCGGGCTTCGTATTCTCTGGTGATCTGATTGACCACGAGCTGAGAATCGCTAAAGGCTCGGATTTGCTTGGCTCCGGCTCGATGTGCTAGGGTCAACCCAGCGATCATGGCCTCGTATTCTGCCTCGTTGTTGGAGGCCAGAAAGTTGAGGCGGAGGGAGTATTGAAGTAGGAATTGGTCGGGGCCACGAAGGATGATGCCAGCCCCTACTCCCCGTTTCGCATGATGATCCATCGACAAAGACCTCCTAGATCGGATCCGAGGCCTCGGTGCTGGGCTGCTCGGAAACGGTGCACTCAGTTATGAACTCGGCGAGGGCCTGCCCTTTGATGGCTGTCCTCGGCTGGTAGCTGATGTCGAACTGACTCAGCTCAATTGACCACTTGACTAAGCGGCCGGAGTTTTCGGGCTTATGAAGGACAGTCTTTAGTGGCTGGTCGGTCAGTACTTGGACGGAGTGGGCCTGGAAGTAAGGACGAAGCTTCCGGGCTGCCATGACCAAAGCATAGGCCACCTTCTCTATCTTTGCGTACCTCGTCTCGGTGGGGAGCAGGACTTTGCTCACATAGTACAATGGTCTCTGGACCCCCTCCTCCTCTCGGACGAGGACGACGCTGAGGGCGCTATCCGAGGCGGACAGGTAGAGCCATAGTGGTTCGCCCGGCTCGGGCTTGCTGAGGAGAGGAGGGTTGGTGAGGTACTGCTTCAGCTGTTCGAAGGCTTCTTATTGATGGGTACCCCACTCGAAGCCCCCTTTTCCGCGTAGAGCCTTGAAGAAGGGGAGAGACTTCTCCCCTGACTTGGAGAGAAAATGGCCAATTGCAGCCAACTGGCCTGTAAGCCTCTGAACCTCCTTGACATTCCGGGGTGGGGCCATGTCAATAATAGCTTGGATTTTCTCGGGGTTCGCCTCGATGCCATGCTGGCTGACGATGAACCCCAGGAATTTCCCAGTGGAGACGCCGAAGGCGCATTTAGCCGGGTTGAGCCTCATGTTGTGATGCCGGAGGACTCCGAAGGCTTCCTCGAGGTCGGCAACGTGGTCCGGCCCGGCCCGGCTCTTGACGAGCATGTCGTCGACATAGACTTCCACGTTGCGGCCGATCAGGTCTTTGAAGATTCTGTTGACAAGCCGTTGGTATGTGGCTCTGGTGTTTTTCAGCCCGAAGGGCATAACGCGATAACAGAACAGACCCTGGTCGGTGACGAACGAGGTCTTGGAGATGTCCGGTGGAAACATCCGGATCTGATTGTACCCCGAGAATGCATCCATGAAGGACAGTAGCTCGTGCCCCGAGGTTACGTCGATTAAAGCGTCGATGCGGGGGAGGGGGAAAGGATCTTTCGGACATGCTTTATTTAGATCCGTGAAGTCGATACAGATCCGCCAGCCCCCGGTTGCCTCTTTACCATGACGACATTAGCCAACCACTCGGGGTAGCTGAATTCCTGAATAAATCGAGTAGACAAGAGTTTGTCGACCTCTGTCTTCACAATTTGCTGCCTCTCCGGTGCGACTTTGCGTCTCTTTTGGACGACCAGCTTAGAGTCCGGGATGACGCTCAGCCGATGCATTATCAAGTCTTCGGAGATCCCGGGCATGTCGGAGGGCTTCCAGGCGAAGAGGTCAACGTTGCGGTGGATGCAGGCGATTATGCCTGGCTTCAAGTCCTCGGGGAGCGAGCGGCCCACTCGGAACCATTTCGATTCGTCCTCGGCGCCGAACGGGACCTCCTCAAGCTCGTCGACAGGCTCGGGAGCGGGGCCGTCCCTTTCGGGTTCGAGCTCAACGGCGTCGAGGGGGAACACACCTCCTCCGACGGCGGTCATGTAGCACGACCGCGCTGCTTCTTGGCTACCTCGGACGATGCCGACCCCTTGCGGGGTGGGAAATTTAAGCTTCAGATGGTAAGCCGAAGGTACCGCTTGAAGGGAGCACAGTCCGGGTCGGCCGAGTACAGTGTTGTAAGCCGCCTTGACGTTCACCACCATGAAGTCCATGGACTCGATCCTCTTGACAGGAGCCGATCCCGCGGTAACGTCGAGAGTAACAATCCCTTCTATTACGACAGGGACGCCGGAGAACCCATGCAAGGTGTATCCGGCTGGCATGAGTTTGTCTCTGGGCAGCTTGAGATTCTCGAAGGCTTCGAGGAAGAGAATATTTACCGAGCTGCTGTTGTCGACTAGGATTCGGCGAACCTCACAATTAGCCATGTGGAGGCCAATGACGAGGGCGTCGCAATGAGGGAGGCGAATGCCTTCGAGGTCCTCTCCGGAGAAGGAGACAGGTACCAGTTGCAACCTGGGCGAGGGGTTGTCTTGGACAACATTCACCTCTCGGATGAAGGCTTTTCGGAAAGTATTTGACTCTCCCCCATTGGCCCTCCATGGACACAGTGCAAGATGAATGGCGTATCCGCAGTTCCCTCGGGTTCGGGGTCCCGATCCTGGATGCGGTTCGGAGTAGGGTTCGGAGGCGAAGGCCTCCGGTTCCTAGCATCTCGCCGATCCCGTGGGCCTTCTCTGGTGAATTCTCGGAGGTACCCTCGTGAGATGAGTTCCTCAATCTCGTCTTTCAGGGTCCGACATTGGTCGGTTTCGTGCCCATGATCTCTGTGGAAACGGCAGTAGAAGCACTGATCTCGCTTCTTGTTGTTATTTGATCGGGGAGGTAGTCGGACAATACCCTTATCCTCGATTTCTAAGAGGATGGCGGACACGTTATGTGTCAAGGGAGTGTACCTTTCGAAGCGAGGGACCGGAGGTGCCCTCTTCGCGCCGACCCCTTCCTTTGCTGTTTTCTTGGCAGGTTCGGCCTCATCGACCCTGCGCTTGCCCTTCCCCACGACTTCTTTGCTGCCCTCTGGGTTCAGAGCTTCTTCAGCTCGTATGTACTTCTCGACCCGGTTGAGAAGGTCGGGAAAGTCCAGAGGTGGCTTCTTTGCCAGGGAGACCTTCAGCTGGTTATGCCGGACATTGTGTCAGAAGGCTGCCGAGGCGACCCCTGCGTCGAGGGCAGAGACGGATCTAGCCTCGGTTGTGAACCTCTTGACGAAGTTACGGAGCGACTCCCCCTCCCTCTGACTGAGGTCGAGCAGGGAAGCGCTCGTCCTTTCGGTCTTCCGGCTAGTGATGAAGTGGGCCAGGAAGCTGGCTTCCAGCTGGTCAAACGAGAAGATCGAGCCAGGGGAGAGTTTGGAGAACCAATCCCTGGCCAGACCCCGGAGGGTGGCCGGGAAGGCTTGGCACAGCAGGGGATCCGAAGCGCTGTGAATCATCATGAGGGTTTTGAAGCCCTCCATGTGATCAGCTGGATCTCCCTCACCGTTGTAAGTCTCGAACTGCGGAGGCCGGAAGTTCCGGGGGATCTCCGCTTCTATGATGTTGACGGAAAATGGAGGTCGAGAGGGCCCCCGTCCTTGGACTAGGTTGGGATTCCCGTCGCCGATGCGCTCGATTCGATTCTCCATCTCTAGGAGGCGTCGGAGCACCTCGTCTGTGCGCTCCGGAGGGGGAGTCGGCACACGAGTGTGACTTCTCCCTTCGCTCATTTGAGGGGGTCGTCCATAGGTCGCGGACCTCGGCGCTCCATGGAGGGCCTCCATGATTTCATCTCTGAAGCTTCTAAACTCGCCCCTAGTGATCGTGCCATGGTCGGAAGGGTCGGGTCGGGGCGTAGAAATCCGGCCGATGCAGCTGAGTGCCGACGGCCTGTCCCCTCGCGCAGGCCTGGAATGGTTCGGGGCCGAGTTGTAAGCGGTCCCTCCCCTAGCCTGGCTAGCCCTTCTGTTCAGAATGACCCGACGAAGGTCGGGTTCGGCGATGTGTGAAGCGCTTTGCTGGGGTCCGAGGTTTCCACCCGGATTATTGGATGCTTGCCCTCCGTCGAGGGCCCCCTCGGGAGGAGGCCCGTCTGGTCGGGCGGAACGGGCCGATCTTCGCTCTCGGGGAGCCATGGGAGATCGGGCTGAGGGAGAGCATCGGTGGCGAGGCTCGGACTGTCGTCCGTACCGAATAAAGAGTTCCCACAGACGGCGCCAACCTGATGCGGTTTGTTTTTGGTCGCAGTGTGAATGCACCAGGTGTGAGTTCGGACTCAATTTGTAACGAGGGAAGAGTACGGTACCGGACGGTGAGCGAGGGGCTCGCTTCGGCGCTTGTGGATCGGCTCGGATGGCCTCGCCTCGAGTACCTGCAGACGGTCCTGAAACACCGGGGTTTATCCCGGTGGCGGACCCTCCGACGATCTAATCAGTCTCTGTGAGAGAGTAGCAATAACCAGGGGAATTTAGGTGGCAAAGATTGATTACCTGAAAAGGTGGGTGAGGGTCTGGTATTTATAGGGAATTCCAACCGGGTTTGGATCCGCTTGGGGGCCGGGTCTGAACCCAAAAGCCCATGGGCCTGACGTGGCAGGAGGCCCAGGGGGTTTAGGGCGGACGTGGCAGTGCCAAGAGTGGTATAGGGCTGACCTGGCAAAGCCCTTGGTGGTATTTGGAGCTTACATGGCTGATCATGGGGCTCCTGTGCCTTTAGGAGAATCGGATGGCCTAGGTTGTGCCAGGTCATCTTCATTCTTTACTAGGCTGGGCGAACGGCCCGTGGGGCTGTCGCGGATTGGAGGCCGAGGGCCATTGAGGCTCGTCGGATACGAGGAGACCAGTTCTGTGGGAGTGAACTTGCGGCTCGGTGCCGAGCCTGTAGTGGTCCGGGGCCGAGCCGGATTGATTTTTATTGTCCTTTTTGAGTGGGCCATCCTGGGCCTTGGCTGGGCCCCAGGCCATTTTTACCCTACCACACTTAGTAATAGCAAATCCTAGTACCAAAATTAGGTCTAGTATAAACATAGGAATTGGAAATTCTGATACCGAAATTAGTTCAAGTTTAAATAGAGTAATAGAAAATTCTTGATACCAAAATTAAATATACTTCTCAGAATTAAAACTGTTTATAGAACATTATAAAAACTATAAAAATTCCTTGCACTCCACGATCCCCAAAACCACTAGGAACCAAAATGCAAGAACAACTCTGGCATATTATTATATAACCAACTAAGTGAGCTTAAATAATGAAAACAATAAGATGTACCAGAGTTATCGTATGCGCACCACAACCTAAATGTTCAACAACCTAAATGTTTAAATAATGAAAACTGTTTACAGAACATTACATGTTTATTGTACAAAGCTACATGGAATACTGGCCTGCTTCAACAACCTAAATGTTCTTCTACCCCGGAAAAGTTTTACCAAAACAACTACAGCTTTAAATTTTTTGAGCCGTTACTGACTAATTTGTACAAAACCAAAGATTTGCTTAACTATAGCCTCACCTTTATTACTGATAAATAGGCATCTGACAGGCCTGTATATTTCCAACCATAGAGATCTTAACCTGCAAAACCAGTATTTTTCCCAAGCATTAATTGGAAACACAAATGTATGAACAGAAAGAAAAGAAAAAAGTTCGAAAAGTTAACAGTAGCACTAACAGAGTCAGTGAGGTTATCATATGACTCTGCCATTTTTGTCCATGCTTGGAAATCTGGGGAAGACGAGATGCTGAAATAAGGGTACATAATCAGCTCCCGGGAAATAGATGGACTTCTACGAATAGTATAATAGAAGAGAAAAACCAAATGTAAATCTTACCTGATACAGTTCAACTGTTTTAGTATAGCTTCATGAGCATTTTGGTTCTGGATGGAGATATGAAGATCAGATCAGACTCTGAAACTAAACTTTTGAAATTACCCTAACTTTAACCCAAAACCTAATACTGAAGAATGCACGAAAATGATATGATGACTTAAACCATTCCATTTGATCATCAAGATAGTAAAAGTTAGAAGGAACTCACCCGAAGTAGTAGTGGAACATGCCAAATGTTAGGAACATCATGAATATTGAGAATGTTAGCAACCTGGAGGAACAAGCAGAATTCCAAGACTAAGTGCGCAAACATTGATGAGCCATGAGCACTTTAAAGCATATATACTCACCGGAACATGACAAAATTTTGAAAGCTTCTCCTTTGTACTCTCCAATAAAGGCTACGAAAAAAATTGTGAAAAATATGTTAATGTTGGAGTTCCAATAGTATTTGCATCAAACAATCATACAGATAAGTGCAAAGGAAAATATAGTCATAATATCAAAACCATAAAGTTATGTAGCTGACATGTACTGCAAGACATCATCTCCAATAATAATTTGTTATATAGCAACCAAGTACGATACGGAAACTTGCACATAGAATAGTTTTAATAAAATTAAAATTAAAAAGGTTTAGTGATTCTAATCCTACCTATTCACAATATAAATAAATTAAATTGTACATCAATCTGTACAGCAAGAGTAATTTAAACATAATAACAGTAACAACAACAACAACAATAACAATGGTAACAATAATAGTAATATAATAATAACATAATTTCGCTACAAATAAAGAGACTTATTCCTCTTCAGGTTTTATCGATTGCATAGTAAACTAGCTTTTTCATTTCCAGTAATGCTTTCTTTTTCTTCAAGTGTAATATTTTTGGCTACCAAATCATCAAATGAATACTTTAAAACCCTAATATCAGAAGATAGAGTACCCACCATGAAAAGAACATACAAAGTACAATGCTTTTACAAAGATGCTACTATGTTAGTATCTTATATAATAAAGATAAAGAACAAATAATCAAGATCACCTTAATCTAGAACAAATAATCAAGATCACCTTAATCTATTTTAATTTTGAACTTATGATACAAAAGATAATGAACAGATAATCAAGCATTGTCTCTACTATTAAGTACTCTTGAAAAAACTACTTTTGATGCTTATACCTTAGCTAAGCGGCATGCTAGTAGGTCAGGAGTCAAACCCAATGCCCTTAGTTCCCTCACACTGTGTTGTGTTAGCTTGGTTTTCTGCAGAATGAAAAAGGTATTGAAAGATTAAATCTACAAATATCTATTGATCAAACAAAATTCGAAGATTCTTTAATATAAGATTTTTTTGGGAAGATTATATGTAATTCTTAATATTCACATTATGATAAATTATAATTTGCAATCCCTATTTATGATCAAATGTGCAGGCAAGAATATTTACTTGCTCACCAACTACACCCAATACTGGTACAAGGCTCACTTGAATGAGGCAGAAATTTTCTTTACCAGAAGAAGAAATAAGAAACCATTATAAAAGACAATATCAAGATAACATGTATAGAAAAAAGTATGATATGGTGAAAAAAAACTGTTTACAGATGCAATGAATGCAACAAAAGCAAATAGATCATTGTTCGAAAATGACATAATTCATTAATATTTTGATTTGAAATAAAAATAAAGAAACAAGGGAATACTATGATTCCTAAATGTATGTGTGGGGAGAGAGCAAATTCAACCCACTGAGACCTAATGCTGAGTAGTTTAAATAGCAAGCCCCTCCATACATCTTGAAAGAGGTTTAGAAATTACAGCCAAAGATGAAATAAATCTTGCTTATTTTCTTTCATTCTTTTTTGAAGAAAAAAATGAATCTTACTTTGTTATCTTATTCGAATATGTATTTTGGTAGCAATATGGTTTTAAGAAAGAGCAAATGCTACTCATTTATACCTAATGTTGAGCAATTAAATGACTAGATAGACATGTTGCTAAATATCTACACTCGGTTAAATCTTCAGTTTTCTTTCTTAATTCTTCTATCAGGTGTCCAAGTGGATACTGTTGTAGAACCCCGTATTTTCAAATATTATTTTAATTATTTGAAAATGAATTTAAATCTATTTTGGAGATTTAATTAATATTTTCTAAAAGATTTATCTTTTGTACACGTGCAAAACACGTGCAAATGACTTTTGAGATGTTAGAAAAATTAAGTTTTCTTTATGAAAAATCATTATTTAATATTTGGAATTTATTTATTATTTTTCTGGATTTTTCTGAAATTAATTGGATCTATTTGCAATTTTTGAGAAAAGAAGGACCTTTTTGCAAAATTGACATTTTAGGGGTTGAAATGCAAAATGTATTTTCCTGGACGTTTTGAAATGTACCAATTGAGATTAATGAGTATATTTTACTATTAAATCCTAATTTAAATAATTTTTATTGAATTTCTAAGGATAAGAACTATATATGTAAAATTATGTTTTGAAAGGACTATTTTGCAAATGTATTCCTAAACCCTAAAAACAATATTTCCGGCCTATATAAGAGAGTTTGCAGCCGTCATTCGCTGCACAACTCAGATTTTATTATATCTTTTATTGGTGATTGAAGAGGAAGATTGGGATCTAGCAGAAAGGAGGCTTTTCGTGGATTTTTGCAATTCAAAAGGTGAGTGATATGAACTTTGTTTTGTTGTGTATATGATTGTGTGCTGTTTCGTTTGATGTTTTCATATCTTGTATGTAATCGATGCAATAGTTATTATCCGTATTATGCATGTGAAATCCATGAATGATTGGTAGATCTTGTTTAACAAATTCTTTATTGCTCGAAAACATGTCAAGATTCAAGTATGGTTTGGTCGGATGTTTGAACATCGGGATCTTGTGTATATAATCAGATCATGGTTTTGATTTGTGAAAGAATTGAATATTAAGAAACCCTAATGGAAGAAGTTGGAACATAGAACATGAGATCTGAGTTTTGAGGCATTTAATGATTGAATAATGTAACGTAAGGAAGAATTATTCGAGATTGTCATTTCACATGATTAAGGGTTATTTTCATGAATAAGAACCTTTAGAAAAACTCCAGTATCGATTATTGTATACAGACCTAATTTGTGAAATCTGTAGGCCGACAGTCGACTGGTCTACGATTCAGTCGACTGGTACGACTCTACTACTGTATTTTCAGTCATTTGAGAATTGTTCGGGACAGTCGACTTGGACTGTGCTCAGTCGACTGGTCTGCTGATTCGGGACAGTCGACCATGACCCCTATAAGTCGACTGTAGTACTTGGAATGTTTCTTGAGAATTATTGGTAATTGTTTCGGGTAAGTCGACTGATGGTTTATTAAGTCGACTTATAGAACTTGTTTATATTATTGGATATTGGCTCTCTGGGCAGTCGACTTATTACAGTATGAGTCGATTGGTACTGATGGGTTTTCCATAATCTTAAAATTTTTTGAGTGGGGAGATTTCTCCTTTGATCGTTTGACGATGGACTAGTGAGTTTTGGTTCTATTGAGATTTATTGAGATAGGCCTGAGGGGTCTTGGTTAGTTGTTGTTTTGAGTTATTTAGATGTTCGTGTGTCGAGGATCTACGGGCCTATTCACAGAACATGCGGGGTGCATTTGCGTGTCGAGGGTCGGCAGACCTATTCACGGAATGTATCGGGTGTATCTGCACGTCGAGGGTCTTGACAGCCTATTCGTGGGGTACATAATATTTAGGTGTTCGCGTGTCGAGGGTCTATGGGCCTATTCATGGAACATGTAGGGTGCATTTGCGTGTCGAGGGTCGGCAGACCTATTCACGGAATGTATCCGGTGTATTCGCACGTCGAGGGTCTTGAGGGCCTATTCGTGGAATACACAGCAGGGAGATGATTCTCCGGTTGTTGTTATTGTTGTTGTTGTTCTTGAGCTATCCTACTTGATGCTTGCGCGTCGAGGGCAGTGACGCCTATTCGCGGAGTATTCAGAATCTTGTTGCCCATCACAGTAGTGGGATTGGTTGCATATGGAGTTGTGTTTTCTTAACTTTGTCTTGTACACGTGTTCCCTGTTAGTGACTGAGAAATGAATATTTGGCAGAATCAGTCGACTGGTACCCTAAAGCAGTCAACTGTACAGTACGGTTGAGCTGTACTTATCGTGAGTGATTGATTGATGGATATCTGATCGGTGGCATTGTTTCTCGACTTGGTTTCATGCTTGTACTAGCCTATCGTTTCTTATTTCACAATACATGTTTAGTCTATGTATCTTTGTTCAGTACATGTTGCTTAAGAAATCATGTTTATTGTTTATTTATGTTTGTTGTTTATATCACTCACACCATTTATGGCTAACCCCTTTAATTTGGGGGTTAGGGTTCAACTCTAGCCTCATATGATGCAGGTTGTTGCTTAGAGTTTGGAGGCTTGGATGCTTGGGTTAGCTTTAGAGATTATGAGGATATAATAGAGCCTTGTGTAATTTAGTAAGGAGGAGTGTTGTAAAAGAATATTTTTAATTCAAGGTGTTTGTATTTCCGCTGCATTTGAAAAAGGTTATTGTAATAAGAGTTTGGAATAAAATAATTTGTGTTTTTGGTCTATGTATATTGTTACATTGAAGTGGATCGCTGGGAATGTGCCACGTATTTTCTAACTTCTCATATTAGAAATTCGGGGCGCTACAGAAGTGGTATCAGAGCATGCTTCAATAGTGATAATAGACATAGTATGAAAACCAACCTAGGTGTGGACACTAGAGAGTGAGTACCTAGGTGTGGACATTAGAGTGTGAGTATCACATAGAGTTAAAACATGATGTTGGGCTTGGGGCATGGTTATGATTTTGCCATAGGGTATTGATTTGAGTATGAATTGTGTGATGCTCTAACTTTTCTCTCGTTTTGCAGTATTCAGAATGGTTGCACCCAGGGGCAGGAATGGTGGCAATAATGAGGATGGATCCGGTAGTTCTCGAGGAACGGGAATTGACCTTGAGGCTGAATTCGCCAAGGTATATCAGACCCTGAATGCGCTGATGGCATTCAACTTGGCCCAGCAGCAGAATCAGCAGCAAGCTCAGCAGCAGAATCCGCCGCCTAATCATGGAACTGGTCAGGGTTTGGTTAATGTCGACCCTATCAAGCAGATTGAATCCTTTAAGAGGATGAGGCCGCCAGTCTTTGAGGGGCAAGCTGATCCAACCGCAACAGATGATTGGATTAGGAAGATGCAGACGATCTTCGAGGTATCGGAGACTCCAGCAGCCAGCAAGGTGAAGTTAGCGTCGATGCAGCTTGAGAAGGACGCTGGTGTCTGGTGGGAGTCAGTAAAAAGGGCTTTGGGAGATCAGCCGTTGACTTGGGAAGCTTTTCTGGAGGAGTTCAGAGATCGCTTCTTTCCCCTAGATGTCCAGGAGAAGAAGGCGACTGAGTTCTTGAACCTTCAGCAGGGCAGCATGACCGTGCGGGAGTATGAGACCAAGTTTGCTCAACTTTCGAGGTATGCGCCAGAGTTGGTCGTGGATGAAGCAAAGAAGGCCAAAAAGTTCGAGCAGGGCTTGAGGCCAAACTTGAGGTCAAGGATGGTTCTGTTGGGCATCAGAAGATTCGACAAGCTGGTCAGGAGAGCAGCTATGACCGAAGAAGATATGGTCCAGTCCCGGGTAAAGCAAGAGACCTAGAACAAGAAGAAGAGGCCAGCAGATGACCAGGATGAGAAGGAATTCCCAGTGAAGCAGAGCAAGTCCAGTGAACCAGTGCAGAAGGCGCCCGCAGTTCAGGGTACGACTTGTTTCAACTGTGGAGAGACAGGTCATTATCGAGCATCATGCATTATCGAGCAGCATGCACCAAACCTCGGAAGGCGTGTTATCATTGTGGTCATGAAGGGCACATTAGACCGAATTGTCCGCAGCTGAAGAAAGATAATGCAGGGGAAGACAAGGATCCGAAGCAGGGGCGAGTATTCGCATTGACTAAGGAGGATGCGGGCAACTCAGGAATGTGATCTGTGTGTGCAAGAATTTTAGAATTTATTCTTTTGTATTAAGTAAAAACTATTATTCTGGAATAATTGAAGATTGAGTATTTTTCTTCATGTAACAAATTTTATTTGGAATAATGGAATAAAGACAAAGTTTTATTTGATACTGTTTTCTTGCATACAATTGTATCGCCCATTTATTGCTAGTCTTAGTATGGATCTTGAGGTGTTTCCAAGCAAGGTCTTGAGGTGGCTATCCTTAGTCATGTCCTTTCTAAGGAGGGAGTGGCCACTGATTCTCGGAAGGATGAAGCAGATGTGGAAGGTCAGTTGTGGATGCAGGAGTTAAGTAGTTGTTGCAGCGTGGCTTTATCAGAGTCGTGCAGCGGAAGCTTGTTTTTCTGAATTCTTTGCATGATTGTGTTTCTTATGTATGATGTATTTGTTTGCTGGAATGTATTCTTTAGTGTGACTGTATTTCCTAAGATTTATGTTTTTACCCATGAGTTTTCAATCATTGTTAGTGGATTGTTCGGACCTCATTAGCCGTAGTTCTAAGGACAGAACTCTTCTAAGAAGGGAGTGATGTAGAACCCCGTATTTTCAAATATTATTTTAATTATTTGAAAATGAATTTAAATCTATTTTGGAGATTTAATTAATATTTTCTAAAAGATTTATCTTTTGTACACGTGCAAAACACGTGCAAATGACTTTTGAGATGTTAGAAAAATTAAGTTTTCTTTATGAAAAATCATTATTTAATATTTGAAATTTATTTATTATTTTTCCGGATTTTTCTGAAATTAATTGGATCTATTTGCAATTTTTGAGAAAAGAAGGACCTTTTTGCAAAATTGACATTTTATGGGTTGAAATGCAAAATGTATTTTCCTGGACGTTTTGAAATGTACTAATTGAGATTAATGAGTATATTTTACTATTAAATCCTAATTTAAATAATTTTTATTGAATTTCTAAGGATAAGAACTATATATGTAAAATTATGTTTTGAAAGGACTATTTTGCAAATGTATTCCTAAACCCTAAAAACAATATTTCCGGCCTATATAAGAGAGTTTGCAGCCGTCATTCGCTGCACAACTCAGATTTTATTATATCTTTTATTGGTGATTGAAGAGGAAGATTGGGATCTAGCAGAAAGGAGGCTTTTCGTGGATTTTTGCAATTCAAAAGGTGAGTGATATGAACTTTGTTTTGTTGTGTATATGATTGTGTGCTGTTTCGTTTGATGTTTTCATATCTTGTATGTAATCGATGCAATAGTTGTTATCCGTATTATGCATGTGAAATCCACGAATGATTAGTAGATCTTGTTTAACAAATTCTTTATTGCTCGAAAACATGTCAAGATTCAAGTATGGTTTGATCGGATATATGAACATCGGGATCTTGTGTCTATAATCAGATCATGGTTTTGATTTGTGAAAGAATTGAATATTAAGAAACCCTAATGGAAGAAGTTGGAACATAGAACATGAGATCTGAGTTTTGAGGCATTTAATGATTGAATAATGTAACCGTAAGGAAGAATTATTCGAGATTGCCATTTCACATGATTAAGGGTTATTTTCATGAATAAGAACCTTTAGAAAAACTCCAGTATCGATTAATGTATACAGACCTAATTTGTGAAATCTGTAGGCCGACAGTCGACTGGTCTACGATTCAGTCGACTGGTACGACTCTACTACTGTATTTTCAGTCATTTGAGAATTGTTCGGGACAGTCGACTTGGACTGTGCTCAGTCGACTGGTCTGCTGATTCGGGACAGTCGACCATGACCTCTATAAGTCGACTGTAGTACTTGGAATGTTTCTTGAGAATTATTGGTAATTGTTTCGGGTAAGTCGACTGATGGTTTATTAGGTCGACTTATAGAACTTGTTTATATTATTGGATATTGGCTCTCTGGGCAGTCGACTGGTACTGATGGGTTTTCCATAATCTTGAGATTAGTTGAGTGGGGAGATTTCTCCTTTGATCGTTTGACGATGGACTAGTGAGTTTTGGTTCTATTAAGATTTACTGAGATAGGCCTGAGGGGTCTTGGTTAGTTGTTGTTTTGAGTTATTTAGATGTTCGCGTGTCGAGGGTCTACGGGCCTATTCACGGAACAGCGGGGTGCATTTGCGTGTCGAGGGTCGGCAGACCTATTCACGGAATGTATCGGGTGTATCTGCACGTCGAGGGTCTTGACAGCCTATTCGTGGGGTACATAATATTTAGGTGTTCGCGTGTCGAGGGTCTATGGGCCTATTCACGGAACATGTAGGGTGCATTTGCGTGTCGAGGGTCGGCAGACCTATTCACGGAATGTATCGGGTGTATTCGCACGTCGAGGGTCTTGAGGGCCTATTCGTGGAATACACAGCAGGGAGATGATTCTCCGGTTGTCGTTATTGTTGTTGTTGATCTTGAGCTATCCTACTTGATGCTTGCGCGTCGAGGACAGTGACGCCTATTCGCGGAGTATTCAGAATCTTGTTGCCCATCACAGTAGTGGGATTGGTTGCATATGGAGTTGTGTTTTCTTAACTTTGTCTTGTACACGTGTTCCCTATTAGTGACTGAGAAATGAGTATTTGGCAGAATCAGTCGACTGGTACCCTAAAGCAGTCAACTGCACAGTACGGTTGAGCTGTACTTGTCGTGAGTGATTGATTGATGGATATCTGATCGGTGGCATTGTTTCTCGACTTGGTTTCATGCTTGTACTGGCCTATCGTTTCTTATTTCATAATACATGTTTAGTCTATGTATCTTTGTTCAGTACATGTTGCTTAAGAAATCATGTTTATTGTTTATTTATGTTTGTTGTTTATATCACTCACACCATTTATGGCTGACCCCTTTAGTTTGGGGGTTAGGGTTTAACTCTAGCCTCATATGATGCAGGTTGTTGCTTAGAGTTTGGAGGCTTGGATGCTTGAGTTAGCTTTAGAGATTATGAGTGATATAATAGAGCCTTGTGTAATTTAGTAAGGAGGAGTGTTGTAAAAGAATGTTTTTAATTCAAGGTGTTTGTATTTCCGCTGCATTTGAAAAAGGTTATTGTAATAAGAGTTTGGAATAAAATAATTTGTGTTTTTGGTCTATGTATATTGTTACATTGAAGTGGATCGCTGGGAATGTGCCACGTATTTTCTAAGTTCTCATATTAGAAATTCGGGGCGCTACAACTGTTGAATGGGTGAAACATGTTAGAGTACTCATTGCAATGATTAAATGGAGAAACTAATCCTCGTTTCTTCATTTGGCTCCTTCCTGAGCAAGCTCACAATAGTGATTTTGCATATAGAAACTCCTGATATTTCCAATAGTATATAAATTACATGTTAATACCCTGTTCCTAAACTGAGTTTCAATCCAAGGTCTATAACAACAGATGTGCACAGGATTAAGTTTCAAACCTATAAACATTTAGTTTTTGAAATTATACTACATGCGTGAGCATACTCATAACAAATGTAAATGCAACCAAGTCTGTCGAAATCTTTAAAAAGTATCATATGAAAAAAAAAACCTCTGTTATAATTTATGATCTTATTTGCTCTTTGTTTAGATTCCCCCCCCCCCCCTAAAATGAAGGTTCAAATCAATGTGGTAGAGAGCATAGGGCTGCAAAATTTGGATTTTTAAACTAATGTCTTATAGATTTTGTAAGAAAGTTTCAATTTTTCTTGAATAAACAAGATTGAATACAAGATACCAGTAAAAAAAAAAAAAGATTGAATACAAGATAATAAACAAGATTGAATGATAACTATACCGAAATTATCATACAAGATAATAAACAAGATTGAATAATAACAGTACCGAAATTAGACGATGGATAAGGGCGTTGGCAACGGCAAGGGCAAGGGCAAGGGCGGGCGGCGGCGATGGAAAAGGGTAGTCGAAGAGCGCTGACAACGGCAAGGGCGGCGGCGATGGGTTAGGGCAGTCGAGGGATGTGCGGCGAAGGAGGAGCGGCGAGGGTGGTGCGCGCGAGGGAGTGAGACGGTGAGTGGGGAGGGGATTAGGTGAGGCACGCGAGGGAGGCAGTGAGGTGGTGAGTGGGGAGGGGATTAGGTGAGGCGCTCGAGGGAGGTGAGGTGCGCGAGGGAGGCGGTGAGAAACACGGTTGGGTTTAGAGGGGGATTAGATTAGGTGAGGGTTTAGAGCGGAGGGGGATTAGATTGGTGTGCCGATCGAGTGAGAAGAAAGCGGAGACGAGGGTTTAGAGCGGAATTAGGGTTAAAAAATTGGGGGAAGTAAAAAGGGGAGTGGGGGTTTAGAGCGGGGTTGCTTTTCAGAACATTATTTACCCACACCCTAACGGCGCGTATATATACCCGCCGCGATAGGTTATACATATATATATAACGGCGTTACTGTTTGAGTCTATAGCGGCGTTGTTGCCACACGCCGTTACAGATAGTGTGTTTTTTATAAAATAAAATTTTCCTATACCTATAGCGGCGCGTTGTGGAAACGCCGGGAAAGATATGCCGCTATATCCCATGCGGTTTGTAGTGAATATATAACAACTTTACCCCTTTAGTATCTATTGCAGCTTTATATATATTTAGAATGTTACCTACCTTGTGTGAAATATTTTTTCCAGCTCATACTTTTCAATTCTGAATCCGCCCCTGCTCAAAGATCTTAGAGCATCTATAGTCGTTTGCTAAATATCGATAATATGGATATTTGGCTAAAAAATGCGCTGCACTCGTTTGCCAAATATCCATATTATCGATATTTTGCTATAGTCATTTGCTATAAATGAGAATCGACATAGCTTTTATCCATATTTGAGCGACGGCACTCGAAGTGCCGTCCCAGAAAAAAAATATTTTTTTTTCGTCGGATGGCAGTTCAAGTGTCGTCGCTTGATTTTTTAATTTTTTTTTTCAATTAGAACAACCCAAATTCCTCGGACGGCACTTCATGTGCCGTCCTTTGATTTTTTTTTTTTTTTTTTCAATTAAAAAAATCCCAAATCGCAGGCCCAAATTCCTCGGACGGCACTTGTAGTGCCGTCCGGAGTTTTTTGTAAATTTCAAATTTTTTTCCAATTTTTTGAAATGTTTTTGCAATTTTTTAATTTTTTTGCAATTTCTAAAATGTTTTTGTAATTTTTTATAATTTTTTTGTAATTACTGAAATGTTTTTGTAATTTCCGAAAAAGTGAAAGATGACCAAAAATTTTTGACTTACTTGTTGGACGGCACTTCATGTGCCGCCCCTCCTTTCGGCGCGCTTTTTATTTTATATATATATATATATATATATATATATATATATATATATATATATATATATATCTCCGACGGCACTTCATGTGCCGTCACTCCAATTATTATTATTATTAATTTTTTATTTTCGCACTCCGACGGCACTTCGAGTGCCGTCCCACAAAATTTATTGTTTTTTTAATTTTTTTTTCTCCGACGGCACTTCATGTGCCGTCGCTTATTATTTTAACATAGAAAGCTAAAAAATAGCTTTAAACGAGTGCAGCAAAAGTTCGATTTCTATTTCTATTTATCCATATATCCATATTTTTACATTCAACGACTACAGATGCTCTTATGCCTGCATCTTGAGGAAGTAAAAGGAGGTGAAGATAGGATAGCATTTGGAGGAATGACAATGATCCTTAACGAAGATCAAGAGTCGGATTTAGAGGAATCATGTTAAGGAAAATAAAAAAGAAAATGAGTGTTTAAACAGTACCCTACGCATACAAAATATTCCTAGTAGGGGATAGAAGTCGGATTTTGGTAGACTGTATTAAGATGTCTTTGTTGGAAGTCTTAACATTACTGTACTAGGTCTTGAGAGAGGTTGCGATTTCTTTTGTACTACGCTATCTTCTCCGTTATATAAATATAATTGTCACCTTTCAGAAAAAATAGAACTTTTTCTTTATTCCCCTCGGATTTAGGCGATGTGGCCAAGCCACATCATTTCCTGTGAGAGTTTTACGTTCTTGGCTCTGTCCTTGATTGGATTGTATTTTTGTTTTTCTTGTAGTGGATGGTTGAGGGAATTTGGTGTGGTTGGCTTGTGGTTTTGATTCCCAACATCATCATCTAGCGCTGTGGCACTTAATAACTAGTGCTTTCTCATTCTTTCCTGATAATTTAAGACGTACCCTTGCTTTTGTCCTTTCATCCCATTCCTTTCTTCTTAATTTATCGTTTCTTATTATCTTTAATTATCCATGTGACGAAATTAACCTACTAGGACATCCCACAAATACACAAACCGCCCACCCTTCTAGTCTGAGACAGGCATCAAGTGCATTATAATTCTCACTTCTCCCGGATGCCTTTAGCTCATGATATGGCTGAATTATCTTTTTCTGTTTGTATGCAATCGCATAATTGAAGACGTTCAGTTTCTAGAGATGTATTTTTTGTAGTGTAAAAAACTTACATGTACCTTTTAATGCTATCTTCTATTCTCCTGTAGTCAGGTAAACTTCTCACTTTGAAACTTACATGTACCATTTAATGCTATCTTCTATTCTCCTGTAGTCAGGTAAACTTCTCACTTTGAGGTTTCGTGATCACAAGGACAAATTAACAAAATTAGGTAAAAATTATATCTGGTACTATCACATAGGTTAATTTCTGACAACTTTATTTGAGAACTTTTTGTGATTTCACGTTTTTTGTTCTGTTCTTCAAACAAAATTAACAAGGCCTTTAAATAGGCAAGAACTAAAAAACAAAACATACAAGACCACCATTAACTACTCTGCCACCCCTTGGCTTTTCACTTAAACCCCTTGGATTTTCA
Organism: Hemerocallis citrina; assembly: GCA_017893485.1. Classification (NCBI taxonomy): domain Eukaryota; kingdom Viridiplantae; phylum Streptophyta; class Magnoliopsida; order Asparagales; family Asphodelaceae; genus Hemerocallis; species Hemerocallis citrina. The sequence goes on along the minus strand of CM030367.1, from coordinate 59,910,470 downwards.
CTTACACCCCTTGGCATTTCACTTATACCCTTTGGCTTTTCACTTACAAAGACTATTGACCTTTTATTTTTCATAACCCACTAATATGTCATTTAATGTTTATTCAACAAAACTCCCCTGTAAACTTAAATGCTTCTACCATCCGTCATGCCAATCATCTTCTTACATCTGTCGAGAAGTACTTTCGGTAGCGGTTTTGTGAAGATATCTGCAGCTTGTGAAATGAGTAATCGAATTGTCCCCATTCTTGCAACAGGAGCAAATACCTCGTCATAGTCGATTCCTGCCTTTTGCTTGTATCCCTTCGCAACAAGTCGCGCCTTGTACCGTTCTATCTCGCCTTCAGCATTCATCTTTTTCTTGAACACCCATTTCACACCAATAGGGCTGACTTTCTTTCGGTAATTCCGCTAGTTCCCATGTGTTGTTGCGGTCAATCGCCTTAATCTCCTCGTTCATGGCAGTTTGCCACTTCTTGTCTCGCACCGCCTCTTCAAAACTAATATTTTCAGCATCTGCCAAAAGACATACAAGGTGTATCTCATTTGTCGAATCATACAAATCTTGCAAACTTCGTGTTTTGGGTTGTCGTGGTTCATCTTCATTATCGGTAGTTTCATAGTTTGTTGATATGCTTGTTGGTGCAACGACTGATGATTCTCCAACTTCGATGATAACCTCCGTCGAATTGTTCCAGTCCCACTCGCTTGCTTCGTTTACTCGCACATCACGACTCACCATCACCTTCTTGCTTATCGGGTCGAGTAGCTTGTACCCTTTTGTCTTCTCATCATACCCAATAAAAATATGCTTTTTGCTTTTGTCTTCGAGCTTCGTTCTTCGTTGATCCGGTACGTGTGCATAAGCCACACTACCAAACACTTTAAGATGAGAAACTGTCGGCTTTTGACCACTCCATGCCTCTTGTGGTGTTTGATCATCGAACTTCACATGTGGACATCGATTTTGTACATAGATGGCATATTACACGGCTTCTGCCCAGAATTCCTTCGGCATCTTCTTGCTCTTGAGCATTGATCGAACCATGTTGAGAATAGTCCGGTTCTTCCTCTCGGCCACACCGTTTTATTGAAGAGAGTATGGTGCGGTTAGAAATCTCCTTATGCCTTGCTCCTCACAATACTCCATGAAAGCCGTCGAAGTATACTCGCCACCTCTATCGGATCGTACGACTTTGATGTGTCTACCAATTGTCTTCTCCACCATCACTTTGAACTTTTTGAACACCTCGAATGCCTCAGATTTTTCTTTCAAAAAATAACCCCAAGTTTTTTGTAAGAAATCATCGATAAAGGAAATGAACTACCTTTTACCGCTGAAAGATTCGGGGGTGATTGGTCCACATATGTCGGTATGAATCAACTCGAGAATTTGTTTAGCTCGATATTCTGCCTTCTTTTGAAACGAGGTTCTCACTTGCTTGCCAAGCACACATTCTTCACAAAATTTGCCCTCATAGTCCATGCTTGGCAGCCCGTGCACCGAGTTCTTCTTTGCTATCTTCTTTAGACCACCATAATGTAGGTGACCAAAGCGGAGATGCCACAGCGATGCCTTGTCTTCTACGTTGACTCACAAACATTTTTCTCGCACGCTTCTCAAATTTAGTTTGTACATCAGATTTCTTCCCATCTCGACTCAAGCAACCAGACGCCCTTGATTGTCTTTCAATTGTAGTACCCGGTTTATCATGAATACCGAGCATCCCTTCTCCATGAGTTGCCCCATGCTCAAAATATTGCTCTTAAGATCAGGTACGTAATAAACATTCTCGATTGACCATTCCGTGCCAGTTTTTTGTAAATAGTGAACTGTACCTTGGCCTTTTACTTGGATCTTTGACGCGTCTCCAAACGAAACGTGTCCATATTCAACCTCTCGCATCTCCTTGAATAGGTGCTTGTGCCCGCACATGTGGTTACTAGTGCCGGTATCGAGATACCACACTGTGTCGTTGTCGGAAACGGTATTTTTGTAGGCCATCATGAGAACACCATCTTCTCTTGTCTCCTCTTCCGTGACTAGATTCACGTTTTCTGCTACCTTTTTTTCGGAATAGCACTCTTTTGCATAGTGCCCATACTTACCGCAATTATAGCACTCGATGTTTGATTTGCACTCTTTTACGTAGTGTCCATGCTTGCCGCAGTTGTAGCATTCGACATTTGAATAATTTGACCGGCCGCCTCTCCCATGACCACGTCCTCTACCTCAACAATTTTGTTGGCTTGACTGCCCCTTTTTCTCATAATATTCACCTCGACCGCGGCCTCCACTACCGCGACCATTGTTGCGACCTCCACGACCGCGCCCTCTACCACAAAAATTTTGAGAATAGAGTACATTTTCGTCTTTGATTGACGCCTTGGTTTGAAGTGCCTGCTCGAGTGTCTCCTCCTTCTTTTTCTTCTTACGTTGTTCGTGTGCCTCGAGAGAGCCTGCAAGCTCGTCGACTGTGAGCGTCGCAAGGTCCTTTGACTCTTCTATCGCGCACACAACATTCTCAAAATTGTCGGTTAATGATCTCAAAATCTTCTCCACAACTCGCGCATCGGTTAACGCTTCGCCATTACGAATGAGTTGGTTCACCACAGCTTGTACACGCGTGATGTAGTCAGTTACAGTTTCCGACTCCTTCATCTTCATGTTCTCCAACTCGCCACGAAGAGTTTGGAGACGCACTTGCTTGACTCGGTCGGCTCCTTTGAACACTTTTCCTAAAGTGTCCCACGCTTCTTTTGAAGTAGTTGCACCGGCAATCTTCTCAAAGCCCGACTCGTCAACGGCTCGGAACAACATGTATAGTGCCGCCTTATCCTTCGATCGTAAGTCTTTTAACACCTTGGTTTGAGCCGCCGTATATCCCGTGGTATTTGTTGTTTCTTCGAAACCTTCTTCGACCACCTCCCATGCATCTTGAGATCCGAGAAGAGCTTTCATTTGAATGCTCCAGTTCTCGTAATTCGCCTTCGTTAGTCGTGGTAGCGGCATTTGACCCATCACATTCGCCATTAGCTCTGATACCAATTTGAGAACTTTATTTGAGAACTTTTTGTGATTTCACGTTTTTTGTTCTGTTCTTCAAACAAAATTAACAAGGCCTTTAAATAGGCAAGAAGTAAAAAACAAAACATACAAGACCATTAACTACTCTGCCACCCCTTGGCTTTTCACTTAAACCCCTTGACTTTTCACTTATACCCCTTGGCTTTTCACTTACAAAGACTCCATCTTTTATTTTTCATAACCTACTAATATGGTATTTAATGTTTATTCAACAATTTCGTCTGACAATTTTAAAATACTAGAAACAGTCACTCCTTTGAGTTGTGCACCCAATGATTGGATAAGCGGACCATGATATATGCACCTCTTAACATAAATTTTCTTGCTAGGTAATCATCAGACTACAGAGAAAATCTGTGTATTAATAATGACAGTAATCAAAGAAAAATAAAAGATAAAAAATAGGTGTGTCTGTTCCTAAGTTTCCTATTCCGTTTTTAACATATAGTAATAAGAAGTGAATATTTAAGAATTTGATGGTGCTTTTTATTGAGATTAGTAGTGCATGGAGATTAGATTTAACCTTCGTATCCATAGATAAACAATTAAGTATTTTATTTGCTTCTGAACATAATACAAGAAATCATAGAAACTAAAAGCTTCGGAGTTGCAATAAATTACATTATAACGCTGAACTGAAATGAATTTAGCTAAGTATTATGTTGGAGTAGATAAGAGTAGTTAAAATTCAACTTAATTTATACTAGTAATTTACAGATGCGATGCACGTCTTAATAAATATATTTTTCTTAAGTAAAAATTTCGGCGTAATCTGGCCTTGAACCTGAGATCGCTTTTATATTAGTTATGCACGGACAATGTACGTCTTAATAAAAAAAATTAATAAATAAAACTCTGACGCAGTGAGGACTCGAAACGTGAAACCTCCTTCATATTAGTTATGTACGTGCGTCACACGAGTTGATAGATTTACAAATAACACTAAGGTCTTCTCTCATTATAATATTAGAGATTAGAGATTAGAGATGGTGCCAAACAACAAACAAAACACCAACATAAAAGCTCAAGTGAAGATGTCGCTACAGTTTGCGAATAGTTAAATAACAACAAAAAAAAAACAGCAAAAACTCTGTAATTCGGCATTCTTACATTATATTAATCCTCTCCTTGTCTCCATTATCAGCTAGCTATCATTGTAGATATAAAAGTATAATTTTATATTTTTACCGATCTAATATGTAAAAGTCCTTTCGCTATGAGATTCTAATACTTCGTTGACATAGCCAAATTCAATCCAACTAAGAGAACCCTTATGCGGTTTGGTTCTTTGGCTGTTTGGAAGATTATAGCAGCAACAATTTGGTGGAGCGAAAAACAAAGTGATCCAAGTAGATGTAGAAATTCATCAAAAATATCAAAGCCTTATTCTATTTTATTTTTTTTTTCAAGTGTTGTTCACACACTACAAAATAAAACATCTATTTCGGCGCTTCTATCCCAGCGTTTGGTCGAAGTGCCGGGATAGATATTTAAAAAAACCAAAAATTTTATATCCCCCTCTATACCGGCATTTATATGAAACGACAAGATATAAATGGACTATCCCATCGTTTGTTTGTATAAACGCCGCAATAGCCCCCCAAAAATTCCAAATTCCCGCCCCCTCTTCCCCCCTAAAATTTTATTTCCCACTCTAATTTATTTCTCTCTCTCTCTCTCTCTCTCTCTCAAACCCCAGCCTAAATCCTTTCCCCCTCCCTCATCGTCGTCGTGTCCCCCCTTCCACCGTCTTCGTCCTCCATCTCCAGCAAACATCTTCCTTGCTCTTCGATTCCGGAGCCCGACCTCCCATCATCACCACCATCACCATCATCTTCTCCCCTTTCTCCGAAACCCAACTCAAACTCCATCATCATCACCTCCATTGCTAGCTTCGACCTCCAATGCAACCAACTCTCCACTCCAACCCGACTTCCACTCAAACCGACTCCAAACCCTCCATCTCATTCTCGAACCCTAACCCCTTTTCTCCATCAATTTCTGGTATGTTTTCGCATCCTGTTTAAGTTGATTGGATCAGGGGCGGCACCATTGGAGAAGGAAGTGATGGTGGAGGTGGCCAACTTGTATAGACTTGTACAGATTATTTAGGTACAATTTCATAAAAGTTTGGTTTTTTCTCTTGTTTAATTTCTTAGGAACATTAGAAGCAAAATTAATCATGGTATCCTTCTATTATTAGTATCTACTAATCTACATATCTACCATATCTTAGAAACTTAGAAGTTTGTATTGTTCCTATGATCGTAGCTCTTAAACTTAATTTTTCATTTTACTGCATAAATGGTAAGGTATATAAGATGGATGAGGATTGATCCTATTCTGAGTAAATACTACAACTGATGTTGCTGCGGTGAGTGGCCGAAAAAGTTAGAAGTTCCAAGGCTAAATTCTTGTGGGGCAGTTGTCGATGTACGAGCAAAACAGGAAAAGATTTCATCTAGACAAAAAGGCTTAAATAAAGCCTCTCAGATATAATAATTGGGTTGTAGCGCCCCGAATTTTCAATATAATATCTCAGAAATATATGGCACAATTCCCAGCATCTACCTCAATGTAATAGTAAATATAGCCAAAACACAGAATAATTTTTTTAACTTTAATTACATCAATTCTTCACAACACACAGCGAAAAATTAAACACCTTGAATTACAATCCTTTCTTTTACAACACATTCTTTTACAATTTACATAAGCCACATTATTATTCTACCACATACATCCAAATCCCATGCTATAGGTACCTACCTGTAAAACATAAGGCTAGAAATAACCCTAATCCTCAAAACTACACGGGTCAGCCATAACAGGTGTGAGTGATATCAAAAGAAGTGCAATATAAATAAAACATAAATAATAAAGTCATAAACAACACATACCAATGGTAGTAACAAATGGAATATGAATAACAATAAATAAAACATGAAAACATCAAGTGAAACTAGACTAACTGTCAAGTGTAGGAAAACAGAAAACATACATACATAAAACCAAATCAAGAAAACACAAATGCAATATGATGGCTCTCTAATGCATACTTGTCGGATTCTATGCATTCCATACTACATAGGTCCGGTGCAAGCTCTTATCGTTCTCCACTTTATAGGGTTAAGTCGCCCGTTATGCAACTAATCCTACTACGGTAATAGAAGCAAGATCCAGAATACTTCGCGAATATGCATCACAACATTCGACACGCAAGCATCATGTAAGAATAGCTCTGACCCCCAGGAAGAATCATCCACGAATAGCTTTGCGAAACCCTCAACGTGCAGATACACTAGTACATCCCGTGAATAGGCCCGCCGACCCTCGACACACAAATGCACCTGTATGCTCTGTGAATAGGCCTGCAAACTCCTCAACACGCGAATATACCAAATGTCCTCTCGAAACAGAATAACACATAGTCCTAGAACGCATCCGTTTGACTAGACCCCTAGAGCATATACTTACGTTTCTCAAGTTCTATCACATCTCCATTAGTGCCTGTCCTTAAGTTGATTATTATTAAAACACAAATTCGGCATCTCTAGAGTTAGGGTATCCTGTCGGACTTAATTCCACAACAACCACCCCAAGACTCAACTGGTCAAAATCCAAAAAATCTCATTTTCGGTTCACAGGAATCCCACTCAACTCCTAGAGACTCACAAATCGAATATCAACACCAAAACTTTTAATAAAACTCTTAATTCCAAATCTCAAAATTTTTATATCAGTGAAAACTTCTTCAATCAACAAAACCAAATTCATTCAGTATACTCACAAATTCCATAATTGAAATAAAGTATTAAATCCATTAAATAACTGAGAATCATATTTTTTAAGTCGTAGAAAGTCACAAAACATCAATTTCTTCAAAAACCATATATATTTCACTTTACAAAGTTATAGAAATACAATTTAAATTCTGTTAAAATCAAAATATAACTTTCTGTAAAATATTGTAATCTGTAACAAAACATCATCAAAAACAGTAGGTCAATAGTCCATAATATTGAAGAAATAATGGTTCAAGAGATCAACAAAAAACTCAACAAAAACAACACAGACAGCAGGTGTCGGTCGACTGTCACAGCAGTTCAAAATAACGACGTTCTGTAGTACCTCGTATTTTTAAATATTATTTTAAAGGGTTATGAATGAAATAAAATGATTTTTTGGAGATTTAATAAATATTTTCGGGAAATTTATCGTTTTACACGTGCGAAACACGTGCAAATATTTTCTTGAAAAGTTCAAAAGCCAAAATTATTTTACGGAAAATCATTATTTAATATTTAGGATTTATTTATAATTTTTCCAGATTTTTCTGACATTTATTGGATCTCTTTGCAAATTTTAAGAAAATAAGGGTTTTTTTTGTAAAATTGCCATTTTGAGGGGTGAAGGTGCAAAAAATTATTTTTCTAGACTTTTCAACAGTGCCGTCTGTAGATAAGGGGTTTATTTTGCTTTTAATTCTCAATTTAAATGATTTTGTCGAGTTGCCAAATATATGGTTCTATTTATGTAAAGTTATATTTTTAAGGGGGTATTTTCTAAAAGTGTTTGGAAACCCTAAAACTTCTTTTCCGGGTATTTAAAAGAGGTGCGCAGCTCTCATTCGTTGAACAGCATAAAACCTTGTTATTTTTCTTGGAGAATTTGGGAGAAGATTTTGGATCTCGCGAAGGAGAGGATTCTTATCAAGGTTTCTTCATTCTAAGGTGAGTGATATAAATTGTTTTGTTGTGTTTTGTGTAGGTGGATGATTGTTGTTTTCTTTTACTTTGCGAATGTTGTATGTGAATGACATGTTTGTTTTTCTTCGATTTGTGTAAGTTGTATGCAAAAAATAAGAATGTTTAAATATTCTTGGATGTGGAATTTTATTGCTAGGAAAGCATGTTAGGGTTTGGATATGATTATGCATATTATGGATTGGATGGAAAAATTGGATCTTATGAAACCCTAGTGGAATGTGATTACAAATTTGATTATGGTTATGAGTTGTGGTAGAAATTCAATTTTTGAGAAAATTGGATGGAAGAGTTATGATTCAAGAGATCTTGACATAAAAATTGGAAATTGAGAATTTAGTTGAGATTGAGGAAATGCACCCAAATTGGGATTTTTCTTGAGTTTTGATAATCAGATGGTTTGGATCTGAATACGAACTATTTGAGCGATCAGTAAATTATTTTATGAAAACTCTATTTTGATTATATGCAAAAATCTATGTATTAATTGAAAGAATCAACAAAATCTCTATTTTCATGAATTCAAGCAATTTGATTTAGTTTTGTGGACTATTATAAGTCCTACCAGTTATATTTGATCATATAAGAAATGTGTTTTTTGTAGAAATCGTTTTCATGAAGTAAAACTACGTATCGGTTGAATTGTGCACAACCAAAACTATAGTCTGTAGGCCGACAGTCGACTGGCATGACCTTTCAGTCGACTGATACGATCCGGCTGCTATGTTCTTTAGTTTTCTTGAAATTTCCTCCTGGTAAGTCGACTTATGACTTTTACAAGTCGACTTATAACACTTAGAATATTTTCTTAAAGATTACTGGAATTTCTCTCTGGTATGTCGACTTATGATTTTTACAAGTCGACTTATAACACTTAGCTTATTTTCTTAAAACCATGGAATTTTCTTTCTGGGCAGTTGACTTATGCTTTCTATAGTCGACTGATACTGATGTATCCTTATATCTATGAATGTTCTTTCAAATGATTTATTCTCTAAATGCTTTAATCTATAACTTATTATTTTATACTTTACCTCCTATTGAACATATGTTTTCAAGATGTTAAGTTGAACAATTTATGTTGGAAGTGCGGTTTGGATATTTGAGTTTGAGTCTCTATAGGGTGTGTGTGACCTTAGTATACTGGCAGTTGAGTTGTTCATGTTTGGGCCTGTTAAGGCATTTAGTTGATCAGTTGTTGAGTTAAGTCTGGTAGGGTACACCAACTCTAGGAGATTCGTTAAGCAATTAAATAACCTAAATGATAAGGACAGGCACTAGTGGTGATATGATGAATGAGAACATGGGTTATGGACCTCAGTATGGCTTGCGGTGTGAGATAATCTCCGGAATTATCCAGGTGTGAGTGAAATAGTCTCCGTAATTACCTATGGTGTGGGATTGATCTCCGGAATTATCGGAGTCGAGGCGATGCACATGTGGTATTCATGTGATGAGGTGCCATTGCTTGCGATGTGGGGTATTCTCGAAGATTCCCAGGTGTGAGTGAAATAGTCTCCGGAATTATCTGTGGATAGAGTTTGACCTCTGGAATTATCGGGGCATGAGCTAATACTCACAGTTTATCTTTATCTCGTAGTATTCATCGTAGTAGGATTAGTTGCATGTCGGGATTGAACCCTATAATGTGGAGATGTTAAGGGCTTGCACCGGACCTATGTAGAGTGGGATGCATAGACTCCGACAAGTACTCATTAGAGAGTCAGCATATAGAATTGTATTTTCTTGATTTGGTTTCACGCATGTGTTTTCCTGTTTTCTACACTTGACACTTAGTTTAGTTTCACTTGAGGTTTACATGATTCCTTGCTATGTCATATTTTATGTATTATTATTTGTCACATGTTGTTTATGAATCCATCCTTAAAGTTTATTTATGTTGTTTGTATGTTTTTATGTCACTCACACCTTTATGGCTGACCCCTTTAGTTTTGGGGGTTAGGGATCATCTCTAGCCTCATATTTACAGGTTGTTGTTGATTAGAGCTTGGGAATTCGGATGATTAAGTTCAGTTGATTTAGTGACATATGTAAAATGAAAAGTGTTGTAAAGAAAAGAGAATTATGATTTGAGATGTTTTTGTATTCTGCTGTGCTATGTAATTGATTATTGTAATGAAAGTTGAAAAATTTTATTGGTATTAAATTGTGTTTAATATTACATTGAAGTTGATGTTGAGAATTGTGCCACGTATTTTCTAAGATATTATATTAGAAAGTCGGGGCGCTACAGAGTTTGGTATCAGAGCCAGGTTCAATAGTAATACTAAACATGGCATAAAAGTAAACTAGGTGTGGACACTAGAGTGTGAGTACCTAGGTGTGGACATTAGAGAGTGAGTATCACATAGAACTGAAATATGATGTTTTACCTTTTGGGGTACAGTTGAGGTTTTGCCAAAGGATGTTGATGTGAGAATGAATCGTGTGTGTGGTGCTCTAACTTTTCCCTCGTTTTGCAGTATTCAGTATGGTTGCACCCAGACCCAGGAATGGTGATAACAATGGTGATGGATCTGGAAGTTCTTGTGGAACTGGAATTGATCTCGAGGCCGAATTTGCCAGAGTGTATCAGACTTTGGAGGCACTGATGGCATCTAATTTGGCTCAGAATCAGAACCTGCATCAGAATCATGGAACTGGACCAGGGATTGGTTAACGCCGATCCCATCAAGCAGATCGAGTCCTTCAAGAGGATGCGGTCGCCATTTTTCGAAGGGCAATCTGATCCAAACGAAGCTGACGATTGGATTAGGCGGATGGAGACAATCTTCGAGGTCTCAGAAACTCCGGCAGCCAATAAGGTGAAGTTGGCCACTATGCAACTGGAAAAGGACACTGGTGTTTGGTGGCAAACGGTGAAGAGGACGTTGGGAGACCAGCAGATGACTTGGAAAGCTTTTCTGGAGGAATTCAGGGATCGCTTCTCTCCCCTAGATATTCAGGAGAAGAAGGCGACAGAATTCTTGAATCTTCAGCAGGGCAGCATGACCGTGCGAGAGTATGAGACCAAGTTCGCTCAGCTGTCGAGGTATGCACCAGAGTTGATCGTTGACGAGGTGAAGAAGGCCAAGAGGTTTGAGTAGGGCTTGAGGCCAAACTTGAGGTCGAGAATGATTCCGTTGGGCATACGGAGGTTCAACAAGCTGGTCAGGAGAGCAGCTATGACTGAGGAAGACATGGACCAGTTTCAGAAGAAGCAAGAGACCTGGAACAGGAACAAGAGGCCAGCATCAGGTCAGAGTGGGAAGGGATTCCCGGTGAAGCAAGCCAAGTTCTGTGATCCAGTGCATAAGGCACCTGCAACTCAAGAAGTGACTTGTTATTACTACAAGGAGGCAGGTCATTACAGGTCAGCATGTCCTAAGTTGGCAAAGCAGACTTGTTTCCAGTGTGGGCAGGCAGGACATTCTATGTCTCATTGTCCACAGTTGAGGAAGGATGGTTCAGGTGGAAGCAAATTCCAGAGGCAAGGGCGAGTATTTGCATTAACCGAGGAGGACGCGGGTAACTCGGAAGATGTAATACAGGGTATGCAAGAGTTTTGATTTTTATTTTAAATCAATGTAATAAGTAAAACCTTTATTTGAGAATAATTGGAGATTGAGTATCACTCTTCATGTAACAGGGATTGTTTTGATTAATGGAATAAAGGCAAAGGTTTTATTTGATACTGGTTCATCGCATACTTTTGTGTCGCCAAGTTTTGCAAAGGTCTTAGGTGTGGAGCCTAAGTTGTTTCCAGACAAGATTTTGTCGGTGGCAACGCCGTCAGGTGAAGAATTGATTGCTGATATGGCTAAAAAATAGGATTAAATCGGGACCGTTCACATCGGACTCGAATCTTAAAGCTCAGGGGTAAAACGGTAATTTCACATGCAAATGGGCCCGAAGCGGGTACTGGGTCTCCTTCTCACAGATCCAATAACCCGCAAACGGATCCACCTCAGCTGGGTACGGGTTTCAACCCGCTACCAACCCGATCCGACAAGATACAATCAAGGTCCCTGATTAGATCTAAATCAACGGCCATGATTCACAGCAATCTTTTCACTGGGGATTAGGGATTAAATTCCTTAACTGATTATAGGGGATATACCTTATCAGATTACATGCCTTATCTGATTACGGGGAATATTCCTTATCTAATCACGGGGATTACATTCCTAAAACCAGTCCCTAAGACGCCTATAAATACCCCTCACCCATCTCCATTAAGAGGTAATCAATCTTTCTCTAGTCAAACGCTCTTTCATAATCATTTCTGGTTACTGACTTGAGCGTCGGAGGGTGCGTCGCCGGGGACAACCCCGGTGTCTCGCACTTTTTGCAGGTGCACGGCGGGAGCAACGATCAGAGTTCGACGGAACAGGTACATAGGTTTTTCTATTCAGTTTCCCCAAGAACTCACAAATTCATCTGTTTGCCCCCACACCGAATTTAGCGGCAACAATTGCTGATCGATATTACGAGGGCTGTGATATCGAGATTGGCAGGAGATTATTCGGCATTGATCTGATTGAGCTGCAAGTCTTAGGAGTGGATGTGATCGTGGGCATTAATTGGATGGCAATATATGATGCCACAATTGAATGCAAGCAGAAAGTGGTGTTAGTGAAAGCACCAGTTGGTCCCGTAATGACTTTTCAAGGGAAGAAGAAGATTCTGAAGGTGGTTGCAATGGTATCCAAGATGTCGATTCCAGATGAAGTCAAAGGCATTCCGGTTGTCAGAGATTTTCCTAAGGTGTTCTTGGAAGATTTTCCAGGATTACCGCCGCAGAGAGATATGGAGTTTTGCATCAATGTTCAGCCAGGGAGTGTGCCGATTTCTAAGACTCCGTACAGGATGGCACCTGTAGAGCAAGACGAAGTGAAAAAGCAGATTGAAGAGCTGTTGAGCAAGGGACTTATCAGGCCGAGTTCCTCACCGTAGGGGGGCGCCAGTGTTGTTAGTCAAGAAGAATGATGGGTCAATGAGGATATGCATTGACTACCGGGAGTTGAATAGGGTGACTATTCAGAACAAGTATTCACTGTCCGTGGATTGATGATTTGTTCGACAGGCTTCGAGGAGCAGCTGTGTTTTCGAAGATTGATTTGAGATTAGGGTATCATCAGGTTCGAGTCAAGGAGGAAGATGTGAGTAAGACAGCTTTCAGAACTTATCATGGACTCTATGAGTTTTTGGTAATGTCATTCGGGTTGACGAATGCGCCAGCAGTGTTCATGGATATGATGAATCGGGTTTTGAGGCCATTTATTGACTCCTTCGTAGTGGTTTTCATCGACGATATTTTGGTGTATTCGATGTCAGAGGAGGAGCATTCTATGCACTTGACAGCGGTATTACAGAAATTGCAGGAGCATTACTTGTATGCCAAGTTGTCGAAGTGTGAGTTTTGGAAATTTGAGGTAGCTTTCCTTGGTCATATCCTTTCTAAGGAGGGAGTGGCCACTGATCCTCAGAAAGTTCAAGCAGTAAAGGATTGGCCCAGGCCAACGTCTGCGAAGGAAGTCAGAAGTTTCTTGGGTTTGGCTGGCTACTACAGGAGATTCATCTAGGGTTATTCTCAGATTGCAGTTCTTTTGACAGGTTTGACCCGGAAGAATGTGGCATTTTTATGGACTGATAAGTGTGAGGCGAGTTTCCTTGAGTTAAAGGAGAGGTTGACTACTGCACCTATCTTAGCTTTGCCACAAGCTGGAAAGGATTATGATATCTTCAGTGATGCATCTCTCAGAGGTTTCGGTTGTGTCTTGATGCAAGAAGGCAAGGTTATTGCTTATGGTTCGAGGCAATTGCGTTCGCATGAGAAGAATTATCCGACGCATGGTTTGAAGCTAGCAGCTATTATCTTTACCTTGAAGAAGTGGAGGCATTATGCTTATGGTGAGAAGGTCAATATGTACACTGACCACAAGAGCCTGAAGTATATCTATCAACAGAAGGATCTAAATCTTTGGCAGAGAAGGTGGTTGGAGGTATTGGAAGACATTCGCCCTGAGATCAAGTATCATCCAGGCAAGGCGAATGTGGTAGCTGATGGACTTAGCAGGAAGAGTAGTTTATCAAGTTTGATCACTACTCGAAGTGAGTTGGCAGCAGAGATTGATCAGGCAGGTATCGAGGTGGTGCTGCAGGGTTTGAGAGCGTCTTTGGCTCAGTTGAGGCTGCAATCTTCCTTGAGAGAGAGGATTGTGGAATGTCAAAGATTAGATTCAGAGATTCAAAAGATATTGCAATAGGTTTCAGAGGGCAAGCTATGAGAGTTTTGTGTCCAAGATGGAGTTCTTTGGATGGGTGAGAGGTTGTGTGTTCCGGATAATACAGATTTGAGAGAGAGTATCTTGCAGGAAGCACACAGTACATTGTTGTCAGTGCATCCTGGAGGCACGAAGATGGACAGGGACATCAAACAGCATTTTTGGTGGTCTGGTACGAAAAGGGATGTGGTAGATTTCGTGGCAAGGTGTCTAACTTGTCAGCAGATCAAAGCAGAAAATCAGAGACCTGGAGGTTTGTTACAACCGTTGCCTATTCCGGAGTGGAAATGGGAGAACATCAGTATGGATTTCATCACGGGTTTGCCAAGGAGTTCGAAGGGCAATGACTCGATTTGGGTTATTGTGGACTGTTTGACTAAGTCGGCTCACTTTCTAGCTATGAAGATTACTTGGTCGTTGGAGAAATTGGCTTAGTTGTACATTGGTGAGGTTGTGAGACTTCATGGAGTTCTAGTGTCGATCGTTTCCGACAGAGATGCAAGGTTCACTTTAAGATTTTGGAAGAGCCTACAAGCAGCTTTAGGCACCAAACTGATTTCAGTACCGCTTTTCATCCACAGACCGATGGTCAGACGGAGAGGGTGAATCGAGTGCTGGAAGATATGCTGAGGGCTTGTGTTATGGATTTCGGTGGTAGTTGGGAGAGATACTTGGCATTGGTTGAGTTTTCTTATAACAACCATTACCATGCGAGTATCGGGATGGCGTCGTATGAGGCTTTATACGGGCGGAGGTGCAGGACACCAGTTTGTTGGTACGAGGTTGGCGAGAGGAAGATGTTTGGTCCTGAGATCGTGCAGCAGACGTCAGAGCAGATTGAGCTGATTCGCAAGAGGTTGGTTGAGGCTCAGAGTCGGCAGAAGAATTATGCTGATACTCGACGAAGAGACTTGGAGTTTGAGGTTGGGGATACATTTTTCCTCAAGGTGTCTCCGACCAAAGGAGTGATCAGGTTTGGTAAGGGAGGCAAGTTGGCGCCAAGGTATATTGGGCTATACAAGATCGTGGAGCGGATTGGCAAGACAACATATATATTGAAGCTTCCAGAGGAGTTGGCACGAGTGCATGATGTATTCCATGTGTCATTTTTGAGGAAGTATGTGCCAGATCAGAATCATCAGTTGGTAGAGATTCCTGAAGGTCTACAAGTGAACTTGAGTTACAAGGAACAGCCTGTTGAGATCGTTGACCGTAGGGAGAAAGTTCTTAGGAGCAAGGTGATACCTATGGTCAAGGTGCTGTGGAGGAATCAGCAGTTCGAGGAGGCTACTTGGAGCCAGATGATCACATGCAGAAGGATTTCCCTGAGCTTTTCGTATGAATGTATTTTCTTTTATGTGATGGTAATTCTTTTGGATGATTGTACCTTTGAATTGAGTTGTATTCCTTCTATTTTGATTATGTTGTCATATGCAATTGTTTGGACTATGTTTCCATTTATGAGATATTGTTTTTCTTTGTTGGTATGATGTTTGGACTCATTAGTAGTAATTCTGAGGACAGAACTCCTCTAAGGAGGGAGTGATGTAGTACCCCGTAATTTTAAATATTATTTTAAAGGGTTATGAATGAAATAAAATGATTTTTTGGGGATTTAATAAATATTTTCTGGAAATTTATCTTTTTACACGTGCGAAACACGTGCAAATATTTTCTTGAAAAGTTCAAAAGCCAAAATTATTTTACGGAAAATCATTATTTAATATTTTGGGATTTATTTATAATTGTTTCAGATTTTTCTGACATTTATTGGATCTCTTTGCAAATTTTAAGAAAAGAAGGGTCTTTTTGCAAAATTGCAATTTTGAGGGGTGAAGGTGCAAAATATTATTTTTCTGGACTTTTCAACAATGCCGTCTGTAGATAAGGGGTTTATTTTGCTTTTAAACCTCAATTTAAATGATTTTGTCGAGTTGCCAAATATATGGTTCTATTTATGTAAAGTTATATTTTTAAGGGGGTATTTTCTAAAAGTGTTTGGAAACCCTAAAACTTCTTTTCTGGGTATTTAAAAGAGGTGCGCAGCTGTCATTCGTTGAACAGCATAAAACCTTGTTATTTTTCTTGGAGAATTTGGGAGAAGATTTTGGATCTCGCGAAGGAGAGGATTCTTATCAAGGTTTCTTCATTCTAAGGTGAGTGATATAAATTGTTTTGTTGTGTTTTGTGTAGGTGGATGATTGTTGTTTTCTTTTACTTTGCGAATGTTGTATGTGAATGACATGTTTGTTTTTCTTCGATTTGTGTAAGTTGTATGCAAAAAATAAGAATGTTTAAATATTCTTGGATGTGGAATTTTATTGCTAGGAAAGCATGTTAGGGTTTGGATATAATTATGCATATTATGGATTGGATGGAAAAATTGGATCTTATGAAACCCTAGTGGAATGTGATTACAAATTTGATTATGGGTATGAGTTGTGGTAGAAATTCAATTTTTGAGAAAATTGGATGGAAGAGTTATGATTCAAGAGATCTTGACATAAAAATTGGAAATTGAGAATTTAGTTGAGATTGAGGAAATGCACCCAAATTGGGATTTTTCTTGAGTTTTGATAATCAGATGGTTTGGATCTGAATACAAACTATTTGAGCGATCAGTAAATTATTTTATGAAAACTCTATTTTGATTATATGCAAAAATCTATGTATTAATTGAAAGAATCAACAAAATCTCTATTTTCATGAATTCAAGCAATTTGATTTAGTTTGGTGGACGATTATAAGTCCTACCAGTTATATTTGATCATATAAGAAATGTGTTTTTCGTAGAAATCATTTTCATGAAGTAAAACTACGTATCGGTTGAATTGTGCACAACCAAAACTATAGTCTGTAGGCCGACAGTCGACTGGCATGACCTTTCAGTCGACTGATACGACTTGGCTGCTATGTTCTTTAGTTTTCTTGAAATTTCCTCCTGGTAAGTCGACTTATGACTTTTACAAGTCGACTTATAACACTTAGAATATTTTCTTAAAGATTACTGGAATTTCTCTCTGGTATGTCGACTTATGATTTTTACAAGTCGACTTATAACACTTAGCTTATTTTCTTAAAACCATGGAATTTTCTTTCTGGGCAGTTGACTTATGCTTTCTATAGTCGACTGATACTGATGTATCCTTATATCTATGAATTTTCTTTCAAATGATTTATTCTCTAAATGCTTTAATCTATAATTTATTATTTTTTACTTTACCTCCTATTGAACATATGTTTTCAAGATGTTAAGTTGAACAATTTATGTTGGAAGTTCGGTTTGGATATTTGAGTTTGAGTCTCTAGAGGGTGTGTGTGACCCTAGTATACCGGCAGTTGAGTTGTTTATGTTTGGACCTGTTGAGGCATTTAGTTGATCAGTTGTTGAGTTAAGTCCGGTAGGGTACACCAACTCTAGGAGATTCGTTAAGCAATTAAATAACCTAAATGATAAGGACAGGCACTAGTGGTGATATGATGAATGAGAACATGGGTTATGGACCTCAGTATGGCTTGCGGTGTGAGATAATCCCCGGAATTATCCAGGTGTGAGTGAAATAGTCTCCGGAATTACCTGTGGTGTGGGATTGATCTCCGGAATTATCGGAGTCGAGGCGATGCACATGTGGTATTCGTGTGATGAGGTGCCATTGCTTGCGGTGTGGGGTATTCTCGAAGATTCCCAGGTGTGAGTGAAATAGTCTCCGGAATTATCTGTGGATAGAGTTTGACCTCCGGAATTATTGGGGCATGGGCTAATACTCACAGTTTATCTTTATCACGCAGTAGTCATCGTAGTAGGATTAGTTGCATGTTGGGGATTGAACCTTATAATGTGGAGACTTTAAGGGCTTGCACCGGACCTATGTAGAGTGGGATGCATAGACTCCGACAAGTACGTATTAGAGAGTCAGCATATAGAATTGTGTTTTCTTGATTTGGTTTCACGCATGTGTTTTCCTGTTTTCTACACTTGACACTTAGTTTAGTTTCACTTGAGGTTTACATGATTCCTTGCTATGTCATATTTTATGTATTATTATTTGTCACATGTTGTTTATGAATCCATGCTTAAAGTTTATTTATGTTGTTTGTTTGTTTTATGTCACTCACACCTTTATGGCTGACCCCTTTAGTTTTGGGGTTAGGGATCATCTCTAGCCTCATGTTTACAGGTTGTTGTTGATTAGAGCTTGGGATTTGGATGATTGAGTTCAGTTGATTTAGTGACATATGTAAAATGAAAAGTGTTGTAAAGAAAAGAGAATTATGATTTGAGATGTTTTTGTATTCCGCTGTGCTATGTAATTGATTATTGTAATGAAAGTTGGAAAAATTTTATTGGTATTAAATTGTGTTTTATATTACATTGAAGTTGATGTTGGGAATTGTGCCACGTATTTTCTAAGATATTATATTAGAAATTCGGGGTGCTACACGTTCGACTGCACAATCCCAGAAAATCCAATTTTTCAAATGACGGTCGATCGCAAATTTTAGTTTAAAATAGAACCGGTCGATTGACATGTCAAGAAAACACAGCTTTGAATTTCTTGCACATTTTAACTAATACTTCGTTTAATCTTTGTAAAATCATAAATTTGTAAAATAAAATTTCTGAGATGATCAAATACAACTTGTTTAACATACTGGAGTTTATAAAACAAATCAAAACTTCATCAAATTCATAAAAGAGCAATTTTTGACAAATTCTTCAAAACAGGACATATGTAAATATATAAGTGTATATATGTGTGTTTACATCAGTTAAAGCTTCAAGAAATAATTGTATATAGGTAATATATTATCCTAATCAATCTCAGGATCAAGACAACTCAAGATCCAATAAAAAACTTCATAAAACTCAAAAATCAAACTTTCGGCCATACATTATCAGACCCGAATTGAAACAACAACTCCACCCCTTCAAAACTTGATCTCTTTTGATCCAAAACCCCTATTGTAATTGATTAAACACACACCACTACTCACATCAGTATACCCATGAATATGTATAATTATAACAGGTGAATAATCAAGTTTTACTCATCAAAATTCCCAAACAGACCACATCTATAACATACACAGTGAAAACTAGGTTTTTATTCACTTTTTGCAATAACCAATATATAACTTATTAAACTCAATCAAATTAGCAAGCATATGAAAGAAAACAACCTACTCATGGTTTATATTAGGTTCTTAACGATCTCAATCCATCTATGTACAATTTTAATCATCAATAGGATTGTTTTCATGAAAAGATTCAATTTTTATTCATCCAGTCATCAAAATTCATTATATCATCATACAATTCCCTAACATGTTTTCTAATAAACAAATCATCACATACAATATGCTTATAAAAATAAGAAATTAAACATTTGTCACTCACCTTATTGAAGAATCAACCGAAATAATAAAGAGAATAATAAAAGTTCTTCCTTTCGCAAGAAAACCAAGATCCTCGCTTCGAAAATCCAAGAAACCAATAATAAAGAAAACACTTTATGTAGTACAGCAAAGAGATGGCTGCACTCTCCTTTACATAGGCCGAAAATTAGGTTAATTAGGGTTTTGAATAGGTTTTGCAAAATATCCCTTTTGAATATATCTTTACATATATAAATCTTTATATTTGGAAATTAGATTAACCAATTCAATTTAAAAACAAAAATAACCACCCTAAAACTGGTCGGCACTGGTTTAAATCCAAAAAAATAAATTTGTAATTTTTGCCTCTAAGTGGCAATTTTGCGAACAGACCCTTCTTTAAGAAATTTGTGAAATAAACCAAATATATTCAAACAAAAGGTAATATATTTGCACGTGGAAAAGATAATTTTCAGAAAAATGTTTATTAAATCACCAAAATCATTTTAATTCATTTATACAGCTCAAAAACATTATTTAGAAATCAAGGGTGTTACATCACTTTCTTCTTAGAATAGTTCTGTCCTCAGAACTACTGCTAATAAGGACGAAACAAATATAAGCAAAAAAATGCAATCACATAAATTGAAATATAGTTCAAAGAATACAGTCATACAAGAGAATACAATTTAACCCAAAAGAATACAATTTAATGAAATAAATACAATCATACAAAAAGCTCAGAAAAATCCTTCTGCATGCGATCCTCCGGCTCCCAAGTACCTTTCTCGAACTGCTGGTTCCTCCACAATACCTTGACCATAGGTATCACATTATTCCTCAACACCTTCTACCTAAGATCAACAATCTCTACAGGCTGCTCCTTATAACTCAAGTTTAGCTGTAGGCCTTCAGGCACTTCCACTAACTGATGATTCTGATCCGGCATATACTTCCTCAACATCGACACATGGAACACATTATGCACATATGCCAATTTCTCTGGTAGCTCCAACTTATATGCCGTTTTACCAAACCTGCCCCAAAATCATGTATGGCCCAATGTACCTTGGCGCCAACTTGCCTCCCTTTCCAAACATGATCACTCATTTAGTCGGAGACACCTTGAGAAAGACTGCAACCCTTAACCTCAAACTCCAAGTCCCTTTGTCGAGTGTCTGCATAACTCTTCTACAGACTCTGAGCCTCGACCAACCTTCTACGAATCAATTCGATCTTCTCCGCTGTCTGCTGCACAATCTCAGGCCCAAACAACTTCCTCTCACCAACTTCATACCAACAAACGGGTGTCCTGCACTTCCTCTCGTACAGAGCTTCATACGGAGCCATCCCGATGCTTGCATGGTAACTATTGTTATAAGCAAACTCAACCAGTGCCACGTACCTCACCCAACTACCACCAAAATCCATAACACAAGCCCTCAGCATATCCTCCGATACCCGATTCACCCTTTCAGTCTGACCATCGGTCTGCGGATGGAAAGCAGTACTGAAATCGGTTCTGGTACCCAAAGCTACTTGCAAAACCTTCCAAAACCTCGACGTGAACCTCGCATCCCTGTCGAAAACAATCGACACAGGAACTCCATGAAGTCTCACAATCTCTTAATGTACAACTATGCCAGTTTCTCCAATGACCAAGTAATATTCATGGACAAAAAGTGAGCTGACTTGGTCAAACGGTCCACAATAACCCAAATTGAGTCATTGCTCTTCGGACTCCTTGGCAACCCTGTGATGAAATCCATGCTGATATTCTCTCACTTCCATTCCGGAATAGGCAATGGTTATAACAAACCTCCCGGCCTCTGATTCTCTATTTTGATCTGCTAACAAGTCAGACACCTTTCCACAAAGTCTTCCACATTCCTCTTCATACCGGACCACCAAAAGTGATATTTGATGTCCTTGTACATCTTTGTGCCTCCATGATGTACTGAAAACAAGGTATTATGTGCCTCCTGCAAGATACTCTCTCAAATCTGCATTCTCCGGAACGCACAGCCTCTTACCCATCCATAGAACTCCATCTTGGACACGGAACTCTGATAACTTGCCTTCGAAAACCTACTGCAACATTCTCTGCATCTCAGCATCTGATTTCTGAGCTTCCACAATTTGCTCTCACAAAGAAGGCTGTAGCCTCAACTGAGCCACAGATGCTCCCAGACTGTAGAACCCCACATTTTCAAATATTATTTTAATTATTTGAAAATGAATTTAAATGATTTTTTGAGATTTAATTAATATTTTCTAAGAAATTTATCTTTCGTACACTTGCAATACACGTGCAAATGACTTTTTAGAAGTTTGAAAAAATTAAGATTTCTTTATGAAAAATCATTATTTATTATTTAGGATTTATGTAGTATTTTTCCAGATTTTTCTGAAACAAATTAGTACTATTTGCAATTTTTGAGAAAAGAAGGACTTATTTGCAAAATTGACATTTTCATGGGTTGAAATGCAAAATCGGTATTCTGAACGTTTTGAACAGTATTGGTTGAAGTTTGGACGTATATTTTCTATTAAATCCTAATTTAAATAATATTTGATGGAATTTCAAAACTAATCTATATATATATAAGTTATATTTTGGGAAAGGATTATTTTGCAAATTGGGTGAAAACCCTAATATTATACCCGGCATATATAAGGGATTTCCTTTTCCCAGCCATCATTTTCAATATACAGATTCTTGGGATTTGTTTGAGGAACAAGAGAGGATTTTTGGGATCTAGCAAGGAGAAAGCTTTTGTGGATTTTTCTTCAAATCAATGTGAGTGGTTTTGTTTTGTTTTGTTTTGTTTTGCTTTGTTTTGTTGGCTTGTTTGATGAATGACGTAAGACCTTGTTACGCTTGTTTGTGACCATTATACTATTGTTTTGCTAGTCTCCTTGTATGTATGATATGGATCTTTTATTTGGATATGAATGACGAGAACACTTGTTGATAATTGGGATTATATATGAGAAAATAATCAAGATTGTTGAGGAAATATTGAATCATTGGATTAGTATTATTGGAAAGCATGTTAAGAATTGATCAGGTTGTGATCGGGTGATTAACATCTAGATCTTATGACTTTTAAGTCAGAATTTGATTATGAGTTGAGGAAGAAATTTTGTTGAGAAACCCTAATGGAGGATTAGTGATTTAGATCTTGAGAAATCAAGATTTGAGGAATTGATTGATTGTGTAACGTATCCATGATGGGATTATTTGAGAGTTGTTTATTGCCTGGATACAAATTAACTTTTTATGATCAATGAACTTCAGAAAACCCCAGTTTGATTTTTGTGTTCAGACATGTTTTAGAAATCTGTAGCCGACAGTCGACTGGCCTATAGAGCAGCCGACTGGTACGAGCCTACTGTTGTACTTTCAGTCTTTGAGAATTGTTCGGGTCAGTCGACTTAGACTGCTGTCAGTCGATTGGTCCGCTGTTTGTAACTTTGTTTAGTCCTTTCTGGACAGTCGACCTATGAACCTTTCAGTCGACTTAAATACTTAGACTATATTTTTGAGAATTATTGTGATTTGTTTCGGGGCAATCGACTGATGACTTTCCCTATTCGACTGATATTGCCTTAGATTATTTTTGTGAAATTCTGGAGAATTGTCCTCTGGACAGTCGACTTACCTTAGCATGAGTCGACTGGCACTGAGGGATCTGTACGTTTGATTTGAGATCTTTGTTCAGTTTTTGATATTTGTTCAGTATTTGATTTTGAGATATTTGTTCAGTATTTGATTGTGAGATATTCTTTAAGAATATGATTTTGAGATATTCAGTTGAGCCACTCAGTTAGTGGGATTTTGTTCAGATATTTGTTTTTGAGTCTCTAGAGGTACGTGACCCTAGTATACCGGTGTTGAGATATTTGTTGAGCTATTTGTTGAGGCCCATTGAGGCGAATTTTCAGTTAATCATATTTTTAGTCCGGTGGGGTACACTACTCTAGGAGATTTTGTTCAGTAACCCAAATTAATAAGGACAGACATTAGTAAAGTCATGACGAATGGGAACATGAGTTATGCACCTCAGTAAGGCTTTAGATGTGAGACTCAATCTTCTGAATTATCCAAGTAGTTAACTTGAGATGTGGGATTTATCTCCTGAATTATCCAGGTAGTTAACCTGAGATGTGAGGTATATCTCCTGAATTATCCAAGTAATTATCTTGAGGTGTGGGATTGAACTCTTGAATTATCAAGGTCGAGGCGACGCTTTGTGGTATTCTTGTGATGATGAGACTGTGCTTAGATGTGGGAAGATCTCCTGAATTATCCAGGGAAATACCTGAGATGTGGGATCTATCTCCTGAATGATCAAGCATGGGCAAATTATCATAGTTTATCTTCATCTCTTAGTAGTCATCGTTGTCAGCATTCAGTCATCATGTTTTCTTGACTCACTTTTCTGCATTTGGATTTCCTGTTTTTCCACACTTGACTTTTGGTTTTGGATATCACTTGTTGTTACATCTCTTGCTATTTCACACTTTACATCTTTGGTTACTTTTGGTTGGATACTATGTTATAAGTTCATTTATATTTGCTATTTGATTTTTTTTTATGCCACTCACACCATTTATGGCTGACCCCTTTAGTTTGGGGGTTAGGGTTCAACTCTAGCCTCACTTGTTGCAGGTTATTGCTTAGAGTTGGAGAATGGATGCTTGAGTTAGCCTTTTTGGATAAATGGATTATTAAGTGTTCATTGTTGAGTTGTAAAGTCATGTTGAGCTAATTTTGAATTGTTTAGTCTTCCGCTGTGATATGTAAAGTTTGATTGTAATAAATGTTGAAAATTCTAGTGGTGTTTGGTTGTGTTTATTGTTATATTGAAGTGGATCACTGGGAATGTGCCACGTATTTTCTATGCTATTCATCTAGAAATTCGGGGCGCTACACAAACCCTGCAGTACCACCTCGATACCTGCCTGATCAAACTCTACTGCCAACTCTCTCTAAGTAGTGATCAAACTCGACAGACTGCTCTTCTGACTAAGCCCATCGGCCACTACATTCGCCTTGCCTGGATGATACTTGATCTCAGGACAAATGACTTCCAACACTTCCAACCACCTTTTCTACTGAAGATTCAAATCCTTCTGCTGATAAATGTACTTCATGCTTTTGTGGTCGGTATACATGTTGACCTTTCTCCCCCTATACATAATGCCTCCACTGCTTCAAGGCAAAGATAATAGTTGCCAACTTCAAATCATGCGTCGGATAGTTCTTCGCATGCGTATGCAACTGCCTCGAACCATATGTAATAACCTTCCTTTCCTACATCAAGACAAACCCCAAACCTCTTAGAGATGCATCACTAAAGATATCATTGTCCTTCCCAGCTTGTGGCAAAGCTAAGATAGGCGAAATCGTCAACCTCTCCTTTAGCTCAAGGAAACTTGCTCCACACTTATCAGTCCATGTGAATTCCACATTCTTCCGAGTTAACCCTATTAAAGGAACTGCGATTTGTGCATAGCCCTGAATGAATCTCCTATCGTACCTAGCCAATGCCAAGAAACTCCTGACTTCTTTCACTATTGTTAGCCTGGGCCAATTCTTCATTGCTTCAAAATTCTGAGGATCAATGGCCACTTCCTCCTTAGAAAAGATATGACCAAGGAAAGCCACCTCAAACCACCAAAACTCACACTTCGATAGCTTGGCATGCAAGTTATGCTCTTGTAACTTCTTCAATACCTCTACCAAGTGCTTAGAGAGCCCTTCCTCCGACTTTGAATACACAAAAATATCACCAATGAAAACCACCACGAAGGAATCAATAAACGGCCGCAAAATCCGATTCATCAGATCCATGAACACTGCCGGCGCATTCGTCACTCCGAATGACATTACCAGAAACTCATAGAGTCCATGACGAGTTCTGAAAGCTATTTTACTCACATATTCCTCCTTAACTCGAACCTGATGATATCCTGACCGCAGATCAATCTTTGAAAATACAGCTGCTCCCCTGAAGCCTATCAATCAGATCATCAATCAGTGGAAGCAGATACTTATTCTGAATAGTCACCCTGTTTTCCGATAGTAAATGCACATCCTCATTGACCCATCCTTCTTCTTCACTAAAAGCAATGATGCTCCCCACGGTTAAGAACTCGTCCTGATGAATCCCTTACTCAGCAATTCCTCAATCTGCTTCTTAACTTCATCCTTCTCTACAGGTGCCATCCTGTACGGAGCCTTAGAAATCGGAGTATTCCTGGCTGAACATTAATACAGAACTCAACATCTCGCTGCGGCGGCAATCCCGGTAAATCTTCCAAGAATACCATAGGAAAGTCCCTAAGAACTGGGATGCCTCTGACTTCATCTGTAATCATCAACTGAGATACCATTGCAGTCACTTTCGGGTCCTTCTTCTTCTCCTGAAAAGTCACTGCGAGACCTCCTGATGCTTTCACTAACACCTCCTTCTTCTTGCATTCGATTGTGGCATCATATATTTTCATCCAATCAATGTCCACGATCACATCCACACCCATGACTTGCAGCTTAATAAGATCAATGCCAAATAATCTCCCACCAATCTCGATATCACCGCCCCCGTAATATCGATCAGCAATCAATTTCTCCCCTGATGGCGTTGCCACTGACAAGACTCTACCTAGAAATACTTAGGTTTCACACCTAAGACTTTAGCAAAATTAGGTGAAAAAATGTATGCGAAGAACCAGTATCAAATAAAACTTTTGCCTTTATTCCATTAACCAAAACAAATCTTGTTACATGAAGAATGATACTCTAATCTCCAATTTAGACTTGTTCAGGACTTATGATATACCCTATACCATGTTTTTTGGACATCTAGTATACTCTATTTCGTGTTTGGTTGTGTTTTGGATGAGTTTCGGACAAACTAGTGGATTTCGTGCATATGCGATATTTTCAGTTTTGCCGGTTTTCCCGTTTTGATCAGTACTTTAGACCCTATTAAGGTCAGTATTTTAAAATATTTTGTGAACATGATTAGTATATAATTCTGTCTATTTGCTAACCCTTTTGACGGATCTCAATTTTGATTTATGGTTTGTGAGTTATGTCGATTTTACTACAGTGGTGTCGAAAGATTCCCAGATTTTATTTTCTATGAATTCTGAAGAGTAATCTATTTTTATCATGAAGTTAAAAGTATTATTTTGATCCAATATTTTGCACAGTATAACTAGATCTGATTGGTATTAACCCTGAGTTTTTTTGGATTTATTTGATGAGTTTTACAAACCGTTCTAAGTTTCCAAACAATTACTATACATGCAAAATTTTCATACTGTTTAGTAAAGAACCTGATTTTCCATCTAATTCTACTTGCTGTTTGTAAAATATTTCTAAATATGGAAGTTAGCTTACTGTATCTATTTTATCACACTTTTGACGGATTTGGACTTGGATTTATGGTTTGTGAGATATGGCTGTTTTCGTACTGTAGTGTTTGTGATTTCAGATTTACAAAATTACTGTATCTTGATGTTTTCTAATTTTACTTGACTAATCTATTTTTATTGAAAAATTATGAAACTTAATATTCTGTTACTATACATATAGGGGAATACTCCAAATTTTTCGTGGATTTAATTAATGAGTTTTCATGCTGTTTTCCTGATTTTGAATACAATCTTCTAATTTCTGGCTGAACATGATTTCTGGATTCAAATCAGTTTTAAGTTATATTTTTGTGAAATACTATATGACTTATATATATTCTCTGGATTCGGTCGGGACTCTATTTTCCAGATTCTTCGACAGATCTAGTTTGCATGGTTGTAGCAACGGAAATCTCAGTTTTAGTGCAGTACTGTCTTGCTGTCCTAAACTAGAAATTTTGCTGTTTTATCCTTTTATGTGTTATCTTTCACCTGTGCACGTTTTTCTTGCAACTTGAACTTGTTACTTGATTATACCATGTTATACTTGTCCCTGTTTGTGACAGATACATGCTTGTTTGACACTAATAATAAATAACCAAGCCGGGGTTTGAAGGGAAAGATCTAATAGTAGAAAATACAGAAATGTGTACTCGGAAGAGGATCTATGAATCCTACGTGATACTTGGCTTGATACGTGATACTTGACTTGATATTTCACTACTTGAGGCTTGATATTTCATACTTGAGGCTTGATATTTCACTTGGCTTGATATTTCACTTGAGGCTTGATAATTCACTCTTGAGGCCTGTCACTTGATACTTGATGCTTGATACTTGATACTTGATTTCTTGAGGCTTGTCCTTGAGTACACTGCCCTATATGATCCACTATAAAATCTAAAACGAAACTCCGTTGAATGTAGCAACCATGTAGTTAAAAGATGGATGCATGAAGTGCTAACTAGATAGTAATAAATACAAGACTTGAATATGATCACTTGACACTTGCTACTTGTTCCTTGCACATGATACTTGATACTTGATTACTTGATACTTGTTCACATGATACTTGATTCGTGACACTTGCTACTTGATACTTGTTTACATGATACTTGTTCACTTGACACTTGATACATGCTACTTGCACATATTCATCTTGCCATACTAGTATTCTATTTTGTTATCATGCATATTCCGTATTATTAGTTAGTTTTTCTCATGTACTTGTATCCTGCACTACAAGCGGTCCGTAACTTGCATTGACGGGAGTTTGTTTTCTTTTTTACCTCTTCATGCAATTGTTAAATTGCTGATTTTGGAGACCATGTGTCAGATGGTATTGGTGATATGAGATATTAGTGCTGGAATTTGCTATTATTATTTCTTATTGAATCTTTTGAACAATTGTATTTGATACTTGGATTTATTTTGTATTTGGCCAATGTGACCCAGGATATTGACTTGTTCAGATCTGAATTATTTGAGATTATAATATTTTGGTTTCAAGTATTCTTGTAGGTTTTGACTCATATATGCATGCTTGGTTGATTTTTTTGCTTCCGACTCTGATTATTCTTGTGAAATGTTGTAAAGATTTTGAACAGCTTATGGATGATGAAAATTATTTGCCGGGCTTAGTCACGTATCTGTATTCTGTATTCTTTTTTTGGGAAGCGGGGCGTGACAAATTTCATCTAAGATCTTAAAATGCAAATATATAATGAAATTCAAATAAATCTCAATATATTCACAATCAATGCAAAAAACTCAAAAATGCACAAAAAGGAAAAGAATAATGCACATATGAAAGATTACAAATATCAGAAAAGATTCATCAAGAAGAAAGATGCAAAATTCCTCAAGAAGTCAGATCATCAAGCCCAAATATTTTTTGCTTTATTGCATAAGGAATAATACGTAAAAGAATCTTTGGTAAATGAAAAATATGGAATGAGTATAAAATGGATTCACCGAAATATTCCATTTTGGAATGTTTCTAACAATCGACTGTCAAAACAATCAGAAATTGGTGCAGTCCTTCCTCTCAAATTTTGCCTAGAGGAGATGTCAGTCGACCGCCCAAATTAGCAGTCGACCGCAACCTTCCCAAATGCATATTTGGTATCTTTTTTCACATTTGTGGAAAGGAATAATTTCATCTGTTTTAACTCAATACTTCAGAACCTATCATTTGCTAAAATTAAGAGAATCGCAATTTATTGTTTTCATTGTCAAGACTATGTTCTTGCTTTTTTTTTTACTTTCTTTTCGCTTTGGATCGAGACAGTTTTCGGAGTTTATTTATAGAAGTCTGGTGGTTGTAATAGGTACTTGGTCTGAATCCAAGACTCATTGTACAGAGTTTAAGCATAGTGGAACACATGTGGTGGAGAATTGCTACAGGTAAGGGGGTAATGGATTAAGCCTGGGGGCCGAACAACTTAAACCGTTGTGTCTCGCCTCGTTGCTTCATGTTCTTTCTCTAAATCTATCTCTTTACTTTATGCATTCATTTTAAAATCCCCCCCTCCCCCCCCCCCCGCCCCCCCCAACAAGACCAAGTGCTCATTATTAGCTTTAAAGCTAGGGCAAATGGTCCAATCTCCCCGCAATTGTAACACCCCGTACCCTTTGCCATGGTCACTCTGTTGTCCGTTGTCTAGTCCAATCTTAGCTTCCTATGTCGAAGCTTGCTTTCTGAAGTTGGTTGTTGTTGCAGGCATTTTGCCCTTCCACCCTTCCTTCTTTTTCATGGCCTATTGAAACTGCTCCATGTCTTACTCACTCATGGCTGCTCTACGAACCAACTTATCAAAACCTCCTAATGCCCAAGGGTATCATGCGAGACCTCAAGTCCTTCTTCAAACTTCCTAGCCTTCTTATCTTCGTCCACGATCAATTCGGGTGCGTACCTTGAGAGTAGGGTGAACTTAGTTTCATATTCCCTTACGTCATACTCCCTTGTTGTAGGTTCATAAATTTCATAGCCTTCTTCTCTTGGATATCTAGCGGAAAGTAGTGGTCTCTAAATTCCTCAAGAAATCCTTCCCAAGTCACTGGTTCGCTACCAAAAGTTCTCTTCACTGAATGCCACCAAACACTTGCATTATTCTCCAATTGAATGGTGGCCAACTTACCTTGTTTGCCTCCGGGGTCTCTAGCACTTCCAAGACTATTTCAATCTTCCTGATCCAGTCGTCTGCTATATTAGGATCAACCTACCATTCAAACACTGGTGGCTTCATTCGCTTGAATGACTCCACTTGCTTGATCGGGTCGGGAGTTAGAGCTGCTGGTCCTGCCATCGGTCCTACCCCGTGTTCTGGGCCACACCTTCCATTATGAAAGCATTCAAAGTTTGTTATACCTGGCAGGTATCGTTGCCAGGTCAAGTCCAATGGCACTAGCTCTGTCAACTCCTTCTCCGGCTCTATTGTTCCTTATTCTGGGTCCTGCCATTTATGATCGAACGAGAAAATAGTTCCAACTTAGTCTAAAAGGGATCAACACCAACACAGGGATGCCCACAAACAATAACACATCAATATAATCATAAAATTTCTATCATTTATTCATATTAGAGCATTCATTACACATCAAAACATAGCAAAGTAGTTTATTTGAGTCTAGACTTATATGTATTCTAGATCTCAGTACATGCATTATTTAGACCTAAGACATCCATTACAATAGTCAACCAAGGCAGGCTCTCTGACTTGACTTGAACTCCTGTTCGCAATTCGACCACTTCTTGATGTAGCTGCTCATGGCGTCGTTTGGATTTTCTTTCCTTTCATTGGCATGTTCGTGGGTTGAGTGAATTGTCGCATTGCTCGGAACTGGAATCTCCTGAGAGCCTTGACCTGAGTCTGTAGGGTCGTATGCGCTGCTGGTCTTCGGATCGTTGTCCTTCTAGTTGGTTCGTCCTCTACTGATATCAGATAAGTTGGCATCGAAGTGTAGCCATCTTATGATCTTCCTTGCTTAGTGTCCACTAGAAAGGAGTAAGTGGGCGCGACTCCTGGTTTCCTCTTCCTCAGGATCCTCCTCAAGTTCTTCCCTCTTATCATCGAAGAACTCCTCTCCCCCCAAGTCTTCCACATGATTTTAGTCATCCGCCATCCTACAGAAGATAGAGAAAGGAAAACATATATCAGTATACATAGAGGGCATCATAAATGTAAGTTCAACAAACTATATCATTCATGATTCAAAAACCAAACACACTTGCCTAGTGTCCCCCCTAAGTTTATTCCCCTTACTGTGTTTAGTACTACTAATTGAAGTAGGCTCTGATACCATCTGTACAATCTTTTACTTCAATTTGAGTGCAAACATAGTACAATACAGAAGAAAATTTAAAACTTTAATTACATCACCACATATTACAATAATCAATAATGTGTACAAGTAATTACAACTCGGTTACAACACTCAGGCTTCAAGTCTCTACTAAAATCGGTGAAAACTTTAGTCTGTATCATCCATCGCACAAGGACACTGCAAAACATCTAACTGTGGTCACATCAGTTGAATGCAACTAACGCAAGGCTAATGAGAACAGCAAACTCTAATTTTTCTCACAATCAAAATTTAATGGAACAAATGTGAATAACTAGTAACATGATCTAGGGGTGTTGGTGTATGCCTTGACCTTATAATTCTAATGCACAAATGTGTAGTCAATGCTCTGTGCTAATGCACGCTTGTTTGGAACTAATGATGTCTATACAGCATAGTTCCCGAAAGCAACCCTCGTTTTGCAATCCTATCCCGGTGACGAAACGTTCAAGACATAGCCATCCGTGTGTCCTTATGAGGGTACCACACTCCAGGAGACACTCTGTGAATATATTCCCCCACCAGGAGCAATAAGCAAAACTCATCTCCCTAAAAATTCTGGAGAATTACCCACGTCCACTGATAATTCTGGGGTACATCCTCATCCACTGCATCTATGGATCCTTCTGAGAGTACCACCTAGGGTTGGCAAACGGGTCGACCGGGCTGGTCGGGTCGAACCCGTCCGGGTTGAAACCCAACTAAGGCAGGTTCGGGTCGGGTCTGAGTGTTAATCGGGCCGGGCCGGGTTGGAGTTGCAAAATCTCGACCCGCCCAACCTGCGAACCCATTCGGGTCCAACCCGGGTCGGGTCGTGGGTTGGCCCGTCTATTTAAATTTTTTTTAACTTAAAAAAATTAATTTTAAGAATAATAAAAAATGTAATAATAATATTAAGAATAAAAGAGTGAAATTGCCAACAAAAAATTGTATATATTATAATATGATTTCAACTTATACAAATTTCCCAATTTTTAATAAGAAATAAAGATATTCTACAAATTTGTTCTAAACAATAACAAATTTATCTATACAATTTTAATTTTCTTCAATGATCCAATTTTTTATAAGAAACAAAGTTTTTATACAATTTTTTATACATTTACAATTTTCTTCAATTTGTTGGTCATCAATTTGTTGTTTTTGTTGTTGGTCTTCAATTCTTCATGTTGGTTGCTATTGTTGTTGTTGTTGTTCTTCCGGTGAGTTGCTTCCACTTGTAGACGTTTCGAACCCATTTCCTTGATTCCTATCTTCGGCCTTCATCCAGTCTTCCGTGCAGACGAGCATCTCCAACGATTGGGGCTTCAAGCAATTCCTGTAATCGGTTAGAACCCTGCCACTTATAAAAAATGCACTTTCTGAAGGAACTATAGAGACAGAAGGAGTTAGTAGATCTTTGTCCATATATTTAAGAATACTATAAGTATGTTCATGGTCTTTCCACCATTGTAAAATATCAAGTGTAAAAGTAAAACTTTCAGAATCTTGTTGATTATACCAATGTAATTCATTTGGTTGATTAGTCCTAGGTTTTTTGATTGAATTTGTGCAACTAAATTAAATGTGGCATCATCTAATTTACTCTTACTATTAGCTCTTGAAATAGCAGAAGAATAACTAACTAGACTAGTTGTACTACTAGATGCAAAACATCTATCATAAAAATCATACAAGTTATTTTATGTCGATTCAAAACTAGCCAGAAATGTTTCGCAATCAATTTCAGATTCATCTCCTAGTAAAGTAAAAAAAATATTTCATTCAAACTCTTCGTACCTTCTAATTTGATACGGGGATCTATCACAGTAGCAATACAATACAACATAGGAGGATGACTAAAATACTTTAAAATTTTGATGTATGCAGGTTTCACAATATGACCAATATAAATGTCATTGATCATTTCTTTAAAAGTTCGCATCATAGTAACTATTGAAATAAAAATGCTACTAGAAGTAGATTCATAAGATTTTGAAAATTTTAAAGTTGCGGTTTTAAAAGGTTCTAAAAATTTTAACAAAGGTTCGGCATAAGACCAACATTCGGGAGTCATTTGAAAATTTGTCTTATTTTTTGCCATACTAAAATCATTTATACATGCTTTATATTCAGTAACAACATGTAGAAAATCATAAGTACAGTTCCATCAGTGTTTAACATTCTTTGAAAATTTTCTAAAATGTACGTTTTTAAGCTTACACCATGCTTTCCATTCTTGAAATATGGGGTCACTTAATGCAATAAAATGTACACAATTGCTAATGTTAACTATATATAGGTTGACTATTTTTAATGCATCTCGAACACATAAATTTAAAATATGATATGCACATCTAATATGAAAAGTATCGTCACATGGAGGGTTTAATGTGGTTTGTAATTTACTAATTGATGCATTGTTGTTAAATGTATTATCAAAACTAATACACATAATTTTATCACGAATATGAAAATTATCACAAATTTTTAAAATACGATTTGCAGTTTTATTACCACTATGGGGATAGAGACAACGCGGCAAGTGATATGATCCTTTTTTGAAGAATCCAATCGCTATCGATCCAATGAAAAGTTATTCCCCTCATAGGAATATTGTTGCAACCTTTCCAACAATCGGAAGTTAAAGAAACTCTACAAATTAAACTCTATAAAATAGCAATCAAAGCTTCTCTCATTTTGGTGTACATTTTAAAACAATCTGACTTCAAAGTATTCATAGGAATTCTTTTAAAATGCGGGTTTAATGCGGTTTGATTAAAAGTTCTAAGTCCCTACTCTCGGAATAGGAAAATGGTAACTCCTCCTTAATTAATAGTCGTGCCATTTCCCAACGAACAAGTTCGGGATCATAAGAGTGGCTATCAACTACACCGGTCCTATGATGGATTTTTTGTTGGCCGGGTAGGTCTACAAGAAGTTCCTTGTGTACATTTTGGATATGTCATTTTATTGTACCCGTCCTCTCACCCTTCTTCCATTTGTATGCCTTGGAACAAGTTATACAAATTTTTATACCTACACCCTGGATTTTCTTCGTCGGGAACATAGTCATAAAATTTGTGCCAATCACTTGTTTCCCCTCTAGTTTTCCTACTACTACCCGGTTATGTTGTTTCGGTTGGTTGTGTTTGTGTTTCCTCTTCTATTTCTATGTCTTGTGGGAACACATCGTGTGTTCCAATGTGTCCGGCCATAGGGTACTCTTCGGCGGGCTCAATTTGTAGAACAATAGGATGTTGACTCTTAGTTTGGTGTGCAGAAAAAGTGCTCATTAATACTAATAAGTTTAAAGTTAGTTGTTCAGATTTTCAAGATCAAATAATATCAACAAGAGATCCAAGAGAGATTCAAGAATATTCAAACAAGGAAAGCAATAAAGAAAGATTGCAAATACAAGCAAAAGAGGACGATATTCAAAATGAGTTCATGATTAATTGGTCTACAATCAACAGAGGAAGATATCAAGACCTGAATTTTTCCTTCTATTTTCATGAGATTTTAATTGTATTAGATTGAATAAAGATTGATTAGTTGATGGAAAGAAAACAGAGCGGATTCGGAATATATAGCGTGATACCGGTCGACCGTACTTCATGACGGTCGACCGCAACCTTGAGTTGCTTGAGAAGCGGTCGACCTTTCATCTCTCCACTTTACGTCAGAGAGCCGAACGGTCGACCGCACCAATATGCCGGTCGACCGCACTTTGCATTGTGTGTATTCTTGGAATGTATCGTTTCCATTTTTGATCGATACACTTCCCCGTCTACTTATATTGGACGAGTCCACTATGTATTCTTAAACCAATTACTTCTGAGAAAATATTCTGAACTAATCTTTCGATAATCAATCCGAGTGTGAGCGATAATTTTTCTGTATTCTTTAGTCAGGATCAATAACGATCTTGAGTTTTTAGTTTTTCTTTCTTTTCCACTTCGGTGAGATTGACAGGACTAATATTGGAAGTCCTGTGGGTGTAATAGGTCTCTTAGCCTGAATCCGAGAATCACTGTTCAAAGGGTTTTAAGTATAGTGGAACACTTGTGGTAGAGAATTACTACAAGTCGGTGGTGTGGACGTAGACCTGGGGGTCGAACCACGTTATATCGCTGCGTCATCTGTGTTTGCTACTCTTAACTCTTTTATTTACTTTGCACTTTATTTTATTAATTTTTTAATTCCGCACAATCACCCTATTCACCCCCCTAGGGTGATTTATAGTGGAATCAGAGCGAGGTGCTTATCAAAAAGCTTAAAAGCTTAAGCAAAAGGTCCAATGGCCGAAAAATCCCTCCTCCCGATAACTTTTACTCATCGGAGCCATTTATCTTCAATGGGACAAGCCTTATACGATCACCATTTTTTGATGGAAAATGCTATGACAACTGGAAAGTTCGTATGTTTTATTTTTTACAGATGCTCGGAGAATAAGTATGAAATGTGTGCATCAATAAAATAGATATTCTAGTTAGCAACGAGAAGACATCCTTGAGAAAAGCAGAGTTGGCCCTCAAGACGGCAAATTCCAAAGCCATGACGGCTCTTTATGCATGGTTGAATAACGAAGAACTAATGCGATGTGGGCGTAACTACAAAACAGCATACGAGATCTAGAACAACCTGCTGAAGTGGCATGAAGGAACCACTTCTGAGGTAAAAGCTAAAGCTAATTTATGTTTCTATAAGTTTGATGTGTTTCGCAAGCTGCTAGGGAAAAATGTTGATCAAATGCTCACCCGCTGCGATATCATTGCCCACGAACTTGAGAGCTTAGGTAAGGGGCTAGATGATGACTAAAAGGTCAGAAAGCTCATAAGCTGTCTCACGTCAGAATGAGATGTAAAGGCCGCTCCAATGAGGGAGACTCTTGAAGGAACCACTTCTGAGGTAAAAGCTAAAGCTAATTTATGTTTCTATAAGTTTGATGTGTTTCGCATGCTGCTAGGGAAAAATGTTGATCAAATGCTCACCCGCTGCGATATCATTGCCCACGAACTTGAGAGCTTAGGTAAGGGGCTAGATGATGACTAAAAGGTCAGAAAGCTCATAAGCTGTCTCACGTCAGAATGAGATGTAAAGGCCGCTCCAATGAGGGAGACTCTTGAAGCGAAGAGATTCGACTACTACACATTCTAAGGAAAGCAGAAGACATACGAGATGGAAATGTCGGAGACCAAATGATACAGACAAAACATCGGGATTGAACCCAAGACCGAAGAAAAGACCATTGCACTAAAAGCAGAAAAATCTCGACCATCAAAAGCAGATTCATATCGTGATGAGTCAAACGAGGACATTGCTCTATTGACCAAGCAATTTCGTAAGTATCTCAAACATAAAAAATATGGCAAGTACCAAGGAGAAAGGAAGAAAGATAAAGATGAAGTGTGCTACAAGTGCAAGAAGCCTGGACACATTCGTGCAAACTGTCCTATCTCACAAGACAGGAACAAGGATTACTATCGCTCAAACCCAAGTCTGAAAAAGAAGGCGCTAAAGGCAACATGGTTAGACTCTGATTCAAGTAAGGGAGAGCAAGGCTATGATGACGTCGGCTTTATGGATCTTGGGAATGGTAAGGTGCAATCACCATCTAAAGAAGAGGTAATCGAAGAACCCACTTTTGATGAACTAGTAAACATGTGTAATGGTTTGAAAGACTATGCTAAGAAATTAAGTTGTGAACTTAGGCAATATAAACAAATTTCAGATGATACCCATGACTTTTGTATTAAAAAAATCAAAAACTGAAAAATAAGAATGCCTTGATCTTGGAAAAATTTGAGTCATTTAGAAAAGATCATGATGTATTGCTAGAGGTAAATTAAATCTTAAAACAACAAATTCGAGAATCTTTAGCAACGCATGATGATCACTTAAGAGAAATTTATGAGAAATATGTTTATATCGCCAAACTCACAGATGATTTAAAAGAATGTAAAAAGAAATTTGATGAGGTAGTGGA
Source organism: Hemerocallis citrina (assembly GCA_017893485.1). NCBI lineage: Eukaryota > Viridiplantae > Streptophyta > Magnoliopsida > Asparagales > Asphodelaceae > Hemerocallis > Hemerocallis citrina. The sequence continues at coordinate 59,873,214 of CM030367.1, read as the reverse complement.
AGGATGTAATGAAGTTATTGAACAAAATAGGATTTTTGATGCTACACTAGAAAATCTTCGTTGGAACACGAAAGACGATGATATGACTAGGAAAAGATTAGTAAAAGAGTAACTGAGCTTGAAAAAATTGTTAAAAAATATGAAGGGCCCAGTTACCTTATTACAAAAAATTCAAGATCTTATCATGATAATTGAGGGCTTGGTTACGAAGAGCCAATACACCATCAAAAATGTAAATCATCATGTCATACACACTTGCACAATCTCCAACATAATCATAAACCAACCCAAAGCAATGGAAGTGTGCATGACTCAAGACATAGTCGTATCACATGTCATTATTATTGTAGACTAGGGCAGATTTCTTTTAATTGTCCATTAAAAAGGAATACTAATTGTGTGTGGGTAAGAAAGGATGTAAATGCAGGTTCAAAACAAACTTGGGCACGCAAAATTATACCTACTAATCTTGGTGTAGGTTCAGCGTATCAAGACTACAGATCGGTGGTACCTTGATAGTGGATGCTCAAATCATATGACAAGTAACAGCAAATATTTTGCATCACTATTAAGGAAAAAAGGAAAGGACATCATCTTTGGAGATAATAGCACGGAACAAACCATTGATAAAGGTAAAATAAACTTGGTTCCTCATGCTCCATTGAGGATGTTCTATTGGTAAGAGGTTTGAAACATAATCTAATTAGTGTTAGCCAATTATGTGATAAAGGCTATACAGTCACTTTTGATAAAAACTCATGCAATGTACTAGATAGCAATAAATCTTGTTTACATCTAGCTAACCGATGTAACTATGTCTATGTTATAAATTCTAATGAATTAACACAAAAAAATATGAGGTGCTTTGTTGCAAGAAATGTGGATGGTTGGTTATGGCATAGAAGACATGGACACACGGCCAAGGACAATCTTAACAAACTCGTAACCAAGGAGCTTGTAAGGGGGATTCCTAAAATCAAATTTGAGAAAGATAAACCGTGTGAGTCGTGCCAATTCGATAAGCAAACTAAAAGTTCTCACAAACCCAAGAAAATGGTATCAACTTCTAGACCCCTAGAACTCTTGAACATGGATCTTTTTTGACATCACGGACACGTAGTAATGGAGGTGCATGATATGCTTTTGTAATTGTTGATGATTATAGTTGATTTACTTGGGTTGCCTTTTTGGCAAAAAAAGATGACACATTGTATGTATTTCAAAAATTCTGTCGAAGAGTGGAAAATGAGAAAAGTCTCACCATCGTCATTATTCGTAGTGATCATGGTGAAGAATTTCAAAACGAACTCTTCACCTCATTTTGTGATAAAAAATGGAATAAAACATGAGTTCGATTGTCCTCGCACTCCCCAACAAAATGGGGTTGTTGAAAGAAAAAATCGATCTCTACAAGAAATGGCCCGAACCATGCTTAGTGAAAAAGATTTACCTAAATCATTTTGGATGGAGGCTGTCAATACAGCATGTTATACAATTAACCAAGTAATCATTAGAAAATATCTTGAGAAAACTCCTTTTGAACTATATTATGGCAAAATTCCCAACCTAAGTTACTTTCGCGTCTTTGGATGTAAAGTGTTCGTTCATTTTAAATACTCTTGATAATTCGAAAAAATTTGATCGTAAAAGTGATGAAGGTGTATTATTAGGATATTCTCTTAGTAGCAAAGTATATCATGTATTTAATAAATGAATATGCACAATTCAAGAATCTATTGATGTTATTTTTTATGAAACTAATCCCTACACCAAAGAAATATTGCATGTTGTTGATGATGATGAGACAGGTGTTCGGTTGAAAAGAAACAGGTTCATGTTGAAGAAGACCCACATATGAATGCTCAAAATCAGAAATCTCATCAAGATGAAGATGCATCCAAATCACAAATAGAAGAGATGCCTACAGAACAAATTGATGCCATGGAAGATGAACATGTACAACATCAAATTTCCATAAGTAAAAGACACCCCGCATGGAAAATCATGTCTAGCGATCCACCAACTCTTATACAAAGCGACATGTCAAAAGGGGTAACTACTCGCACACAAGCTTAAAATTTCATGTGTTTTTTTTGCATTTGTTTCCATACTTGAACCTAAGAATATTAAGAAGGCCTTGCAAGATAATGACTGGATCATTTCCATGCAAGAAGAACTTAATTAATTCGAAAGGAATCAAGTATGGAGACTTGTTCCTAAACCTCATAATAGAACTATACTTGGAACTAAGTGGGTGTTTAGGAACAAGTTAGATGAATCCGGATCAATCACTAGAAATAAGGCCCGTCTTGTTGCACAAGATTATAATCAACAAGAAGGTATAGATTTTGATGAGACTTTTGCACCTGTTGCACGGTTTGAAGCCATTCGTATTTTACTTGCATTTGCTGCTTATATAGATTTTACTCTGTTTCAAATAGATGTTAAAAGTGCATTTTTAAATGGTTTTATTTCAGAAGAAGTTTATGTTGCACAACCACTGGATTTTACTAATCCCACACACCCAAACTATGTATTTCGTCTTGATAAAGCATTGTATGGTTTGAAGTAAGCTCCTCGTGCTTGGTATGAACAACTAAGTTCATTTCTACTTCACATAGGTTTTTCTAAAGGAACAGTAGACACTATATTATTTATAAAACATGTTTTTAAAGATATTTTAATCGTTCAAATATATGTCGATGATATTATATTTGGATCCACTAATGAAAATCTATGCGAAGAATTCTCAAAGCAAATGCAGGATGATTTCGAAATGAGTATGATGGGAGAATTAACTTATTTTCTTAGGCTTCAAATACAACAAAGAAAGGATGTCATCATTATAAATCAATCTAAGTATGCCAAGGAATTAGTCAAAAAGTTTGGACTTGAAAATACAAATGCTTACAAAACACCTATGGCCACTACCACCAAGCTTTCAAAAGATGAATCTGGTAATAATGTTGATATCTCTACTTATCGAGGTATGATTGGTAGTTTACTCTATATTGCTGCATCTCGTCCAGATATTATGTTTAATGTTTGTCTATGTGCACGCTTTCAATCGTGTCCCAAATAATCGCATTTCGGTTGTTGTTAGCATATCATTCGATATCTTAAAGGCACACCAAATACTGGACTTTGGTACCCGAAAAATAGAAACTTTTCTCTTGTAGGTTCTCAGATGCAGATTATGTCGGGAGCTTGATAGACAGAAAAATTACCAGCGGCACATGTCACTTCCTGAGCAACTGCCTTGTCTCATGGGCATCCAAGAATCAGAACTCTGTAACTCTCTCAATTGTTGAAGCTAAATATATCGCCGCAAGATTCTGTTGCGCACAGGTACTATGGATGAAAAATACTGTAGAAGATTACAAGGTATTTCTTGATCACATTCCGATTAAATGCGATAACACTAGCACTGGTCATATGACATAAAATTCTGATCAACACAGTCGCACAAAACATATTGATATTAGGTATCACTTTATTAAAGATCATTTTCAAAAAGGGGATATTATTCTTGAGTATATTTCCACAGATTCACAACTTGCTGATATTTTTACAAAACCTTTAGATGAAAAATGATTTCATTTTTTGAAAGGAGAACTAAATGTGAATGATATATCAGCATGAAATTCTATTTTGCGGTCGACTGGGTAGTCAACCGGTTTACTCTCGGTCAAAATTTGTTGTATACACTATTTTTAAAATATAGGTTTTTGGTATTTACGGTAGACTGTGCGGTCGACCGGCTCATCCTCTGGATTTTTTTTTATCTTTACAAGATAAACAGTTAACCGTGCAGTCGACCGGTTTGCCCTCTGTGATTCGTTATGTTTTTGACAAAAGAGGTGCGGTCAACTGGTATGCTCTCGGAAAATGTTTTAATCGTCTCTTCTGCGGTCAACCGTACGGTTAACCGGTCTCCTCTCTGATCTTCGATAAAAATTCTTTTTAAAACCATTTTTTTTGTGATTCTTGAAATTCAATTTTTTATTATACTTGTGTTGGGGAGAATCTCAAATCTATGATATTATGAAGAGCTCTTACTGTATAGCAAAGAGTCTCGCTATCAACGGTATCATGTAAGAAGATTCTCTTCCACTCTTTTACAGTAACATTTCGTTCTGTTCAAACTCTATCCCTCCTACCTATTTTGATTAATGAGTTTTTTAACGTGTTTTCACTTTTCTTCAACTTAATCCTTCTTGGTGTGTTCTAAAAAAGGGGGAGAACTTTTTGGAATGTTTTCAAATAAAGTCTAAAGTATTCATGACATGTTTTCATGAAATTTTTCAAATACTTTACAATGATTCTATGAATGTTTTCATCTACAAATATGGTTTCAAAAGTTTTACACTAATCATATATGTTGTAGTTCCGTATAACAGGTGGCATTGAATTAAGGGGGGTATTTACATCTCTCTTAAAAGCTCTTACTTATGAAAATCTGTGTAACATGATATACTAAACTCACGGGGAGTATTTATGTGGCCTATTTTAATTTTCAAACATAGGGTACTCTTCGGTTTTTCCATATACTAATTTTCAATGTGGGAAGTGATATGCCCATCGGCGGGCTCAATTTGTGGAACAATAGGATATTGACTCTTAGTTTGGTGTGCACAAAACGTGCTCATTAATACTAATAAGTTTAAAGTTAGTTGTTCAGATTGTTAGGATCGAATAATATCAAAAAGAGAACCTTCAAGAATATTCAAACAAGGAAAGCAATAAAGAAAGATTGCAAATACAAGCAAAAGAGGAAGATATTCAAAAAGAGTTCATGATTAATTGGTCTACAAGCAAAAGAGGAAGATATCAAGACCTGAATTTTTTCTTGTATTTTCATGAGACTTTAATTGTATTAGATTGATTAAAGATTGATTAGTTTATGGAAAGAAAACAGAGTGGATTCAGAATATACAGCGTGATACGAGTGTGAGCGATAATTTTTCTGTATTCTTCAGTCAAGATCATTAACGATCTCGAGTTTTTAGTTTTTGTTTCTTTTCCACTTCGATGAGATTGACGGGACTTGTATTAGAAGTCCTGTGGGTGTAATAGGTCACTCGACCTTAATCCGAGAATCACTGTACAAAGGGTTTTAAGTATAGTGGAATACTTGTGACGGAGAATTGCTACAAGTAGGTGGTGTGGATGTAGACCTGCCTCGTACGGGTCTAACGGTTCGAAACTCGCGGGTCGACCCGCGGGTTGGTAGGCAGATTGACCACTGTTCATCGGGTTGAGCGGGTCGGGTTGAATGGGTCAGAAATCCATATTAGACGACCCGGGTCAACCAGCTTAGGCTGGCGGGTTCGATATGGACACGAACCATAACTCAACAGGTCGGGTTTTGGCGAGCGAGTCGCGGGGCAGGTCGTGTTGGAAAAAGTTTTTGTAGATTTCCAGGCCAAATTCCGGTGGGCTCCGGCCACCGGCGGTGCCGAAAATTGATTGGATAATGTTCCTCTCGTCGAGTACTATTCTGTAATGTACTCACTTGCCAAAAATGGTTTCCGTATGAATGAGAAATGTAGGTCCAAAGTTGGGTACTCCAAATGTACTAACTTGGACAGTTGGAATGAATAATCCCACATCGGAAGATGGGAAAGATTTTCTGTAGTATATAAGCTAAAGAAACGGACTAAAGGGCGTAGCTCTGGGGTTACCACTAACGTGTAGTGAGGAGAGGACCTAGCCAAAATAACAAACACACGCGCGCGCGCCCGGCCCGGCCCCGGCCTCGGCTTTGTTTGGTTTGGTCTGGTCTAGCTTGGCTCTGGACTACATTTTTTTTTGCCCCGCTCCAAAATTTTCCCTAGTTACTGTTGAGGCTCTTCAAATTCTGTAACAGTAGAGTAATGGCTCATCAGTTACGCTTTTGAACCATTACTCCACTGTTACAGAGTAATGGACCATTGCTCTGCTGTTACAGAGTAGTGGACCCTTCAGTTACTCTCAGTCTCCTATAAAACCATCAACTTTTGTCTACCAGAGGACTGAGTTTTCAAAAACCAGTCTGAATCTTCTTCTCCTTCTTCCTCTGAGTCACTTCTAAGAATACAACACAGCTCCGGTTCGCTGAGCTTTCTAAAGTTAGGGTGCTGCTCTTAGGGAAAGGTAATACAGTTGTATCCTGTGAGGCAATTCGTCAACCACCATCATATTACGGGATGAATTTTGCTTTAAGGACAGAGATATTCAAATCTTAACTCTGTATTGTATTGTATGGTTTGTTCTTTCATTTCCTGTATTTGTAATTCTTCACAAATATTGTTAGCATTTTTTGTTTTACGAAATTCATGTTCTAACAATCTTTAAGTAAAATTTTTCCTCTATTCTAACAAATTTTTGGTGAAGATTCTTTCCAGGCATTGTTATCACTTCGGAAAAACAACTAACAGTTCTATTTCAACTGTTTCAGAACATAGAAAACACACAGATCGATAATGTTAGTCGACTTATCAATGAACAAACACAAGTGACCCAAACTGTGACTGCACAATCGATTGTGGCACAAACGGTCGTTCTGCCCAACCATAACTGTGGGAGAAAAACTATAGAAGTTCAATGGAACTGGATTCTAGAAATGGCAAGGAAAGATGCAGTTCTACCTGACCACCGTGATGCTGGACAGGTTTCTCCCTGAATTTGCCCCTATGCTGGCACCTATGGATGCACACTCCATTGCGGCAATTGATGCATGGACTCAGGGTGATTATCTCTGCAGAAATTACATCCTGAACGGCTTGGTAGACCCGTGTGCAACGTCTACTGTGTCTTCAAGACTTCCAAGCTTCTGTGGGGGTCCTTGGAGAAGAAGTACAAAATAAAAGACGCCGGCTCCAAGAAATTTGTAGTCGGCAAATTTCTAGACTACAAGATGGTTGACTCCAAGACAGTTGTGAGTCAAATCCAGGAACTGTAGGTGATAATGCATGAAATCGCTGCAGAGAACATGACGTTGTGCGAACCATTTCAGGTTGCAGCGTTCATCAAGAAGCTTCCACCTGGATGGAAAGACTTCAGGCACTACCTCAAGCACAAGCGAAAGGAGATGTCTCTTGAAGACCTCATTGTCAGGTTGCGTATCGATGACGAGAATCGCAAGGCTGACAGGTCCTATAGAAATAAGTACATAGAAAAGGCAAACATGGTGGAGCATGAACAGAAAGGCAAAAAGAGAAAGTTCTTACCACAAGCCTCGAACAAAAAACAAGCAGCAAAGAGGTTTGCTGGAAAATGCCACAAATGTGGTAAGCTGCGCCACAGAATTTCTGAATGCCGCAGCACGGACAACAACCGTGCTGGAAACGGACAGGCAAAATGATCCCATGCACACATAGCTGAGAACTTGTCCACCGGTCTCTCTGACCTAGACCTCTGTGCTGTTATATCAGAGGTGAATCTGGTGGGGAGCAATCCTCGAGAGTGGCGGTACGACACTGGGGCCACCAAGCACATCTGCTCGGACAAGGAGATGTTCACTTCATACCAGAAGTGCAACAAGGATGAGCAGCTATTCATGGGTAATTCTTCCACCTCCAAAATTGCAGGAACGGGGAGAGATAGTGCTGAAAATGACTTCAGGCAAGGAACACTCATAAATGTGTTGCATGTTCCAGATATTAGAAAGAACTTGACATCAGGATCTTTGCTAAGCAAGAATGGATTTAAGGTTGTTCTTGCTTCTGATAATTTTGTATTGTCTAAGAATGAGTTGTACTTGGGTAAAAGATATGTAAAGGATGGACTGTTCAAGTTTAATGTAATGATAGTCATCCCTAAAACTACTGTTCCTGTTGTTCCCAAATTTAATGAAATTACTCATATTGCTTATGTTGTTGAGTTTTCTTCTGTTTGGCATGAAAGACTAGGCCATAGTAATGTCAATTCTATGCGTCGATTAATTAATATGAATTTGCTACCAAAATTTAAGGTAGACAATTGCGAAAAATGTGAAGTTTGCACGGAGGCCAAACTCACTAAAACTCCATCACATTCTGTAGAAAGAAATACAGAAACTCTAGGTCCAATTCACACGGATCTGTGTGATTTAAAATACGTGCAGACCAGAGGTGGCAAAAAGTACTTTGTGATATTCATAGACGATTGCAAAAAATTCTGTTATGTATACTTGTTACATAGCAAAAATGAGGCTTTGGATAAATTCAAAGAATATAAGCTTGAGGTTGAGAATCAACTTGGCAAAACGATTAAAATCGTTAGGACCGATAGAGGAGAAGAATATGATGCACCATTTAATATGTTCTGCTCTGAACATAGAATAGTTCATCAGTCAACTGCTCCTTACTCACCTGAATCAAATGGTACTGCCGAGCGCAAGAACCAAACTCTAAAGGAGATGATGAATGACTTGTTGTTGAATTCTGACTTACCCCAAAACATGTGGGGGAAGAGTTGTTGACTGCCAACTACATTCTCAATAAAATACCTCACAAGAAAACTGGCAAGATACCATACGAACTGTGGAAAGGTAATGTACCTTTGTATAAATACCTCAAAGTGTGAGGGTGTCTAGCAAAAGTGGCAGTAGCTAATCCAAAATAGGTCACCATACGACCTAAGACGATTGATTCCATATTCATAGGCTATGCACGCAACAGTAGTACATATCGATTCTTGGTATATAAATCAGATATACCGGATATCCATGTGAATACAATAATGGAATCAATGAATGCTTCATTCTTTGAATACGTGTTTCCTTGCAAGGATACTACGTATCCCATGAACAAGGGAATGCAAGCATTTCGGTTGATGAACCAGAGTATGATAATGATGAGCCTAGACGTAGTAAACGGGCTAGAACATCAAAGTCATTTGGTCCTGACTTTGTAATGGCCTTTCTGTTAGAGAATGAGCCCAGAACATTCAAGAAAGACATGTCTATGCCTGATGCTCCTATGTGGAAGGAAGCAATCAAAAGTGAAATAGACTCCATTATGCAAAATTATACATGGGAGTTGGTCGATTTGCCTTCTGGATGTAAAGCTCTAGGATGCAAATGAATTTTCAAACAAAAATTAAAACCAGATGGTTCAAAAGAGAAACATAAAGGTGAGACTTGTGGTACAAGGATTTAGGCAAAAGGAAGGCATAGACTTCTTTGATACATATTTTCCAATTACAAGAATAACTTCCATAAGAATGTTGATAGCTATTGCAGCTCTACGTAACCTGGAAATACATTAAATGGATGCTAAAACTGCATTTCTAAATGGGAATTAAAAAGAAGAAATATATATAAAACAACCTGAGGGTTACGTAGTTCCTGAACAGGAAAACAAGGTGTGCAGAATTGTAAAATCCCTGTACGGACTGAAACAAGCTCCAAAGCAGTGGCATGCAAATTTTGACAATGTTATGATGTCAAATGGTTTCAAAATAAATGAATGTGATAAGTGTATCTACATCAAAGATACTCCAAATGGATAAATTCTGGTGTGTCTGTATGTAGATGACATGCTCATTATTGGGAGCAATAATGACATTATCAAACAAACTAAGAGCATGCTTAGTGGCAAGTTTGATATGAACGATTTAGGAGTTGCAGACGTCATACTAGGAATCAAAGTTTCCAAGACGTCTGAGAGAATTACTTTGTCTCAAGCTCATTACGCTGAAAAAGTACTTGAAAGATTCAAGAATTACTCGAATGGGGCTGCCAAAAGTCCTGTGGATCCTAGTCTTCACTTGTTCAAAAACACGGGTGGCAGCATATCACAACTGGAATATGCACATGTAATCAGTAGTCTGATGTACTTAACAAATTCTACAAGACCGGACCTAGCACATTCAGTAAATGTACTGAGCCTGCTAAACAAGTAATCCAGGACGAAGTCACTGGAAAGGAATAACTAAAGTTGAACTACTTGCAACATTCTCAGAGTTATGGGCTGCATTACATCAGATATCCAGCAGTAATAGAAGGTTATAGTGATGCCAACTGGATATCGGACTCTAAGAACTCAAAATCCACAAGTGGATACGTCTTCACTCTTAGTGGTGCAGCTGTGTCATGGAAATCTTCTAAACAAACGCTACTAGCCAGATCCACTATGGAATCTGAGTTCATTGCTTTAGACAAAGCGGCAGAGAAAGTAGAGTGGCTTCGAAACTTTTTATAGGATATTCCCGTGTGGGAAAAAACCAATGCCTGCTATATGTGTACACTGTAACAGCCAGTCGGCTAGAGCAAGGGCATTGAGTTGTATGTACAATGGTAAGCCTCATCATATCAGAAGGCGACACAAAACCATTAGACAACTTCTCTCTAATAGAATAATCTTTATAGAGTATATAAAATCAGCTGACAACCTAGCAGATCCATTTACTAAAGGTTTGTCATGAGAGCCAGTTGTTAGATCATCAAGAGGAATGGGTTTAAAGCCTATGACAAAAGAGGATACTTGATGGAAACCCTACATAGGAATTGGAGATCCCAAGATCTAGGTTCAAGGGGACAACTAAATCTTGTTGAATCAACGGGAGCACTGAGAGATTAAAATCTCATACCCACTCTTAGGTTGATAAAATAGTGCTGCCACATAGAGTTAGGATAAGCTTGGATTTTAATAATTCTCATAGCTTTGAAATAAAAGTGGGGTATAGCAGGATACTCTTTATGGGCAATCACCTTGTGAGTGTAAAATGGGGCCGGTTTCTAGGAGAATGAAGAGAGACTACATTCTCCAAGTTCACTCACGATTAACCAGGATTGTTCAATGCCAAAATGAACACAACAAGAGAACCTAGTTCTGTGAGGAGATGAAACTGTGTGATAGTTATTATCAAGGTTCACATAAAAGTCCTGCGTAGTTTAAGACATCATGTTCACTACCTGGTCAAGTGAATCCGATAGCTACTCACTAAGAGTGATTCAAAGTTGAAAAATTACTACCATTCCTGAAGCAGAGATTTTCCGATTGTATTCTCAGAGTCTTTTTTTCTATCATGTGTCTTTCTGTCGTGTCTGGATTACATGGTCTGGTCATTTCCATTGTGGGGGATTGTTGAAAAAAGTTTTTGTACATTTTCAGGCCGGATTTTGGTGGGCTCCGGCCACCGGCAGTGCCGAAAATTGATTGAATAATGTTCCTCTCGTCGAGTACTATTCCGTAATGTACTCACTTACCAAAAACGGTTTTCGTATGAATGAGAAATGTAGGTCCAAAGTTGGGTACTCCAAATGTACTAACTTGGACAGTTGGAATGAATAATCCCACATCCGAAGATGAGAATGATTTTCTCTAGTATATAAGCTAAAGAAATGGAATAAAGGGCGTAACCCTGGGGTTACCACTGACGTAGCTAAAATAACAAACACACACGCACGGGCCCGGCCCGGCCTGGCTCCGGCCCCGGCCTCGGCCTCGGTTCGGCTTGGTTTGGTCTGGTCTGGCTTGGCTTGGCTTGGCTCAGTCCTATTTACGCTTTTGAACCATTACTCTGCTGTTACAGAGTAATGGACCCTTCAGTTACTCTCGGTCTCCTATAAAACCATCAACTTTTGTCTGCCAGAGGACACAGTTTTCAAAAACCAGTCTGAATTTTCTTCTTCTTCTTCCTCTGAGTCACTTCTGAGAATACAACACAGCTCAGGTTCGCTGAGCTCTCTGAAGTTAGGGTGCTGCTCTTCAGGAAAAGGTAATACAGTTGTATCCTGAGAGGTAATTTGTCAACCACCGTCACACTACGGGGCGAATTTTGCTTTAAGGACAGAGATATTTAAATCTCGCCTCTATATTGTATTGTATGGTTTGTTCTTTCATTTCCTGTATTTGTAATTCTTCACAAATATTGTTAGCATTTTCTATTGGACTTTAACCGCTCGGTTGCTATCCCTAGTACTACTCACCAGGCGACTTTCCGATGATCTATTCCCCCTCTAGGCGCGATGAACATCTCTCCTCTCAGCCACAAAACGGCCCAAACCGACCCTCACGCTTACCCCAACCCCATTCATGCTGACCATACTCGGCCATGAACATTAGGCCAATGTTGGCTCAACTATTATTGCTTCGGGCTGAACTCCATTTGAGTGCCAAGCTAGAAGCACTTTTGACTTGGTTGATCACCAATTATAACACCTCTTTGTACTCTAGTAGATTGGACTTTAACCACGGCTTAAACAACTACAAATAGGGTCAACAGACCCGGAATTTTCTAGCAATCGCGACAGTGCAAAAGCCATTGTGCTCGAGCTCTTTCCATGCTCGTAACAAAGTCTATTCAAACTCTAATGCGTCTAAATTCGACCTAACATGATAATGAGGTTTTGGGGTTCATTTGGGTACACTAACAGCCCTTAGAAGATGGGTGATAAGGATAAAGAAGCCAATCATTTGAAAAATTCCAGCAAGCATTACTACTACAAAAGATGTCGTTTTTGGCTCGCTTGGCACCCGACACAATGTCTACTTGAGTCAAAACACTCTTTTGGCAAACCTTCTATCATAATAGCAAAGGTTTGAGAATCATTTGGATATTCTAACCGCGCCTAGGAAGTGAATTAACTCACAAAATAGCTAATGACCAAAAATTCCTCCAAGCAACTACTTGACTAACGTTGTCGTTTTGGAGTTTTTCTCAACTCTGAAACCCATGATATTCATACTATGCTACTCCTAGATTCAATCTAGCATATAGGGGATGTGTTGGGTTCATTAGGTTGTATTTACCATCTTCAAAAGATGGGATAAACCACTATATTCAGCCAAAGAAGAATCACTCAAAATAGTGAACAAACAACTAATTATCTATCTTTCTTGACTGTCTATTTTCTATTTTCTTGTCAATTCAGCACGTCACATTGCCAAAACCTAACATGGTTCTAGGTAAAAACTTAAATACATCTATCAACAAAATTTTCAAGCTCAAACATCATGCTAAGCAATTCCGAAGATAACAAACTAGCACTTGCAACCACCATAAAATTTATATGTATACTAAGTATACTATCTAAGGTTAGATTGGATAATAAACATAACATGCCATTTAATTAACCATTATTTCGATAATAATCCTTGCATGAAACTAATTCTCCCATGAACCAAATTTAGCAAGTTAATTCATGGCAAGAAGAAGAAGAAGAAGAAGCATTCCTCTCGCATACATTTCTACGACTTTCATACGACTCTTTAGACTATAAAATAACAATTCTTCATGCCAATATTTAAGCCCTATCATGCTACTAAAAACAAACGAATGAGAAATAAAGGACACCCAACTTATGTGATGAACTTTTTGCTAGCAAAACTCCCAATAGTCTTCATTCCTTCAAATCCAAGTGCTTTATAATAGTACATATAATTTCCACATACAACAAATGAAATGAAAAGGTGGATTCGCCCCTATATTTGGCCTGCCAACTCCAAAGGGAGGGGAGGGGGGTTGTTTGGGGGTTACAACTCCATTCATTTCAACTCTTAATTAGTCACTTAACAGTGGGGGGGGGGGGGGGGGGGGGGGGGCACAAGGCCATATTCAAAACTTTCCAATTAATTTTTCAATTTACTCATTAAATTAAAAGCTTTTGAACTTTCAAAATCCTAACTCAAATTTGGTCAGCCAACCCTAGTTGCTTGTGCACATTTTCATATTTTTGTTGTACTGAGTTATTACAATTTAAAAGTCATGTCGATTAGGTGAAATTAAGCCCAATTTCAACATGAGACCTAACTCAAAATGGGTTTAACCACTTCAACTAATCCAAGATGCACTCTTTATTTATTCAAGTTCATTTTTAATAAGAGGTACAATTTATACGTGTAATGCTCTCACGTTTATTACATGTACATGTTTATATACAAAATAATAACTCATCATTTTATGGGGTATTACATGATAAATGTATAAAATATGAATTTGCTTATCCTCGCACTCCTCAACAACAATGGGTTGTTGAGGGGTTCTTGCTTCCTTCCATATTGTATTTGCACTGCTAATTCTTATTTCTTTCATGTTATATCTTGTTATATTACCCATTTTTACTGCTTGTTGCTACTTGCTGCCCGAAGCTTGCTCTAGCAGGTACTTTTATATTTTTCTTTGAGTTAATGATTATACAGGTACTGATGAACCCGACAAACACTCTCTAGACGATCGTTGCTGCATTATTACTACTTCATGTTGTTTTTCTTTGAGTTGCTATTTTATCTAGTTGTTATAGCAAACTGCTTATCATACTGTTTTAATTCTGGCACCTTGTATTTTCGGGTATCTTGACCCGATGTTGATGTATTACCTAGATAATGGTTATTCTATTTCCAACTCATGTAATCATTATATTTGCCTGCGTGAATGTGTTATAAATATCTTGTTGAGCTTATAATTGTACAGCTTATGGATGATGTACATCATTCGCCGGACCTCGGTTGCGTGCCTGTATTTTTGTATAGTGGGAAGCGGGGCGTGACAGGTTTTTAGTGGTATCAGAGCCTAGGCTCGAACCATGTTAAGTTCAACAAGTACACATGCCGCATTGATCACATGAACATTGATAACCATCGTTCGATTCATTTTTTATCCCTTCATATTTCATTCTTTCATTGCTTATTTCCATCCATCCCTTACATTCATCTTCATTAATTGATTCTTTATTGGGTATACTGCTAGTTAATTCTTTTCTTAACCATATTCTTTTTTATTTTATTGCTACCCGTTCTTTTAATCGGCATCACTTTTTCTGCTGTGTCATGTCAACGGCTTGGAGCATCATAATCAAAGTGGCACAGCGGAAGCATAGCAGAGTTCCTTGTTGGTTCGTGGCATGAATTTTGAAGCAAACTTTATCGTCATCAACAACTCAGGGTTCGATATTATATTTGGAATGTATAGGGGCCAAAGTGCAGATACTGATCATAGGCCGGTTATAGGGGGTGGTGCATTAATGAAGAAAAGACAAGAAGAAGAAGAAATAAAAAGAAGTGAAAGGAGGAGAGAAGCCAAAGAAAGAAAGAAAGAAGAAGAAAGAAAAGAAAAAGAGAAAGAAAGAGGAAGAAGAAAGAGGGAGAAGTCAGAGAAGAAAGAAAGAAAAAGAGAAGCCGGGGAAGAAAGGGGAGAAGAGAAAGAAGAAGACAACTCGGGAGCAAGCTTTGAAGAAGAGAGAGTGAGAAGCCGGTAGCATAGGCGGGAGGAAGAAAGAAAGAAAGAGTAGGAGCTCGAATTTTCTTGGAAAATGGAAAGAAAAATCCAGAATCGGTGGTGGAGATGAAGAGAAAATCGGTGCAAGAAGAAGGAGAGATGGGTATGAAGAAGCTTTCTTCATCTTCATCATCTTCATCGAGATTCAGCAGGATCTGTGTATTTTGTGACAGTATCCCTGGTAAAAGAGCTAGCTACCAAGAAGCCGCGATCGAGCTCGGCAAGGAGCTTGTAGAGAGGAATATTAATCTTGTCTACGGTGGTGGGAGCATAGAATTGATGGTCCTGGTTTTTGATGCCGTCCGTACTGGTGGCTGACACGTTTTGGGAGTGATTCCCAAGTCGTTGATGTCGAAAGAGATTATTGGGGGAGCTGTGGGAGATGTGAGAGTTGTCTCTAACATGCATGAAAGGAAGGCTAAAATGGCTCGTGCTGCTGATGCTTTCATAGCCTTGCCTGGATGTTATGAAACACTTGAAGAGTTGTTTGAAGTGATCACATGGGCTCAACTAGGGATCCACAGTAAGCTGGTGGGTCTTCTAAATATTGATGGATATTACGACTCGCTTCTGTCCTTCATAGATTCAGCTGCGACTAAGGAGTTTATATCCAGTAAGGCCAGACGCATCTTGATTTAAGCTCCATCGCCTAAGGAATTACTTAGAAAATTGGAGGAGTATGTGCTGGAGCGAGATGAGCTTGTGACTCAGCAAAACTGGGATGTAAGCAATGTCGGTGGTTCAAACTCTGAACCTAGACATTAAATTGTTGAGTCCTCCAGTTGAGGGTGCACAATTTGTCTTTGGTTGTTTTTGTGCCTTTGTATTCTTTATTTCTTTTATCTTCTGTTGTACTCTCGGTTGAAGAGTATTGCATTCGCTTCTTAGCTATCCTATATCCCACTTGAATAAATTTCGAGGACGAAATATTTTTGTAAGGTGGGTAGGATTGTAACTCCCTGTTCCAGTTGTACGTATTTTATTACGTGAATTTTTGTACTTCAATTTTCAGATCAAGTTTATTTTTCTCTTGAAATCTTTATCTAGAGCCAAAATATTTTTCTGATCAATTCTATAATTTTGTGATTTTTTTTATCGGAGTTTAAATACAAATTCTAACCCTGATTGATCCTAATCCTAATCCTAATTCTTAATCTAACAACTGACCTAACTTTGCTCTCCTACACCTTATTTTCTTCCTCCCTACACTTATTTTCTCCCTCCCTATAATCCCCAGTTCTGCATATGCCAATCTCTCCCTCCCATTTGTCTCCTACAGCCTAACTCCAACTCCTGACTTCTCCTCCTTGTTCTTATTTTCTATCCTAATCCCTACTAACCCCTCTCATTTTCCACACCTAACACTACATTACCTATATAATAATACACATGCATACACTTGCATGCATATGATATATATATATATAATATACACCATGCATGCATTCAGCATTCTGTCTCTCTCCCTTTCTTTATATATATATACACATGCACATAAACCCCTCATCTCTACGTCTCCTTCTTCTTCTCTTCCTCTGCCTTCTTCAAACCCAAGAACTGAAGCCAGCACCCGAGCTCCACTTTATCCTCCACCTTCGAGCCGACAACTTCGTTTCTACGGCCCCGTAAACCCGAAAAACAGTCCGAACTCACTCTGTCTCCATACGCCGTGCCATCTCCTCCTTGTTGTTGTTGCTCACCATTGCTACCGTTGCTTGCTCGCTGCCGTCTTACTGCCATTCTTGCCGCCGTTGTGCCACCGTCTATTGCCGACGTCACTTCTTTTTCCCTGGTTAACACCACCATCGTAATCGTCACATTATAAGGCAAGTATCTTGTACACTCTTTTTATTCTCGTACAAGCATTTTTTCTTGGACTTGTGGCAAGTAGTCTAGTTATCATCTTGTTCCATGCTATATTGACTCAAGAGGGAACCGTTAACACATTTCGAATTGTGTTATCGAATATTCAACTTTGCTATTTCTAAATTTCTTGACCTTGCACTGAGGATTCGTCCATGTTCCCGATACTGGATCGAAGAACTTTCTATATGAAAATTGTAGTCCATCGAGTCTAAAATTCAGAACACCATACGGTTTCTCCATCCGATATATAAATTATGAGATATCATGATTTTAGTACTGTCATATCGTAAATTCCTGAACCTATATGGGATCACTAACCGGTCTCTTGTACTGAGAATTTGACCATGTTCCCGATATTGGATCGAAGAACTTTCTACATAAAAATCAAAGCCCATCGAGTCTAGAATCCAGAACATCTTACGGTATCTCAATCCGATGTATAGATTGTGAGATATCCCAATTTTAGTACTGTCATATTGTAAATTCCTGAACCTGCACGGGACCACTAACCGGTCACTTGTACTGAGAATTCGACCATGTTCCCGATACTTGAACGAAGAACTTTCTACATGAAAATTGTAGCCCATCGAGTGTAGAATCCAGAACATCTTACGGTTCCTCAATCCGATGTATAGATTATGAGATATCACGATTTTAGTATTGTCATATTGTAAATTCCTGAACCTGCACAGGACCACTAATTGGTCTCTTGTACTGAGAATTCAACCATGTTCCCAATACTGGATCGAAGAATTTCATACATGAAAATCATAGCCCATCGAGTCTAGAATCCAGAACATCTTATGGTTTCTCAATCCGATGTATAGATTGTAAGATCAAGATTTTAGTACTGTGACTCCGAATTTTCAGAATGCGCACGAAACATCAAAACCAGCAAAGAATGAATTTGTACGCATAGCTAATATCTCTAGAATGTATCGTGTGAATATGCATTGGAACCAGAAGAGAGTCTACTTTCTAGAATCTCTGACGGAATTGAATTTGCTTTTCTGTAATAATGGGAAAGTGAATTTGAATGCAGATATGTGATGTTGTCTAAAAATTCATCTTAACGTTTTTGCATATAAACCCGTTATTTTTCATATTTAATAAACTGAACTATATGTATTGTTATTCTTGTAATAATAACTTGCATAGATATAATAGGTTGATAGATTTTCTCATATAATGCAATTTATACCACTTGATAATTTATAATAACTACTCTCGATACATGTACTCGTTTTATCTCATACCATGATTACTGTCCTTGAAATTTTTCTAGATTAACTGTCTTAATTTCACCGTTCCGCTAGTCATACTAACTGCATATTCATAATTAATTATAAAAGAATAACAAGCTGGGCATACAACTTAGTAGTGGACAATATAGGGGAGTATACTCAGAAGGGGGCCTGTGTTTTCCATAATAGTGATTCTTGATTCTTAATTCTTGATTTTTGATTACACAATTCTTGATTACATGATTTTTGATTACATGTCTTGATACTATCACTGGAAGACCCGAGTACATAATCCTATAGAATTCATTACTTAAGTCTAAATGTCACATGATTGATGTGCACTGAACTTGTGGTATGGGACACAGGATTGCGTGCATTAGATAAGTTAATAAACAGATAAATTTGAGATTTCCGCTAAGCATGATTCTTGATTACATGATTCTTGATTATATGACTCTTGATTCTTGATTACATGATTCTTGATTATATGACTCTTAATTCTTGCTTACATGATTCTTGATTACATGATTATTGATTAACTCTGACTTGGTTATGAATTGATTATACTTTGAAGTCTTGATTACACTAGTTTACGGTTATTAGTTACATGATCATATTGTCCCAGTTCTTGCTTCCTTCCATATTGTATTTGTACTGCTACTTCTTGTTTATTCCATGTTATATCTTGTTATATTACCCATTTTTACTGCTTGTTGTTACTTGCTGCCCGAAGCTTGCTCTAACAGGTACTTTTCTATTTTTTTTGAGTTAATGATCATACAGGTACTGATGGACCCGACAAACAGACTCTCTAGACGATAGTTGTTGCATTATTACTACTTTAAGTTGTTTTTCTTTGAGTCGCTATTTTATCTAGTTGTTATAGCGAACTGCTTATCATATTGTTTTAATTTTGGCAACTTGTATTCCTGGGTATCTTGACCTGATGTTGATGTATCACCCAGATAATGGTTATTCTATTTCCAGCTCATGTGATCATTATATTTGCCTGCGTAAATGAGTTATAAATATCTTGTTGAGATTATAATTGTACTGCTTATGGATGATGTACATTATTCGCTGGACCTCAGTTGCGTGCTTGTATTTCTGTATAGTGGGAAGCGGGGCATGACAGTGGCGACCGGGCGAGGACCATCGGCTATGAGTGGCGGCGTACATCGATGTGCGTTGACGTGCGATGGCGTGCGTCGACTAAAGCACATCGATCACGACGGGTATAGGCGACGGGGCGACGACGAGTGGCAGTGGGGTGAGATTCCGACGAATAGAGTCAACCCCCTCACTCTCTCAATCTCAAATTTTTTAATTTAGTCTTAAGATTGTTAGATCAAGATGAGTAATTAGGGTTTGGGTTTATATCTCATAGCCGCTTAAGATATTATAACCTGCTTATCATTAATTGGAATATCACAGAGCACTACCTCTAGACCAGCATTTATATCAGATGAACTGGGTTTAGGGTATTGGGCTTTATGCCAAATCAACCCGGTCCAACAATTAAATAGATAACACGTGCAAAACACGTGTTGCCCCATAGAACATTATACATAATAATATTCTATTATATGAGAATATATTTATATATCCAACAGCATTGTCAAAAGAAACCGACATCGCTCAATAAGAGCTGAACACGAACCCACACCCTGTGATAATGGTTTCTTGACTACAAATGCAAGCGACGGGTTCTGGGATCTCTTATGGGGTAATGCTTGAGAATCGTGACCCATTATTGTTTATGGAGTTGCAAGAAAGATCCAAAGCCTGTACATAAATTGTTACTTATCAAAGTATTGAACAAAACAAAGAAAAAAACCTTTATTGAACAAAACAGAGAAATAAATTTTCTTTTACATCTCAATTTTTGTAACCTAATTCGTCTCAAAATTGTGGATATAGTCCCCTCTGTTTAAAGTTGTGATAGTTTTATATTGCTTGGATTTTGGGTAGTTGGCCGGAGGAAACTGAAACCTTGGTCGGGGGTTGAAAGCTCAGGATCATCGGGGAGGAAGTTGGGGAGGAGTAGAGAAAGTCAGGGAGGAGCGTCTGGGTGGGGTCGGGGAGGAGTCGGGTAGGAAGACAGAGGAAGATGAGGATTTGGGGGAGTTTGAAGGCGTCAAGCGGCGGGAAAGATGAAGTCGGGAATTTAGGGGTGATTTTGTGAAGATGAAAATGAAAACAGAAGAAAGAAATGAAAAGAAGATAAAGAAATGAAGAAATTACCCAAACTACCCCTCTCTCACTTAGATTTTGGCAGAGCTGATCTCAGGCGTTGGATCACAATCAAAAGGCTGAGATCTTTTGCTCATGACAGGTGGCTCTTCTCACCATCTCAAAATAAACATACTATATATATATATATATATAATCACTACTCATGTGCTGTCATGCATGCATGCATACTGACGCGACCTCATGCAGACATTCTCATATATATATACAAAGAAAAAGGTGTATGAGCAACTTGCTCATTTAATGTATGAGCAACTTGCTCATTCAGTGAATGAGCAATTGATGAGGTGACTTGCACGTAATTGGGAAATTCGAAAGTAGTTAGTTGTCCAATGTATCACATGCATGTCACTTCATCAATTGCTCATTTACTAAAGCAAGTTGCTTATGTCCCTTATATATATATATATATATATATATATATATATATATATATATATATATATATATAGAGAGAGAGAGAGAGAGAGAGAGAGAGAGAGAGAGTAATGTGCCGTTGTGCACTAGGCCTTCGTGTGCACTTATGTGCACTCACCCTTCCCGCATTCGTATCGACGATCTGAACCGTTCACATTGATCTACACATATAAATTAGTCTAAATATGTAAAATCAAACCATTTAAAATTCATTTGCCCATCCATTGAAGTGTTACAAAATTGTACGGCTGAAAATCGTTGTTTTTTATAGTCACATGATGGATGAGTAAATAAATTTCAAATAATTTTATTTTACATATTTAGGATATTTATATGTGTAGATCAATGTGAACGATTCGGATCATCGATACGAAGGTGGGAAGGCCAAGTGTGCACGAGTGCACAACGGAACATTACTGTATAGAGAAATGTTCCGTTGTGCACTAGGCCTCAGTGTGTACTCGGCCTTCCCGTCTTCGTATCGACGGTCCAAACCGTTCACATTGATTTAAACATATAAATTAGTCTAAATATGTAAAATCAAATTATTTGAAATTTATTTATCCATCCATCATGTGACTATAAAAAACAACAATTTTCAGCCATACAATTTTGTAACACTTCAATGGATGGGAAAATAAATTTCAAATGATTTGATTTTACATATTTAGACTAATTTATATGTGTAGAGCAATGTGAACAGTTCAAATCATCGATACGAAGGTGGGAAGGCAAAGTGCACATGGAGGCCTAGTGCATAACAGAATATTACTCTTACTATATATATATATATATAATAAAACACAAAGAAAAGCTATCAGGTAGCTCTCCTTCAATTGAAACCAAATCAACGGTTCAGATTCATCCTCCCAAAACATATTTTTCTTCCAAAAAGTTTTCCCGCACAAATCAAATTTTTTCCTCCCAAAACTGAAAAAACTCAATATTTTATAACTCTCTCTCTTTTCTCTCCACTTATTTCTCTCTTTCTCTCTACCTCTTTCTTTCCCTCTCTCTCATTCTCTCTCTATTTACTTAGAAATTTAAATTTTCAGATTTTAGGTTTTTAAATTTTCAGATTTTTTATGCTTTTTTTATTGCTCATGTTACTTTGAAAATAACAAATATCTCATCAATTGTTAAATTTCATAATTTTCCACCCTAAAAGTTCTAAGAAGTTGGATTTTACACCCCTATTTATAATTATTTTTCAACATATACTAATGGAAACATGGACTTTTATTTACAACTAATTATTGTTATACTATTCAAACTTGAGCTACATAACTGTTATTTTACTGTTTACAATACTTTCTGTATGCTGTATCGTTCTAAAGATGTGCCGTAGGCACATGCCCACGGGCAAATCTAGTATATATATATATATATATATATATATATATATATATGCCAACACATGTATAGGCTACTCAACCTTATAATAAAGCCCACACACAACCTAAGGCGCATTCACATATATTATATATATCAAGGCCCAACCATGCAAATCCATCATACATATATATATATATATCAAGGCCAAACCACTAAGCCCAAATTGTTGATTCTTGATTTTGATGATCACAACACACTGCACATGTATCTATGCTAAACTTACAGGTGCTATACACAAAGGACCTACTATTATACAGTTGAACAAATGAACAAGCACAAAAGCTCCAGATAAAGACAATGGCCAAAGCTTCACTCAAGACTCAAGACTCAAGCTCAAATGTGTCTATAATTTGTCATGTCTTGTAAACAATGTAATTTTACTTTTGTTGAGTCTTAGTATGTTGTAAAGCCTTGTCACACACACATACACTCACTATTTTATAATGTGTGTTTCTCAAAAATAACAAAAAGAGTCAAAACAGTTTGAAAATAATTTAACTGTTGAGTACCAGTCGACTGATACCTCTGGCAGTCGACTGGCAGTACAAAACGGTTTAAATTTATTCAAACTCTGACCAGTCGACTCATTATGGCAACCCAGTCGACTGTTCGAGTGCCTTTGACCGTTTTTCTGTTTTCAAAATTGATTTTTCAAAATCAAAAGCTTTAAGATCCGTTGGTTGATAGTTGAGATAACTGTCTCCCAACGTCCAGGAGATCTAACTCTATAAATAGAGTTCAGATCTCACTGAAAAAGATCTAACAATAATTTTTTAAGATCTCCAAGCATTCTTGAGTATTTTTAAGAGAAAAAGTGAGAAAAAGCTTTCAAAGTTTCAAATCTCTGGTTCTCTACACTCAGTCCAGTATAACAACGATTTTATTCTGGACTGGGTATAGAAGTCGACCTTGTTTAGCCACGTGCAACAACACAATACACCAACAAGGCTATAGGTTGACTGTAAAGTTTTTCTATTTTCTTTTTGCTCTCGGTTGGAGAGTTAGACTCTAGGGTGTAGAGTCGGTTTGTTTCACTCTTGGTGGTAGAGTGGGTCTGCTTTCTCTGGTTGAGAGAAAGGACTACGGGTTAGACAAGGTTGTTGTCTTAACGCCGTAGGGTATTCTTGTAAACTTGTTTTTCAAGAATAGTGGAAATCTCAAGTGGGTTGCTTGGGGACTGGATGAAGGTCGGAAGGACCGAACCAGGATATATCGTGTGTACTCTGTGATTGCTCTCTTGATCTTGCATTTACTTTTTGTTTACTTAAAGTTCTGTGAAACTTGTCTTGACAGTCGACTCCTTACATTATCAGTCGACTGGTTCACAACTAAGTTGACTGCACCGAAGAAAAAATTTAATTATTTCGCAGATTTTTAATTAACACTATTCACCCCCCCCCCCCCTCTAGTGTTTGTTGTCTCGCCTACAGGATCCAACACTTGGTATCAGAGCAAGGTTTAAGGCTATGGCAACTACTTCAAATACTAATCAGTACCATGAAGGTCAATCTACACAACGGCCACCGCTATTCGATGGAACTAACTACAATTATTGGAAGTGCCGAATGAGAATCTACCTCCAATCAATCAACTACGAAATATGGCAATTGACGGAGACGGAATACACTGCTCCTACTATTCCATATGCACAATGGAATGATGATCGAAAGAACCAAACTATGAACAATGCCAAAGCAATGAATGCATTATTTTGTGCACTCACAAAGGAAGAGTTCAACCGTGTATCAATTGCTACAACCGCACATCAAATCTGGCATACACTCGAGGTAACACATGAAGGAACAAATAAAGTTAAAGAGTCTAAAATCTCTGTTCTTGTTCACAGGTTTGAGATGTTCCGAATGAAGGACAATGAGACTGTGTCCGAGATGATCACCAGATTCACTGATATTATAAACTCTCTTGTGGCACTTGGAAAGACATACACTCAAGCAGAGATGGTTAGAAAAGTCCTTCGTGCACTCACTCCAGAATGGGAAAAGAAGACCACGGCAATAGAAGAAGCAAATGATTTGTCACAACTTTCTCTTGAGAATCTTGTGGGAAATCTCATGGCATACGAGGTTCAACTTGAAGATCGAAAGAAGGATGCAGAATCACACCATGCAAAGAAGAAATTATTGGCTTTTAAAGCCATGACAGATTCAGAAGATGAGGAAGAAGATGAAGAGGAGATAGCAATGTTCACTCGACGATTCAAAAAATTCTTGAAGAAGGGTAAGTTTAATTCCAAAAATAGAGATTCTAATGACCCTCCTACTTGTTTCAGGTGCAATAAAACAGGTCACATGAAGAAGGATTGTCCCCTAGAAAATGCAAAGAATAAGGGAAAACCATCCAACTTCAAGAAGGACAAATACTCAAAAAATAAGTTTGCCAAGAACAAGAAGGCCTATCAAGCAACATGGGATGATAGTGATTCGTCTTCCGAAGAAGAAACGGATGAAAACAATGAAGTGGCAAACATGTGCTTCATGGCTTCACAAGATCATGTAAGTAATGACTTTGAATCAGAGGATTTACTTGATGCCTTTAATGAAATATTTCAAGAATTGAAAAAGAAAAAGATTAGAGTTAAGAATCTGGAGAAAGTTAATCAAACACTTTCTCAAGAAAATCTTAACCTTGATAAGGAAGTGAAATCTTTAAATTCTCGCATTGCAAGTTTAGATACTGATCTTGAATCTCTCAAAAAGAATTATGAAGAGATATTAAAGAACGTATCTAAGTTTAACAAAGGCAAAGATAATTTAAATGATAGTCTTCAGCGACGACTCATTGCAGCTTTTGAGATAAAAATCTCATCTCTTTTCACCCGTGACTACTCATATTAGCCGTCGATCTCTATTCTCTCAATCTCAGCCTTTAATCTTCAGTTAAAAACCCCTTTAATAGCCCCTTTCTTCACTTTTACCATTCTCAGTTTTCACCCAAATTTCAAAACCCTAATCTTAGAAGAAGGAGAAGTCGACTCAATCTGCTGCTCGACTCAGTGCTGATCTTTCTCTCTTTCTTTGGTAAAATCCTTCCTACTCCCTTTTTGTTATGGCTCCTAAGCGTTCTAAGAGGTCTCATGAGGCTAGCTCATCTCAAGATTACTCACAGTATTTGTTGAGTCCGGATCTATTAGAACGTTGCTTCTTAATGTGTAGCATTACTATCTTTCTGGGTCGTTTTGTTAATTTTGGTGATTTGGACAGGTTTAATCTTGTTCCCCTATTCCAAAATTATAGTCTCTATGATTATCTCTCCTTAATTAATCAACCCGACTATTACCCACAACTAATCTATCTCTTCTATACGAACATGAGAGTTGTTCAATTGAGAGATGGAGATGTTGTGATTCGTTCTTCCGTCAAAAATACCAAGATAACTCTCACACCCGAGAGAATCAATCAAGTAATGGGTATTGATGACGAGGGACTTGATTTAGGTGACATAGTCCTTGATGATTTTTCTATCTTATCTAAAATGTTTTTGCCAAATCAAGGACCCCCAATGACAAGCAAAAACATAACACCTGTTGCCAAATTAGTTGCTAGAATACTTGCTTATAACATTCTTCCCAAAAGAGGAAGTTATGATCAGTATTCGATGGAATTGCAACAAGCTGTTTATGCCATTTTTGGTAAAATAGCTATTAATTGGGGTCGTGTCATTTTCTCTAAGCTTCAACAGCATCATGTTCATTTTCTACCCTTTGGAGGTCTCCTCACCAGGGTCTTTACAGCTTATGATATTGATCTCGACTCCGAGACCAATGTCGTTAAGCAATATTGTAGCGCCCCAAATTTCTAATATGAGAGCTTAGAAAATAAGTGGCGAAATCCCAGCAATCCACTTCAATACAACAATAAACACCAACAACACCACTAAAATTTTTCTTCTTTATTACAACAATTATTACAATTACAGCGGAAGTCTAAACATCTCAACACAAATTAATCTTTATTTACAACTCAATAATGATCTCAAATAAGTCTTTACAATTTTTACAACAAACGCTAAATAATCCAACTATCTCAAAATGCCCACTCAAGCATCCAACCTCCAATCTAAGCAATAACCTGCAACATGTGAGGCTAGAGTTGAACCCTAACCCCCAAACTAAAGGGGTCAGCCATAAAAATGGTGTGAGTGGCGACTAATCAAAACAAATAACATGAATGAACTTAAAACATAATATCCAACGAATAATAATCAAACACTAAAGTATGAGGTACAACAAAAGAATAAGGGGTGATACCAAAACCAAAAGCCAAGTGTGTGCCGAAAACAGGGAATCCAAATGCATAAAAGTGATTCAAGAAAACACCATGACTACATGCTGACAACGATGACTACTAAGAGATGAAGATAAACTATGATAATTTGCCCATGCTTGATCATTCCGGAGATTGATCCCACATCACAGGTATTTTCCCTGGATAATTCAGGAGATCATCCCACATCTAAACATAGACTCATCATCACAATAATACCCCAAAAGCGTCGCCTCGACTCCGATCATTCCGTAGTTCAATCCCACATCTCAAGATAATTACTTGGATAATTCCGGAGAAATACCTCACATCTCAGGTTAACTACCTGGATAATTCCGGAGATAAATCACACATCTCAAGTTAACTACTTGGATAATTCAGGAGATTAATCCTACATCAAAAGCCATACTGAGGTGCATAACTCATGTTCTCATTCGTCATGACACTACTAATGCCTGTCCTTATTAATTTGGGTTACTGAACAAATCTCCTAGAGTAGTGTACCCTACCGGACTAAAAATCTGATTAACTGAAAATGTGCCTCGATGGGCCTCAACAAATAACTGAACAAACACCGGTATACTAGGGTCACCTACCTCTAGAGACTCAAAACAAATATTTGAACAAATTCCACTTAACAAGTGGCTCAACAAAATATCTCAAAATCATGTTCTTAACTGAACATCTTAAAATCAAACACTGAACAAATATCTCAACATCAAATACTGAACAATATCTCAGAATCAAGTACTGAACAAATGTCTCAAATCAAACACTAAACAAAATATCTCAAATCAAATACAAGATCCTACAGGACCAGTCGACTGCTTGATGGACCAGTCGACTGTCCAGAGGACATATCCCAACATTTTACAAAAATAATCTAAGGCATGACCAGTCGACTTGACAAGTCATCAGTCGACCGTCCCGAAAGAACTGAACAAAAATACAACCAGAGGACCAGTCGACTGACCTCAGTCTAGGTCGACTGTCCCGAACAAATCTCAAGACTCAAAAATACACAGTAGGCACGTACCAGTCGACTGCTCTGTAGGCCAGTCGACTGTCGGCTACAGATTTACAAAAGTATAGATCTGAACACCAATCAAACGGGAGTATTCTAAAGATTCATCGATCATAAAATTAATTTATATTCAGGCAAGTAAACAATTCTCAACAATCTCCATCATGGTTACATTACTCAATCAATCAATTTCTCCAATCTCATATTCTCATGATCTTAATTCTTTAATTCTCCCATTAGGGTTTTTCTTCAACAAAAGTCTTCCATAACTTAATCCAAATCTGATTTACAATCATAAGGTCCAGGTGTTTACCATCTAATCACAACAAAATTAATTCTTAATATGTCTCTCAACAATACGATCTCATAGATCAACATATCCTCACTAAATCTTAATATTTCTCATACATGATCCAAATATCAACAAAAGTTCTCATCCTCTATCTCAAATTAAAGATCCAAATCATATTTACAATGAGACTAACAAAATAATGGCATAATGATCACAAACAAGCATAACAAAGATCTTACGTCATCTACCAATCAAAACAAACAAGCAAAGCAAAACAAAACAAACCAACTCACCTTGTTTCGAAGAAAATCCACGAAATAGCTCTTTTCCTTGCTAGATCCAAAAAGCCTCTTCTTGTTCCTCAAACAAATCTCAAAAGTCTCAATATTGTAAATGACGGCTGGGAATAAGAAATCCCTTATATATGCCGGAGTAAAATATTAGGGTTTTATTCCCTCTTTGCAAAATAATCCTTTTAAAAGTACATCTTACATATATAATTGTATTCTTGAAATTTAAATCACATATCATTTAAATTAGGATCTAATAGAAAAATATATTTTCAAACTTCAACAATTACTGATCGAAATGTCCAGCAAATACATTTTGCACTCTAACCCTCAAAAATGTCACTTTTGCAAATAAGTCCTTCTTTTCTCAAAATTTGCAAATAGGCATAATTAATTTCTGAAAAATTTGGAAAAATACTAAATAATTCTCAAATAATAAATAATGATTTTTCATAAAGAAAACTTAATTTTTCAAACTTCTCAAAAGTCATTTGCACGTGTTTTGCACGTGTAAAAAGATAAATTTCTTAGAAAATATTTATTTAAATCCTCAAAAATTATTTAAATTCATTTTCAAATAATTAAAATAATATTTGAAAATACGGGGTTCTACAAATATGAATGCTTCGATCGTGCTAGTTTAGCACGTATGAACCTTCTTGATCCTCCTCCTAGAACAACCCCTAGGTCTCCTCCTCCTTCTCAAGTTCCTTTGGCTTCTAGTGCTAGACCTTCAGCCTCCTCTAGCTCCTCTCTTCCCCATGCTAGATATGAAGATCCAGCTACTCTCTATGAATGTGTCAATTATCTTATGAGACATTCAGTCAATGTTGATTCTCAGCTTCAATCCCTTGACTCCAAAATTGATCACCTAACCGGTCTCTTCTCTTCTCAAATTCACCCTCCTTCTCAAGCTGCTGATGAAGACTCCGAAGAGGACGATTGAAGCTTATTTTTTTCGTTATTATGTAATTTTTTTATTTTCTATGTATTGATGGACTTATTCGCTTATGTATGAGACATTTATTTCTGTGTTCTTTTATGAAAAAGACTGTTAATTTTGTGTTTTTGTTGATGACAAAGGGGGAGAAATATCCTCTTATTTATTTATTGTGTTTGTATGTGTTTTTCTGTGTTTGTGTATTTTTTTCTCTCTGATAAGTCGACTGATATCTTTATAAGTCGACTGATCTTTCTGTATTTGTGTTTCACATATGTTCTGTGTATTCTTTTATGATACATTTTATAAGTCGACTGATACATTTTATAAGTCGACTGATACATTTATTTTATGATACATCTTTATTTATGCATATTGTATATGCATGTTGTGTTTTTAATAGGGGGAGCATATCATTACCATGCTTGTATTATTCTCTGTTTATCATCAGCTATTGTGTTGTCATCATCAAAAAGGGGGAGAATGTTGATTCTTGATTTTGATGATCACAACACACTGCACATGTATCTATGCTAAACTTACAGGTGCTATACACAAAGGACCTACTATTATACAGCTGAACAAATGAACAAGCACAAAAGCTCCAGATAAAGACAATGGCCAAAGCTTCACTCAAGACTCAAGACTCAAGACTCAAGACTCAAGACTCAAGCTCAAATGTGTCTATAATTTGTCATGTCTTGTAAACAATATAATTTTACTTTTGTTGAGTCTTAGTATGTTGTAAAGCCTTGTCACACACACATACACTCACTATTTTATAATGTGTGTTTCTCAAAAATAACAAAAAGAGTCAAAACAGTTTGAAAATAATTTAACTGTTGAGTACCAGTCGACTGATACCTCTGGCAGTCGACTGGCAGTACAAAACTGTTTAAATTTATTCAAACTCTGACCAGTCGACTCATTATGGCAACCCAGTCGACTGTTCGAGTGCTTTTGACCGTTTTTCTGTTTTCAAAATTGATTTTTCAAAATCACA
Organism: Hemerocallis citrina; assembly: GCA_017893485.1. NCBI lineage: Eukaryota > Viridiplantae > Streptophyta > Magnoliopsida > Asparagales > Asphodelaceae > Hemerocallis > Hemerocallis citrina. Next base: position 59,843,024 of record CM030367.1, on the reverse strand, counting down.
AGCTTTAAGATCCGTTGGTTGACAGTTGAGATAACTGTCTCCCAACGTCCAGGAGATCTAACTCTATAAATAGAGTTCAGATCTCACTGAAAAAGATCTAACAATAATTTTTTAAGATCTCCAAGCATTCTTGAGTATTTTTAAGAGAAAAAGTGAGAAAAAGCTTTCAAAGTTTCAAATCTCTGGTTCTCTACACTCAGTCCAGTATAACAACGATTTTGTTCTGGACTGGGTATAGAAGTCGACCTTGTTTAGCCACGTGCAACAACACAATACACCAACAAGGCTATAGGTTGACTGTAAAGTTTTTCTATTTTCTTTTTGCTCTCGGTTGGAGAGTTAGACTCTAGGGTGTAGAGTCGGTTTGTTTCACTCTTGGTGGTAGAGTGGGTCTGCTTTCTCTGGTTGAGAGAAAGGACTACGGGTTAGACAAGGTTGTTGTCTTAACGCCGTAGGGTATTCTTGTAAACTTGTTTTTCAAGAATAGTGGAAATCTCAAGGGGTTGCTTGGGGACTGGATGTAGGTCGGAAGGACCGAACCAGGATATATCGTGTGTACTCTGTGATTGCTCTCTTGATCTTGCATTTACTTTTTGTTTACTTAAAGTTCTGTGAAACTTGTCTGGACAGTCGACTCCTTGCATTATCAGTCGACTGGTTCACAACTAAGTTGACTGCACCGAAGAAAAAATTTAATTATTCCGTAGATTTTTAATTAACATTATTCACCCCCCCCCCCCCCCCCTCTAGTGTTTGTTGTCTCGCCTACAGGATCCAACACATATAAGGGTATTACAATCACCCCTCTTTAGGACTTATCGTCCTCGCTAAACTCGGGACTCGCAAATTAATACATGACCTTCTTTCTAGCAAATGTGGAGTGGAGTACCCTGATTCTGCTAGCGTGCTGCCTGGTCTTTCCACCAGTATACTGTCCTCAGCTTCTTCTTAGGCATAGATCTTACCCACTCTTACCCACTGTCGGTGTCAAAAGTCGGCTCTGATACCACTCTGTAGCACTCCAATTTCCGTACACTAGAAGCTTGTGACACACCCAGAATCTTTACTTCAAATCAGTACACAACACAGTACAAATCACAAGAAGTTAAAACTTTGATTACATTCATTGATATTATAATGTACAAAATTGTTTACAAAGTTTTACATCATAAAATACATTGTACAAAAAATTTAACTCTTCCACTTGGATGCTCCACACAGCTCGAGTCCCTGCTCCTCCGATCAGGAAGTCCTGCAAACTAACTAACTGTGGGCATGTCAGTTGAATACAACTGAAATATTGCGGATGATACTCGTGAACTCTAAATCCTCAACAATCAATGAAGGCCAAAATTGTGAAATTTATTAAACTCATTTTATAAATGTGTCAGTGTATGCCATGAACTTAGAATCTAATACACAAAATCAAATGCACATAATGCTCTATTCTAATGCCCGCTTGCTTAGAACCTTATGCATCCATACTACATACCAAACAATCCCTCAACGTCCTTCTTCTTGTAGGGTTCGATTCCTCGCAATGCAGACCTACCCTTGTACACTTTCTCTATTTCTAACATTTATCTAGTGACTAATAAGATTGCAGTCCGTGCGGTCCAAATCTGCTACTACGGTCGGAAAGTGGTCATTTCCATTATGTCGGAACCCTGCATTCTTTCTCCACTCCAAGGATCTGGAAATTCCACTCTGCCCGGACCCTATGATCTATGTCTACTCCCGGAAAACCCTGTGGCTGTTCCATTCTACCGGGACCCTGTGGTCTTTCTCCGCTCCCTGGACATGGACATTCTACTCTGCCCGGATCCTGCAGTCTTTCTTCACTCCCGAACCTTATCAAAAGTTGCCACGACATAAAGGCGACCTTGCAGGCGTATTCCTGTTCCACCGAGAGACTCAGAGTTAAACCCTCGCTTCCCATTCGTATTAGACAACATAGAACATAAATTGATACTTAAGGGTCCACCCTAAGTTTCAACAGGAGTTTGCAGGCCCATACGTCTGCCTCCCATCCATAACACTAGATCCCAAAAACTAACATTTGAGACGATGCCGCACGTGTCCCCTTGACAAGTGAGTACAACACCCAAATAGTGCATGTTCTTACAAACAATTAATAACATGGCCTAGAGCTAGTGTACCCTACCGGTCTTACGTTAACAACAAATAGATAATCTCGCCATACTTGGCCCAACCCTGCATCTTAAGAACTCACTCCTCGGCTAAGGTACTATGCTACGAACTAAGACATCTCTACGAAAAATTGATTTATTAGGAACACTTAAATTTAGGGAGTGTTGTTAATTATAGAATTCATAGTCTGATTCCTTATTAACTAGATTCACCCAATCCCAAGTTTCTATTCCTTCTATTATTACCTAGTATCTAGCATTATTAAACACAAATCTTAGACTCACCACTTACTAGTTAATTAATCCTTGACTCTTGATTCTAGCTTCCCATTAGTCTACAAGTTCAGTTTTCTTAATTAAGTTACGAGGATTAGACACTCTTTGAATAGCCCCAACTCAGGTACACAACCCACCAAGCTGTACAAGTGTAAACACGCAAACATCCCGCAAGCATCGTGTGACACCCCAAAATTTTAATACAATATTTTGAATTAATAAACAAATTTTAAATTAATTTATATAGTTATTTTGAATTTCTGTAAAATTGACATTTTCACACGTGCAAAAGACGTGTAAATATTTTGAGTTGAAAATTTCAACTTTTGAATTGTTGTATGAATTCTCCTATTTATAATTGAGTATATTCTAAATTTTGGGATTTTTCGGAATAAAGAAACTATTTTTTATAAATACCTTGAAAGAAAAGGACTTTTGTGCATGTAACCCCTGTTTTCCAAAAATGTATTTTCAGTATTTAAAATTTTCGTAAATTATTTTTACCGCTTTCAAATTCTTTTGTTAAAATGTATTCTTGGATCTTCCATTAAAGTCTATGTATAATCGATGATTTTATTTGTGGCTATTTTTCAATGAATTTATGTAGTAATTCAAATCCTATTATTTTTGTTACTATTGTTATTATTATTATTCCTGTTATTCTTATTTTCTTCTTATTATTATTCTTTTAACTCGACTAAAACAAAATGTATCTTGCAAATTATATATAGCCATTTATTTTGAAAGCCACTTATTTTATTATTATTATTATTATTATTATTATTATTATTATTATTATTATTATTATTATTTTATTATTTTGAGTGTTAACTAATTTAGTATATTATTATTGAATTTTCTTTATTGGATAATCCATTACCCTATTTAAAACCCTACAAACCCCAGTACCCATTAAGCCTAACCTTACCCATTAGTAATCCACCTGTTATCACAACCCAACCCGTTAATTCCCTACCTGAAACCCACATTGCCCAAAATCGTCAGCCACCCCCTAACCTGTTACCTTAACCCTATTCTCCACCCTATATATTCTAAACCCATCCTCCTACCCATGCAGCCACCCCCCTAATGTCTGTTCGCCTTCTAAACACCTAGCCGCCATATCCAACCACATCCCCTACCTCATACTCTCCTCCTAACCTATTATAACCCTGTGCTCCTCCTTCTCTTCCGCTCTCTCCCTCTGCCTTGAACCGCACCCCTCCTTCTTGTCTTTCCTTCCACTATTGCAACCTCACAGCCACATGCCGTAGCCTCGTCAGCCTCGTTAGCCCTGTGGTACTCTGCTGCACCCTTCCCGTCTCCTCCCTGTCCCGCCACCTGCACGACAGTTGCAGCCAGCACCAGCTCAACCCCCGTCCTGCATCTGCTTGCTCTCCCGCTCTCATTCTCCGGCACCCTCTCCTCAACCTCGCGACACTCGACACCCGCACTTCCTTCCTGGTGAATCGCACTGCTGACAACAACAGCGGAAACAACCCTAAGCTACTGTCCGCTGTTGTCTTCTCCCGTCCGCCATCCTCTCTCTCCTTCTCTTCCTCGTGCTCTCGGGGTTGAGTGTGTGCGAGTGTGTTGGTGTGCATGTGTTGGATCTCGGGTATTCGTGGTGTTCGTGTGCTTGTGGTCGTAGTTCGTTGCCGTGGTCTGTTGTCGGTATTTGTGTTCGTGGGTTCGTGTTCGTGAGTCGTGATTGGCTCGCAGTTTGTTCGTGGTATTGTGTTCGTGCACCGGGAATCCATTCCCATTATTCTTGTCTGGTGTCATTTTCATCATCGTCTTTCAGGTAAGTAACTTGTATTCTTTTTTTGTATAATACAAGTACTAAATACCGCCTCTAGTGTAGTTGGGTTCTAGAGACAATTTGTGTGTGAATTCCCTTATTTATATTGTCTCTATATTGATTATTTGACCCTAGTTGCCTCACGACATACATGACATGATATAACCTAGGATTGATTACATCTTGTTGCATACATGCGTGTTGTTCATGTGTTATCTTGTGCTCGTTCGTGTTATTCGTGGTAGACTTGTTGTGGACTTGTGAAATACCCTATACCATGTTGTTTGGACATCTAGTACACTATATTTTGTGGTTGGTTGTGTTTTGGATGAGTTTTATGTGAACTAGTGGATTTTGTGCACATGAGATATATTCAGTTTTGCTGACTTTTCTGTTTTGATCAATATTTTAGACCCTGTTAAGTTCAATATTTGAAAATATTTTGTGAACATGATTTGTAGAAAATTCTGTCCATTTTCCAGCCCTTTTGACGGATCTCAGTTTTTTTTTATGAGTTGTGACTTATACCTATTTTACTACAGTAGTGTTGAAAGATTTCCCGACTGCATTTTTTTCTATGAATTCTGAAGAGTAATCTATTTTTATTATGGTGTTAAAATTATTATTTTGATCTGAAATTTTGCTCAGTACTTCTAGACTTTGTTGGGGTTTACCCAGAATTTTGGTGGATTTATTTGAGGAGTTTTACAAATCTTTCTATGCTCGCAAATAAAGATTTTACATGCAGAATTTTACTACTGTTCAGTAAAGAACCTGATTTTCGAGCTATTTCTACTTGCTATTTCTAAAATCTTCTTTCTGAATATGAAAGAGCCTACTGTGTCTATTTTATTATCTTTTTGGCGGATTTGGATTTCGATTTATAGTTTGTGAGATATTGCTGTTTTCGTACTACAGTGTTTATGATTTCAGATTTGCAAAACTATAATGTCTTGATGTTTTCTGATTTTACTTGACTACTCTATTTATATTGAAAAATTATGAAACTTGATTTCCTGTTACTATACATACAGGGGAATACCCCAGATTTTTCGTAGATTTAACTTGTGATTTTTCATGCTATTTTCCTGACTTTGAATACCATCTTCTGATTTCTAGCTGAACATATTTTCTGGATTCAAATCAGTTTTGAGTTCTATTTTTGTGAAACACTATATAACTTATATATGTTCGCTGAATTCGTCCGAGAGTCTATTTTCCAGATTCCTTGACAGATTCAAATATTAATTTTTATAGCAATGAGAATCCCTATTTTAGTGCAGTACTGTCTTACTGTCCTGAACTAGAGTTTTCATTGTTATATCCTGTTATGTGTTGTTTATCACCTGTACATGTTTATCATGCAATCTGAACCTGTTACTTATTTATGCCATGATATTCTTACTCCGTTTTGTGACACGTACACGCTTGTCTAATAAAAATAACAAATAATCAAGTCGGGATTAAGTAAAAGACCTTAGTAGTGGATAATATAAGTATGTGTACTCAGAAGGGGGCCCGTGATCCCATTAATTGTTGTCATGTTTCATTCTTGCATGATTCATGCATGTTATTATTATATTCTGCCATGAACTCACGATTACATGATTCATGACTGTTATTATTATATTATGCCATGAACTCACGACTACATGATTCATGCCTGTTATTATTATATATTGCCATGTTTCATGATTACATGATTCATGCTGTTATTACATGTTGCCATGTTTCATGACTACATGATTCATGCCTGTTTCTAATGCCACGATTTCACTACGTGATTCGTGATTGTTTATCTGTTACTTGTTACTTGACTTTACGCCTGAGTACACGGCCCTATAGAAACCCACCACTAGGCCTAAACGAAACTGTTTGAATGTAGAAACCATGTGATAAAAAGCGGGGGTACATGAAGTGCTACCTAGATAGAAATTATACAAGACTTGACCATGACACTTGAACATGAAACTTGATACATGATTACTTGTACATGATACATGATACCTGATACTTATTCACTTGATACTTGATACTTGCTACCTGTACATAATACTTGACACCTATTTACCTGTATATCCGATTACATGTTTACCTGTTCACCTGTTACCTGTTTTCCTACTTGCATGATACTTGATACCTGATACATGTTACCTATACCCTGTTGCATATCACATTACTTGATTTTGTCTCCTGATTCATGTTAGATATTTTATTCTGTTGACATGACTATACCATGCTATGTTTGTTCTATTGTTATTTATATTTGTTATTCATCCCATGTACTTGTATTATGCACTACAAGTGGCTCGTAACTTGCATTGATCGGAGTTTATTTTCATTTTCTTCTTCCTGTAATTTATTAAATTGCAGATTTTGGAGATCAGCTGCCAAATGGAATAGGCGAGATGAGATACTAGATGCTGGAGTTTTGCTATCATGACTTTCCTGCTATTATTATTATTTCCTGTTGCTATTTGAATAATGTATCTTGTACTTGGATTTGTTTGTATTTGGGCAATGTGACCCAGGATATTGACTTATTCAGATCTGATTTATTTGAGATTAATTTATTTTGTTTCAAGTAATCCTGTTGGTATTTTGATTCATATATGCATGTTTGGTTGACTTTTCTTGCTTCCGACTTTGATTATTCTTGTGAAATGTTGTAAAGATTTCTGACAGCTTATAGATAATGAAAATCATTCGCTGGGCTTAGTCACGTATTCGTATTCCGTATTCTCTTTTGGGAAGAGGGGCATGACAGTGCAAAATATTGTTTGGAGGCAAAATTCGAATTCAAAATTTAGTTAGGCTGTTTTGGTAGGCCGGTTTGGCAGTGGAGAGATTGGGGGGGGAGAGATTTTATCCCTCTAATTTGATTTGGTTTGATTTGATCGAGTATAAATATATTTATGCAATTTTGGGATTATTGGGGGACTAATTTGCGAAACTCTAATAAAACCCTAATATTCAGAATCTCGGCATATTTAGAAAGGGGCAGAATTTCGGCCTCCCACTTTGTTTGCTTGGGTTTTGGTGATTTTGGAGTTTTTGATGTTTTTGGCTTGGAGGAGAAGGCTACTTGTTGCACCTATATTTCTTCTTGAGGTGGGTAACACTCCAACTCTCTTGACATGTTTTATCTCTTGATTACGTAGTATCATGCTAGGGATAAACTTTTGTTAGCCATGGATTGTATGTAGCTTGATTATAATGGTTGTAGAGATGTATGTATGATTTGAAATTTGGATTATGGAACATAAATATTGAATCTTGTTTTTGTATAGATCTAAAATAATTTGTCTTGAATAAAGAAGTGGTTTATGCATGAAAAGTCAATATTTTTTATTTAAAGAAATAAATCTAGTGAGAGTATATGTGATTGTAGATGTTAGATCTTGGTGTTTAATTCAAGAAGCATGTTTTAGATGATTAAAAGATGAGATTTTAAGTGTTTATTTCGCTGTTTTAATATGAATTGATGACGAGTGAAAACTAGAATTTTTAGACATTGATTTCATGTTAAAAATCCATTGATGCTGTTGTTGGTTTGTTTGGTTCGTTTGGGTTGTTTTCGGGTGGGTCTTTGTGTGTGGTGTTGTGTGCTAGGGTTGAGACTTCTAGTGCACATATAGATGATTATATATATGTGTTTAAATTTAATATTTGTGTGAAGTTTTATTGAGTTTTGATCGAGTTTAGAAGTGAATAAATTTCAGATTTTTTTCGCAATCTAGTTGCAAATTTTAGTATATTCAAGAAATATTTTGAGGAAAACAAATCTATAAATTTAGAGATCAAATTCTCAGTTTGAGGGGATATATATTTCAGTTTTAGAGATGAAAAACTTTGAGTCCTAAAGGGGTATTTCAGTTTCTAAAAGAGGTAAATTTGAGATTTTTAGACCAAAAGAATTTCAGATTTTTGGGGACGAGATCCCAAATAATTAAGAGGCTTGTTTCAGTTGAGTTGATTGAATTTCTAGTGAAATTAATTGAACTTTATGGATGAATGGGAAGTGAGATTTAAAAGTTGAATTTAAAGAATTTTCGTAAATTGATTATGTTACTATATATGAAAGAGTCTTTTATGCTAGTATCAGTTGATTAAAAAAAATGTCATTAATGAAGAGTTTTTATAATTGAACCCAGTGGGGTTTTGATTTGCAGTTTAGGGTTGTGAGAACCCTAGAAAGATTGTGGAGGATTTTGTGTTGCGAGCACTAAAGGTTGAGCAGGACCCAGGACTACCGACAGTGAAGTAATTGATTTTAGAAATTATCCAAGAAGGGCTAGTGTTCCTAGTTTTGTGGGTTTAAGTCCGGTAGGGTGGAGCTAGCTCTAGGTGGCTCAGGCAACTTATATGTATACGTAAGAACAGACACTACATGGTGATATGATGAAATAAGAGCAAACATGAGTTATGGACTCTAGAATGATATGCGGAGTGAGATAATCCCCAGTATTCTGGGACGAGGGTATGAGAGGCCCAAAAATGATCTATGGAGTGAGATTGATCTCCAGTATTCCGGGACGAGAGCGATGCTCATGTGATATTTGTGCAATGAGGGCTCCAGGATGATCTGCAGAGTGAGACAATTCCTAGTATTCCGGGACGAGGGTATGAGAGGCCCTAGAATGATTTGCGGAGTGGGATTGGTCTCCAGTATTCAGGGGTGAGAGCCAATACTTGCAAAATATCTAAATCTCATAGGAGTCATGGTAGTAGGTTGCATAGCGAGGAATTAAGCCATATAATGCGAAGGACGGTAAGGACTTGCCCTTGGACCTATGTAGTATGAGATGCATAGAATCTGAACAAGTGTGCATTAGTATGCATCGTATACAGTGTATTTTCTTGAATTCTGTATTTTGTATTTTGGCTGTTTTCTCGACACACTATTCAATTATAACTTACCAGACTTCACTTGCCAATCCAGGAACACTAGCCCCTCAGGTTAATTTCCTACAATCAAAATATCCACTGCTGGTATTCTTGGGTTCACACAGTATCTAATCTTCCCAACTCAATGCCTCAAGCATCCATCTATGGTTCTCACAATAACCCTAATCACAAACAAAAGTCCCACTTGGTTCAATCATTCAAAAATACTCTTTATATACACTTTTATGAAGAACAACCCACAACACCACGGCTGTGAATCGAAATCTCAAACATGAAATCCAAAATAAACATTTGTACATCCATAAATCTCTTCATTATTCACATTTCATTTAATAAACAGTTATTGCCATGAAAACTATTTCTTATATGGAAACGAAATACAATCCACGAAATCCTTTAAATTTCACTTTTAAATCTCACTTTCCATACATACATAAAACTCAATAAATTCTCTAGAATTCAAATCGACTTAAACTAAAACAAGTCTATTTATTGTCTAGGATCTCATCACTAAAATATGAAATTCTTTAGTTGTAAAAATTTGAAATATCACCTCTTTAGAAATTGAAAATAACCCTTTAGAATTCGAGTTTTCGTCTTCCAAGACTGAAACATATATACCCTCAAAACTACGAATTTTATCTACAAAAACATAGATTTGCACCTCAAAATTATCACTTGAATACATTAAAATTTGAAGTTAGATTTCTACAAAATCTGAAATTTATCTGACCCAAAAATAGAATCCCAATTGTTGCCGCTAAATCTGGTGTGGGGGCAAACAGATAGTATCTGTGGGTTCTTGGGAAACTTTGAATAACAAACCTGTTACTTGTTCTGTCGGAGTTTGACAGTTGCTCCCGCCGTTCACCTGCAAGAAGTGTGAGACACCGGGGTTGTTCCCGGCAATGCACCCTCCGACGCTCAAGGCAGTAATCAGAAGTGATTATGAATGAACGCAAAAACTGGCAAAAGATTGATTACCTCTTAATGGAGATGGATGGAGGGTATTTATAGGCGCCGCTGGGATCAGATTAGGAATGTAATCCCCCTGTGGTTAGATAAGGAATGTAATCCCTAATCCCCAGTGAAGGGATAGTTATGAATCAGGGCCGTCGATTAGGATTTAATCAGCAAACCCTAATTCTATCCCTTCTAGACCGGGTTTGCTGCGGGTTGAAACCCGCACCCAGTTGAGGTGGATCCGTTCGCGGGTTAGTGGGTCTTCGAGGAGGAGAACCCGTACCCGCTTCAGACCCATTGGTAGGTGAAATTACCGTTTTACCCTCTGGGCTTTAAGATTCGTGCCCGATTTGGACGGTTCCGATTTAACCCCATTTTTAGCCATATCACGAGCCCCCCACTCCCGAAGACTGAGTTTGATCAGCCTTTGAGGAGTAGTTTTACTGTTATAATGGCTGGTGGAGTTGTATCGGAGCCCAAATGGAAGGTTTTGAATCTTTGAAGGAGGTAGTGCGGTGATTTTTCAAGTTGGTTGCACTTTGAGTTGCTCTGGAGCTCTTCTGGTTATTCGGTGATTTTTATCTACTTTTTCGGATTATTTATTTAATTTTGCGATGTGTTAACCAGTCGTTCGGGGGTCTTAAGAACACATTCTAGGCAATAATTGTTCGTTCAGGGGCCCAAAAATATTCCCCCGAATTTATAATTATTTTCTAGAATTTTTAGTCAATTTTCCCGAATTTTTAGTAATTTTTTCGCAATTTTTAAATAAATAAAACGATTTTAATAAATAAAATACCGAATTATGGTGTGGCGCGATCTGGACCATTGCTCTTGAGCGAGCGTGGTTTTCTGGAAGATCGGATGGACAGAGTCGCTCGGCGGTATTTTTCTCGCTTTTGTAGGTCGGATGGGCACTTGCTCAGAATCCGAGCGATATGGCTCGGTTTTACCCTCGCACAAGTGGCTCAGATTGCTAGTCGCTCGGCTCGGAATACCAGCGACGGGGAGCGATCTCAGCCGTTGGATGATGGCACAGATCTCGATGCAGGCACGGTTCCCAAGAAAACACTATCTTTTCGTTTAGTGAACGTGGCGCAATCTGGGTCGTCCATCATCTGAGGCGTGAATTTCGTAACGATCCAACGATTGGAGATGCTCGACAGCAATTTTCTTCACTTTCAAGGGTCGGATTGACACTTACTCGGAATCCGAGCGATATGGCTCGGTTTTACCCTCGCGCAGGTGGCTCGGATTGCTAGTCGCTCGGCTCGGAATACCGAGCGACATGGAGCGATCTCAGCCATTGGATGATGGCACAGATCTCGAGGCAGGCACGGTTCCCAAGAAAACACTATCTTGTCGTTTAATGACGCTGGCATGATCTGGGCTGTCTGATCGAAATCTAGCACGAATCTTGAGGAGAAAGTGGTGTTTCTCCATTTTGCAGCTCGGATTGGCACTTGCTCGGAATCCGAGCGATATAGCTCGGATCGCCTGTCGCTCGGCTGTTCGATCCGAGGGACGTGGGGCGATCTCAGCAGTTGGATGATGGCACAGATCTCGAGGCAGGCATGGTTCCCAAGAAAATACTATCTTGTCGTTTAGTGACGCTGGCATGATCTGGGCCGTCTGATCAAAATCTAGTGTGAATCTTGAGGAGAAAGTGGTTTTTCTCCATTTTGCAGCTCGGATTGGCACTTGCTCGGAATCCGAGCGATATGGCTCGGATCGCTTGTCGCTTGACTGTTCGATCCGAGGGACGTGGGGCGATCTCAGCCGTTGGATGATGGCACAGATCTCGAGGCAGGCACGGTTCCCAAGAAAATACTATCTTGTCGTTTAGTGACGCTGGCATGATCTGGGCTGTCTGATCAAAATCTAGCGCAAATCTTGAGGAGAAAGTGGTTTTTCTCCATTTCGCAGCTCGGATTGGCACTTGCTCGGAATCCGAGCGATATGGCTTGGATCGCCTGTCGCTCGGCTGTTCGATCCGAGGGACGTGGGGCGATCTCAGCCATTGGATGTGGAGTGCCGAGCTGCTTTACTTAGGGGGTCGAAACGTCGCTCCCTTTGCCATCAATCGTCTCTCTCCATTACTTAGCCATTTGGGCTTTTGTAACGGTTCAAGGGAGGCCCAAAAGTCGCGCCCTTACGTTACAAAGCCCAAGAGGCGTCGTTTTTACTATAAGTTTTCACCCCCTCAACACTTCACCTCATTTCTCACTTTCACTTTCTCACTCTTGATTTTTACTCGCAAGCGAAGCTGTTAGCTCTCGAGCGGCGCTGCTAGCTGTCGCGGCCAAGCATTTTATTCTCCGGTGATCTTTCCGGCCGTAATAGTCACTTCAAGGTCAGTCCCTCTCCCCATCTTTGTAAAAATGGTTAAGTTTTCTTCCTCGGACGAGACCCCCTCCTTGGACCTGGGCGTCAGCCGAGTGGTCAGGCCGAGCAAAGATAAAGGGAAGAAGGTCGTGGAGCCGACCGAAGGGGCTTTGGTTCGGCCGAACACAGACGGGGATGTTGCCGAGCCACTTCAGGAAGTTGAGGCCCGGTCTAACAAGGGCAAGGGTGTGGAAACCATTATTGAGCATCCGAAGAGAGCAGGGGAACTGGGTCGGCAGCCGAGCATTTTGTCTAGCGTCGGCGGTGTGCGGAGCTACTCTGGAGAACTGTTGGAGAAGGTGACGCAGGGCACAGCCAAATCAATCGAGGAGAACGAGCCGAGGGAAACTTCCGAGGTGGACCATATCTCTTCGGTGCTGACCGAGGCGGATCTGCTTCGGATCCGGAGCGGGTTCCAAATCCCAGCAGAGTACGGACTTCTGCTCCGTGGCCCCGGCTTCCGAGCATGCACCTCGTCCTCGGCTGATGTTTGTGTTTTTCCCGTCGACTCACTGAATGCCGGACTTCGTCTGTCGCTGCACCCTTTCGTGGTACAGGTGCTGCAGTGGTACGGCCTGTGTCCGGGTCAGCTGATGCCGAACACGTGGCGGCATGTGATGGCGTTTGTTCTTCAATGCTAGGAGGTCAGCGTCGAGCCGAACATGTTCGTCCTTCAGAGTCTCTACCGACCTTGCCAACCTACCAAGAACGAGCAAAGGTTCTACCTCTCGCCGAGGAAGGGCGTGAAGCTGATCGAAAACCTGGACTCGATCAAGCATTGGAAGGAAACGTACATGCTCGTCCGAGCTCCTGAGCCATGGGCGATACCGACAGGTGTGGTTCAGGGAAGGTCTTCCGAAACATGTGAAGAAAGAGCCCGTGCTCAGCAACGAGGAAGCCGAGGTCGTTGAGAAGTTGCTCGGCCTTCCGACCCTCAGTTGGAAGGACATTACGGAGGAGGCATTGTTCCGAGGGGGTCTCAGTCCGATCGACCCTAGTACGCATCTTCTGTACTAGTTTTTTCCTTGAAGTTTTTTGAAAATTTTTCTAACTCTTTTCGCCCGGTTTGTGCAGAATCCTCCGGCATGGATTACAAAGGCTTGATGGCGAAGGCCCGAGCGGCTAGGGAGCAGGAGACAAGGAAGAGGAAGAGGACCGTGTCCGGACCTCAAGGTGGCCGAGCACCAAAGGTACCCTCGGTTTCTCCGACCCCCGAGCGTCCGGTTATTGAGGTTTCTCAGGCTGAGACCGAGCATGGCCTCGTCGCGCCGACCGTCTTACCTACCTCGGATGTGCCGACCCCGCCGGCGCAAACGGATGCTCCGGGGTCTTCTGGCGAAGCGTTCAACATCGGCGCGCTGCTGGCTCTCGACGTTCTGGCACTTACCGCTGAGGCGGAGCGGATTTTGACCGAGGAGAACAAGCGCATCTTCGTCTCCGACTGGAGGGTGATGAAGGTCAACGGGTTCTTGGGGGACGGAAACATTTGTATGCAGGCGGTGAAACACCTGCCGACCCCCAAAGACCGAGCGGCTCTGAAGGCTCGTGAAGTTGGTGACGCTGCGATGCAGATTGCTCGGAATACTATGTCGGTAAGTAGTGAATCACTTTCTTGAAATTTTTTCTGAGTTGGTGAAGTTTTTGGGCTCGTTTTTGACTGTTTCTCATATTGCCTGTAGACCCTCTGCCACTTCAACTATTTGCTCGAGGAATTTGAGAGCAAGGAGAAGGAGATGACAATTCTGAATGACCGTGAATGGTCTGAACGGTCTAGAGCGGTGAGGGAGATGGAGGCCGAGCAGCTGCGTTCTACTTCGCTCGAGGCCGAAGTCGCCAGCTTGAAGGCTCAGCTTGCCGAGGCGCTGAGGAGCTCGGCCACTGAAGCCTCCAAGGTCAAGGCCATTGAGAAGGAGAGGGCTCGGCTTGAAAGGGAACTATCTGAAGCTCGAAAGGCGACGGAGGAAGCCCTGAGCGAGCAAGCATTGAAGGTGGCAGCCGCAGAGAAGGCAGTCCGGGACGAGGCCGAAGCTCATATGCTGACGAACATGGAGGAGGCGTATGGCCGAGCTCTGAAGCATATCGTCGCTCGGAACCCTGGGTTTGACATCTCGGACTATTATTTCTACGACTCTATGGAGGGCGAGGAAGAGATTCCCTTGGCCGTGCTCACTCCAGGACCAGAGGGCGGAGATGCCGAGGGCGAGGATGGTACTGGTCGTGCAATTGTAACTGTGCCGACTGATGATGAGGTCGACCCTTGACTTTGTCGTCTTCTTTTCTGTTTTCTTTTTCCTCTTTTTTGTAACGTCTAACTGCGGACTGGCCACCGCCTTTTGTAAACTTTTGACTTTTAATGAAAACTTGTGGTGTTTTGGCTGAGGATTACGCAATTTTCAGAAAAATGTTTAACTCTTTTTGCATGGATTGCTTCCCTAAGTGTCGAAGACTTCTCTTGATATTTCTCCGCTTTTCAGGTTGAGTTGGGTCCAATTACTAAGGTCTCCTATCTTCGCAATGAGCTGGAGAAAATGAAGGAGGGCTCTTTCTCGTAATCGGAACAAAGCGTTTTATGACTTCTTGAAATTGGAGGACATCAAAGCAACAGCGAGAGGGTACTTAGGCGAGTTGAGGTAACTGCGGAAGCAGTCTCGAAAAACTCCTCTCGAAGGCGAGGTAGAGTTGATCCGTAAGGGGCTTTTTGATGTCGAACAAAGAAACGGTGACCTGCTGGCAGAGATTTGCCAATTGGAGGTGACGGTGAAAGAACACTCGGCCGAAGAAGAGGAGTTAGCTTCGAAGGTGGGGATGTTGATGTCCGAACGCGACGAGTTGTTGGCCAGAATCAACAAATTGAGGAGAATCACGATCGACAGGGGTATCGAGGTGACTCATCTTCGTCGTATAGTGGCTGATAGCACTAACGTTGCAGGCTCGTCTAAACTTTCTCATCTCAAAGCATCAGCGGCAGATGAGATTCTGAGAGATATAATCGTCGAGTTGGAGGAGGAGATTGCAATGCTGAAACCACAGCCTGTAAGGGCCAATGTTCGCAGTACGTCGTGTACTCGCGAGGAAAGTGAAAGAGGAATCTCGTTCTACGAACTCGCGACTCGCTTGCCTGTCGTTAGGCGGAGCCTAGCTGATGCTTAGAGCGCCGTAGCTATTTCGTCTAGTGGCGCCTCGGTCAGGGCCACAGCTAGAACTGGCGACGAAGGGGGGTCTCGCTTCGCTGGTCTGGAGTCGAGCGCAAAGACGAGGCTACGCCGTCCTCGCGTGTCTCTAAACCGAAGCGTTCCCCTCCCAAAGAAACGCTAGACAAGTTGTCTCACGCTCTTCAAGTTATTATAAAAATCTTGTTGTAGTGTCGGCTTTGCCCGGGCCCTTAATAAAAAGGTTTGTTTTGCTTCCTATGTTTGAATGTTGCGTTGGCTGGTAAACTAATAAGTATAACTCCTCCACCTTTTGACAACTACTCAGAATCAGAAGCAAATCTTCTTTCTTACTGGCTACTCGCTCCTAGCTCGCTTAAGAGCGGGATTGCGGAGCGAAATCGAACCAAGTGTTGGACTCCGAACTCGTCGTTAGAGTGAGTTCAACGGTTGTGGGAGCAATTCCGAATGGCAAACTACTTCTAGTTCGCTTGAGAGCGAACTTGCGAAGTAGAATTGAGCTAAGTGTTGGACTCCGAACCATTGTTAGAGTAGTTCAACGGTTGTGGGAGCAATTCCGAATGGTGACCCACTCCTAGCTCGCTTTTAAGAGCGAACTTGCGGAGGAGAATCGAACCAAGTGTTGGACTCCGAACCATCGTTAGAGTAGTTCAACAGTTGTGGGAGCATTTCTGAATGGCGAACTACTTCTAGTTCGCTTAAGAGCGAACTTGCGAAGTAGAATCGAGCCAAGTGTTGGACTCCGAACCATCATTAGAGTAGTTCAACGGTTTTGGGAGAAATTCTGAATGGCGAACTACTTCTAGTTTGCTTAAGAGCAAACTTGCAAAGTAGAATCGAGCCAAGTGTTGGACTCCAAACCATCGTTAGAGTAGTTCAACGGTTGTGGGAGCAATTCCGAATGGCGAACTACTTCTGGTCCACTTAAGAGCGAACTCGCGAAGTAGAATCGAGCCAAGTGTTGGACTCCGAACCATCGTTAGAGTAGTTCAACGGTTGTGGAAGCAATTCCGAATGGTGACCCACTCCTGGCTCGCTTTTAGGAGCGACCTTGCGGAGGAGAATCAAACCAAGTGTTGGACTCCGAACCATCGTTAGAGTAGTTCAACGGTTGTGGGAGCAATTCCGAATGGCGAACTACTTCTAGTTCGCTTAAGAGCGAACTTGCGAAGTAGAATCGAGCCAAGTGTTGGACTCCGAACCATCGTTAGAGTAGTTCAACGGTTGTGGGAGCAATTCCGAATGGCGAACTACTTCTAGTTCGCTTAAGAGCGAACTTGCGAAGTAGAATCGAGCCAAGTGTTGAACTCCGAACCATCGTTAGAGTGAAGAGTAAAAGCAGAGAGATGTAAACAATTTTTGCAAGTAAAATATGAAAAAGCTTTCTTTATTGATGACTAACGGTCGGCTGCTTCTAAAGTTGCTAGCCGTTATTACAAGAGAGAAATAAAAGAAAAACATTACAAGTAATAGGAGAGGAACGGTTCGACATCCCAAAATACTTAGAGAGGCGTTGGTGCTCTCTCTTGGTATTTTAGAAGATGCTCGGCATTCCAGGTCCTGGGGATCTCTCTGCCATCGAGGTCTTCTAGTCTGTATATCCTGGGCCGAACTTCTTTGACGATCTTATAGGGTCCCTCCCAATTTGGAGCCAGTTTGCTCTTCTGACGAGGAAAAGAGATGGCTAACTTTTTGAGGACCAAGTCCCCTTCTTTGAGATCGGTAGGACGGACCCTCTTATTGTATGCCAACTTGATTCTTCTCCGGTAGCTTTGTTGACGAATGGCGGCTCTTTCACGGATCTCGTCAATTAAGTCTAGATTTGCCCGGAGCTCTCTGGCATTTTGTTCTTCTTTATAAGCCGTTAGACGAGGAGAAGGTATACCAACTTCTAGGGGGATCATAGCTTCGGACCCATAGGTGAGGTTGAACGGAGACTCTCCTGTGGGGGTCCGTTTTGTGGTGCGGTAGTTCCACAGCACGTTGGGGAGCTGATCGACCCACAAGCCTTTGGAACATTTATCCAACCTCTTCTTAATACCAGAGAGGATCTGTCTATTAGCATTCTCGACTTGGCCATTCGAGTGTGGATGGGAAACGGAGGAGAATCGGTGTTGGATGGCAAGGTCTTCACATAGAGCTCGGAAGGCAGCCCCGGTAAACTGGGTTCCGTTGTTTGTTATGAGGACCCTAGGGACACCAAATCGGCAGATTACGCTCTTCCAAAAGAACTGAACTACCTTGTTCTCGGTGATCGTGGCCAAGGGCTCGGCCTCTATCCATTTTGAGAAGTAGTCGATAGCCACGACTAAGAATTTGAACTGGCCGGGAGCGGGTGGGAATGGCCCGAGTAAATCCATTCCCCACATTGCGAAGGGAATAGGACTTGATAGGGAAGTGAGCGGAGCTTGTGGGAGGCGTCGGATGTCGGAGTTCTTCTGACATGAGATGCATTGCCGAACGTGTCGTTCGGTATCTCGTAGAAGAGTGGGCCAGAAATATCCGTAATTCAACACTTTGCGGGCTAAGGATCTGGACCCTGAATGCGCCCCGCCGATGCCCTCGTGAAGTTCTTGTATGGCGTAGTTGGCCTGCTCGGAGGAGAGGCATCTCAGGTAAGGCCTGTCGTCTACCTGTGTGAAGGAGCGTTTATATAGGATGCCTCCGATCAGTGTGTATCGCTCGGCTCGGGTTCTCACTCTTCGAGCTTCCTTAGGATCTTCGGGGAGGAGCCCGTCCCTTAAGAATTCGATGAGGGGTTTCATCCAGTTATCTTCAAGCAGGACAGGCAGCAACTCCATAGAGTCGGAAGTTTCATCCTCTATACTTGGCTTCAGGAGGACCTCTATCAAGACGGTCTGCTCGAGACCTTGGAGGGAGGAAGAGGCTAGCTTGGAGAGGGCATCGGCCTGGACATTTTCTTCTCGAGGGATTCGTCGGATGAGGGCTTCTTCAAATAATGCCATGAGGCTCCTGACCTTGGCCAAGTACTTAACCATCCGGTCATCACGTGCTTCATACTCGCCGAGGACTTGATTCACGACTAGCTGAGAGTCGCTACAAATCCGGAGGCATTGCACACCTTGCATTGCGAGCCATTCCCAGGGCGGCTATGAGTGCCTCGTATTCTGCTTCGTTGTTAGAGGCCTGGAAGTTGATTCGGAGGGAGTATTGGAGGATGAAGTCATCTGGGCCCGCCAGAATGACCCCAGCTCTGCTTCCCTCATTGCAGGAGGATCCATCCACATAAACCGACCAGACAGGTGGTCCCTTCATTGCTTGGCTGACCTCGGGGATGATACTTTCAACTATGAATTTTGCTAAGGCCTGAGCCTTGATCGCGGTCCGAGGCTGATAAGTTATATCATACTGGCTCAGCTCGATAGACCACTTCATAAGACGACCGGAGGTCTCCGGCTTGTGGAGCACTTGCTTCAGTGGTTTGTCGGTAAGAACGACCACAGAATGGGACTGAAAATACGGGCGAAGCATTCTCGTGGCCATCACCAGGGCATAAGCCATCTTTTCTATCCTCGGGTAGCGGAGCTCGGCATCCCGAAGTACCTTGCTCACATAGTAGATGGGCTTTTGAGCCCGGTCTTCTTCCCTTACTAAAACGGCACTGAGGATCTGCTCGGAGGCTGCCAGGTAGAGGTAGAGGGGTTCACCAGGAATGGGTTTGCTGAGGAGAGGAGGGTTGACGAGGTAAGCCTTGAGCTGGTCGAACGACTCCTGTTGTTGCTGACCCCATTCAAAACCTTTAGCCCCCCTGAGGGCCTTGAAGAAGGAGAGGCATTTCTCCCCGGACTTCGAGAGAAAACATCCTATGGCGGCTAGGCGGCCTGTTAGCCTCTGAACTTCCTTAACATTCTTGGGAGGAGCCATGTCTAATATGGCCTTGATTTTCTCACGGTTAGCTTCAATCCCTCGTTAGGTGACCATGAAGCCGAGGAACTTTCTTGACGAGACTCCGAATGCACACTTGTTCAGATTGAGTCTCATGTTGTGCTTTCTCAGAACAACGAATG
This sequence comes from Hemerocallis citrina, assembly GCA_017893485.1. Classification (NCBI taxonomy): domain Eukaryota; kingdom Viridiplantae; phylum Streptophyta; class Magnoliopsida; order Asparagales; family Asphodelaceae; genus Hemerocallis; species Hemerocallis citrina. Next base: position 59,823,343 of record CM030367.1, on the reverse strand, counting down.
CCTCCTGTAAGTCCGTCACATGATCGGCTCCTCAGATGCTTTTTACAAGCATGTCGTCAACATACACCTCCATATTCTGGCCGATTTGAGCTTGGAAAACCTTGTTGACGAGGCGTTGATATGTTGCGCCTGCATTCTTCAAACCGAAAGGGCATTACCCTGTAGCAGTAGAGGCCTTGGTCGGTCACGAATGAGGTCTTCGGGATATCTGGGGGGAACATCCGGATCTGATTGTAGCCTGAGAAGGCATCCATGAAGCTGAGGAGTTCATGACCCGAAGTGGCATCAATCAGAGTGTCAATACTCGAAAGAGGGAAGGGATCCTTGGGGCAAGCCTTACTGAGATCGGTAAAATCGATACAAATCCTCCAAGTCCCATTGGACTTCTTCACCATTACTACATTCGACAACTACTCGGGATAGTTCACCTCTTGTATGAACCGGGCCTTCAAGAGCTTGTCCACCTCCTCTTTTATAGCTAGCTGGCGCTCGGAGGCGAACTTGCGCCTCTTCTGTTGAACCGGTTTGGACCCCGGAGCAACGCTGAGGTGGTGGACCAAGAGCTCTTCGGAAATTCCGGGCATGTTTGCAGCTGACCAAGCAAAGAGGTCTCGGTTCCTTCGGATGCACTGGACTATGTCTGAGCATAGGGCGGATGGGAGGGTCTTGCTAACAAAGAACATTGGGTTGGATCCTGCTCAGAGAAGAGCACCTCCTCCAATTCATCCACCGGCTCGGACGTCGGTCGGGCAGCATCTTGGGGGATTTCCAGAGTTTCTAGGGAGAGGACTGGACCGAGGGTAGAGGTCATGTAGCACTTACGGGCCATTTCCTGATTGCCTTTTACTTCCCCTACTGCGGCCTGAGTGGGAAACTTCATCTTGAGGTGATAGGCGGAAGAGGCAGCTTCAAGGGCAGCTAGGCCGGGCCGACTCAGAATGACGTTGTAAGCTGCAGGAACATCTACGACCATGAAGTCCATCGACTCCATTCGGGTAATAGGAGTTTTGCCAGCGGTTACATCGAGGGTGATCACCCCTTCAATAGTCACTGGCACTCCCGTGAACCCATGGAGCGTGTAGCCGGCGGGCTTGAGTCTGTCTCGGGAGAGTTTGAAACCTTTAAAAGCGGCGAGGAAGAGGATGTTAACGGAGCTGCCATTGTCCACTAGGATCCTCTCCACTTTGAAGTTCGCCATATGGAGATTGATGACGAGTGCGTCACAATGGGGGGTGCGGACACCTTCAAGATCTTCGTCTGAGAACGTGACGGGCACTCCGAGGCCTTTGGGAGGAGGGGTGGCGCGAACCGAATTGACTTCCCTAATGAACGCCTTTCGAGAGGAGTTTGAGGAGCCCCCATTGGGCCCCATGAATGAGGTGTAGGACACGCTCCTCTTCGAAGTCGGGCGTTTCATCGCGTTCCGGACGCTTGTTAGCCCCCCGAGGGGGGGGGGGAGGAAGGTCGGCTCGGTCCTTTCTCACGAACCTGGTCAGCTACCCCCTCTGGATGAGGGCTTCTATCTCATTCTTCAAGGCCCGACAATCATTGGTGTCGTGCCCATAGTCCCGGTGATAACAGCACCACTTCTCTTTATCCCTCTTCTTGGCGGGCGTGTTCATCCTCGGAGCAGGAGGTATGATCCATTCCTTTTCAACTTCCATTAGAATGGTGGAGACATTGGTGGTGAAAGGAGTAAATTTCTCGAATCTAGGTGGAGGTCGGTGCTGGCCGCCATTATCCTTCTGGAGCTTCTTGGCTCCTTCCTCTTCTGTTCCCTTTCTCTTAGACCCGGGGGAAGACCCTTCCAAGTTGGGGCGGTGCTCAGCTTCTTCGGCCCGAATATACTTTTCGCTTCGGAGGAGGAGGTCTGAGAAGTTCTGTGGGGGTTTCTTGGCGAGAGAGGAGCGGAGGCTGGAGTTGAGGACATTGGACTGAAATGCTGCTGCAGCGACCGACTGGTCGAGGGATGCTATGGACTTGGCTTCGGCTGTGAACTTTTTCACATAGTCTCTCAGCTTCTCACCCTTCTTCTGGTGGAGGTAGAGGAGCGAGATGCTGGTCTTCTCAATTCTGCGGCTACTTACGAAGTGGGTGACGAAGAGGGTCTCGAATTGCTCGAAGGAGAATATCGAGGATGGGGCAAGGTGAGAGTACCATTCTCAAGGTGGGCCCTTGAGAGTTACGGGGAAGGTTTTGCAGAGCAGGGCATCGGAAGCTTGATGGATGAGCATGAGGGTCTTGACGCTTTCGATGTGATCGACGGGGTCAGTCTCCCCGGAATAGGTCTTAAATTGAGGAGGCTTGAAGCCGATCGGTACGGGTGCATCCATTATGGTTCGGGAAAAAGGAGGTTGACTAGGACGGAGGGTCCTTCCTCTAAACTCTTCTTCTCGGTCTAACTGACCCAAGCGCCTCTCCATTTCGTGGAGACGGCGGTAGACAGCGTCGTCCCTTCGACGGTAATCGGCCGAGCCCCTGGACTCGTCTTCGTACGAGGGAGAGCGGGGGCTACTACGACGGTAGCTCCTGGAGCGGTGAGGACTTGGCATATGCCGGGAGTTGCTAGGAGCAGGAGGAGGAGTTGGGGACCGTCGGCGAGGACTTCGGACCGTAGGAGGAGAGGGAATCTTTGGAGCATTGGTGTTAGGACGGAGATTGAGAGCTTGTAGGACGGTCGCTTGGAACTGCTGGAACTCGGCACGGGTGATGGGTGCCTCATCGTTCCTAGGCTGCTGCCAACCTACAGGGGAGTGTGGTTTTCTTCTGTGATGTTCGGGGGACTCTCTCCGCCCCCTTCGGATGGGGGACCTTCTGTTGTTTCGGCGGTGAGGAGATCGCTCATCCGGACGGTGTTGGCGGGAGGCTCCCTCTCGGACCCGCTTTTTATCCAGACGGCGGCGAAGATCCTCATCCTTCTGCCGATTGAGGACGATGTTGCGAAGGTCGGAAGCTTGGGGATTGTGGGAGGTCATCGAATCCGAAGAGGCATTGTGGATGGAGACGTGGTCCGGATGGAGAGGTTGTTTCTACGGGTTGGGACCCTTAGGAGGTTGTTGATTCTGAGGAGGAGGTAGGTCCTGTTGAAGAGGGTCCCCGGCTTGGGACAGAAGTTGCCCCTGCTGTTGAGTGGGTTGAGGGGGAACTTCCTGTTGCTGATCGGGGTTGGGTCATCAGTTGGACCCTCTGGATCTGGCTTTCCTAGGAGGCATGGCTGGAGAAGATCTGTCCAATGGGAAGAGGAGAGACTGCTATTCGTTAGTTTCCCACAGACGGCGCCAATCTGTTGCCGCTAAATCTGGTGTGGGGGAAAACAGATAGTATTTGTGGGTTCTTGGGAAACTTGGAATAACAAACCTGTTACCTGTTCCGCTGGAGTTTGACCGTTACTCCCGCCGTTCACCTGCAAGAAGTGTGAGACACCGGGGTTATTCTCGGCGACGCACCCTCCGACGCTCAAGTCAGTAATCAGAAGTGCTTATGAATAAACGCAAAAACTGGCAAAAGATGGATGGGGGGTATTTATAGGCGCCGCTGGGATCAGATTAGGAATGTAATCCCCCTGTGGTTAGATAAGGAATGTAATCCCTAATCCCCAGTGAAGGGATAGATATGAATCAGGGTCGTCGATTAGGATTTAATCAGCAAACCCTAATTCTATCCATTCTAGACCGGGTTTGCTGCGGGTTGAAACCCGCACCCAGTTGAGGTGGATCCGTTCGTGGGTTAGTGGGTCTTCGAGGAGGAGAACCCGTACCCGCTTCAGACCCATTGGTAGGTGAAATTACCGTTTTACCCCTGGGCTTTAAGATTCGTGCCCAATTTGGACGGTTCCGATTTAACCCCATTTTTAGCCATATCACCAATTATTCCATCAATATATAAAAAATATTAGAATCTAGAAAGGATTATTCATAACCATACATGGAAAAGAATAGATATTTAATGAAATAAATAACCTTGCATAAAAAAATCTAGCCCCGGGTTCGAACCTGTGATCCGCACCGCCACAGTGCCAGTAGCGCGCCAACCAGAAAGTCCAACACGCCAGCTGTTATCTTGATTCAAAGAATTAAGATGAACTGACTCGACCCAAACCCACTGTTCAACCCTAACCCTAACCCTAGGGTTTCTACTTTGATTCTTTTGCAATCTACACATCTTATCATGTTCAAACAATAAAAATTCATCATATAAAAATTATTTAGTATTAAAATAGTGAATAAACCCTGATCAACATGAATTTTACGAACATATGACAAATTCTAATCATCTACAACAATATATAAGTTCATTAAATCCCTTTATACAAATAAAGACTAGGTCTTTCATGCATAAAACTTCATTATTCAAGAACAAAATATTTTAGAACCATACACAATCTCATATCATACATACATCTCTACAAGTACTACAATCATGCTACATACAATCCCTGACTAACAAGAGTTCATCCCCATAATGATACTAAATATTTGTGAGATAAAACATAACAATTGAGTTGGAGCGTTCATGCATAGAAACATTCATTATTTGAACAAAATATTTTAGAACCATACACAATCAATATTCACAATTTCATATCATACATACATCTCTACAAGTACTACAATCATGCTACATACAATCCATGACTAGCAAGAGTTCATCCCTAGCATGATACTAAATATTTATGAGATAAAACATAGTAAGAGAGTTGGAGTGTTACCCACCTCAAGAAGAAATTGTTACAAAACTAGTAGTCTTCTCCTCCAAGCAAAACATCAACTCTAATGTCTCCAAAAATCACCAAAGCCTTTTGAAAGAGAGAATCCAAAAATTGTTGCTCTCTAAATAGGCCAGGATCCCTTTCTAGGGTTTCTTTGATGAAATTTTACAAATAAAACCCCCTAGAAGTCCCAATTTTCATAAATGATTATTTGTTCAATCAATTCGAATCAAATCATTTTAAATGGATAGAATTTTATCCCAAAATCTCTCCACTGCCAAAACCGGTCCCTAAAATGCAGGCAACCATTTTGTGAATTCAAATTTTACCACCAAACATTTTTTTTACAAAAAAGTCCCCTTCTTTCGAATTACTTACAAAAGCGATTTCTCTTATTCAGAAAAATTCCAAAAATGCAAATATATCCAATTATAAATGATAGAACTTATTTAGAAACTCAAAATTCCAAAATTTGCATTTCAAAAATATTTGCACGTGTTTTGCACGTGCAAAACGACCATTTCACAGAAATTCAAAATAATAAAATATATTCATTAAAAAATATTTATTAATCCAAAATATTATATTTAAACTTATGGGGTGTTACATCTATCCTTCTAGTTAGATTCCTAAACTTAGAAGTTCACTCTCTCATATTCCTGAGATTAAGACAACTAGTCTAGCTCTCATACTAGAGTCCGACAGTTACTAATCAACTAAACACAATACTAGGCTTGCGTACTAGCTTCAGCGCTACGTGACCCAACTCAAGATCGATCTAGACCTAACCCAACCCCAAACTTGGCCCCCAAACAAACACGAAGCTGGCCCATACATAGCCCAGACACGGCCCAAGCAGACAGCAGACTGAGCCCTCCCTCTGGCTGCCATTTTTCCCTCTCTTCGCTTGTTGTTCCGAACATATTTTAGGGTCGTAACCAAATACTACTTGGGTCCTACTGAACTCCATCAACAACAAGAATTTGCTCAAAAAACTGCAAGCAAGATAAGCCTAGAACAGCAAAAAGGACATCCAACAAAACAACCCCGAACTGTGCATACTTGACATTTCGAGCTCCTATTCTAACCCGAAATCAAGTGCTAGCAAGCTAGAACTCGGGATTCATATTACTACATAATTAGACAGTGAATTTCGATCTTACAGAGTGTTAAAAAATTGCATCTAATTGGCGTTGTAGCCGTCCAAACAGCTAACAACAGACAGCCCCAATAGCAAATCAATCAACTATATGAGCTACTAATCGTACACAAACAAGGAAAAGCGATCCTAGACTTAGGACCACTCAACTAAGCATCAAAGCAGCAAGATAAGCCTACAAAAAGTGTATTGAGGGCAACTGAAACAGTAACATAACCCCCCCCCCCCCCCCCCCCCAAAAAAAAAAAAAAAACCTCGCTAGTAAGCATGCTGACGTTTTTTTAGCTCTTTTGAACTCACTTAAAGGGTTGTTCAAGCCCGATAATGCATCAACTCAACATACATTTATACAAAAATCTAAGCTAAGAGTAGGACGATAAAATCACATAAAACAACAACACTATGAACTCATACAATGAAATAATTTGTCTGTCAAAATAGTGAGCAATACTTCTTTAAAAACAGTGAACACATTGGACATTTTATGCATTCTTATACTTAGTATCATCTGACTTATCATTCTAGTGATGACTACTAAAATATACAAGTCTAATAGCATCCTATGGCAATGCAAATTAGGATTCAACGGTGAGTTTTGTTAGCTAGATATGAAACATGAAGAAGGTGATAAACTTCAAGCAAAAAACAACAACTTTTTACATTTGCAATTACTATTTCAAACTAAATTTCTACCCATTTTACATGCTATTAATTCAATACCAAATCAAGCAATCTTATCCAAACTGTTTAAAAAGATTATTCTTGCATGATACAACTACGATGTTCTACAAGATCAAAACTACAACCTTCTTTTTCTAACAAGAGTATCAATTCTTAGCTTCTCATAGTTATTCCTTACTCATGCAATATTCATATCTTGTAAAATGCCATTCAAAATTTGGACAAACAAAAACCCTACTTCAAGTTCTATTTCATGCACAAACAAACAAAGAGAGTTTAGAAAACACCCACCTTGAATGATGAGTATTAGTGCAAGCCACTAGAATCCGACCACCAATGCATACTCCTTTGCTTCTCCAAGCTCCTAGCTGTTCTCCAAGCACCTTGATCCCGACCTAGGGCACCTCCTTGCCTCCTTGCTCCCTTCAACAACACCTCAACTGATCTTGGGGGTTTAAATGAGATAATGGATGTTGGCTCCAAAAGCCCCATATATGGCCGGTCACTTAGGGTGGGGAGGTGAAGGGGTTGTTTGGGTTCCAAAGCACTCAAGTGCTCTTTGGAACTCAACAAGTATGATTATCCTACTCCTTCCTAGGGCACCCTACAAAATCAAATGTAACATCCTAGAAATTTTAAATATGCTTTTGGAATTAATAAATGATTTGTGATGAATTTTTGTGATTTATTAAGCATTTTTCTGAAATTTATCATTTTTGGACGTGTAAAACACATGCAAATTTTTTTTTCTTGGAAAATAATAGTCAGATAATTCATTTGAAAAATACAATCTTTGTTAGTAGATAATAATTCTAAATTTTCTAGATTTTTTTGAATACTTTATGGCATGTTTGCAAATATTTCAAAATGAAGGACTTTTATGTAAAATTGCCACTTGGAGACAGATTTTTGAAAATTTAATTTTTCTGGGCTTCACATGAAGACCGGCCAGATTAAAGAATTTAAGGGGTTAGATTTTTACTCTAATTGATTTGATTTGGTCTAACTAATTGATTTGGAAAGATCTATATATGTAAAAATTTATTTTCTTAAGGGATATTTTTGTAAGATCTTCGTAAAACCCTAAAAGCCAGACCGTGGCCTATATTAGAATAGCAGCAGCCATTCTTTTCCTGTGTTCACAAAATATTATCACATTTACTATTTCTTGGAGTTTTGGAGGTTTGGATCTTTCGAGTTTTCGCAAGGAGAAGGATGAGCTTTTCTTTTTTAGTATTATTATCCTTCCATTGGTCTTCTTTGAGGTGGGTGGTACTTCTTATCCCTTGATTTGTTATATATTTGTAGAATATGATGATTGATCAAGTATGATATAAGTCAGAATTTTGTATGATTATAAAACTTGATATAGATCTATTAGAGAATGAATCTCAATGAATGGGTAGTCGAAATAACATCTTTCATGAATAAGAACATAAATTGAAGAGTGATTTTCATGTTTAGCCTGTTTAAGAATGATAGAGATTTGGTAGTACTAAAAAATTTCTCTTTCATCTACATTATATTTGTTTGATCATGTAGAGATAGGTTGTCATTGAGATTGGTATGAAATAATATGTGTATGTATGGATGAGAATGTGGTATTTACTAATTTTCCCTGCTATGCTCTGTTTTGAACCTTCGGATGAGAAAATTTGACCATCGATTGAATTAGAAACAAATAAGTGTAACCCCTATTTTTCACTTTATGTATTTTTGACTGTATGTTTCATTTTTGGTATTTTTCTCCCTTGTATTTTTCTGAACCATATATTGGATTTGATTTCAATATATATTCGTTTTATTTCATTCTGAGCTCCTTGTGTTTGATTGTTTGTCTCTTTTGATCGTTTTCCATCATTTTGATAATTTCCTCATTTTTGGTCTCGTTATCTTTATTATATTGTTTCATGGTGTTGTGGTGGAGTTTTGGTGGTGTTTTTCCTTTTCCATGATTTTTAACTCCTAATAAGATTTTTCAAGAGCCATAGAATTCACTCTAATTTGTATTTCTATTTGGATTTGACCCAATATCCATTACCCAGTTGTATACCTATTACTATATGCTATACCCACAACCCATTAATCCACATTTGCACTTTATATATATACCCTAACCCTAATGATCCCTCTCCCAAAACCCTAGCCTCCATCTAATCTCTCTCCCTCTCTCTTGTGCTCCCGGCCTACAACCCCAACTGAGCCCCTACTCCAGCCCAGCCTCTCCTTCCCCCAGACCGAGCACCAACTCTGGCTACCCCACTCCCAACTCCGGCCATCTCCCTTCAAACCCAACCACCCTTGCCCTCTCCTTGCTTGCCGACCACCAAGACCAACACCACCATCATCATATTTGCAACTTTTGAACCCCATACTTTCTCTTCATGGTGTTTCTCAAAGTGGGTGCTTTCCATTTTGGTCGTTGCATCAAGGGATTCGTTCGTGAGAGGATTTTGTTCGTAGTTGCTTGGATTCGTGTTCGGAGCAGATTTTATTCGTGGGTTTTGCTTCTAGAATTATTTGCATCGTTCTTCATCTCCAAAACAAGGCAAGTAACTTGTACTCCAATTCATTTGTTTGATACAAGTACCAAAGTTCACCTATATTGGGTCTAGAGACAACCTAAGATTGTGTTTTCCTTGATGGATTTTGTCTCTATTGTAATATTTTGGCCATAGATGACTCATGATACAAATCTTGATATGTGATAACCTAGGTTTTGCCCAATTCTTGATTTTTGACATGTATGTGAATATTTGTGTGAATTTATGTTTGGATTAAGACCCATGTGAAATAATAGGTGTGGACATGTTAATAATCCTAAATCATGATGTTTAGATGCTTGGTAGGTGGTATTTCAAGTTTGGATGTGTTTGGATCAATATTCTTGAAGTTATGATGTTCTTGATTTGAAGTGTGAAATCTGTAAATTCTGGAGATTCTGTTTTGATTGCTGTTTTCGTCCATGCTATAGCCATTATCTTGATTCCTGTACAAAATATGAGTTTTAGATAATTTTGTGTATTTTCAAACCCCAATGGTTTTGCTAGATTTGGATTTTGTATGACTGAGTTATGACTGTTTTAGTACAGAGGTGTCGATCTATTCCAGATTCTGTTTTGGGTTAATTTTGTTAACAAACTATTTTAAAGAACTATTCTATACATATTATCTTGATCCAATATTTTGGTCAGTGTTTCTTTATGATATTAGGAACTACCCAGAATTTTGATGAATTTAATTGATAATTTTTATGTGGTGTTTCATGCTCATTTCTAAAATCTATACATGCTGTAATTTGCTCGCTGTCCAGTAAAGAACTCTATTTTCACTATGATTCCTTTAACTGTATGAAAATTCTTTGTGAAATGTGAAAGTTATTAAATTCTATCTATTTTCATATCTCTTTTGTGGAATTGGATTTTGTTTTACTGGTTGCGAGATATCTTAGTTTTCGTACAGCAGTGTTCGGATTTCCAGATTCGCTAAACTATGTTTTCGTGATACTTTCTTATTTTTGATGACTTATCTATTTTCCTTGGAAAATTCTGAAACTTTATATTTTGATTTTGGACATATAGGGGATTACCCCAGATTTTTCGTAGAATTATTTACTGTGTTTTCTTGCTGTTTTCATGCTCTTGAATTCGTTTTCTTGATTTCTGACTGAACCTAATTCCTGTGTTCAAATCAGTTTTAAGCTGTGTTGTTGTGAACTAGTATATGACTTAATTATGCTTGCTGGATTTGTGTGGAAGTATATTTTCCAGATCCTTCGACGGATCTAGATTTGCTTATTTGTAACTCTTGACTTAATTATGCTCACTGTTTTACTACAGCATGGTCTTGCTGTCCTCAACTTGAGATGTGTTTAATTTATTCGTTTATGAGCTATCTTGCACTTGTACATGCTTATCTTGCTACTTGCACTTGTCACATGATCATGTCATGTTATTCTTGATATATTTTGCACATAAACATGCTTGTTGAAATTAATAATAAATAACCAAGCCGGGGTTTAAGGGACAGATCTAATAGTGGATAGTTTAGAAATGTGTACTCGGAAGGGGATCCACTGATCCTACGTGATACTTGACATGATTACTTGATACTTGCACGCAAGACACGATACTTGCCACTTGCACTACTTGATACGTGATTACATGATACATGATACTTGGAGCTTGAAGCTCAATTACTTGCTTGTCCCTGACTATACTGCCTTTTATGGTCCACTATGAAATCTAAAGCGAAACTGTTTTGTTGTAACAACCATGTAGTATGGGCTGCATGAAGTGTTACATAGATAGTTATTCACTACAAGACTTGATACACGCTACTTTATACATGATACTTGAACATGATACGTGAACATGATACATGCTTGCTTGATACATGACTACGTGATTACATGAGACTTGTTTATATGAGACTTGAAACTTGATACTTGATACATGAACATATGACACTTGACACTTGATGCATGTTTATAGGATACTTGATTACTTGACACTTGATTTATACCATGTACACTTGACACTTTTACCATGCTAGTCATTTATACTTGACATCATACTTATACCATGTGCTAGTTAGTTTACCCATGTGCTTGTATCCTACATTATAAGTGATCTGTGACTTGCAATTGACAGGTACTTGTATTTTCTCTTTTTCTCTTTCCTGCATTCGATGAATTGCAGATTATGAAGAACAAGTTCCAGATGGTATCGGAGACTTGAAGTATTAGTGCTGCTTGTTTTATTATTATTTCATGTATCGTGCTTGAATAATAATTGTAACAGTGAGACTTGGATTATTCTTGTATTTGTGAGACTTGGATTTATTTCTTGTATTTGGGCAAGTGACCCAAGACTTGTGTTTTATTCAGATCATGACTATTTGAGGTTTAAGTATTTGGTTTCAAGTATTCGTGATTGTATTTTGATTCATTATGTGCATGTGGTTGATAAATCGCTTCCGACTCTGAGTATTTCTTGTGCATGTTGTAAAGATTTCTTGAACAGCTTATGGATGATGAAAATCATTCGCTGGACTTTTGTTACGTATCCGTATTCCGTATTCATTTGGGAAGCGGTGCGTGACAATAAGTAAGAGAAAATTGATAAACAATGAATGTGTTTGTGTATATTGTTTGTATAAAGTGGATTTTTTTTGGGGGGGGGGGAATAAAGTCTTATATGTAAGACGGGGTTCAAGTTTCGGGTCTGCAGTTGCAGGTCGAAGACTTCAGAGTTGAGATTTTTGTGAAGTTTTGTTTTTGAATGGATTTGATTTATGTATGAACTGAGATAGGTTGGACAAGATGCACCTGTTATACTATAGATCATTTTGGATACGTGAATGATCAAAATGGGGATCAAAGCCTTTAGATCTGTTTACTTCGTTAAAAAAAGACATAATTGTTCATCATAGACATCCATGTATATATATATATACACACACACACACACACACATATCAGTATGAGAGAATTTGAAATTTGTCAGATGGGTTGCTGCAGACTGCATGTCAGTCGAATGCAGCCGGGCGACCGCAGCATTACACTACTGGCCTGTCGGCGACTGCACTGACTGGCTGTCTGCCACTCGACTGCAGTCGGTCGACGGCAGCCTTTTGTCCTGCTGCAGTCGGTCGACTGCCCTGACTGGACTTTTCACTCTCTGTTTTACTGCATTTTTCTTTTCTTTGAACGAGTGTTTCTCCGAATTTGCAAACGACGATTCTCAGTTTTCTAAAGTAATTAGATTCAGACTTTACTACTTTCAGAGAGTGTGTAATTTCAATTTTAATAGAATTTAGCTCATATTTTTCATGGTTTTAGAAAGTAAATATTCTCGAATTCCAAGAGTATCACTTTTCAGATTTTTCTACTATTTTGAAGATGTAAAATCTCAATTCAATTGATGTTTAGTTTCAGTTTCTTAACTAATTATGTGGACATGGTATGTACATTGAGGTATTTTGGTTGACTATTGGTTTGAGGGAAATCCTCATTATGAGTTAGTTGATTTTTAATTTAAGTGATTGGAGTAAGAGATTGAAATGGTATCTTGAGTTGTAAGACCCTAAAGGTTGAGTGGGACCCTAGTGTGCCGGCAAATTGGGATTTTGAGGAAGTGGGCCAGTGGGGCCTTCGTTCCTGATTTGGTAGAGTTAAGTCTGGTTGGGTACATCAACCCTAGGGGGGATTGTGATTTTAATTAATTGAACATAATAAACATAAGGACATGTACTAGTTGGAGTTGTGATGAAATAAGAGCAAGCATTGGTAGGGGGCCTCATATGATTCGCGGTGGGAGATGATCTCAAGAATTATCGGGGTGTAATCACTTGCGGTGTGGGATGCATCTTCAGAATTATCGGGATCGAGGCGATGCTCATGGGATATTCGTGTGATGAGGTACCATTTGGCTTGCGATGTAGGTTTCAATTTCCACAATTATCGGGGTGTGAGGGAGTGTACCCAAAATCACTTGCGGTGGGAAGTTGATTCACAGGAATTATCGGGGCATGGCACTAGATACTCACAGAATAATCTAAATCTTAAAGTAATCACTGTGGTAGATTAGTTGTATAACGAGGGATTTAACCCTATAAAGTGGAGAAGGATAAGAGCTTGTACCGAACCTATGTAGAATGGGATGCATAGAATCCGACAAGTATCCATTAGAAATCATCATATGCATTTATGTTTCTTGACTTGTTTTATGCATGCTTGCTTTCTGTTTTCATCTCATACATGCTTTCTGTTTTCATCTCATACACTTGACACTTAGCCCAACTTGTTCTATATTCTATGTATTATTCTTTATGAATCATTTATCTATTAATGTGCATCAAGTTTGTGATTGTGAGATTTAGAAGTATCACTATTACTATAGTTGACGTAAGTTACTTTTAACTGATGTGCCCACTTTTCAATAGACTTTTACAGGGTTTTCGGTTATGGATAGCATTGATGCAAATAAAGCTTAGAGTATAAATGCAAATTGAAGATTCTATGTGTTGTAAAGATTTGTAATTAATGTGTTTAATTCCGCTTTGTTTTGTAAGAAGAGTAGATGTAATAAAAAGTTTTAAATTTTTCGTGTATTTGATATTGTATTTATGATTGCGATTGAAGTTGATTTTGAAAATTGTGCCACTTATTTTGAATTTTATTTATTGAAAATTCGAGCGCTACATCAAACCCTTCCCTCCAAACTGGCCGGCCACTCCTTCATTTTCCATATTTTTTTGTTGTTTTGTCATGTTGCACTAAGTGTGCATAAACATGAACTAGGTGGGTTGGTTGGGGTCCAATGAGCCCAATCTAGGTCCAACCAGATATGTCCATTTTAGGTTTCAAACACCAAATAGTTTGTTTCACTCTAACTCAATTATAATTGAGACATTCATGCACCACAAAATTAAGAAAAATATACTAGCACGTGCAACTCTCACATGTGCAAAATTTTAATAGACAAATTAATTATTCATTATTTTGGGGGTATTACATTACCCTCTCCTTAGAATAGTTTTGTCCCCAAAACTATATTTAGTAGAGATGAAATAAGTATAATTATGGGGATAGAACTCCAAGGAGAGTAATGTAATACCCCAAAAATAATGAATAATTATTTTGTTTATTAAAATTATGTACACGTGAGAGTTGCATGCTAGTGTATTTTTCTTAATTTAGTGGTGCATGAATGTCTCAACTATAATTAAGTTAGAGTGAAACAAACTATTTGGTGTTTGAAACCTAACATGGACATATGTGGTTGGACCTAGATTGAGCTTGACTCATTGGACCCCAACCAACCAACCAACCTAGTTAATGTTGTTCACACTTAGTGCAACATGACAAAACAATGTAAGAACCTAAAATTGGAAAGAGGTATAGGTGGGCCTAGATTAAATAGAAGCTCGGATGGAATATTTGATTTCACAATGGTTTATTGTATGGGCTTAGATTTATGGGTGGGCCTAGATAATATTGAATCTATATATGTACGCAAATGGGCCCAGTGGATATGGATGATTGTGCATGGACCCGGATGCATGCATGCACGTGAGATGAGTGAAAGAGTGGAATATGATGGGAAATAGTCCCAAATCGGATGGTATAGAGTGAAGAGTAGGTTTATATAGAATTTCCTATGATACAAGAGTACCTACTAAGATAGACCTTTTGGTAAGGTTGTGTCTTGTGATGGGCCAGGTTAGGTTTTGTTTTTCGGAGGGTAGTATGCGTACGGAGCTGAGCAGGCCCAGGGCACTACTATTTTTGAGCGTTTGGATGCAAAGTTTTCATTTTAAACACTCAAAATAACTTAGGGAAGTATGACTGTGTAAGTGATGAGGGTTTATTCTCTAACTAGCAAAAGCATATTGTGTCTTCAATAAAAGGAAATACACTATTCAATTGTCTATTCGTACTATATTCAATGAGGCTAATCATCTTGCAAAAGAGATGTTTCTTGTTGTCGATGATGATGAGACAGGTGTTCGAATAGAGAAAAGATAAATTCAAACTTAAAAAGAGTTATAAGAAGAAGCCCAAATAGCAACTCAACTCTTCTTGTCAACTAACATCCACAACAAGATGACATCAAAAATATCGATACACAACAGATAGAAGAGATGGAACCACTAGAAAATGACCAAGTTGCAGAAGATGTCGAACAAATAACTATTTCCACTCCAACTTACACCAAAGAAAAACGTCATGCGTGGAAAATCATGTCAAGACACCCTCCTGAATAAATATGGAGTGGTATGCCAAAGGGGGGTAACTACTCGCATTCAAGCAAAAAAAATGTGTTTTTCTGCATTTGTTTGAATACTTGAACCAAAAATATTAATGAAGCCTTGCAAGACAATGACTAGATCATTATCATGCAAGAAGAACTTAATCAATTTGAAATGAAACCAATATGGATACTTGTTTCTAGTCCTCGTAGGAGGTCTGTTCTTAGAACGAAAATGTTTAGAAACAAATTGGATGAATCAAGAGTTATTGTTAGAAATAAAGTCCTACTTGTCACACAGGTTAAACCAACAAGAATGAGTTAATTTTGATGAAACATTTGCTCCGGATGCATGACTTGAAGTCATTCGCATTTTACTTGCTTTTGCATCATGCATGGATTCAATGCTTTTTCAAATGGATGTTAAAAGTGATTTTTTAAATGGTCATATTTCTGAAGAAGTTTATGTTGAACAACCACCAGGGTGTTCTCACTAACCCGATACACCCAAACCATGTATTTCACCTGATAGAACTTTATACTGTTTGATGCAAGCACTTAGAGCTTGGTCAAAGAGGTTAACCTCATTTCTTACTCACATAGGTTTCTTAAAAGGAAAAGTAGACCCTACACTTTTTTATCAAGCACCACCTTAAACATATTTTGATCGTTCAAATCTATGTCGATGATTTTATTTTTGGGTCTACTAATAAAAAGATGTGGAAAGAGTTTTTAAAGTAAATGCGGGAGCAAGGAGTTTTTAAAGCAAATGCAGGATGAGTTTGAAATGAGCATGATGGGTGAGCTGAACTATTTTTTTGGACTTCAAGTACAACAAAGTAAAGACGGAATATTCATAAATCAATCGAAATACGCGAAAGAATTAGTCTATAATTTTGGATTGGAAAGTGCAAAACGCTTACAAAATGCCCATGACAACTACCACAAAACTCTCAAATGACGAAACCGGTAAAAGCATTTATATTTCTACCTATCGTCGTGTAATAAGTAGTTTACTTTATATCATTGCATGCGGAAATTATGTTTTGTGTTTGTCTGTGTGCTCGTTTCCAATCGTGTCCAAATAGTCACATTTGGTTGTCATTAAACATATCATTCGATACCTTAAAGGTACCCAAAATGTGGGACTTTTCTATCCAAAAAACAGACGCCTTTGTCTTATAGGATACTTTGATGCCGATTATGCTGGAAGTTTAAGTAACAAGAAAACCAAGTGGGACATGTCATTATCTTGGGAATTGTCGAATATCATGGGCTTCAAAGAAGTAGAACTCTATCATGTTATCCACTCCCGAAGCAGAATAAATAACTGCAAGATCATGCTGTGTACATGTATTATAGATGAAACACACATTGGACTGTAAGGTATTTCTCGATCACATCCCAAATAAGTGTGATAATTCTAGTAGATCACATGACTAAGAACTCTGATCAACATAGTCGCACAAAGCAGTAGAAATTCGCTACCACTTTATTAAGGATCATTTCATTAAAGGTGATATTATGCTTGAATATGTTCCTACTATTTTGTAGTTAGCTGATATATTTACAAAACGAGTGGATGAAAAAAGTTTTCATTATTTGCAAGGTGAATTGAATGTTATTGACATTTCTACTTGATTACTTATTGTTATCTTGGAATTTTTTGTGTGCTTTCCCCGGTCGTGTTCATCCCTACAGAAATATTTCATTTTGTTAAAGAAAAAGGATAAACTTAGTTGCTATCTACTGCTTCCCAAACAATTGACTGTCAAATTCATAATCTATTTATGAACTTGATAGTTGATTGCAAACTTTTTTTTGATGTCACGGATAGAATCTTACGATTCTAGCCCAATAAATAGAAAAATCATAGAGAGTTACAAATTACAATTTTACCAACGGTAAAACAACCCGCAAACAGCAACAACGACAAATACATGAAATGCAATTGAGAGAATTGCCACAAAAAAAAAATGAAACAAAATGAGACCCGAAAGAAAGCTGCAAACGAGGAGAGGGTTAAATGGGAAGCAAGCGACTAGCACCAAAAACCCCAAACCCAGAGCGAGCAGCAGGTCCTTCCGACTCAGAAATCACAAGCCCCAGGCCCCAGGGAGCGCAGCATGTACACCATCCACATAACATAGAGGCCCTGCTGCTAAAAAAAGACACGCTCTAGAGAGGAGCATAGCCAGAGGAGGGCCGCCGGCCACAGAGCCAACCTCACAGCAAGAGGAAGCAGGACCAAGGCAGGCTCCGAAAGTAGAGAGGAAAAAAAAAACCACAACATAACAGGTGCTGATGGTATGAGGCTTCTAAAAATGAAGGCTCAATACCTGCATCAGCGATGCAGGATCAGAGAAGCAACCAACCACCAAACCAAAAATACGCTAAACGTTAGCCACAACAATCCAACAAGGAGGAAGCACACCACAGTCTACCAGAACGATACAGAGCGGGGAAGAGCGACACGGAGGAGATAAGTGGCCACTATCTCTAACAAAGCCCAAAGAAACAGAGCACCCAAAACACAGGAAGCCAGAAAAAACTCATATGCAAATAAACCGCCGAAAACCTCCTCTTACATCACCGTAAAGGAGGAGAATACGCTATACATCCAAAGCGAAACATCACAGCTCAAGCCCCCACCTCAAAACTAGAGGGCCTAACACACAGCAAGCCAGGAATTATGCACAAATAACGAGACCACTAGTAACAGCCTCACAACCGAAACAACATGAAACACAGCTAGATGATAATACCAATACAACAAAAGATAGAGGCAAATAAACCATACGATACGTCTAGTGGCTACAAAAGAACAGGGGTAAGCCAAAAGATGGTTAGCAGAACATACCCAAAGACCTCCAACCTTACATCACCGTAAAGGAGGAGCACAAGCTATACATCAACACACAAAAAATCACAGCCAAAAAACCCCCACATCAGAACGAGTGGGCCAGGGGAACACAGACCAAACCTGATGGTCCAGAACAAAAACCCCAAAAAGCTAGCCAAAAAGAGAGCAAGAAACCACCACAATAGCATCAGGTCTGCACAAAAGGCAAGGAATCACAGACTAGAAGAAGAAAAGAAAAAAGGAATAAGTTCTAAGATGAACGAAAAACACTAATCGCGTAATCCAGACGAGAAAGTTGCAGGCTTTCCACTTTATCCTCCTTTAAAGTGGATGGCCAGAACCTAACAAAAAATAAAAACTCCTCAATGATTCTATCAAGCGACGAAACCAATTGGTTAAAAATACGATTATTACGTTCAGATCAGATAACCCAAATAATGGCCATAATAGAGAGGTTCCAAGATTGACGAATTTTTTTTAGAGTGAATGATTCATCAACAGGTTGGAATATCCCAGGGGATATGCAACGCCTGCCAAGCAATAGCAGAAATCCTCCATAACGGTTGGATAAAGCTACATTTCAGAAACAGATGGTCTGCGTCTTCATGATCTGAGGAACACAAAGCACAGAGTTGCCCTATGGCCAGGTTCCTCCTGTTAAGGACATCAACGGTAAGAAGTTTGTTGTTCAGCGTAGCCAGACTAAAATTTTAGCTTTGAAGGGCACGCAGCTAAGACCACAGGAACTTAGCACTCGGGGAGTAGATACCCCCGAAATTGAGGAAATTATAGAAGGATTTAACAGAGTAATTACCTGAACTGGTCCATCTCCATTTGAAATCGTTAATGGGATGCCAGGGATAAAGGTTGATGCAACTGAAAAGGTCTTGAAGGCCGACCAGTAGAGGCGGCAGTAAGACGCACGAGAAAGGAATTGACCAGGAGTTTTGGTTATTGATAACCAAAACATAGTCCTTCACCGTAGCAGAGGAATTGGACGCTAAATGGAATAACGCAGGGAAAGCGTTAGGCAAGCTTGAGGTTATAGAACCAAAGGTCTTCCCAAAATTTAGTCTTGGCACCCACCGCGCACACGTGCGCTAAACTGCACCGGAACGGAGCAACCACTTTCCAGACTCCCTTCCAGAATGAGGAGGCCCTACGAGAAGAGAGGGTCAGGGAACTCCCACATCTTGCAACGGGAGAAGCAACTGAGAGAGATAAGGTGAACCCAAGGAAGTTGATCATTTTTAAGAAATCTCCATAACCATTTTCCCAGAAGAGTTAAGTTTTGGTGTCTGAGGTTAGAACCCCGTGATCATCTACAGCTTTCGAGGTACAGATCAACTTCCAATTGCAGAGATGAGAACCTGCTTTATAAGATCCTCCCCCCAACCAGAAGAAATACCTTCTGAGTTGATCGATCCTCCTTAATCACCCTAGGAAGGGAGATAGAAGAAGGACATCATATATAAAGGGATGGTAGAGATAACGGAGTTAATAAGGATGAGTCTACCACCTCTAGAAAGAAATTTACCCGACCAGCTGTAAAGCCTAAATTCAACTTTTTCGATCATCGGCAACCAATCCGATTTATGAAGCTTACCCCATCGCAACGAGATACCAAGATACTGAATCGAAAAAGAAGCCAGAGCACAGTTAATGAATTGTGCAATTTCCGCTTGACGGTTCAAAGACCCTCCAAGCCAAAGCACCGAGGACTTTTGAAAGTTAATGGCTAATCCAGACGCACATTCAAAGACATAGAGAAGCAACTTAAGATTCCGTAAGGAGCACCCATTGGGTTTAGCAAAGATAATGGTATCATCGGCGTATTGAAGGTTCAACACGCCACGATAACAATGAGAGTCTCCCAGGCCTGTAATCACCCTGGCGTCCCAAGCATTACGGAGTAACTTGCTAAACACATTAGCCACAAGGGAAAAGAGGAGAGAGGAAATCGGGTCTCCTTGGCGGAGACCCCACTTGCACTTGAACTTGTGGCCTTCTGTCCCATTAACAAATTTATCTCCTTGGCGAAGAGACTGGATTTAATCCAAGCGATCCATTTCGGACCAAACCCACGCTGCAAAAGGATTTCAAAGAGAAAATCCCAGCTAACATTATCATACGCTTTTTGAAAGTCTAATTTCAAGAAAATCCCCTCCTTATTTGACCTATGACAGTCGGAAATGATTTCTTGGGCCAAAGCCACACTATCCAGGATGAACCTATCTTTAATGAAGCCCGATTGGGTAGCATCGATTAAGGGAGAGATCACCTTGCTAAGGGGAGGCGAAAGAACTTTCATAATAATTTTGAAGGAAGTATTGAGAAGGCTAATGAGTCTAAAGTTGGAAACCGA
Source organism: Hemerocallis citrina (assembly GCA_017893485.1). Lineage (NCBI taxonomy): Eukaryota > Viridiplantae > Streptophyta > Magnoliopsida > Asparagales > Asphodelaceae > Hemerocallis > Hemerocallis citrina. Next base: position 59,802,814 of record CM030367.1, on the reverse strand, counting down.
ATTGGCTCCCAGGAATTTGGGGATCAGAACGATATGCGAATAATTGATCCTATCAAAGGAGAAATACCCTAGGAATAAATCAGAGAACATTTGGAGCAGGTCGTCCATGAGATAGTCCCAAAAGCATTGAAAAAAGAAAGCTGGGAACCCATCTGGGCCCGGGGCAGAATCACTTTTTAAAGAGAACACAGCAGTCTTAATCTCTTCAAGAGAAAAAGGCACTTCCAGGCTAGAAAGATCAGATGTCTGATGACCAAACAAAAGATTCCAGTCCAGTTGAATGGAACGTGGACTGTGGAAACCTAAAATATCTTTAAAGAAACAGAAGAAGATGACATGAATATCGGATGCATTATTAATATCAATACCATTGTCCAGAATAGAGGAAATACAATTGCATCGCTGACGGTGAGATGCATAGTGATGGAAGAAAGAGGTATTACCATCACCCTCTTTCAGCCAGCGAAACTTAGCCTTCTGGGCCCATTTAATGTGGTCATTATGAAGAAAGGTTGCATAATCATTTTTACAGGACATCCTTTCGGAGTGGAGAGAATCTGAAATAGGGCCACGTTCCTCAAGGAGATCGATGGATTGAATGGTGGAGAGAAAATAGTTTTTAAGAAAAAGAGCGTTAGCAAAATTATCTTTACGCCAAATTTTACAATCCATATTTGATAGCATGGAGCTTGAGCAGAATACGGCCAAGACCGGAAGAGCCCGTAATAGAAGAGAGGCATTCCAAGATTAGGTTGACAAAGGTCTGATCTTCCAACCAGAATTTTTCAAACCGAAATTTGAAAGGTTTGGAGAAGTTATAGTTGGACGACAGCAAGATAGGAATGTGATCCGAAGATGGATTAGGTAAGGCGGAGACAAACGAAATGTGGAAAAAATTGATCCAATCTGACAACACAAGAAAGCGATCTAGCTTAACCTTGGACGGCGAGACCCGCATATTGGACCATGTGAAAGATCTACCATTGAGGAGGAGGTCTGTTAAGTGAAGGGAGCGAATACAATCATTAAAACAGGATGAGTCGGAAGAGGAAACGGAACCACTCGATCTTTCATATGAGAATCTGGTGACATTAAAGTCTCCACAAAAAAGCCAAAATCCTTGAATGGCATTTTGGAAGGAGATAAATTTGTTCCAAAAGGTCTGACACCGATCTGCGGTAGACGGTCCGTAGACCAACACCACAGTCAGTTCACAATTAAACTCAGCCCAATGAAGACGAACCACAAGGGAAAAAGTTAGTCTCCTAATCGAGATAAGGGAGAAACAGGAGGCTTTAAAGCCTAAAAGGATGCCTCCTCTATAACCTATCGCATCAAGGAAAATCCAATTGGAAATTAAGGAGCCCCCAATCGATCAAAGGAGAGAGGGTGAAGGAGATTCAATTTTGGATTCTTGGATAGAAACCAGGTCACAATGCGAAGAAGCGATAAGACTAAGTAGGGCTTGTTGCTTAGCGGGACACTGCAGACCCCGAATATTCCAGGAAATGCTAATCATTAACAACCTAGTTCTCACAAGCTCTAGAGATTTCACGAAGACGAATCGAATCAAATTCGACAAAATTACCAGAGTCAACAAGAAACCTCATCTTCCTTGACAGGCTAAGCATGTCTGGATTAAAGAGGGAGTCAAAATGTACTTGGTAGATGGATCCAAGGCTTGCTGTGCGAGAGGAGGAAAAAAGGGGGGGGGGGCAGAATGTCTCCATTGCGGACCTGAGCCGCAAGAAAAGTTGGGACAGCCGGGGAGGAAGAGTCGGCCTTGTTGGCCCGAATACGAGCGCTAGAGCGAATGACAGAGAATGGGTTATGAGCTTTGGCGGAATTAGACTTCCGACCCTCAAAAATAGTAGGGACGGGAGATTGCATAATCTCCTCCAACGAAAAACCTGAATCGGTGGAGGGAATGTGCATTTGCACAATAGGAGCAGAATACAAAAGATTGGGGTGAGAAGCCAAATGAGATAACTCACCTCCAACACGATAAGGTCTGAGACCCATCATTCCAGGAGAAAGAGTCCATATAGAAGAATTAAGATGGGGAAAAGAAGAGAGACAGTAATTAAGGTGGTAACTCGTAGCAACCGAGGATAAGAGGCTAAACCGAAAATTATAGCCGCAAATGCCGGAAATAGAATTATCCAAACAAAACTTAACCAAAATAGAATTGAAATTGAAAATTACCTTCTTTTTATCCGTGGGTTGACACAATTCAACTAATTCTTTGTCGAGGAGATTATTTTTATCAATCCAAGCCTGGGATTTTAGTGAGACAGACGAGAGAACTTTGCCAGCCTTAGAACCAAAAGAGGGTCCAAAAGAGGAGGAACCGTGAATCGCAGTCATGAACTGGTCCTAGTCAGAGGAGTATTGTGCTCCCAGACAGGCCATTGCTCGTCCGAAGCAGTCAACTTAAGCTTCGGAAGAGCAGGGCTGGGAGTCGCAGATATAGCAGAGACCCGAGATGAGAGGGGCCTAAGTGGTGGCAACAGGGAAGATTTAGGGCCAGCTTCTCTCACAATTAACTGGGAAGGAGATGGGTTTTTCACCGCAGCGATGTCTGGATTAATCTAAACCAAATTGGGAGTCTTAGATGGGGAGATTTTGAAAACAGAAGGGGTGCTAATACCCTTGCGTAGAGAAAGGGGATTCTTCTTCGGGAACACTTTGTGTGAGAGCTTCTATTTGGATGAAGGAACGGAAGGGGTCGACGAGGAACCAACAGCGAAGGTGTTCAGGAGTGCAGAGGGAAGCACAGGGTAATTGGCAACCCCCCAGATATCAGGAATGGGAGGTTGTGCTCCATCAACAAGATCTTGATAAATAACCGAGACTGCAAACATAGATATATTGTCTCTCAACGAGAAGGCATCAATTCTATCCTTCGCTGACGGACACGCGAATTCCGCTTCAACTTGAAGACACCCAGACGCGAGCATAGAGGAAGAAGTGATGTATCGCAGCTCTCCCACACATTTGGTCATATCAGCAACGATGCGCTGAGAATCACAGAACGGCGGGAGACCTAAAAGAGTAACTTTTACAGGAGTATGGTTCAGGGACGGAGCAGGATGTCCCTGATACAACCACTTGCGAACAGATAACTTAATGGAGCCAATGGAGAGAGAATTATTTGCAATAAGATCATCCAGAATTTTAACAGAAGGGCAAAGAATGATTACTTCCCCTGTTGGAGCAAGCATTGATAGCCCACACCCAGTCGGAAACATTACAGGAGTTGCCGAGAAAGGCATCTAAGGAAGCGAAAGACATCGATCCTCCATTGAAAGCAATGGCGCCGTAGCACACAAACCTACTCTTCCTATCTGATAGTTCAGTAGGAGGAAAGAACACATAGGTGACCTGGGGTTTGGGTAATTGAGAGGGCGGGGATGCACTCACTTGAGAAGAGAATTGATCAGTCGCATTGATCCACTGTGAGGCATGGGGCATGGGAAGAAGAGGAGAAGAGGAGGATAATTTGGCCTTCTTGGGCTTGGGAGTTTGAAGGTCTGCAAACTTGGCCTGAAGGGAAGGGGAAATCAAGCGCAGCGATCACAGGATCGGTGATGGGAACACCCAAAGTCAACCCCAGAATCTTCTGCAAAGAGAAGCATCGATTTCGAGCGTGCCCAGATTTAAGGCAGAACAGACATTTCATATTGGCAAAACAATAAGCCTTGATATGGCCGGCTTGGAGACAGCAGAAGCAAATCGAAGCTTAGGGGGATGGAGGAGAAGAGGAGCGCTTAGAGCGAGAGGAGTGAGAGGTGAAAGGGCGACAATGGGAGAAGGGCATACACCCTAGAAGATGCTGCGGAATGGGCCGACCCGAAGGGGGGAGCTGCCTTGGTGGGTTCCGGTGGGGGCCCACAATGGTAGAGGATAGGGTAACAGAATTACTTACAAAGGATTATTTTTTTTTGAAATTATGTTTTTTAACTACCTCAACCCAGGAACGGCCCATAGCGGCTAAGAGCACAGCACGAGCGTAAGATCAGTCCCACAAACCGAAATTGGGAAGGCCCACAAACGAGAATGGGAAGGACCACAAACTGTAACTGTAGCGATCAACAATTGATAGAAAAAATAAGGAGAAAAGGTAATCCAAAGCACTGAGAAAAGGGGCAAAGCAGGTTGGAGAACTCAAAGGAACTGAAGAACTTACTAATGGGAACATAAGCTCAGTCTAGTCACCACCCCACAATAGCCAACCAATACAATAGATACAGCACCCACAATTAATCAAACCCGATCTCAGCGAGATTGAGCTCAAGAGCAGAGAAATCTCAGGGGGAAAAGAGGGAGAGAGAAGGACAGAGATCGAGGAGGATCTCCAATAGCAAACCACTCAGAACGCGTCTAGATGCTGGAACGAAAGGGGAAAAACAAAATAAAATGCAAAATCAGTAAGACTTACAGTGAAAGGCCAAAGGAGGATCGCTACGAGTAACCGCGACAAAAGAGGCGACTGAGGCCAAAGACAGAGGGCAGAAACATCCACCGGATCCTTGGAGGGCTAGAGGGGCGGCAGCTCAACTCCGCTAGAGCTAGCAAGGGAAAACCAAGGCTTGAGATACAACGCTCCACTTAGAAAAGGGCTTCGATGCTGAATGATGACAACCTAGATCTCCGGTAATGAGGAACTCAGAGAGATGAGAGAGAAAGCACGATGAGGGTAGGGGAGCAACCCACATGCAGATTTGGGTGAAGGGGAAGCACGGGAGGTGGAGAGGGAAAGGAGTCTAAGAGGAGGAGGCAACGGATGGGTGAAGAAGGGTGGAGATCTGGCTGTGAATGGGAGAAGTACTGAGGGGGAGAAATCGCCATGGGAATCGCCTTTTTGATTGGGGTCCTAATTTGTTCAGTTGATTGCAAACTTAGCAATCAACCACAAAGTTTTTTTTTTTTCAAAAAATTTAAGAGTTTCGACCCTCGTCTTCTGTATTGGGCAGTCGAAAGTCCAGTGAACAGTCGACTGCCACCTTCAATTTTTAAAATAATTTTATTAATTTTCTCTTCCCTATATGACATGTGGGGCTCGACCATTCCTTTATATACTCTCTTTTCATCTCTAGCCTTCATCTCTCAGAACCATAGCCTCCCTTCTTCTCAAAACCCACAAAATCTCTAAAATTTCTTCTGTCGCCTTTCTCAAATTGTTGGGTTTGAATTTCTGATTACTTCAAATGGCCTCCAACCCTCGGCGCTCCAATCACAATGTTTCATCTGCTTCTTATATTTCTAAATCCTCCAAATTCTAAGGATAAGAAACTCGTTCCTCCTGAGTTTTCGTTGATGATATAGTGTTTAGGAACCATGTTAGTGTTGATCTATATTTCAACTCCTTAGTCAATAAAGCCATTGTTCCTAGTCAGGTAGTTAACGTTGATAAACTTGGTGGAAGTTTTGAGGCCATCGTCAGGATTCTCAAAGGATTTGGGTGGGAGAAATATCTAGCAACACAAAGTATCCAATCCGAGTTTTTACTTAGCAATTTTATGCAAATCTATTATTTGATTCCAACAAACTCTACATCACATCTCTGATTCTTTGTGAACCCATCGGATTATGACCTCATATTTGAAAACCCGGTTTTCTCTTCATGACAGCGATTTTGATGCTTATCATCATCTTGGTTTTGACACTCTTGAATACAAACCCCGTCCTGACCACAACACCATTCTTAGTATGATACTCAATCCCAATGATCGATCTACCAAGGAACCTAAGCCTACCCACTTTATCTATGTCTCTTGTCTCTTAAACAAAATTATCAATGGTAATATTTGGTCTAAGGGCCATGGCAAGACCGAAATTCGTATCGATTAATCTTTCATCCTCTTTCTTGTTCTAGAGGAGTACAACTTTCATATTCCCTTGTTTATAATCCAAACCATGATTGTCGCTCTCTCTCAACACTCGTGCTCTTCCATTTAGCTCTCTCATTTGCAACCTTACAATTGATTCTAATATTCTATCGGCAAATATCTTCTTAGCAAGTCCAACCAACATATACCCCAACTTAAATGCGTATTGAAGTGCCCATTGCTGGGAGGTCCCTTAAAATGAAATCCGAACCCACTTCTTATGAAGAGTCACTTGATGAAATTCATGAACATTTTGACCCCATAAAGGATCTCATCCACCAATATTATCTTAATACACTATACTATGTTGAAAACAAAGAGGGATGGAAGTTGATTCCTCATCCCCATCGATTAATGTAGTCATGATGAGGATGGCAACGAAGGAAACACTGCCAAAGGAAGTATGCATGGGCATGCAGATGATAATGAGGAGGAGGACAACGATGAAGGACGACAACGATGATGAGGAAAATCTCCCTTTTGATGTGTTCAAAAAATTTAAAGAATTTGGGGCTTGAAGAATTTGTTCTTTTTGTTGGTTTTTGAACTCTCTTTGATTTTTTTTAAGTTCATGTTAATGGAGCTTTATTTTATTATGGGTTTCATTTTTTATCAGAGGTTATAACTTGTATAAGTCCTTTTGATTCGAATAAAAGATGTTGTGTTCAATTAATATCTTATAGAATTGCTTTATGATTGATAAATATCTTGTGAATTTTCACTTAATGATTCATATAGATTGTGTGATACAAGTGCTGGAGCTAAGTCGACTGGTGATACAAGTGCTGGTGCTAAGTCGACTGGTGGTACAAGTGCTGGTGCTAAGTCGACTGGTGCTGAGCCCACACCTGATGATGGTACTGAGTCTGCACTTGTTGAGAATGTGAGTACTGGAGTGAGGAGGAGCTCCAGAAGGAGGACAACACCTGATCGGTTGAGGTACTATGGCCTACATGGTGCACAGGTACACAATCAGGTAATCTAAGGGAGATCTTGGCGGGAAAAGGCAATGCAGGTGTGAAAAGAATCTACAGCTGGGTATAAATAGAGTATAAGGTGTGTGTGAGCTGGATATGAAAATTGTAACAAACTTTATCTTCTTCTTGAATCCTCTAACGAACTTTTCTTCTTCAACCTTCTTCTTTCTTCTAGACTCTCCTGTGTAATCCTCTGTTTCTTGAGCTGTAATTCCTTTTCATCAATATTAGTGAATACAAGTATTGAAGTTGTGAAAAATAGATACTCCAGTGTTGATTGCCTTGAAGTAGATCTGAACATTCATTTGGGGTATCAATTTGGTGCTTTCACTGAGTAGAGCTCTAGCAATGGCGGAAGGGAGACGATCAGTAGAAGATCTACGGGAGACTACTCGCATTCAAGCTGAGCAATTGCAAGCATTAGCAAATGATGTTGATACACAAAAGAAGCTGTTCTCAGAAATGTTTCAACGATTTGCAGCCATGGAAAGCAACATGGAACGATTTACAATCATGGAGGAAAAGCTTAATCGAGTTGAAAGTATTGAGGAGAAGTTGGATCATCTGCTAAGGAGTACTGTGTCATCAGGTAACCCAAACTTTGTAAGATCATCTTCCCCTTCATCACAGCATGATAACTACTTCAAAAATCCTCGACCAGACTTTCCTAGATTTGAAGGCAATAACCCTATGGAATGGTTGTTCAAACGAACCAATATTTTGCATTTCATAGAACCCCTACAGAACAAAAACTGCATATAGTATCATTCCATCTCGATGGCAGAGCATTAGCTTGGTTTCAATATAAATATGAAAATGGTGATTTTATAAATTGGGAGGTATTTGTAAAGGAGTTAGATATCAGGTTTGGGGTTTCTCCATTTGTAGATCATAGAGGCCAGCTGTTTCAACTCACTCAAACCATCACACTAGCAGCATATCAAGATCAATTCGATATGTTGATCAACAAGACCAAGGGTCTATCCACTAATCACATTTTGAGCAACTACATTTCGGGGTTAAAACCTGATATCCGTAGAGAAGTACTAGCACATAAACCAACTACATTAGCGGATGCAATCGGCTTAGCTAGACTCCATGAAGATAAGATTGTTGAACCAAGATATCAAGGTGGTCGTGGGGGATATCAAAGGCCACCATGGCAGCCACCACCTAGTAACCTACCCCCCCTACTACCAACTCCAGATCATACCAAAAACACACCAAACACAAATTCCCAATCCAAATTTCCAATAAAGAGAATTCCTCCAGCTGAGTGGGCAGCTAGAAAGGAGAAGGGGCTATATTTCAACTGTGATGAGAAGTATGTGCCTGGCCATAAGTGTCAACGCAAATTCCTAATGCTGTTAGTGGAGGAAGGGGATGAACAAGGAGCTGTGCCTGCGGAGCTGCAGCACACAGAAGCTGAGGGTATGTTATATGAAGTTGCTAGTGATGATACCCCAGCGATCTCTTTTCATGCTTTTTCAGGCAATAAATCCTTAAGAACCCTGAGAGTGCAAGGTTCTATTAAGAATCAGTCCATACAATTTATGATTGATAATGGCAGCACTAACAATTTTATGCAGGAAAGATTAGCTAAATTTTTGAATTGGCCAATCCATCCAACACCTCAGTTCACAGTGATTGTAGGCAATGGCGAAACACTGCAATGTGAAGGGAAGTGTTTGGGTGTACCTGTGGAGATTCAAGGTCACTCTTTCTTGATTGATTTCTATATTTTACCTATACATGGCTCAGATGTAGTGTTGGGTATTCAATGGTTGAGGCTATTGGGAAGAGTTGTTCATGACTATGATGCAATGACCATGGAGTTTATATTCGGTGATAAAAAATGTTTAATCCAAGGTGGAGAAGCTCCAGCTCCATCACAAATAGAACTCAACTCATTGCGGAGGGAGATTAATACAAATGCAATAGGTGAATTCTTCCACTTAGTATTACAAGATGAAGACCATGACCAGCAGATTCATCCAGATATTGCAAAACTGATATAGCAACATGACTCTCTATTTCATGAAGTTAGTGGGTTACCTCCTACAAGAGAGTTTGATCACTCTTTGCATTTGATACCAGTATGGGTCCGACCAATGTCAGACCATAAAAGTATCCCCATTTCCAGAAAAATAAAATAGAAAGACAAGTTCAAAAGATGTTACAAGAAGGGATAATTAGACATAGTAGAAGCCCATTTTCATCTCCAGTTTTGCTAGTCAAGAAGAAATATGGGACTTGGAGATTTTGTGTCGACTATAGAGCTCTCAACTCAATCACAATAAGGGATCAATTCCCTATCCCAACAGCAGAAGAACTTTTTGGTGAGCTACAAGGTGCAAAACTTTTTACCAAGCTAAATCTCAGAGCTAGCTACCATCAAATCAGAGTTCGAGTGGAAGATGTAGAGAAGACAGCCTTTAGAACCCATGAAGACCATTACGAATTTCTAGTCATGCCATTTGGCCTAACTAATGCTCCTTCAACATTTCAAGCAACAATGAATTTCATGTTTAAACCATATCTGCGAAAATTTGTTCTTGTGTTTTTTGATGACATTTTGGTTTATAGTGCAGATTGGGCAGCACACCTGCAGCATCTAGCTGTGGTATTGAGAGTTTTAGAACAAAACCAATTCTTTGTTAAGAAGAGTAAATGTGAATTTGGTAAGAAATCTCTCGAGTATCTGGGGCATGTGATTTCGGCAGATGGTGTTCAAGCTTGTCCATCTAAGGTGGAAGCTATTAAAGATTGGCCAACCCCAAAGACATTGAAGCAATTGAGGGGATTCTTGGGGTTAGCAGGCTATTATAGAAGATTTGTGAAAGGGTATGCGTCCAAAGCTGCAGCACTTACAAACTTTTTGAAGAAAGATTCATTCAAATGGAGCACAGAAGCTGATTTTGCTTTTTCTCAACTTAAAGAAGCTCTTCAAAGTACACCTGTGTTAGCATTACCAGATTTTTCGAAGCCATTCACTATAGAGACTGATGCATCGGGGAAGGGAATTGGGGCTGTGTTGCAACAAGGTGATCATCCAATAGCATTCTTTAGTAGAATGATGTCTCCAAGAATGCAATCAGCATCTACTTATGCAAGAGAAATGTTCGCAATTACTGAGTCAATCAAGAAGTGGAGGCAATACTTATTGGGAAGAGAATTTACTATATGCACAGATCATCAGAGCCTACACCATATGGTCACTCAAACGATCCAGACCCCTGAACAACAAAAGTGGGTTTATAAGTTAGCAGGTTACAATTTCAAAATTGTTTACAAACCAGGGAAGATTAATTCAGCTGTAGATGGGCTTTCCAGATCTCAGAGTGAAGATAGTCCTGCTTTGATGACAGCAATCTCAGTTCTACATCATCAGATATATTCCAAAATTAGGGAAGAAGCTACCAAGGATCTTGAATTGGCTAAACTCATTGACCAAGTAGAACAAAATCCTACATCTCAACCTCAATTGACCCTCAGAGATGGGTTGCTATTCAGCAAAGGTAGAGTATGGGTTCCACAACAACTCAAAGGGTTGATTTTGAAAGAGTTGCATTCATCACCTGTGGGAGGACATGCTGGCGTTGAAAAGACTTTGGCTAGAATCAAAGAGTCTTTTATATGGAGGGGAATGACCAAGGATATTCATAAGTTTGTACAAGAGTGCTCTATATGTCAACAGACTAAGTATAGTACTTCGAAGCCTGGGGGTTTACTTCAACCACTACCAATTCCACAACAAATTTGGTCTGACATATCTATGGATTTCATAATTGGATTGCCTTTATCACAAGGTAAGTCTGCCATTCTGGTAGTAGTAGATAGATTGTCCAAATATGCTCATTTCATAGCTTTAATGCCTAACTTCACTGCATCAAAAGTGGCTGCCTTATTTGCAACCAACATTATCAAGCTACATGGCATCCCTAAATCGATAATATCTGATAGAGATCCTATATTTTTGAGTCATTTTTGGAGTGAGTTGTTTAAAGCTCAGGGGACAATCTTGAAGCACAGTACAGCATACCATCCACAAACAGATGGGCAAACAGAAGTCGTAAACAGATGCATTGAACAATATCTGAGGGCATATTGCAGTGATCATCCACATTAATGGGCCAAATTTGTTGATTTGGCAGAGTATTGGTATAACACTTCTTTCCACTCATCGACAGGTTTCACACCATTTGAGATTGTATACGGCAGGAAACCTCCCTCTATAATAGATTACCTTCCAGGATTCATTAGAAACTGTGCTGTAGATGAAGAACTCCAAGGCAGATCAGATGTTTTGAACAAGCTGAAGGCAAACCTCTTACAGGCCCAACTGAGAATGAAACATAGAGCTGACTTGCACAGGGTGGAAAGGCATTTTGAAGTTGGTGATTGGGTTTTTGTTAAGCTACAAGCTTATAGATAGCAATCACTTCATCATAAACAATGGCAAAAGCTGGCTAAGAGGTATTATGGACCTTATAAGGTGGTAAAGAAGATTGGGGCAGTTGCATATCAACTACAATTGCCACCTGAGTCCAAAATTCATCCAGTTTTTCATGTGTCATTATTGAAAAAATGCTTGGGTGAGCAGGCTACAGTGGTACCTTCAAAGCTTCCTCCAAATGCTAAAGGAGATAAAATTTATTTCCAACCATCTGCAGTGCTAGGCCAAAGAGTGGTGAAGATTGGTAACACCTTGCAAAACCAAGTTTTGGTGCGATGGGAAGGATTATCAGATGAAGATAACAGTTGGGAAGATGTATCATCCATTATAAAGGCCTTTCCGCAGCTCAAATTAAACCTTGAGGACAAGGTTTTGTTCGAAGAGGGGGGTATTGATACAAGTGCTGGAGCTAAGTCGACTGGTGATACAAGTGCTGGTGCTAAGTCGACTAGTGATACAAGTGCTGGTGCTAAGTCGACTGGTGCTGAGCCCACACCTGATGATGGTACTGAGTCTGCACTTGTTGAGAATGTGAGTACTGGAGTGAGGAGGAGCTCCAGAAGGAGGACAACACCTGATCGGTTGAGGTACTATAGCCTACATGGTGCACAGGTACACAATCAGGTAATCTAAGGGAGATCTTGGCGGGAAAAGGCAATGCAGGTGTGAAAAGAATCTACAGCTGGGTATAAATAGAGTATAAGGTGTGTGTGAGCTGGATATGAAAATTGTAACAAACTTTATCTTCTTCTTGAATCCTCTAACAAACTTTCCTTCTTCAACCTTCTTCTTTCTTCTAGACTCTCCTGTGTAATCCTCTGTTTCTTGAGCTGTAATTCCTTTTCATCAATATTAGTGAATACAAGTATTGAAGTTGTGAGAAATAGATACTCCAGTGTTGATTGCCTTGAAGTAGATCTGAACATTCATTTGGGGTATCATTGTGTGTGCATGTTTTTCACATATAGGATATATCATCTCATTCATACTCTTATTTGCACTTATGTTCTATCTTGTATTCATGAATTAAGAGAGAGTATTGGATTAAGGGGGAGCTTCACTTTAAATTCTTGTCGTGTTTTGTTGACACCAAAACGGGGAGATTTTGACTCTATGTTTGGTATGTACAAAATATACACATGTGTATCTAATGATTTCATCTAAGATCTTTAAAGAAAAATATAGAATGGAATTAAAATAAATCTCAAGATCTTCAGAATCAATGCGAAAGGATAAAAAATGCACAAAAAGAAAAAGAATCATGCAAATATGAAAGACAGCAAATATCAGGAAAGATTTATCAAGAAGAAAGATGGAAAATTTCTCAAGAAGTCGGAGCACCATGATCAATTATTTCTGCTTTATTTCATGAAGAATAATATGTAAAAGAATATTTGGCAAATGAAAACGTATGGAATGCGTATAAATGGATTCACCAAAATATTACATTTTGGAATGTGTAGGTCGAATGCAATATATGCAGTCGATTGTTTCTAATAGTTGTCTGGTTCTTAAACTCAAGTATCAAATCGATGGAAAATTGGTCCAATTGATTGTCATTTCCTCTCGAATTTTAGCTGGAGGAAATGTCGATTGACTGCCCAAAGTAACAGCCAACTGCAACATTCTCAAATGCATATTTGGTATTATTTGTTCACATATGTGGAAAGGAATAATTTCAAACACTTTAAATAGAGCTGAATCTATAGAGTACTCTTCATAGCTTTTGGCTCAATATATGAGAACCTATCATTTGCTAAAGATCAAAAGAGAATAACGCTTTTATTGTTTTCTTTGTCAAGACTGTTGTCTTGCTTCTTTTTATCATTTTCATTTTGCTTTGGATCGATGCAGTTTACGGAGCTTATTTATAGAAGTTCTATGGTTATAATAGGTACTTGGCCTGCATCCAAGAACGTATGCGGTGGAGAATTGATGCAGGTAAAGGGTAGTGGATTAAGCCAAAGAGCCGAACCACTTAAATCGATGTGTCTCGCCTCGTTATTGAGTTTGGTTTCTCTAATTCTATCTCTTTATTTTACGCATTCATTTTTAAATTAGAATTTATGCACAACCATTACTTAACTTTCAAATTTAAAATATAATCAATTGTGATATTTTGCATATGTGATTGCAGTAATGTGGGATGTGATTAAGGATGCAAAAATGTGACTTTCGGACTTGTGCTTCCTTAATCACAGCCCACATTACTGCAATCACATATGCAAGATATCACAATTTCTTTCCCCTCACATTCCATTTCCACCCTTGATGTGATTCCCTTCTTATGTTCATATTTGCGGTCCTTCACCATCACGGTTTCGCTCAATAGTCATAACCTCTTTTTTGTACCTCTCCCTCACCTATGCACTTTATAACCACCAACTCTGGATGTTATTGGGTCCTGAAGATCGCAAGACATGTTCTACTCATGTGCGTGCCCTCCTTTAAGCTCATGGTCTTGCTCAACATCTTAAGAATGATGACATGCCATTCATGATGCCTCCTACTTTTGACTCCACTATAACCACCTCCGTTGTCACCATTGCAACCAGTAAGGAATGAGAGGGTCTAGATGCGCAAGATCATGACATTCTCTACTAATCAACTGAGTTTTGATATGTAGATTGCCCGTCTTCCCTTTACATAGAATATATGGACGTCTTCCCTTTGCAAAGGATATATGGAATTATCTATAAAAGACTTTATGTGTTATGAGAACTCTGGTCATGCGTGGGAGTATGCCTTCAATTAGGCACTTACTACCATCACTCAAGATGATCAATCCATATTAGATTTCTTTACATCTCTAAAGGATCTTCAGTAACGAATTTATGAGATTGAAGACCCTTTCCATTAGAAGAAATTTGTAGCAGCGTAAAAAGTTCGTGAGCTTGAAGCTTGGCTCGAGTTCAGCTCGATAAAAGCTCGTTCAAACAAGTTTGATTAATAAATAAACAAGCCTTAACAAAAATTTATGTTCGCTTAAAAAAACGATGGAACATGAACAAAATTTGTTTGAGCTTGGCTCATGTTCGAGATCCGCTCGGTTAAAGCTCGTATAGGCTCAGTTTGATTTATACTCTAGCTCGGCTAGATTAGATTCGTTAGGCTAGTATTTTGTTTAGCTTGTACATGTATAATATAAGTGGGTATAATCTTTTGTGCACACTGATTTTTATTGTTAGTTGTGATTTAATCTTCGTGTACATTGATTTCCAGAGTCCATTACTTTGTACAATAAATAATCAATTATTAAGACATTATACCTCCAAATAGAAAAAGTTATAACTACTTATTTAGTTACTGTATTGTGTCATTATACCCTAACCTTATTTTTTGCTTTAGCATGCAACTATGTTTATACCAAAAAATTCATAAGAGTACTTATTCCATAATATTAATTTATGTTCACGCTATAATCAAGCTCTAATATCTCAAACATAGCTTAATTTTGAGTTTGAGCTTGTTTAGGACTTGTTTAGAGCTTCAAAGAATAGCTTAAATCAAGCTTTAAATGAACAAAGCTCGCGAGCTTAAATAAACCAAGCCTCAAACAAGCCTATGAATGAGTCAAGCTTTAACTGAACCCGAGCCAAGCTTGAACAAGCATGTTACTTAACGAACTTGAGCTAAGCATGAACAAGGTTTTTACATATAGGAGCTGAGCAAAGCTGGGCTCGTGTTTGGCTCGTTTAGCTGGATTAACAACCGTAAGAAGCGAGTAGTCGTATGCCTTTCTAAAAATTTTACACGGCATTATCCTGAGTTCATTGCGGTTCGTAGTTAACTCTTATCTTAAGTTAACTTGTCAAATTTGTATTGGCTGAACAGATTAATCTTCTAACTACAACAATTCTTTTGTACACCATAACACCATAGTCTACTCCTTCTGTCTTGGCTGCAACAATGGTTGTTACTCCACACCTGCTCTGCATATGGTTCTTCTTTTATATATATATATATACTAGGTTTGCCCGTTGACACGTGCCTACGGCACGTCTTCAGCACGGTGCATCTTGTTTGATCACATAAAATAGTTTTGGAAGTCTAGCAAATTAATTGAAGTAGCAAACATAAAGCAAAAAACATAATATATGGTTTTTTTGAATTATTTTTAAAGTTGTTAAATTTTTAAATTTTTTAGTTTTTTAATTTTTAATTTTAAAAAAATTTAAATTTTTTTTATTTTCTTAATTTTTTGAATAGAGGAGGGAAGGAGAAAGAGAGAGAACAAAAAAATAATTAAATAAATATAGGAGTTGTTTTGGGTGGGGGATTTGAATTTGAGTTTTGGGGGGAAAATATGTTTTGTGAGGTTAGATCTAGGCCTTTGATTTTTGGGGGATTGAAGGAGAGCCACTTGATAGCTTTCTTTGTGTTTTATTATATAGATATATATATATATATATACTAATGGGCCTATATATATATATAGGCCCATTAGTATATATATAGTGGGCCTATAGTATATAAATACTAATGGGCCTAGGATATATATTGGATTTGCTTGTTGGTGTGCATGCATGCATGCATGCAACACGTGAAGAGGAGAGAAGTGGCATGTGATGAAAAAATATAGTTCCATATCGGGTATTGGTAGGAGAGAATATACGAATATATTAGGTTGCCTGTGATCTAAGAGTACATACTAAGGTAGCCTAGTTGGTGAAGTCATTCCTTATCATAGAGCCGTTGTTACATTTTGTTTTTAGGAGTGTAGTACGCGTACGCTCGTGTAGGCGCGCACGGAGTTGAGCTGGTGTGGGGCATTACAAATAGTATCAGAGCCGACTTTCAACACCGACAATGGGTAAGAGTGGGTAAGATGTACGGCTGAGATGGAGATGAGTCAGTATGCTGGTAGAAAGATCAGGGCACTACGCTAGCAGGGTACTCCACTCTACATTGGCTAGAAAAGAGGTCATGCGCTAAGTCCCAAGGAGGGGTGAATGTAAGACATTGAATTAAAAAAAAAGAAATGTATATAGTGGGCATATATATATATATATATATATATATATATATATATATATATATATATATATATATATAGGCACCACCTATGGTGCGCACGGCATGTGCACTCGGCCTTCCCGCCTTCGTATCGACGATCCGAACCTTTCACATTGATCTACACATCTAAATTAGTTTAAATATATAAAATCAAATCATTTGAAATTTATTTGCCCATCCATTAAAGTGTTACAAAATTGTATGGCTAAAAATCATTATTTTTTATAGTAACATGATGGATGGGCAAATGAATTTCAAATGATTTAAATTTACATATTTAGACTAATTTAGATGTTTATCGTCGCTACGAAGGCGTGAAGGCCGAGTGCACACGGAGGGGTGGTGCACAATAGAAAATTTTCCAATATAATAAAACACAAAGAATGATATCAAGTGGCTCTCATTCAATTCCCCCAAAATCAAAGGCCCAGATCTAACCTCACAAAACACATTTTCCCCCAGAATTCAAATTAAAATCCCCCCCCCCAAAAAAAAAAAACAACTCATTTATTTATTTAATTATTTTTTTCTCTCTCTCTCTCTATATATATATGTAATAAAACACAAAGAAAGCTATCAAGTGGCTCTCATTCAATTCCCCCAAAATTAAAGGCTCAGATCTAACCTCACAAAAATATTTTCCTCCCAAATCTCTCTCTCTCCCAAATCTCTCTCTCTCTCTCTCTCTCTCTCTCTCTCTCTCTCTCTCTCTATATATATATATATATATATATATAAACATGGAATTTCATACCCCAGTTTATAATTATTTTTCACCCCATACTAATGGAAAGATGGACTTTTATTTATAACTAATTATTGTCGTACTATTCAAACTTCAGCTACATAATTGTTGATTTACTGTTTACAAGACTTTTCATATGATGTATCGTTCTGAAAATGTGTCGTAGGCACGTGGCCACGGACAAATCTAGTATATATATATATACATATATACACACACACACTAAAAGGTCTAGGATATATATTTGGGAAAAGCATAGTTGGTAGTTGTGCATGAAGGCCCGAGATTTTCTTGTTGAAGTTCATGCGTGAGTGCATCCACGTGAGGGTGAAAGAGAGTGCATGCATGTATGCAATACGTGAAGAGGAGAGAAGTGGCATGTGATGGGAAAAAATTGTCTTATATCGGGGATTGGTACGATTCTCTCGTACCTACTAAACTAGCTCTTTTGGTGAGGCTGTGTTCTATGGTGGGACCATTGTTAGATTTTGTTTTTAGGCGTGTTGTACGTGTACGTGCATAGATAGGTGCGTACGGAGCTGAGCTGGGTCGGGACGTTACAATTTCTCAGATCATCAAATGGGTATCACTAGTATTTCTCCTTCTTCTGGAACTCTAATTGATCTACCACCGACCATCAGTGCCACCATTTCCACTACAGCTTGGCTTCGCAGCATATGTAGTTGCTTGACTTAGATGTTTTATATCACATGACTTCTATGACTTCTGATACTTCTATTCTTCGAAATTATATAATCTACCTCCTTATCTTTTAAAATTATGCACATGGACTCTGGAGTTCTCCTTCCTTTTTCTCGACAAGGGGGATTTCTATTCCACTGACGAACACAATATTATTCACATTTTAGAGCAATAACTTTAGTGCAATTAGACATGTAAAAGCTCTATATGTGGTATTTAACTCTTATTTTCTCTTTTCAATAGGAAATAACCAAAAGCAGCAAAACGAAGCAGATTCCAGACGAATACAGACTGAGAAATAATATACAGGGAACTACAGAAGCAACAGTCGACTGGTTCTCCACAACAGGCGACTGGACAGAGAGCTCAAACTTATACAGATGTCTCATCACAGTCGACTTACTCTCAAGGACAGTCAACTAGTCTGATCAATTATGAAACCACAGAAGTCTCGACTCAGTCGACTGGTTCGAAGACAAGTCGACTGGTCTGCGGCGGAGTAAACAGATAAGATATTCAAAGATACACCTGCATCTAATTTCAAATCTATCTGAATCCAGATTTGTGCAAATCAAATCTAGAGACTGGGGATTTCCAAGAGCACGTGGTTAACAGATAAGGAAGGAAAGAAGAAAAGAGAAGGAAATAAATCATCAAATCAAACAAAGAAGGAGTTTTCTGAAAAAGTGCAAAACCCTAATTCTCAGCCGTGCTCTATAAATATCAGAGGAGAAGCATTATTCAAGGGGCTTAATCTTTTCTAAGGGAAGCGACTTAATCACAAGAGTTTCTGCGCATTCAAGTCATCAACAAGGGGCATCATTCTATCAGCATCGAAGAAGGAAAGAAGAGATCCAGTATTCGAAGGCAGTCGACTGTGTGACAGCCAGTCGACCTTATTGTCGGAGTTCATTAGTTTATTTCTTCTCCTTTTATTCTTTTATGTTGATCATGTATTCGAACTTGTTGATTAATAAAACTATTATTATGTGGAACTAAATTCTATAGTTGGGTAGATTGAAGCCGTAGTTATGTAGTGCTATATTCTTCTGAGCTCTTCTACTTTACTTATTGATTGAATCCGTTTGTATTGGTATAGATTGACGGTAATCAAACTTGTTCTCAAAAGTCTGAGAGCAGTCGACTGAGGTGAGAGCCAGTCGACTGACAAACAGAGCTAGAGAAAATCAAGTTTGCATTACTATCTATCTGAATCTGTTATATGAGCATATTGAGACGACCCGTATCTCGTGCCCGTAATTGTAACAAAGGAATCTTTAGGGGTTCCTGGTTCAATCAACTTAAGGGATCTAGATTTGATACCAATTTCTAGAGCCTTGAGTGTTTGTTCGTTTCTACTGATCTTATGTTTTCCTTAAATACAACTTAGTAGATACCATGCTAAGGACTTAATGAAAGAAACGAATTAGAGTAGATACCATGCCTAATTCTTGGCCTAGGGAAACAGTACTTTAAGGAGTAGATACCATGCCCTTAAAGTGAACAAATATGAGTAATAAGAAGAAGTTCAGAAGGTGACTTAGCATTACTAACTATTGGTGGAGATCTAAACCCAACTATTTCACAAATACTTGTGATTCACATTTCTTAATTTAGTTTTAATTTCTTTTAGACTTTCAAAACAACTCTTAATGATTTTTATTCTTTTTATTGATTGGTAAGTTAAAGTCTACAATCTCTGTGGGATCGACCCTTGCTATTGCTACGCTTTTCTAACGATTCGTGCACTTGCGAGGTTTTTATAATTTGTGTCTAGTTTTATCTATATATTTAGGGAACTAGATTAGCACAACAAGTTTTTGGCACCGTTGCCGGGGATTGTCTAGTATTTTAACTTACAGATCAGTAGGAAGTTTTTATTTTATTTCTTTTAGTTTATTAATAAGTTTTTCTTTTAGGTTACAGGATTTTGGTGGATGCACGGAAGGAGATCACTTCGTCCAGAGCTACTACCAATTGACGCAGAAACAGAACGCACCTTGCACAGGTTAGGTCGACTGATTGCGACCAACCAGTCGACTGCTGCACGAACCCAGTTGACTGCTCAGAGACCTCAGTCACAAGCAGTCATGGCAGAAGAAATACCCAATCGCGTACCAATGCAGGATAAATTTACGCCTAAGAACATTGAACAACCCTCCTGCATTGCGTATCAACCAAATGTCACAGGGAACATGCATCTATCTCCTCAGTTACTTAGTATGGTTCCCCATTTCAGTGGCAGACCTGATGAAGAGCCTCATCTTCATTTACAAGATTTTTTCGATCTTTGCGGGACACAAAGCGTCCAAGGGCTTACCCCTGAACAAATCAGGTTAATATTGTTTTCTTTTTCCTTAAAACTTAACGCTAAACTATGGTATAATTCTTTGGAACCAGGATCAATAAACTCATGGGAGCAATTGGCGACAAAGTTCTTAAAAGAATTCTTTCCAGCCCAAAAGACCAAACAGCTAAAAAGGGAGATTCAACTCTTCCAACAAAAGGATGGAGACTTATTTTTCGAAGCCTGGAAAGATTTCAAGAACAAACTTCTCAAGTGTCCAACACACAACATGCCTAAAGATGATCAGGTACAAGCTTTTTATGAAGGTTTAAATGATACTAATAAGGCAATTATGGATTTCAGCTTGCAACGGGATCTTGATGAGGAAAAGCGGCGAAGAGGCCATAGAACTATTTGAAGAACTCAGCGAGAATTCACAACAATTCTCAACAAGGAGGGGCTCTTCGAAAAAACAGGGAGTTTATGAAATTTCTAGTAACAGTAACATTCAGTTGGAAATGATAAACATGAATAAGAAAATTGATATGCTTGTTAATGCAATGTCTATGATGGGTGGAGTTAAAAATCAAACAAATGAAATTTGTGCAATTTGTTCTCATGTAGATCATACCACTGATACTTGTCCCATGTCTTCTTTCACAGATCAGGAGCATGCAAACTATGTAGGTCGAGGAGTTTTTCCACCAAAGAATAACCCATTCTCGAACACATACAACCCAGGGTGGAGGAACCATCCAAACTTCTCATGGAGCAATAATCAGAATAATCAAGGGACTCAATTCACACAAGGACCTGCACGGAACTTTCAAATGGGAAGTGGGATTGATAGGCCAGTTCAAGAACAGAAAAAGTTGGATTTTGAATCCACTGTTCTTCAATTGCTCCAACAACAACATCAAACAAGCAACCAACAAGGGCAAGCAATTCAGAAGTTGAAAACACAGATTGGCCAAATTGCTAAAGAATTAAGCGAGCGAAAGACAGGGGAACTTCCATCACAAACTATACCAAACCCTGGAGGCCAAGAACAGCTCAAGGCAGTCACAACATTAAGAAGTGGTAAGATAATTGACAACAAAGTTGGAACACACACCGAAGAAAAAGAAGAACAACCATCAAAAATTGTGGGGTCCAACAAGGTAAGTGAAAAAGAAAGAACAGTTTTGCCACCATTCCCTCAAAGGTTAGTCAAACAAAAGAAAGATCAACATTTATTTGACATCTTTGAAACTCTCAGAAAGGTAGAAATTAATATCCCCCTACTTGATGCTATTAAACAAATTCCTTCTTATGCTAAATTTTTGAAAGAATGCTGTACTCACAAAAGAACATTTCAGGTTAGGGAGGATGTGGCATTGACAGAAGAAGTGAGCGCTGTTTTATTGAGAAAATTACCTCCTAAATTAAAAGACCCAGGTAGTTTTACCATTCCTTGCAGGATTGGCGAGCACTTCTTTGAGAAAGCACTACTAGACTTGGGGGCAAGCATCAATCTTCTCCCATACACTGTCTATGAAAAGTTAGGATTGGGGGAACTCCAACCAACATCCATCACGTTGCAATTGGCAGATCGCAGTATCAAAAGACCTAGAGGTATTTTGGAAGATGTCCTAGTTCAGGTAAACGATTTCATTTTGCCTGCTGATTTTGTTGTGTTAGACATGGAGGAATCTTCAATGCCATCTTCTCTACCAATCATTTTAGGTAGGCCCTTTATGAGTACGGCTGATATAAAAATTTGTGTCAAAAAGGGTACCATAAGCACGAAAATAAATGGAGAGAAGGTTGAATTTAAAATGTTCGATACACTGAAATTTCCACATGATGATCATGAATGCTATAATGTTGATGTGGTGCAGGATATTGTTGATCAAACATTTCAGGTACATAGCGTTGAACCATTACAGGCCATAATTACACAATCTCTAACTTTATCTAATGATGAACAGGAATATGATGACTGGGAGATTGCAGAGACAATACATCACCTTGACACTTCACAGTCATACTCAGGTAAGTTTGCACCAGTATTTGAAAAATTGGTGACTGATGAACTTTTTGTTTCTGCAGGTAAGTCGACTGGTGAAGGGGATCAGTCGACTGTCCAGACTGCGACCAGGGACCAGTCGACTGCACCAAGACTTACAGACCCAGAACTTAAGCAGCTGCCCGACCATTTGAAGCACGCATATTTGGGCGAGAACCAGACACTACCAGTGATAATTGCTGCGAATCTAAGTGCACAGGAAGAAGATAAGCTGCTAAAGGTACTACGAGAACACAAGAGTGCAATAGGATGGACCATTGCAGATATCAAGGGAATAAGTCCATCCAAATGCATGCATCGAATACTCCTTGAAAACAACGCAAAACCAAGCAGGGAGGCACAGAGAAGGCTTAACCCAAACATGAAGGAAGTGGTAAGAGCAGAGATTCTGAAGCTACTAGATGTTGGCATCATCTACCCCATCTCAGATAGCAAATGGGTAAGTCCTATACATGTTGTGCCTAAGAAAAGTGGAGTTACAGTGGTGACAAATGAAGAGAATGAGCTTATCCCTACTAGAGTGACCACAGGATGGAGGGTATGCATTGATTATAGGAAACTGAACAATGAAACCAGGAAAGATCACTTTCCTCTTCCTTTTATTGATCAAATGTTAGAAAGATTAGCAGGATATAGTCATTATTGTTTTTTAGATGGTTATAGTGGCTATAATCAAATTGCTATTGCGCCAGAAGATCAAGAAAAAACTACTTTTACATGTCCTTTTGGTACTTTTGCATACAGGAGGATGCCCTTTGGATTGTGCAATGCTCCAGCTACATTTCAAAGATGCATGATGAGTATATTTTCAGACATGGTGGAAAGATTCATTGAGGTATTTATGGATGACTTTAGTGTTTTTGGATCTTGTTTTGATGAATGCCTTAACCATTTGCAGCTTGTGCTTAAAAGATGTGAAGAATGCAATTTAGTGCTGAATTGGGAAAAGTGCCATTTCATGGTACAACAAGGTATTGTGTTGGGACATGTGGTGTCAAAAAGAGGCATAGAGGTAGACAAAGCAAAAATTGATATAATATCAAAACTACCCCCTCCCACTACAGTTAAGGGTGTTAGGAGTTTTCTAGGACATGCAGGGTTCTATAGAAGATTCATAAAAGATTTCTCAAAAATCTCCAAACCCCTTTGTGACTTGTTGGCTAAGGATGTTGAGTTTGTATGGACAGAAGAGTGCACAAATGCTTTTAATACATTGAAAAATCTTCTCATTTCTGCACCTATTGTCATGGCACCAGATTGGAGCCATCCTTTCGAGCTTATGTGTAATGCAAGTGATTATGCTTTAGGGGCTATTTTAGGTCAAAGAATCAATAAGAAACCCCATGTTATTTACTATGCTTCTCGAACTTTAAACGATGCACAGCTAAATTATTCCACTACTGAAAAAGAAATGTTAGCTGTAATTTTTGCTATAGAGAAGTTTAGATCATATTTGATTGGTTCAAAAGTTATTGTTTTCACTGACCATACTACTTTGAGATATTTGTTTGCTAAAAAGGAGGCTAAGCCTAGGCTGATCAGATGGGTGTTGTTGCTTCAAGAATTCGATCTTGAGATTAGAGATAAAAAAGGAAGCGACAATGTTGTTGCAGATCACATGTCCAGGCTACTGCAGGAGGAAGAACGAATTGTGCCCCCACTTAATGAAAATTTCCCAGATGAACATCTCTTTGAAATAAATACATCCTCGGGACAGTCGACTGGTACCAGGAACAGTCGACTGGTATCTTACTGCTCAAAATTTCCATGGTTTGCTGACATTGTAAATTATCTAACCGCTCATGTTTTCCCTCCAGGTATGACAAGTCAGGAAAGAAAGAGACTGGTGGCTATGTGCAAGCACTACTACTGGGATGATCCTTATTTGTTCAAATGTTGCCCTGATCAAATTATAAGAAGATGTGTGGCAGAAGAAGAGCAATTGAGTATTCTACAACATTGCCACCAATATGCATGTGGAGGACATTTTGGACCAAAAAGAACAGCACTCAAGGTATTACAATCTGGATTTTATTGGCCTAAAGTATTCAAAGATGCTTTTTCTTTTTGCAGGACTTGTGACAAGTGCCAAAGGACAGGGAATATCTCGTCTAGAAATCAAATGCCACTACAAAACATCCAAGTAATCGAGCTTTTCGATGTTTGGGGAATCGACTTCATGGGTCCATTTCCTAACTCATTTGGTTATTTATATATACTTGTTGGTGTGGATTATGTGTCTAAATGGGTCGAGGCTGTCCCCTCAAGAACTAATGATCACAAAGTCGTTGTCAAGTTTTTGCAGGAAAACATTTTCACTAGGTTTGGGACACCGCGCGCAATAATAAGTGATGGAGGTAGCCACTTCAATAATTTTCCATTTGCCTCTTTGATGAAGAAATATGGTATCACACATAGAGTGGGCACCCCATATCATCCTCAAACTAGTGGGCAAGTGGAGATTAACAACAGAGAAATCAAAAGCATTTTGGAAAAGACAGTAAACACAAGAAGGAAGAATTGGTCGTTGCGCTTGAACGATGCATTATGGGCCTATCGAACCGCATACAAAACACCCATTGGCATGTCACCATACCGCTTGGTGTTTGGAAAAGCCTGTCATCTTCCAGTGGAGTTGGAGCACAAAGCTTATTGGGCCATCAAAAGGTTCAATTTTGACATGAAACAAGCAGGTGACAAAAGAAGACTACAACTAAATGAGCTTGAAGAGTTGAGGCACGACGCTTATGAGAATGCAAAATTGTACAAGGAAAGGACAAAGTTGTACCATGACAATCAGCTAGCAAGAAAGGAGTTTTATGAAGGGCAGAAGGTATTGATATACAACTCAAGATTGAGACTTTTTCCAGGCAAGCTTATGTCAAGATGGTATGGGCCATACACTGTCACGAGAGTCTTTCCACATGGCGCTTTGGAGGTTCATAGCAAGGAAAAGAATCAAACATTTAAGGTGAACGGGCATAGAGCGAAGCCATACATAGAGATGAGCATAGAACCGCAAGAGGAGGATGTGAATCTTCAAACCGTTCAATACATGGCATGACCTCATCATGTCTAGCTGAAGGCAGAAAACACAGCGCTTGTTGGGAGGCAACCCAATTTTTCAGGGGAGTATTTACACTTTCCCTTTATTTTCCTTCAGTTATTTATTATTATCCTTATTTTAGTTATTTTTATTTTCATTCTCCTTACTAGATGTGACATATGCCTATTTTTAAATTTTCTTTCGAACATTGAGGACAATGTTCCATCTAAGTTTGGGGGTATTGGGGTTAGTTATATTTATCATCTTTTTGAATTTTTTTTAGGATAAACAATTTCTTATAAAGTAAGAAGAAGGATACCTATTTACTTTAGGATTGTTGAGTTTCATAACTTCCATACAAGATTATATGAGTCATGCAATTATACATAATAAACAAATGTGATGCTTTTTCTGGTTATTATTCCCTTTAGATCTAGTCCTAAATTGAGTTTAAGTAAATAGAGTGATAAAAAAAAATATATATATATACTTGAATAAAGTCAATCTACTCCAATGTTTTGAGTTGCTTAGTAACTAGGGGTATTCATCACCAATGTTTACCTTTACGTCAAATGGCAACTTGAAATATGAGTATGCAAAGCACTTTAGAGTTTGTGACTCGCTGAGTAACCGGGTGGATTCATCACAAATGTTTCACATTCGCGTAAAAAGGCAAGTGACAACTTTAGAAAAGCGACTAAAAAAAAAAAAAAAAAAAACTCTAGTTTGCTACTCAGTTTGTAGTAGAGAAAAGGGGATAATCACAGATTGAGTAATTACATACTATAACTATAATTAATTGCATGACAAGTGTGGTTGAGTTTGGAGTTATGAATAAACAATTGCACTAGAGAAAGTGGGTATGTTTAATTTTACTTTATCTGAAATTGTTTATACCTTTCTATATCGATGCCCACATAATAAGAACTCTTGGTGGTTGAGGCTGATATTATTATTATACCCTTGTTCATAATTCTAGTTTGCTTGAGGACAAGCAAAAATCTAAGTTTGGGGGTATTTGATGAACACAATATTATTCACATTTTAGAGCAATAACTTTAGTGCAATTAGACATGTAAAAGCTCTATATGTGGTATTTAACTCTTATTTTCTCTTTTCAATAGGAAATAACCAAAAGCAGCAAAACGAAGCAGATTCCAGACGAATACAGACTGAGAAATAATATACAGGGAACTGCAGAAGCAACAGTCGACTGGTTCTCCACAACAGGCGACTGGACAGAGAGCTCAAACTTACACAGATGTCTCATCACAGTCGACTTACTCTCAAGGACAGTCGACTAGTCTGATCAATTATGAAACCACAGAAGTCTCGACTCAGTCGACTGGTTCGAAGACAAGTCGACTGGTCTGCGGCGGAGTAAACAGATAAGATATTCAAAGATACACCTGCATCTAATTTCAAATCTATCTGAATCCAGATTTGTGCAAATCAAATCTAGAGACTGGGGATTTCCAAGAGCACGTGGTTAACAGATAAGGAAGGAAAGAAGAAAAGAGAAGGAAATAAATCATCAAATCAAACAAAGAAGGAGTTTTCTGAAAAAGTGCAAAACCCTAATTCTCAGCCGTGCTCTATAAATATCAGAGGAGAAGCATTATTCAAGGGGCTTAATCTTTTCTAAGGGAAGCGACTTAATCACAAGAGTTTCTGCGCATTCAAGTCATCAACAAGGGGCATCATTCTATCAGCATCGAAGAAGGAAAGAAGAGATCCAGTATTCGAAGGCAGTCGACTGTGTGACAGCCAGTCGACCTTATTGCCGGAGTTCATTAGTTTATTTCTTCTCCTTTTATTCTTTTATGTTGATCATGTATTCGAACTTGTTGATTAATAAAACTATTATTATGTGGAACTAAATTCTATAGTTGGGTAGATTGAAGCCGTAGTTATGTAGTGCTATATTCTTCTGAGCTCTTTTACTTATTGATTGAATCCGTTTGTATTGGTATAGATTGACGGTAATCAAACTTGTTCTCAAAAGTCTGAGAGCAGTCGACTGAGGTGAGAGCCAGTCGACTGACAAACAGAGCTAGAGAAAATCAAGTTTGCATTACTATCTATCTGAATCTGTTATATGAGCATATTGAGACGACCCGTATCTCGTGCCCGTAATTGTAACAAAGGAATCTTTAGGGGTTCCTGGTTCAATCAACTTAAGGGATCTAGATTTGATACCAATTTCTAGAGCCTTGAGTGTTTGTTCGTTTCCACTGATCTTATGTTTTCCTTAAATACAACTTAGTAGATACCATGCTAAGGACTTAATGAAAGAAACGAATTAGAGTAGATACCATGCCTAATTCTTGGCCTAGGGAAACAGTACTTTAAGGAGTAGATACCATGCCCTTAAAGTGAACAAACAAGAGTAATAAGAAGAAGTTCAGAAGGTGACTTAGCATTACTAACTATTGGTGGAGATCTAAACCCAACTATTTCACAAATACTTGTGATTCACATTTCTTAATTTAGTTTTAATTTCTTTTAGACTTTCAAAACAACTCTTAATGATTTTTATTCTTTTTATTGATTGGTAAGTTAAAATCTACAATCTCTGTGGGATCGACCCTTGCTATTGCTACGCTTTTCTAACGATTCGTACACTTGCGAGGTTTTTATAATTTGTGTCTAGTTTTATCTATATATTTAGGGAACTAGATTAGCACAACATCCACAAATAATTTGTTGTTCATACTCTTTAGTGTTTTCAGTTTGTCTATGACCTTACCTTTTGTTACACAAATTACATATCGATATTAGGCTTATTCATTTGGTTCTTCTTCGTTTTTCATACTTGGGGCTGGACATTGAAATGATGGGTCCAATGTCATGGCTCAGTTGCATATTCTACTTGAGGATGACTACACATACATGAGTTTTTACCCCAAATATACATTATAAATGCATTGGGCCCCACTTCTCGCTAAAAGACAATGTTTTAAACTTGTCCTTTAGTGAGAAGTGGGGCCCAATGCATTTATAATGTATGTTTGAGGTAAAAACTCATGTATGTCTAGCATTTTGCATTCTACTTTGAAAAGCCTTAAGTTCTACCACTTTTGACATGACTGATTGACATCAGCGTTTGGGTTATCTATGTTATTCTGAATGTCTTCTCTATTTCTATTAAGATCTTTGGGAAGTGTGCCTAAGAATTGTAATAAGAATCTTAATGACTATTTAGGATGTCATCTTGGTAAACAACTTAACTATCTTATCTTTCGAATCAATATTGTTGTACTTTTGCTATTTTTGAGCTTGTACATTCTGATGTTTAGGAGCCTTCTCCTTATGTATCCAGATAAGGTCATAAATATTAATGTTATTTTTGTGGACACTTTTTTCTCATGGATTCTTTTATGTATTATCGTAGTCAATTCTTTAACATTTACAGAACTATGTTACAATGATTGCCACATAATTAAATAGTAAAATAACATACTTTCGATATTACTCTTGTGGAAAGTATGTCACTTGAATTTGGAAACTTTTTTGCCATTAGTTTTGCTGAACTTCCATATACTAATGCTCATGCTCAGAATGCCGCTAGGGAAACAAAACATAAAGATGTCATTGGAATATCTAGGGACTAGATTCTTATTGCCTCTATCCCTCCTCAATTTTAGGCTGAATTTCTTACTAATATCCACTTATCAATATTTAGCATTGATTGTGATAATTAGTGATACCCTTATTGCTCGACTTTGTGGTAAGCCACCGGTCAATCTTCGTATTTTTGGGCATATTTTTCACGTTCTTCTGCAACCTTGCGAACATAATTAATTATCTGCCCAATATATTAATAAGTGTGTTTCTTAGCTATAATCGTGATATGGCCAAAAATGGGGTTAAATCGGAACCGTCCAAATTGGGCACGAATCTTGAAGCTCCGGGGGTAAAACAGTAATTTCACCTACCAACGGGTCTGAAGCGGATACTGGTTATCTTCCCCGAAGACCTACTTACCTACAAACGGATCCACCTTAACTGGGTGCGGGTTTCAGCCCGTAGCAAACCTGGTCCAGAAGGGATAAAATTAGGGTTTTTGGTTAAATCCTAATCAACGGCCTTGATTCATATCTATCCCTTCACTGGGGGCTAATGATTACATTCCTTATCTAACCACAGGGGGATTATATTCCTAATCTGGTCCCAACGGTGCCTATAAATACCCCCCATCCGTCTCCATTGAGAGCTAATCAATCTTTCTCCAGTTTTTGCGCTCTTTCATAATCTTCCCTGATTACTGACTTGAGCGTCGGAGGGTGCGTCGCTGGGAACAACCCCGGTGTCTCGCACTTCTTGCAGGTGTACGGCGGGAGCGACGGTCAGAACCCCGACGGAACAGGTATACAGGTTTACTATTCAGTTTTCCTAAGAATCTACAAATACTATCTGTTTGCCCCCACACCAAATTTAGCGGCAACAGATTGGCGCCGTCTGTGGAAAACTAACGAATAGCAACCTCCCCTCTTCCCGTTGGACAGATCTTCTCTAGCCATGCCTCCTAGGAAAGTCAGATCAAGAGGGTCCAACAGAGGACCCAACCTCGATCAGCAGCAAGAAATTCCCATCCAGCCTACCCAACAGCAGGGGCAACTTCGTCCTCCAGCGGAAGACCCGCTCCAGCAGGACCTTCCTCCTCCTCCGAATCAGCCACCTCCTAAGGGTCCTAACCCTCAGAAACAACCTCTTACCAGGACCACGTCTCCATCCACAACGCCTCTTCGGACTCTATGGCCTCCCATCATCCCCGAGCTTCTGGTCTCCACAACACCGCCCTCAACCGGCAGAAGGATGAGGATCTTCGTCGCCATCTGGATGAAAAGCGGGCCCGAGAGGGAACCTCCCGCCAACACCGTCTGGATGAGCGATCTCCTCACCGCCGAGAATACAGAAGATCCCCTACCCAAAGGGGCGGAGAAAGTCCCCCGAGCATTACAGAAGAAGGCCACACTCCCCCGCAGGTCGGCAACAGCCTAGGAACGATGAGGCACCCATTACCCGTGCCGAGTTCCAGCAGTTCCAAGCGACCGTCCTACAAGCCCTCAATCTCCGTCCTAACATTAATGCTCCGAAGATTCTCTGTCCTCCTCCGGTCCGAAGTCCTCGCCGACGATCACCATCTCCTCCTCCAGCTCCCAACAACTCAAGGCATGTACCAAGTCCTCGCCGTTCCAGGAGCCACCGTCGTCGTAGCCCCCGCTCTCCCTCATACGAAGACCAGTCGAGAGCCTCGCCAGATTACCATCGGAGGGATGATGCAGTCTATCACCGTCTCCATGAGATGGAGAGGCGCTTGGGTTAGTTAGATCGAGAAGAAGAGCTCAGAGGAAGGACCCTTCGTCCTAGCAGACCTCCTTTTTCCCGAACTATAATGGATGCACCCGTGCCGATCGGCTTCAAGCCTCCTCAATTTGAGACCTATTCCGGGGAGACTGACCCCGTTGATCACATCGAAAGCTTCAAGACCCTAATGCTCATCCATTAAGCTTCCGATGCCCTCCTCTGCAAAACCTTCCCCGCAACTCTCAAGGGCCCAGCTCGAGAATGGTACTCTCGCCTTGCCCCATCCTCAATATTCTCCTTCGAGCAATTTGAGACTCTCTTCGTCACCCATTTTGTAAGTAGCCGCAGAACTGAGAAGACCAGCATCTCGCTACTGTACCTCCACCAGAAGAAGGGTGAGAAGTTGAGAGACTATGTGAAAAGGTTCACAGTTATAGCCCGGTCTATAGCATCCCTCGACCAGTCGGTCGCTGCAGCAGCATTTCAATCTAATGTCCTCAATGCCAACCTCCGCTCCTCCCTCGCCAAGAAGCCCCCACAGAACTTTTCCGACCTCCTCCTCCGGAGCAAAAAGTACATCCGGGCCGAAGAAGCCAAGCACCGCCCCAACTTGGAGGGGTCTTCCTCCGGGTTTAAGAGAAAGGGAACAGAAGAGGAAGGAGCCAAGAAGCTCCAGAAGGATAATGCCGGCCAGCGCCGACCTCCCACCAGATTCGAGAAGTTTACTCCCCTCACCACTAATGTCTCTACCATTCTGATGGAAGTTGAGAAGGGAGAGATCATACCTCCTGCTCCGAGGATGAACACCCCTGCTAAAAAAAGGGATAAGGACAAATGGTGCCGTTATCATCGGGACCACGGCCACAACACCAATGATTGTCGGGCCTTGAAGAATGAGATAGAAGCCCTCATCCAGAGGGGGCAGCTGACCAGGTTCGTAAGAAAGGACCGAGCCGAACTTCCTCCCCCGCCTCGGGGGGCTAACAAGCATCCGGAACGAGAAGAGACGCTGGACTTTGAGGAAGAGCGAGTCCTCCACCTCATTCATGGGGGCCCAATGGGGGGCTCCTTAAACTCCTCTCGGAAGGCATTTATAAGAGAAGTCAACTCGGTCCGAGCCACCCCTCCTCCCAAAGGCCTCGGAGTGCCCGTCACGTTCTCAGACGAAGATCTTGAAGGTGTCCGCACCCCTCATTGTGACGCACTCGTCATCAGCCTCCACATGGCAAACTTCAAAGTGGAGAGGATCCTAGTAGACAACGGAAACTCCGTTAACATCTTCTTCCTTGCCACTTTCAAAGGTCTAAAGCTCTCCCGAGATAGACTCAAGCCCATCGAATACACGCTCCATGGGTTCACGGGAGTGCCAGTGACTATCGAAGGGGTAATCACCCTCGACGTAACCACTGGCAAAACTCCTACTACCCGAACGGAGGCGATGGATTTTATGGTTGTGGATGTCCCTGCAACCTACAATGTCATCCTAGGCCGACCCGGCCTAGCAGCTCTGGAAGCCGTTCCTTCAGCATACCATCTTAAGATGAAATTTCCCACTCGAGCTGGAGTAGGGGAGGTATGGGGCAATCAGGAAATGGCCCGTAAGTGTTACATGACCTCTACCCTCGGACCAGTCCTCTCCTTAGAAAATCTAGAAATCCCCTAAGATGCTGCTCGACCGACGTCCGAGCCGGTGGATGAGTTAGAGGAAGTACTCTTCTCTGAGCAGGATCCAACTCGCAAGTTCTTTGTGAGCAAGACCCTCCCGTCCGCCCTATGATCGGACATTGTACAGTGCATCCGAAGGAACCAAGACCTCTTCGCTTGGTCAGCTACAGACATGCCCGGAATTTCCGAAGAGCTCCTAGTCCACCACCTCAGCGTTGTTCCGGGGTCCAAACCGGTTCAGCAGAAGAGGCGCAAGTTTGCCCCCGAGCGCCAGCTAGCTATTAAAGAGGAGGTGGACAAGCTCTTGAAGGCCCGCTTCATACAAGAGGTGAACTATCCCGAGTGGTTGTCAAATGTAGTAATGGTGAAGAAGTCCAATGGGACTTGGAGGATTTGTATTGATTTTACTGATCTCAACAAGGCCTGCTCCAAGGATCCCTTCCCTCTTCCGAGTATTGACATTTTGATTGATGCCACCTCGGGACATGAACTCCTCAGCTTCATGGATGCCTTCTCAGGCTACAACCAGATCCGGATATTCCCCCCCGATATCCCGAAGACATCATTCGTGACCGATCAGGGCCTCTATTGCAACGAAGTTATGCCCTTCAGCCTGAAGAACGCAGGAGCCACATACCAACGCCTCGTCAACAAGGTTTTCCAAGCACAAATCGGCCGTAATATGGAGGTATACGTTGACGACATGCTTGTAAAGAGCATCCGAGGTGCCGATCATGTGACCGACCTCCAAGAAGCGTTTGACGTTCTGAGAAAGCACAACATGAGACTCAATCCAAACAAGTGTGCGTTCGGAGTCTCTTCAGGAAAGTTCCTCGGCTTCATGGTTAGCCAACGAGGAATTGAAGCAAACCCTGAGAAAATCAAGGCCGTATTAGACATGGCCCCTCCAAAAAATGTTAAGGAAGTCCAGAGGTTAACAGGCCGCTTAGCCGCCATTGGGCACTTTCTCTCGAAGTCCGGGGAGAAATGCCTCCCTTTCTTCAAGGCCGTCAGAGGGGCTAAAGGTTTCGAATGGGGGCAGCAGCAACAGGAGTCCTTCGACCAGCTCAAGGCTTACCTCGTCAATCCCCCTCTCCTCAGCAAACCGATCCCTGGTGAACCCCTCTACCTCTACCTGGCAGCCTCCGAGTAGACCCTCAGTGCAGTTTTAGTGAGGGAAGAAGACCGGGCTCAAAAGCCCATCTACTATGTGAGCAAGGTGCTTCGGGACGCCGAGCTCCGATACCCGAAGATAGAAAAGATGGCTTATTCCCTGGTGATGGCCGCGAGAAAGCTTTGCCCGTATTTTCAGTCCCATTCGGTGGTCGTTCTTACCGACCAGCCGCTGAAGTAGGTCCTCCACATGCCGGAGACCTCGGGCCGCCTTATGAAGTGGTCTATTGAGCTGAGCCAGCACGTATAACTTATCAGCCTCGGACCGCGATCAAGGCTCAGGCCTTAGCGGAATTCATAGTTGAGAGCACCATCCCCGAGTCCAGCCAAACAGTGAAGGGACCACCCGTCTGGTCGGTTTATGTGGACGGATCCTCCTGCAATGAGGGAAGCGGGGCAGGGGTCATTCTGGCAGGCCCAGATGACTTCATCCTCCAATACTCCCTCCGTATAAACATCAAAGCCTCGAACAACGAAGCTGAATACGAGGCACTCATAGCCGGCCTTGGAATGGCCCGAAATACAGGGGCGCAGCGCCTCCGGATCTTCAGCGACTCTCAGCTAGTTGTGAATCAAGTTCTCGGCGAGTACGAAGCACGTGATGACAGGATGGTTAAGTACTTAGCCAAAGTCAAGAGCCTCATGGCACTGTTTGAAGAAGCCCTCATCCAAAGAATCCCCCGAGAAGAAAATGCTCAGGCCGACGCCCTCTCCAAACTAGCCTCCTCTTCCCTTCAAGGTCTCGAGCATACCGTTTTGATAGAAGTCCTTCTGAAGCCAAGCATAGAGGACGAAACTCTCAACTCTATAGAGTCGCTGCCTGTCCTACTTGAAAATAACTGGATGAAACCCCTCATCGAATTTTTAAGGGACGGACTGCTCCCCGAGGATCCCAAGGAAGCTCGAAGAGTAAGAACCCGGGCCGAGCGTTACACACTGATCGGAGGCATCCTATACAAACGCTCCTTCACACAGGTCGACGGCAGGCCGTACCTGAGATGCCTCTCCCCCGGGCAAGCCGACTATGCCCTGCAAGAACTTCATGAGGGCATTGGTGGAGCACATTCGGGTTCCAGAGCTCTAGCACGCAAGGAGTTGAACTACGGATATTTCTGGCCCACTCTCCTACGAGACGCCGAATGGCACATTCGGCAATGCAGCTCCTGTCAGAAGTACTCCGACATTCGATGCCTCCCACAAGCTCCACTCACTTCCCTATCAAGTCTGATCCCCTTCACAATGTGGGGGATGGATTTACTAGGGCCATTTCCACCAACTCCCGGACAGTTCAAATTCTTAGTCGTGGCGATCGACTACTTCTCAAAATGGATAAAGGCCGAGCCCTTGGCCACGATCACCGAGAACAAGGTCGTCCAGTTCTTTTGGAAGAGTGTGATATGCTGATTCGGCGTCCCTAGGGTCCTAATAACAGACAACGGAACCCAGTTCACCGGGGCTGCCTTCCGAGCTCTATGCGAAGACCTTGCCATCCAACACCGATTCTCCTCCGTCTCTCACCCTCAGTCAAATGGCCAAGCTGAAAATGCTAACCGACAGATCCTCTCCGGCATTAAGAAGAGGTTAGATAAGTGTGCCAAAGGCTTATGGGTTGATCAGCTTCCCAACGTGCTGTGGAACTACCGCACCACAAAATGGACCCCCACAGGAGAGAGCCCATTTAATCTCACGTATGGGTCCGAGGCCATCATCCCCCTGGAAGTCGGAATACCTTCTCTTCGTCTAATAGCTTATGAAGAAGAGCAAAATGCAAGAGAGCTCCGAGCAAGTCTAGACCTGATAGATGAGATCCGAGAAAGGGCCGCCATTCGTCAACAAAGCTACCGAAGAAGGATCGAGATGGCATACAACAAGAAAGTCCGACCTACCGACCTCAAAGAAGGAGACCTGGTCCTCAGGAAGTTAGCCATCTCTTTCCCAGGTCAGAAGAGTAAACTCGCTCCGAACTGGGAGGGACCTTACAAGATCGTCAAAGAAGTTCGGCCCGGCACGAACAGAATAGAAGACCCCGAAGGCAGGGAGATTCCTAGGACATGGAATGTCGACCATCTCTTAAAGTACCAAGAGAGAGTACCAACGCCTCTCTAAGCACTTGGAGATGTCGAACCGTTCCTCTCCTATTACTTGTAATAATTTCCTTTTATTTTTCTCTGGTAATAACGGCTCGCAACTTTAGAAGCAGCCGGACATAAGTCATCAATAAAGAGTTTTTTTTCATATGTTACTTGTAAAAATTGCTTACATCTCTATGCCTTTACTCTTCACTCAACCGATGGTTCGGAGTCCAACACTCGGCTCGACCCTACTTCGCAAGTTCGCTCCTCGGTGAGCTAGAAGTATGACGCCGTTCGGAACTGCTCCCACAACCGTTGAATAACTCAACCGATGGTTCGGAGTCCAACACTCGGCTCGACCCTACTTCGCAGGTTCGCTCCTCGGCGAGCTAGAAGTAGGACGCCGTTCGGAACTGCTCCCACAAACGTTGAATAACTCAACCGATGGTTCGGAGTCCAACACTCGGCTCGACCCTACTTCGCAAGTTCGCTCCTCGGCGAGCTAGAAGTATGACGCCGTTCGGAACTGCTCCCACAACCGTTGAATAACTCAACCGATGGTTCGGAGTCCAACACTCGGCTCGACCCTACTTCGCAAGTTCGCTCCTCGGCGAGCTAGAAGTATGACGCCGTTCGGAACTGCTCCCACAACCGTTGAATAACTCAACCGATGGTTCGGAGTCCAACACTCGGCTTGACCCTACTTCGCAAGTTCGCTCCTCGGCGAGCTAGAAGTAGGACGCCGTTCGGAACTGCTCCCACAACCGTTCAATAACTCAACCGATGGTTCGGAGTCCAACACTCGGCTCGACCCTACTTCGCAAGTTCGCTCCTCGGCGAGCTAGAAGTAGGACGCCGTTCGGAACTGCTCCCACAACCGTTGAATAACTCAACCGATGGTTCGGAGTCCATCACTCGGCTCGACCCTACTTCGCAAGTTCGCTCCTCGGCGAGCTAGAAGTATGACGCCGTTCGGAACTGCTCCCACAACCGTTGAATAACTCAACCGATGGTTCGGAGTCCAACACTCGGTTCGACCCTACTTCGCAAGTTCGCTCCTCGGCGAGCTAGAAGTATGACGCCGTTCGGAACTGCTCCCACAACCGTTGAATAACTCAACCTATGGTTTGGAGTCCAACACTCGGCTCGACCCTACTTCGCAAGTTCGCTCCTCGGCGAGCTAGAAGTAGGACGTCATTCGGAACTGCTCCCACAACCGTTGAATAACTCAACCGATGGTTCGGAGTCCAACACTCGGCTCGACCCTAGTTCGCAAGTTCGCTCCTCGGCGAGCTAGAAGTAGGACGCCGTTCGAAACTGCTCCCACAACCGTTGAATAACTCAACCGATGGTTCGGAGTCCAACACTCGGCTCGACCCTACTTCGCAAGTTCGCTCTTCGGTGAGCTAGAAGTAGGACGCCGTTCGAAACTGCTCCCACAACCGTTGAATAACTCAACCGATGGTTCGGAGTCCAACACTCGGCTCGACCCTACTTCGCAAGTTCGCTCTTCGGTGAGCTAGAAGTATGACGTCGTTTGGAACTGCTCTCACAACCGTTGAATAACTCAACCGATGGTTCGGAGTCCAACACTCGGCTCGACCCTACTTCGCAAGTTCGCTCCTCGGCGAGCTAGAAGTAGGACGCCGTTCGGAACTGCTCCCACAACCGTTGAATAACTCAACCGATGGTTCGGAGTCCAACACTCGGCTCGACCCTACTTCGCAAGTTCGCTCCTCGCTGAGCTAGAAGTAGGACGCCGTTCGGAACTGCTCCCACAACCGTTGAATAACTCAACCGATGGTTCGGAGTCCAACACTCGGCTCGACCCTACTTCGCAAGTTCGCTCCTCGGCGAGCTAGAAGTAGGACGCCGTTCGGAACTGCTCCCACAACCGTTGAATAACTCAACCGATGGTTCGGAGTCCAACACTCGGCTCGACCCTACTTCGCAAGTTCGCTCCTCGGCGAGCTAGAAGTAGGACGCCGTTTGGAACTGCCCCCACAACCGTTAAATAACTCAACCGATGGTTCGGAGTCCAACACTCGGCTCGACCCTACTTCGCAAGTTTGCTCCTCGGCAAGCTAGAAGTAGGACGCCGTTTGGAACTGCTCCCACAATCGTTGAATAACTCAACCGATCGTTCGGAGTCCAACACTTGGCTCGACCCTACTTCGCAAGTTCGCTCCTCGGCGAGCTAGAAGTAGGTCGCCGTTCGAAACTGCTCCCATAACCGTCGAGCAACTCTAACGGTGGTTCGGAATCCATCGTTCGGCTCGACCGCGCTCACTCAAAACCCCGAGCCGAGCAGACGAGGAACCGACCCTCGTATATGGAGAAAAACTCTGCCGAACCGATTTCACCGGTGGATCATCTCAAAATGCGTGCTAAAACGTTATGAACGGATCTGATCGTGCCACGTGTCCACAAAACGACAAGATAGTGTTTTCTTGGAACTCGTGCCTCCCACCTCGTGATACGTACCACGATCACGATCAACCGTCTCGATGTTGCCACGTGGGCGGAACCCGATGTCCGAGCTATCGCACCTCGGTATACTCCGAGCGAAAGACTAAAGTTCTGCGGCTAAAACCTACAAAGAAGACAACTATGGGTCCTTATGGTTCGGCGTCAAGAATAAGGCGACCACGGCACAACGACGAACAAAACAACCTCGATTTTATTAAGATACTTGGAAAATTTACAAGGCAGACAGTTACAGCGGGAAAAGGTATTTTACTACAGCAACAGGGACGACGCAAGAAGTAAAAGGCGATGCCACTCGTTCAGTGTCTCCTCGGAACAAGGACGTTCCGATTCAGAGACAACCGCGGCTTCCGTATCTTTACCTCCGAGCTTGTCTCTAGGCCGATTAACTGGGACGCCGCCTCGCCACTAACTCTAACGGTCGCTCCGACCGAAGCCCCGCTCGAGCTAACAGCTACTCCGCTTTGTGCATCGGCCGCTGTCCGACCAATAACTTGGTCACGAGTCGCTAGCTCGTAGAAGGTGATCCCCCGTTCTCTTTCCTCGCGAGTGCAAGAAGTGCTGCAGACATTAGCTCTCACAGGCTGAGGCTTCAGTCGAGCCACCTCCTCCTCGAGCTCGACGATCCTATCCTTCAGAGTGTCGTCCTTGACCATTATCTTGAACCGAGGGAGCTTTGCCGAACCGGGGTACTCAGCACTGTCGGATATAATACGACGTAAGTTGGTCACCTCGATGCTCTTGTCGACTGTGACCCTCTGCAGCTGCTCGACCTTCTTCTCGAGCTCATCTCGTTCGGCCAACACCGAGGCTAGCTCTGCCTCTTTCGCCGAGATCTCCTCCTCAACTATCCGGAGATGGTGCACCTCGGCCAGAAGCTCGCTGTTCTTCTTCTCCACGTTGAACATCAACCTTCTGGTGAGCTCGATCTCACCCACGAGCCGAGCCTCGCGAGATTGCTTGAACAGCTCGGCACGTCGCCGAGCCGCTACGGTATTTGGGGTGTGATCGAGGATCTAAAATACAAGAACATCGCAATTGGAAAACTACACACCGACCCAAACACTTGCACAAATTTGAATTGAAACAAAGATTTTCATTCATTGAAAGAAGCGGTGGCCAGTCCGCAAAAAAGGCATTACATTTTTGAAAAAAGGAAAATAAAGACCACAAAGAGACGAGAAGATCAGGGGTCCACCTGCTTCGCCGATTCGACCAAAGGCGCCTCGCCAGATGCCCCCTCATTTCTCGCCTCGCCCTGGGGGTTCGTCTCCAAAGCGTCAGCGACAACCTCCTCCTCCTCGTCGCCCTCCACCTCGTCATCTTCGCCTCCTTCCTCCTCGCCGTCCGATGGGGATCCGGGCCACGGTCTGTAGCCGACCCGCTCGAAGCCGGGGATGCGGTCCTGACCATGGTTGAGCGCCCTCTGGTAGGACTTCTCCATGTTCGAGGCCATGTGCTTCTTCGCCTCGGCCTCGACCTCCGCCTTGATCTTCGTTGCCAAGGCCTCCTTCTCCGCCTTCACATCGGCCAGAGCCTTCGCTGACGCAGCCAGCTCCTCGGCAGCCTTGGCGGCTTTGGCGGACTCCTCAGCGAGCCGCCCCTTGACTCGCTCCAGGTCGGCCACAAGATCGGCAACCTGGACCTCCAAGCCCTCTGCTCGCCTCTGCTCGGCATCGAGCTGCCGAACCGCCTTGACCTTTTTCGCCCTGTCTTTATCGCTGGCGGCCTTCAACTCTTTCTCCTGCTCGGCGAACGCCTCAAGGAGATGGCTGAAGTGATAGGTGGCCTGTGAAGACAAAACAATGGTGAGCGCAAGATACGGGCCGAGTAATAGACTTGAAGAAATTCACAAGAGAAACTTACCGATACGAGCGACCGAGCCACTTCGTAGGTGTCGTCGCCGACTGTCCCCGCCTTCAGCGCGGCTCGATCTTTCGGGGTCGCCAGGTGTTTGACGACCTGTATCGACATCTGCGAGTTTCCGAGGAATCCATCATGATTCTTCACTCGCCAGTTCGGCATGAACAGCTGCTTGTGCTACTCGATCAAGATCTCCTCGGCCGGAGCGGTCAACGGCGGAGCCTCGAGCGACAACGCCGCCGTGACGTCGAAGGCCCCACCGACCGGGGCAGAAGCAACGGGAGCCGAGGGCTCTTCGACAACGACCACTGTCGACGAGGGGACCTCAGTGACCGGGGGAGGCGGAGTGGTAGTCGAAGCAACTTTGGGCTGCCGACCTGACGAGGCGGTCGTGTTCGGCCTCTTCCTCTTCCTACCATCAGCCACCTTGCCCCTCTCATTCATCATGGCATTGAAGTCCATCTTCGGTGCTTCTGTACCAAACAAAAAACAAGTCGAGTCAGTCAACCGAGCTAAACACTTTTAAAAAAAATTGATAATACGAGATGTCAGGAGCATACTCGGGTGGATCGGACTAAGGCCTGACCCGAACAGCACCTCCTCGGTCATCTCCCTCCAACTCAACATCGGGAG
Source organism: Hemerocallis citrina (assembly GCA_017893485.1). Classification (NCBI taxonomy): domain Eukaryota; kingdom Viridiplantae; phylum Streptophyta; class Magnoliopsida; order Asparagales; family Asphodelaceae; genus Hemerocallis; species Hemerocallis citrina. The sequence goes on along the minus strand of CM030367.1, from coordinate 59,762,423 downwards.
GGCTACGATCTTCCTCGCCACTTCCTCCTCGGCTGCATCCAGTTCCAGGTCGGCCCTCGCAAATTTGGGCACCTCTGGCTTCCACCGGCTCAGAATTTGCAGCATCGACGCCTCCCTCAATATGAAGAACTTTTCCTTCCATCCTTTGATCGAGTCCGGGTTTTCTATGATCCGAACACCCTTCCTCGGTGCCAAGTAGTATCGATGCTCGGTCTTGTGCATCCGGTTTATCCGATACATGCTTCGGAAGACCGTCAGGTCCGGTTCAACTTCGGTGTTGCGGCACTGAAGCAGGAAGGCGTTCACATGACGCCATGTGTTCGGCATAAATTGGGTCAGCGCGAGGCAGTACCATCCGAGGACCTGGCGAATGAAAGGATGCAGCGGCGTTCAGAGAGTCGTAGTCGAACATGCACATATCCGACGACAACAGCTTGGAGTTCGCCCGCATCCCAGCACCGGGGAGAATTAGCTTGTACTCCGGAGGGATCGCGAACCCCTTTCTGATCCGAAGGAGGTCCCTTTCTGATAGCATCGATCCAATCTCATCTGCCTCGGTAGTCAGAACCGGGTTATTCTCTTCGTAAACTTCCGACTGGCCGATGATCGCCTTCTTCATGAGGTCGCCCTCGTACTGCCTAACCCCAGCATGACCGGACAGTACACAAGGATATCGGCCCGTCTTAGGGGCTTGCCTCGGATTCTCCACGATCACCTCGACCATGGGAGATTGGGCCACTACCCTCCTCTTCTTCTTCTCCTTCCTCATCTCGGCCACGGACGGGTCGGCTACTTGCTTCCCCTTCCTTCGGATTTCCGACTGCCTCCTCTCCTCGGCACCACTATCGCCTGAGGACGAGGCCTCGCTCCCCGAGTTCTCCCTTGACATCCCTATAAAAAGCTAAGGCAAGAGACTAACCTTGAAGTGACGTTTACGGTCAGAATAAGCTCGCCGGAAATTGCCTGGCCCACGCGACAGCTAACGTCACCGCCTTGGAGCAAAAGTCGCCGCTAGCAGAGAGCGCAGAGAGTGAAAGTAAAAGTTTGGAGTAAAAAGGTGAAATGAACTTGGGGGTGGGGGAGTGAGAGCTTATAACCCCAGTATGATGTTGGGCCTCCTTGGGAACCTAAAAAGCCCACTAAGAAGCCAAAGCGTCAAGCGGGGAGTTGCGACGTTTCGAAAAGCAAAAACTCCTCAAATCACTTAAGTCCACGACTCGGCCACCGGTCTACCAACCCGAGCTATCGAATAGTCTGGCTGAGCAACCGAGCTACTGAGTCTCTTCAAAACGTCTAACTCCATACCTCAGCTAAAAGTCACCGAGCATCCGAACCGAGGGGACGAGGAACCGACCCTCGTATATGGAGAAAAAACCTTCCGAGGACAAATCACCGTCGGATCTTTCCAAAATTCGTGTCAAAACACGATGGACGGTTCAGATTGCGCCACGCTCACAAAATGACAAGATAACATTTTCTTGTGATCTGAACCCAACCCTCGTGATTCGCGCAATGATGGACGCTCCAGATCTGACCACGTGTACCTTCCGAGCCGCCTGCTACCGGTCTGCCTAGCCGAGCTACTGAACAGCTTGGCTAAGCAGCCGAGCCACACGGGTCGGAGGGAGGCGACACTTCAGAGCTAGGACTCTTCAAACATCTAACTCCATACCTCGGCTAAAAGTCACCGAGCATCCGAACCGAGGGGACGAGGAACCGACCCTCGTATATGGAGAAAAAACCTGCCGACCATCCTCAGCTGTTGGATCTTGTAAAAAAGCGCGCTCGTCATGATGGACTGCTCAGATCTTGCCACGTCCACTAAACGACAAGATAGTGTTTTTTGGGGATTCGCGCTGAGATGGAAGATCAGGATCACGCCACGTAGTTCGGCTGATTTCAAGCTGTATGCCGACCTGCCGAGCCGAGGGGACGAGGAACCGACCCTCGAATATGGAGAAAAAACCTGCCGACCATCCTCAGCTGTTGGATCTTGTAAAAAAGCGCGTTCGTCATGATGGACGGCTCAGATCTTGCCACGTCCACTAAACGACAAGATAGTGTTTTTTGGGGATCCGCGCTAAGATGGACGCTCAGGATCACGCCACGTAGTTCGGCTGATTCCAAGCTGTATGCCGACCTGCCGAGCCGAGGGGACGAGGAACCGACCCTCGAATATGGAGAAAAAATCTACCGACCATCCTCAGCCGTTGGATCTTGTAAAAAAGCGCGCTCGTCATGATGGATGGCTCAGATCTTGCCACGTCCACTAAACGACAAGATAGTATTTTTTGGGGATCCGCACTGAGATGGACGCTCAGGATCACGCCACGTAGTTCGGCTGATTCCAAGCTGTATGCCGAACTGCCGAGCCGAGGGGACGAGGAACCGACCCTCGAATATGGAGAAAAAACCTGCCGACCATCCTCAGCCGTTGGATCTTGTCAAAAAGTGCGCTTGTCATGATGGACGGCTCAGATCTTGCCACGTCCACTAAACGACAAGATAGCATTTTTTGGGGATCCGTGCTGAGATGGACGCTCAGGATCATGCCACGTAGTTCGGCTGATTCCGAGCTTGGCGCCGAGCAGCCGAGCCGAGGAGACGAGGAACCGACCCTCGTATATGAAGAAACTATCTGCCGAGGAGCGCGGATCGTCTGATCGCCTAGAAAATCGCGCTCGCCACTGATCAAGGGCCCAAATTGCGCCATGCCATAAATCGGTATTGAAAATTAATTTTTATTTATTTTAATCGCTTTATTTATTTAAAAATTGCGAAAAATTTCTAAAAATTCGGGAAAATTAACTAAAAATTCTAGAAAATAATTACAAATTCAGGAGAACATTTTTGAGCCCCTGAACGAACAATTATTACCTAGAATGCGTTATTAAGACCCCCGAACGGCTAGTTAACACATCGCAAAATTAAATAAATAATCCGAGAAAAATAAATAGGAACCACCAAACATCTAGAGGAGCTTAAGAACAGCTTACAGCTTGAAAAATCACCTCACTACCCCCTTCGAGATTCAAAACCCTCCATTTAGACATCGATACAACCCCACTAGCCATTAAAAACAGCTAAACTACTCCTCAAAGGCTGACCAAACTCAATCTTTAGGAGTGGGGGGCCCGTGATATGGCCAAAAATGGGGTTAAATCGGAACCGTCCAAATTGGGCACGAATCTTGAAGCTCCGGGGGTAAAACAGTAATTTCACCTACCAACGGGTATGAAGCGGGTGCTGTTTATCTTCCCCAAAGACCCACTTACCCGCAAACGGATCCACCTTAACTGGGTGTGGGATTCAGCCCGTAGCAAACCCGGTCCAGAAGGGATAAAATTAGGGTTTCTGGTTAAATCCTAATCAACGGCCTTGATTCATATCTATCCCTTCACTGGGGGTTAGGGATTACATTCCTTATCTAACCACAGGGGGATTACATTCCTAATCTGGTCCCAGCGGCGCCTATAAATACCCCCATCCGTCTCCATTGAGAGGTAATCAATCTTTCTCCAGTTTTTGCGCTCTTTCATAATCTTCCCTGATTACTGACTTGAGCGTCGGAGGGTGCGTCGTCGGGAACAACCCCGGTGTCTCGCACTTCTTGCAGGTGTACGGCGGGAGTGACGGTCAGAACCCCGACGGAACAGGTATACAGGTTTACTATTCAATTTCCCTAAGAATCCACAAATACTATCTGTTTGCCCCACACCAAATTTAGCAGTAACAAATCCTAAGCTAAAGGCTATCATTGCTATGATTCCAAAACAAGATGTCTTTGCTTATCTCGTGATGTTTATTTTTTCAAAGACCAATTACATTGGCAAAATTAAGTTTCCTACATTTAATTCTCACTCTTTGTGTAATACCCCTGTTTGGAGCGAACAGTCGACTGGTTGGTATAGCAGTCGACTGGTCGGCTCGAAATTTGAGATTGAGATTAAGATTTGAGAATTTAGTCCCACATGGGAGGTTTGATAGGACAATTTGAGTATAAATACTATTAGCCAATGATCAAGAGTCACCAATCCGGTTAACCACCTTTTGAGAGGCAGCCTGTGGTGGGCAGTTGTACTACATAGTATTTATAATTTGTCTGAGTATTGGGACGGGACGTTACAAATGGTATCAGAGCCGACTTTCGACCCCGGGTGTAGGAGAGGCCTACGATCTGCGGTGCTGAGAGTCATTGATCTCCGGGATCGGTGTTGAGTGTGTTATCCGATCTGCGGTGTTGAGAGTGACTGATCTCTGGGATAAGGGACTATACTACATCGGCTAGAAAGGGCGGTCCTACACGAGATGTGTGCCCCGTACTCAGCGAGGACGCTGATCCCTAAGGGGGGGTGTATGTAATACCCCTGTTTGGAGCGAACAGTCGACTGGTTGGTATAGCAGTCGACTGGTCGGCTCGAAATTTGAGATTGAGATTAAGATTTGAGAATTTAGTCCCACATGGGAGGTTTGATAGGACAATTTGAGTATAAATACTATTAGCCAATGATCAAGAGTCACCAATCCGGTTAACCACCTTTTGAGAGGCAGCCTGTGGTGGGCAGTTGTACTACATAGTATTTATAATTTGTCTGAGTATTGGGACGGGGCGTTACACTTTGGGTCTTTTGTATCTTTCTTCGACTTGTCTCGATTCCTCTATTGTGACCCTAGCACCATTTCCAATGGTGTCAACTTTTGCATAAGAGTTGTCCTTCGTGTATAGTCCTAACTTCACTTTCTACAGTTCCAGATTGAATTCAGCCATACCCACACAATTTTACTTGTCGTGCATGACCCATGATACAAGAACTATTAATGTCTTCAATTGTTCTTATACTGCCTCTAATTTCTCATCCAACTTGACCTCGTTATGCCTCGAGAGATCGATGTCCTCTCTCCAGCTTACATACCCATTCCCCGGAAATCAACAATAGTCTATTTTCTTACAACAATCCGTTCCTAAATTAAACTAGAACACATCAAAGAATAATCGCATGTTCCCGTTTGGCAACCAGCTATGGCAGATGAGTTGGATGTTTTAATTAGCACTGGCACTTGGGAACTTGTCCCATCTCCAGTCGGGGTAAGACTTGCTATGTGCAAGTGGGTTGTACGATCAAAGCATGTTATGTTGATTCTATTAGGCACTACAAGGTTAGTCTTGTTATACAAAGTTTTCAACAATAATATGTGACTCATTTTCATGACATGTTGCTGTTGTTGCACATATGACAAAAATTCAGGCTCAATTAATATTGATACTATTAGAAATTGGTCTCATTCGAAGTTAGATGTCAAGAATACTTTTTTGATCGGTGAGCATTGTGTCCGCCCCTGCCATACGACATCCCTGAACACTTTATGTCACCTTCTTCGTGCACTATATGGTCTCAAAGTAGCTCTATAGGCTTTGCTTTGAGATTTTGGTTATACTATTTACTCTTCTGGTTTTTGACAAGTGTATTTGATCAAGCTATGTTCATTTACTCCTTTTGATACAGGTCATAAAATTGTGTTACTATATGTTAATGTTATGATTATCACAAGTGACGAGCGTGCTCATATCTACGTTGTGAAGTTCTCTTGACATAATCAGTTTGCCATCCCACATTTTGGTTTGGTGTGTTTTTTTTAAAAAAAATTGTATTTTTTTCATTGAAGTTAACTCTAGTTCACAGTATTCCACTTAAAGCGCTATGAGTGTCAGATATCTCTAATTAAATCTCTGGTCCCCATATATGTCACACCCCACTTCCCAAAATACAATAAAATACGGGGTCGTGACTAAGGCCGAGCGAATGATGTAAACACATCATTCATAAGCTATAAGAATCAACTCAACAACATGAATATAATCACAACCACACAGGCAAAATGTAATCACATAAATAAAAATAACATAAGCGAGTCATGCAATATCCACAAAATAACCAACATCCAGAAAGAAAATAAACTTCGGATCAAACGCCCGGGATACAATGTATGCAGTGAAAGCAATAGAAACTGAGAAACACAACATAAACAAATAATGCATGCTAGATTCATCTCCATATGCTAGAATACTTGATTGTTAATTCCTTCTGGTAATTCTTTTCCTGCGCCTGTAAATTCATCATCTCAAGTTCGGGAAAAGGAACACCCATTAATCTCGAGTTGGGGAATAGGAACACCTGTTAGAGCAAGTAACAGGCCGCAAGTAGTACAACCAAAATAAAACAAGAATAGAAATATAGTTAGAAACAAGGAACCATGTATACAGGAAACAAGTCATGTAATGGAAAAATGCAACCATATAACCAGGAATCAAGTAAACTTAAATTATAAGCAGGAATCATGTAACTGGTATACTGAAACAATGTAACATATAATCGGGAATCATGAAACTTGTAAGTAGGAAACAAATAACTGGAATCATGTAATTGTAACAGGACATGCACGTGCTCTGTGTACGACCCAAAACAACTTCGGCTTTGGATGGTCGAAATTTTCAAAAATATGTGTAGTTGCTCATTGTTATGAATAATCATTGTACACAAAAATTGGTGTTGATCGGAAACTTCAGAAAGTGGACAAACTATAAGCCTACACCGTGTTTTCATTACAATTCAATAGGAAACAACTTCGAACTACGAACTATCAAAATTTACAAAAATTCAAAACTCTTTACACGATATTATGGACATTCAATGTAAAAAAAGTTTGGTGTGGTTTTGATACGTCCAAAAATCGACCAACGTTGATTTTGCTTCTTGATTGCAGCACATTTGGACTCGGAACAACTTTAAACTTCAAACGATTGAATTTTTCGAAAATAAGTGAAGTACTTATTTGTTGTTATGAATAATCAATGCACAGAAAAGTTATTGGAGTTTTCCAATTTCAAAAAATGCACGAACGCACGAACTTTTTCCAGCGTCCTGAATGCAGCACATTTTCACAAAAAAGAACTCCGGATTTGGAAAGGTCATAGTTTACAAAAATTAACGGATAATCATTTAACAAAAATCTTTGTGATGTTTTGGAAATTTCAGAAAATGGATGAATTTTAGCCCGAATCCTAATTGCATCACTTTTCGACACAAATCAACTTCGTCTTTGGACGGTCGAAATTTTAAAAAATATGAGCAATTGCTCGTTGTTCCGGATAATCATTGTACACAAAAATTTGTGTTGATCGGAAACTTCAGAAAGTAGACAAAGTTTAAGCCTACACCGTGTTTTCATTACAATTCGACAGGAAACAACTTTGAACTACGAACAAACAAAATTTACGAAAAATCAAAACTCGTTACACGATATTATCGACATTCAATGTACACAAAATTTGGTGTGGTTTTGATACATCCAAAAATCGACCAACGTTGAGTTCGCATCCTGATTGCAGCATATTTGGACTCGGAACAACTATAAACTTCAAATGATTGAATTTTTTGAAAATAAGTGAAGTACTTGTTCGTTGTTATGAATAATCAATGCACAGAAAAGTTAGTGAGGTTTTCAAATTTAAAAAAGTACAAATACGCTCGAACTTTTGCCAGCGTCCTGAATACAACAAATTTTCACAAAAAAGAACGCCGAATTTAAAAAGGTCATAGTTTACAAAAATTTACGAATAACCATTTCAATAAAATATTTGTGTGGTTTTGGATATTTCAGAAAATGGGCGAATTTTAGCCCGAATCCTGATTGCATCACATTTCGACCCAAAACAACTTCGGCTTTAGACAGTCGAAATTTCAAAAAATATGTGATGTTGCTCGTTGTTATGAATAATCATTATACACAAAAATTGGTGTTGGTCGGAAACTTCAGAAAGTGGACAAACTTTAAGCCTACACCATGTTTTCATTACTATTCGACATGAAACAACTTCGAATTATCAATATTTATGAAAATCGAAAATCGTTACTCGATATTATTGTAACGCCCCTGCCCCGAGCTCGGACAATTTTTACAATTTATAAGACAAATTAGATACTATGTAGTACAACTGTCCACCACAGGCTGCCTCTCAAAAGGTGGTTAACCGAATTGGTGACTCTTGATCATTGGCTAATTATATTTATACTCAAACTATTTTTGTACACTTCCCATGTGGGACTATATTTCTCAATCTTATTCTCAAATTCCCGAATCAAATCCAAACCGTAGTATTCAAATCTCATGTATTTCGAAACCAAATCCAACTCAACAGATCAAATCTGTTTCTCAACCAAATTCGGGCCCCACCATGGATGGACACGTCATCCATCCACACAAGCACCATCTGTGCATTTACCGTGGGCCCCCATATTTCAAATCAAATCAATTCTTTTTATACAAATTCTCCTATAGAGAATTCTATAGGACAACCCCAAATTTATTATTACATATATATTATTTCAGAAATACGGGGTATTACATATACCCCCCTTCAGAAATCAGCGTCCTCGCTGAGCACGGGGCATGCACAATCTAGTGCAGGATCTACTTTCTAGCCGATGTGGAGCATCTGTGAGCGTCGCTCTCGTCTTTGGAATTCTGGAGACCAATGAGAACTAGAGTTTACGGTGCGGGTGTGTGAGCCACAGAATGCATGCTTAATGAGTCAAGACATGGCGTGGGCAAAACTCAGTAATGATCGGACTTTAGCCACGCTTGTGGGATGTTTGGTGACTGCAAGAGGATCGTGTGCCATGAAGGAGGCTGAATTGCCTCAGAATGCATGCTTGATGAGTCAAGACATGGCGTGGGGTTCCCCTCCAGGTTTTCTGTACACGAGCTTGTACTCATAGATCATCTAGGATACTCACTGTAACGCCCCGAATCCTAAATATACTGAATTCGAGATGTTCTACAGGATCTTTCCGCTTCCTTTAGTACAATTTTACAAGGAAATTTGAACTTTTCACTTTACATTAGAGTTTACATGAATACATTACAATTTACACTGCACAGCAAAAGTAAACTTTACAACAATGAAACGAATGTACAACAACATTGAATAATCTTTAAGCATTTATTCCTCTTTAATCTGTATCAAGCTATTTACCTGCATATAAGACTGTGGGTACGTCAGTTTATTCAACCGACGATCATTATACACGGCCATCCTTTCTATGCCGGAAATAGTATAACTTATTTTCCATATTTAGCAAACACAAACTTGTCACATATCAAACTAAAGGGACTACCCTATTGGTGTCGTGTTGTGATTGTGCACTGTTGTGCTATCTAGATGATCTAAACTAGACACAAATTAAAAACCTCGCAAGTGTACGAATCGTTTGGAGAAGTGTAGTGACGAGCAAGGGTCGATCCCACAGAGATTGTAGAAATTAACTTACTAATCAATAAAATAAAAACAAGGATCTTAAAGTGTTGTTCTAAAGAAATAAAAAGATTACAAGCTATATCGAGAAGTTCTGAATCACAAATATGTATCAAGTAGTTGGGTTTTGATTTCCACCTGTAGTCAGTAATGCTAAGTCACCTTCTTTACTATTCTAGTTACTCATGTTCGTTCCTTTAAGGGCATGGTATCTACTCCTTAAAGTATTGTTTCCCTAGCCAAGAATTAGGCATGGTATCTACTCTAATTCGTTTCTTTCCTTAAGTATTTAGCATGGTATCTACTAAGTTGCACTTAAAGAAAACATAAGAACAATGGAAACGAACAAACACTCAAAGTTCTAGAAATTAGTATCAGATCTAGATCTCTCAAGTTGATTAAACCAAAAACCCCGAGAGATTCCCTTGTTACAAGATATGAACACGAGATACGGGTCGTCTCAATATGCTCATATAACAGTTTCAGATCTATACTACACAAACTTAATAATCTCAGATTCAGACCAGTCGACTTGCTGTCACCTCAGTCGACTGCCCTTAGGGCTCTGAACAAGTTTGATTATTATAAATCAATTCCAATTCACTCAGGTTTAATCAATAAGTAATAGAGTAGTATTCAGAAGAATATAAGCATTACATAACTACGGTTTTAATCTACCCAACTATGAAAGTCAGTTCCACATAATAAAACTTTTATTGATTGATAAAATAAAGTTCATGACTACAATAAAAATAAGGTTCAAAGGAAGAACAGAAGAACACTGATTTGTATGATGTGGAAATTGAGCCTAATCAGCAATCGACTTGTTCTCCTTCTTTGATGCTTGCTGTCGATGGCTTTTCTTGTAGATGGATCCGGCCTCTCTTTTCTTCAGTCCCCCTGGGTTGATATTAATAGAACACGGCTAGAGAATTAGGGTTTGCCACTTTTTTGGGAAGGTCCTCCTCTTTCCTTCTTTATTTGATCGGCGTTTTATTTCTTTCTCTTTTCTTCTTTCCTTCCTTATTTGCAATGTTCCTGATTTCTTATCTTTTAACGCATAAGACTGAGTCCACCTTCTTAATTAATGACGAGTTGTTACATGCAGACGACCTGGGTTTGGATGAGGATGCATCTTCATCTGCTCTTATCTTCCGACTCCGCCACGACCAGTCGACTGGCTTGGGAAGCAGGCGACTGTGCCGAGCCCCATCAAACTCTCTGTCCAGTCGACTGTTAGAAGAATCAGTCGACTGCTGCCCTGTAGTTTCTGTATATCATCCTCTCAGTCTGTATTAGTCTGCAATCTGCTTTGTTTGCTGCTTTTGGTTGTTTCCTATGGAAAAGAAGAAAAGAAGAGTAAAATACCACATATAAAGCATTTAAATGTCCAATTGGATTAAGATTATTGCTCCTAAAAGTGACTATTATTGAGTCCATCAAATACCCCTAAACTTAGCTTTTGCTTGTCCTCAAGCAAAAAGTAAAATTATGAACAAGGGAAAAATAATAGTACTCAACCCATCGCACCAAGAATTCTCATTATGCAAGCATCAAAATTTCAATATAAACAATTGCAAATAAAGTAAAAACACGCATACCCACTTTCTCTAGTGCAATTGTCTATTCATAACTCCAAACCCAACCACACTTGTCATGCAATTAATTATAGTTATAGGATGTAACACTCCATCTGTGATTATCCCTTTTCTCTACTACAAACCGAGTAGCAAACTAGAGCTTTTTTTTTTCTTCTTCTTTAAGTCGTCACTTGCCTTTTGACGCGAGTGCAAGACATTTGTGATGAATCCACCTGGTTACTCAACAAGTCACACTTTAAGTGCTTTGCATACTCATATTTCAAGTTGCCGTTTGACGTAAAGGTAAACATTGGTGATGAATACCCCTAGTTACTGAGCACTCAAAACATTGGAGTAGATTGACTTTATTCATATATATATTCTTTTCATTTTTACTCTATTTACTTAAACTCTGTTTAGGACTAGATCAAAGGGAATAATCACTAGAAAAAGCATCACAATTGTTTTTTTTTATGTATAATCGCATGACTCATATAATTTTGTAAGGCATTATGAAACTCAACAATCCTAAAGTAAATAAGTATCCTTCCTCTTACTTTATAAGAAATTGTTTATCCTAAAAAAAATCAAAAGACTTCAAATGTAACTAACTATAATACCCCCAAACTTAGATGGAACATTGTCCTCAATGTTCGCACAAAAACTTAAAATAGGCATGTGTTACCACCCAGTTTGAAATAAAGAAATAAAGAAATGATTAAAGAAATAGATAAGTAGAGAGTGTAAGTACTCCCCTGAAAAATTGGGTTGCCTCCCAATAAGCGCTGTGTTTCCTGTCTTCAGCTAGACTTGATGAGTTGTGCAATGTATTGAATGGCATGTGGCTCACAACTCATCTTATTATAAGGTTTCCCCCTCTGCCCATTCACCTTGAACGTTTGATTATTCGCCAACGCTCCATGTGGGGGAAACCTTTGCAACAATTTATGGACCGTACCATCTTGACATCAGCTTATCAGCAATGGTCCATCTTAATGCACCATTGTGCTCTTGAAAGACTCCCTGCAGCTTCTCTTCTTCCTGCATCCTTAAGTTTGCAGCAACTGTCACAGGTAATGTCTGGTTTTCCCCCAAATAATTGTACTTCAGGTGTTCATGTAGTGGCTTCAGCTTCACGTCTGGGGTCCTGGTAGCAGTCGACTTACTACATGCACCAGTCGACTGATCTGAATCTGACTTTGGAGTTTCAAGGTGATGTACTGTCTCTGTAATCCTCCAGTCATCGTATTCCTGTTCAACATGAGATAATGTTAGAGATTGTGTAATTGTTGCTTGTAATGGATCAACACTATGTTCCGGAAATGTTTGAACCACATCAACATTATAACATTCATGATCATCGTGTGGTACTTTTGGTGCATCAAACATTTTAAACTCAATATCGTCCTCTAGTGTTGTCACCGATTGGAGCTGTTCTTGTCCTCTAGGGTTTGGTATGGTTTTTGGTGGGAGTTCTCCTGCCTTTCTTTCATTTAACTCCTTAGCAATTTGACCAATTTGATTTTCCAATTTCTGAATGGCCTGCCCTTGTTGGTTGCTTGTTTGTTGTTGCTGTTGGAGTAATTGAAGAACGGTGGATTCGAAATCCAACTTCTTCTGTTCTTGCACTGTCTGATCAAACTCATTCCTAATCTGGAGTTGCTGCGCATGCCCTTGTGCAAATTGATTGCCTTGATGGTTTTGATTATTGCTCCATAAAAAATTTTGATGGTTTTGCCACCCTGGGTTGTACATGTTTGAAAAAGTGTTGTTCTGGGTGGGTACATTCTCTGTTCTATGTAGTTTGCGTGCTCCTGATCTGTGAAAAAAGACATGGGACAAGTATTAGTTGTATGATTGGAATGAGAACAAATTGCACAAATTTCTTTTGGTTGGTTTTTTACGCCACCCAACGTTGAAATTGTATTCACAAGCATATCAATCTTTTTGTTCATAATCTCCATTTCTAATTGCATGCTATCATTGCTAGAAATTTCGTAGACTCCCTGTTTTTTCGAAATGCCTCTTCTTGTTGAGAATTGTTGTGAGTTCTCTCTAAGTTCTTCAAATAGCTCGATGGCCTCCTCACCACTTTTCCTCATCAAGATTCCATTGCAAGCTGAGTCTACAATTGCTCTGTTAGTGTCATTTAAATCCTCATAAAATGCTTGTACCTGATCATCCTTAGGTATGTTGTGCATAGGACACTTGAGAAGCTTGTTCTTGAAGTCCTTCCATACCTCGAAGAATAAATCGCCATCTTTTTGTTGGAAGAGTAGAATTTCCCTTTTTAGTTGCTTGGTCTTCTGGGCTGGAAAGAATTCTTACAAGAATTTTGTTGCCAATTGCTCCCATGACTGAATTGATCCTGGTTCCAAAGAATTATACCACAATTTAGCATTAAGTTTTAAAGAAAATGGAAACAAGATTAACCTGATTTGTTCAGGGGTAAGCCCTTGGACGCTTTGTGTTCTGCAAAGATCAAAGAAATCTTGCAAATGTAGATGCGGATCCTCGTCTAGTCTGCCACTGAAGTGGGGAACCATGCTGAGTAATTGGGGAGATAGATGCATATTCCCTGTGACTTTGGGTTGAAAAGCTATGCAAGAAGGTTGCTCAATATTCTTTGGAATGAATTTGTCTTGCATTGGTACTCGATCTGGTACGTTCTCCCCCATTGTTGCTTTTTGAATTCTTCGCTGTACAGTCGACTGGTCCGTGGAGACAGTCGACTGATCTGAATCTATGCAGAGTGTATCCTGAAAGAAAATGTTATAAAAGAAAACGAAGAAATAAAATAAAAAGGAAAAAGAATTTTAATGACTTGTAAGTTAAAATACTAAACAATCCCCGGCAACGGCACCAAAAACTTGTTGTGCTATCTAGATGATCTAAACTAGACACAAATTAAAAACCTCGCAAGTGTACGAATCGTTTGGAGAAGTGTAGTGACGAGCAAGGGTCGATCCCACAGAGATTGTAGAAATTAACTTACTAATCAATAAAATAAAAACAAGGATTTTAAAGTGTTGTTCTAAAGAAATAAAAAGATTAAAAGCTATATCGAGAAGTTCTGAATCACAAATATGTATCAAGTAGTTGGGTTTTGATTTCCACCTGTAGTCAGTAATGCTAAGTCACCTTCTTTACTATTCTAGTTACTCATGTTCGTTCCTTTAAGGGCATGGTATCTACTCCTTAAAGTATTGTTTCCCTAGCCAAGAATTAGGCATGGTATCTACTCTAATTCGTTTCTTCCCTTAAGTATTTAGCATGGTATCTACTAAGTTGCACTTAAAGAAAACATAAGAATAATGGAAACGAACAAACACTCAAAGCTCTAGAAATTGGTATCAGATCTAGATCCCTCAAGTTGATTAAACCAAGAACCCCGAGAGATTCCCTTGTTACAAGATATGAACACGAGATACGGGTCGTCTCAATATGCTCATATAACAGATTCAGATCTATACTACACAAACTTAATAATCTCAGATTCAGACCAGTCGACTTGCTGTCACCTCAGTCGACTGCCCTTAGGGCTCTGAACAAGTTTGATTATTATAAATCAATTCCAATTCACTCAGGTTTAATCAATAAGTAATAGAGTAGTATTCAGAAGAATATAAGCATTACATAACTACGATTTCAATCTACCCAACTATGAAAGTCAGTTCCACATAATAAAACTTTTATTGATTGATAAAATAAAGTTCATGACTACAATAAAAATAAGATTCAAAGGAAGAACAGAAGAACACTGATTTGTATGATGTGGAAATTGAGCCCAATCAGCAATCGACTTGTTCTCCTTCTTTGATGCTTGCTGTCGATGGCTTTTCTTGTAGATGGATCCGGTCTCTCTTTTCTTCAGTCCCCCTGGGTTGATATTTATAGAACACGGCTAGAGAATTAGGGTTTGCCACTTTTTCTGGAAGGTCCTCCTCTTTCCTTCTTTATTTGATCGGCGTTTTATTTCTTTCTCTTTTCTTCTTTCCTTCCTTATTTGCAAAGTTCCTGATTTCTTATCTTTTAACGCATAAGACTGAGTCCACCTTCTTAATTAATGACGAGTTGTTACATGCAGACGACCTGGGTTTGGATGAGGATGCATCTTCATCTGCTCTTATCTTCCGACTCCGCCACGACCAGTCGACTGGCTTGGGAAGCAGTCGACTGTGTCGAGCCCCATCAAACTCTCTGTCCAGTCGACTGTTAGAAGAATCAGTCGACTGCTGCCCTGTAGTTTCTGTATATCATCCTCTCAGTCTGTATTAGTTTGGAATCTGCTTCGTTTGCTGCTTTTGGTTGTTTCCTATGGAAAAGAAGAAATGAAGAGTAAAATACCACATATAAAGCATTTAAATGTCCAATTGGATTAAGATTATTGCTCCTAAAAGTGAAAATTATTGAGTCCATCATGCACTTAGTCCTTAATGCATTTATTTATATTACATGACACTAATGCGCACTTATTCGGATTCTATGCATCCCATACTACATAGGTCCGAGGGAAGCCCTTAATCGTTCTTCATCTTTGTAGGGTTCAATCCCTCGTCATGACTTAATCTACTACGGTAACTACGGTAAGTATCTTAGATGTTTTCTGACCTACGAACTCATGTCTAGGCGCCCTGGAGGGAATCCCATCGCTGACATGACTCATCATGCAGACATCCTGTGGTAATTCAGCTCCTACCATAGACATGACACCACCTGTAGTCTTCAAACATCCCACGAGCATCACCACCGGGACGGTACTCTGGAGCAGTATCCTCGCCCAGACTCATCATGGGACATCCTGGGATACGCTCTCGCCGCTATCCAATGGCCCTCATACTCAATGTTTTTCTCTTACTTTCATCACGTCTTCACT
This sequence comes from Hemerocallis citrina, assembly GCA_017893485.1. NCBI lineage: Eukaryota > Viridiplantae > Streptophyta > Magnoliopsida > Asparagales > Asphodelaceae > Hemerocallis > Hemerocallis citrina. The sequence continues at coordinate 59,746,654 of CM030367.1, read as the reverse complement.
ATGTACTAATCCTTAGGTTTTATTAAAATCATGAACAAAATCAAAGCTCTAGAGTTAGCCTCTCCACTAAACCGGACTTATTCACACATGACCAACCTTGGTCTTTCTTTTCAATATTTCATTTCATTTCTTTCCAAATGCCGGGGGAGACTTAGCTACTCTTTTGTTTCAATTTCAAATTCACAATTTCCAATTTGAGCATTTCCACTCATAAATTCGTTTGTTGATTTGTCATACTCAAGAGTATTTCTCTTTTCCAATCATGATTTCTAATTCGTTCAAATAATCCATAGTTATAAAACTCAATTATTCATCATGTAACTCATGAAATGTTATTTTCACATAAAAACCCACATCACTAATTATTCAATCAAAAGTGAACCTTTACACTTCATAATTCTCACACTATTCTCAAATGAGAATAATTTGCATCACATCACAACAATATAATTTCTTTTTGCCACATTAATCTTCTAATCCTTCATTTCAAATTCTTTTTGCAAGATATAATTTCACAAAAATATACATATAGAACCATAGTTCTATTTATGCATTTTATTCTCAAATCATAGTTTATTTCATGCAAATAATTCCCAAATTATCTTTATAAAGTCCCATATATTTTTAGAAGAATATTCATATTTTTCTCATAATTTTTTGACAATTAAAAACCCCCAAAAAAGTTGTTTTTCAATCTTGCCGAGGGCAAGATTCGAACCCAGCACCCCAGAGAACACAGCCAAAGGCACCGACCACTAGGCCAAAGGCGCCAGGCATCATAAAGAGAAGATAGAGAGTATTTAATGCTCTCGGTCGCTGATTCTTATATTTTTAAAAATTGTGAAACAAAATGTGTGCCACAGGGATTCGAACCGGTCACCACAGGGAACCCAACCGCACACTATGACCACTTGAGCTACGTGCTCAGGTTGTTACTAGTGTAATTCCAATTTCATTTAACCCATACTCTCTGTTATTTAGAACATTTCGACGTTCATCAAAATTTCATTTCACATTGTTCTTACTAATATACTGTAAAAATCCGAATTAATCGTTTTCCATCATGAATTTTATTCCAGTAGATGAAAATAAATTTCTTAAATAATTAAACATAATTTTCTCCATAATTAACACATTTCTACCATACAATTTAGTTAATGTGACATACTACTAATACATTTTTTTTTTGACATTATAATTTCATCAATCTCTATACTAATTCTCTACTCTTATTCATTTTCCAAACATAAAAATTACATCTTAATTTATTCGTTACAACGCCATACAAAGTTTCCAATTTAGCACATAAAAGTGACATAGTCGATATACTAATTTTTTTTGCACATAATTTTTCATGCTACTAACAAAGGTTTCTTCACACAATTCATAACCATATTCGTATTGCACCCAATCTTGAATTTTACTAATAGCAACACACATAATTTGCATATCAACAATTCAATCAATTAGAGATCATCCTTTCAATTAAATGTGCATTCTTATTAATCATTTTCATGCAACATTTTGCTAATTAAATCTAGCATGCATTCCTATGTTAGAAATAGGAAAAATTTACCCACCTTGTATGGAGAGAAAAATTACAATTAGCAAATCCCTAGACGAATGTCCTTGCGACGAATGGCTCCTCCTTGAACACGTGCACCCAAGCCTTCAAGTACCCAACCGAATGCTCCCTCTTCCTTGATGTAGCCGGCCTCCCCCTCTTCTAGTTGCAAGCAAAGATCCCACACACTCTCAATCTTTTAACTCACAAAATCACCACTAGATAATATAATTGAACTATAGGTTTGGAAGAGAATAATTTTACACAAGAATAACTAGCCATAGGGGGGGTATTTATACTAAAAATCAAGGAGAATGGAGGGCTAGGATCAATTGGTTGGTTGTAAGATGGAGGGCTAGGATGAAAGTAGGAGTTGCAATAACTACCTACAACCAAGTAACCACCACACCATGATCACCATTACAATTTTCATTTCCCTCCAAAAAGATTACAACCGGCCTAGTTGAAAAAGTGCATATTGCACGTGTACGTGTAGTGCACGTGCATGCAACTAGGCCCAAAAATTGTACATTAAATTTTTGTATAAAAATAAAATAGTCTTTAAATTGTATTCTACATGACAAGTTGTATAAAAATAGATGAATCCATGGGCTTTAGTTTATGGGCCAAAATACTTATTATAAAAATAATAAATTAAATTAACTTTGGTCTTTTAAAAGAAAAGGCTTTTTGTCTAATTGAAAGAAGGCTTTATAGAAAAATAATTAAAGGCACATATTCAAATATCTATACTCATCATGATGAAAATATTTACCAAAAATATTGCACGTGCACACTACGTGCAAAATAAATAATTTTTCATTAAATGAAAAATCAGGGCATTACAATTATGGACATTCAATACATACAAAATTTGGTGTGGTTTTGATACGTCCAAAAATCGACCAATGTTGAGTTCGCATCCTAATTGCAGTACATTCCGACTCGGAACAACTTTAAACTTCGAACGACTGAATTTTTCGAAAATAAGTAAAGTACTTGTTCGGTGTTATGAATAATCAATGCACAGAAAAGTTATTGGGGTTTTCCAATTTAAAAAAATGCACGAACTTTTGCCAGCGTCCTGAATGCAGCACATTTTCACAAAAAAAACTCCGAATTTAGAAAGATCATAGTTTACAAAAAATTTACGAATAATCATTTTACAAAAATATTTGTGTGGTTTTTGAAATTTTAGAAAATGAACGAATTTTAGCCCGAATCCTGATTGCATCACATTTCGACCCAAAATAACTTCGGGTTAGGACTGTCAAAATTTTCAAAAATATGTGCAGTTGCTCGTTGTTATGAATAATCATTGTACAAAAAATTGGTGTTGATCGCAAACTTCAGAAAGTACACCAACTTTAAGCCTACACCGTGTTTTCATTACAATTCGATAGGAAACAACTTCGAACTACGAACTAACAAAATTTAGGAAAAATCAAAATTCATTGCACGATATTATGGACAATCAATGTATACAAAATGTTTTTGTGGTTTTGATACGTCCAAAAATCGACCAACGTTGAGTTCACATCCTGATTGCAGCACATTTAGACTTGGAACAGCTTTAAACTTCAAACAATTGATTTTTTCGAAAATAAGTGAAGTACTTGTTCGTCGTTACGAATAATCAATGCATAGAAAAGTTGGAGGGATTTTCAAATTTCAAAAAAATCCACGAACGCACGAACTTTTGCCGGCATCCTGAATACAACACATTTTCACGAAAAAGAACACCGAATTTAGAAAGGTCATAGTTTACAAAAATTTACGAATAATCATTTTACAAAAATATTTGTGTGTTTTTGGAAATTTTATAAAATGGACGAATTTTAGCTTGGATCTTTATTGCATCACATTTCGACCCAAAACAACTTCGGCTTCGGATGGTCAAAATTTTCAAAAATATGTGCAGTTGCTCGTTGTTATGAATAATCATTGTACACAAAAATTGGTGTTTGTCGGAAACTTCAGAAAGTGGACAAAACTTTAAGTCTAAACTGTGTTTTATTACAATTTGACAGGAAACAACTTCGAACTACGAACTATCAAAATTTACGAAAATTCAAAACTCGTTACACGATATTATGGACATTTAATGTAAAAAAAGTTTGGTGTGGTTTTGATACGTCCAAAAATCGACCAACGTTGATTTCACTTCCTGATTGCAGCACATTTGGACGGCGCAACTTTAACCTTCAAACGATTGAATTTTTCGAAAATAAGTGAAGTACTTGATCGTTGTTATGAATAATCAATGCATGGAAAAGTTATTGGAGTTTTCCAATTTCAAAAAATGCACGAACGCAAGAACTTTTGCCAGCGTTCTGAATGCAGTACATTTTCACAAAAAAGAACTCCAAATTTGGAAAGATCATAGTTTAGAAAAATTAACGAATAATCATTTTACAAAAATCGTTGTGATGTATTGAAAATTTCAGAAAATAGACGAATTTTAGCCCAAATCACACATTTCGACCCAAAACAAATTCGTCGTTGGACGGTTGAAAATTTCAAAATTATGAGATGTTGCTCGTTGTTATGAATAATCATTGTACACAAAAATTGGTGTTGATCGGAAACTTTAGAAAGTAGACAAACTTTAAGCCTACACCGTGTTTTCATTACTATTTGACAGGAAACAACTTCGAACTACGAACAAACAAAATTTATGAAAAATCAAAACTCATTACACGATATGATGGACATTCAATGTACAAAACATTTGTTGTGGTTTTGATACGTCCAAAAATCGAGCAACGTTGAGTTCGCATCTTGATTGCAGCACATTTGGACTTGGAACAGCTTTAAACTTCAAACGATTGAATTTTTTGAAAATAAGTGAAGCACTTGTTAGTTGTTACGAATAATCAATCACTGAAAAGTTTGTTGGATTTTAAATTTTCATAAAATGCACGAATGCACAAACGCACGAACTTTTGCCAACGTCCAGAATACAACACATATTCACAAAAGAGAACTCCGAATTAAGAAAGGTCATAGTTTACAAAATTTACGAATAATCAATTTACAAAAATTTATGTGTGTTTTTGAAAATTTCAGAAAATGGACGAATTTTAGCCCGAATCCTGATTGCCATAGGTTTCGACCCAAAACAACTTCTGCTTTGGACGGTCGAAATTTTCGAAAATATGTGTAGTTGCTCGTTGTATGAATAATCATAGTACACAAAAATTGGTGTTGATCGGAAACTTCAGAAAGTGGACAAACTTTAAGCATACACTGGGTTTTCATTACAATTTGACAAGAAATAACTTGAAACTACGAACTATCAAAATTTACGAAAATTCAAAACTCGTCACACGATATTATGGACTTTCAATGTAAAAAAAGTTTGGTGTGGTTTTGATACGTCCAAAAATCGACCAACGTTGATTTTGCTTCCTGATTGCAGCATATTTGGACTCGGAACAATTTTAAACTTCAAACGATAGAATTTTTCGAAAATAAGTGAAGCACTTTTTCGTTGTTATGAATTATCAATGCACAAAAAATTTATTGGGGTTTCCCAATTTCAAAAAATGCACGAACGCACGAACTTTTGCCAGCATCCTGAATGCAGCACATTTTCACAAAAAAGAACTCCGAATTTGGAAAGGTCATAGTTTACAAAAATTAACGAATAATCATTTTAGAAAAATCTTTGTGATGTTTTGAAAATTTCAGAAAATGGACGAATTTTTGCCCGAATCCTGATTGCATCACATTTCGTCCCAAAACTACTTCGTCTTTGGACGATTGAAATTTTCAAAAATATGAGCAGTTGCTCGTTGTTCTGAATAATCATTATACACAAAAATTGGTGTTGATCGGAAACTTCGGAAAGTACACAAACTTTAAGCCTACACCGTGTTTCCATTACAATTCGACAGAAAACAACTTCGAACTACGAACTAACAAAATTTATGAAAAATCAAAACTCATTACACGATATTAAGGACATTCAATGTACACAAAATTTGGTGTGGTTTTAATACGTCCAAAAATCTACCAACGTTGAGTTCGCATCCTGATTGCAGCACATTTGGACTCAAAACAACTTTTAACTTCGAACGAATGAATTTTTCGAAAATAAGGGAAGTACTTGTTCGTTGTTATGAATAATCAATGCACGGAAAAGTTGTTGGGGTTTTCCAATTTCAAAAAATGCACGAACACACGAAATTTTGCCAGCGTCCTGAATGCAACACATTTTCACAAAAAAGAACTCCGAATATAGAAAGATCATAGTTTACAAAAATTTATGAATAATCATTTTACAAAAATATTTGTGTGGTTTTTGAAATTTCAGAAAATGGACGATTTTTAGCCCGAATCCTGATTGCGTCACATTTCGACCCAAAACAACTTCGGTTTTGGACGGTCGAAATTTTCAAAAATATGTGCAGTTGCTCGTTGTTATGAATAATCATTGTACACAAAAATTGGTGTTGATCGGAAACTTCAGAAAGTAGACAAATTTTAAGCCTACACCGTTTTTTCAATACAATTCGATAGGAAACAACTTCGAACTACGAACTATCAAAATTTATGGAAAATCAAAACTCGTTACACAACATGATGGACATTTAATGTACTAAAAAATTGGTGTGGTTTTGATATGTCCAAACATCCACCAACGTTGAGTTCGCATCCTGATTGCAGCACATTTGGAATTGGAACCGCTTTAAACTTCAAACGATTGACTTTTTCGAAAATAAGTGAAGTATTTGTTCGTTATTACGAATAATCAATGCGCTGAAAGTTAGTGGGATTTTCAAATTTCAAAAAATGCACGAATGCACGAATTTTGCCAGTGTCCTGAATACAACACATTTTCAGAAAAAAGAACTCCGAATTAAGAAAGGTCATAATTTACAAAAATTTACGAATAATCAATTTACAAAAATATTTGTGTGTTTTTTAAAATTTCAGAAAATGGACGAACTTTAGCCCGAATCCTGATTGCATCACATTTCGACCCAAAACAACTTCGGCTTTGGACGGTCGAATTTTCAAAAATATGTGTAGTTGCTCATTGTTATGTATAATCATTGAACACAAAAATTGGTGTTGATCGGAAACTTCAGAAAGTTGACAAACTTTAAGCCTACACCGTGTTTTCATTACAATTCGACAGAAAACAACTTCGAACTACGAACTATCAAAAATTAAGAAAATTCAAAACTCGTTACCCGATATTATGGACATTCAATGTAGAAAAAGTTTGGTGTGGTTTTGATACGTCCAAAAATCGACCAACGTTAATTTCGCTTCCTGATTGCAGCACATTTGGATTCGGAACAACTTTAAACTTCAAAGGATTGAATTTTTCGAAAACTAGTATGAACTTGTTCGTTGTTATGAAAAATTAATGCATAGAAAAGTTATTGGGGTATTCCAATTTCAAAAAATGCACGAACGCACGAACTTTTGCTAGTGTCCTGAATGCAGCACATTTTCACAAAAAAAACTCCGAATTTGGAAAGGTCATAGTTTACAAAAATTAACGAATAATCATTTTACAAAAATCATTGTGATGTTTTGGAAATTTCAGAAAATGGACGAATTTTAGCCCGAATCCTGATTGCAACACATTTCGACCCAGAAAAACTTCGTCTTAGGACGGTCGAAATTTTCAAAAATATAAGCAGTTGCTCGGAGTTCTAAATAATGATTGTACACAAAAATTGGTTTAGATCGGAAACTTCAGAACGTTTAAGCCTACACCGTGTTTTCATTACAATTCGACAGGAAACAACTTCGAACTACGAACAAACAAAATTTACGAAAAATCAAAACTCGTTATACTATATTATGGACATTCAATGTACACAAAATTTGGTGTGGTTTTGATACGTCCAAAAATCCACCAACGTCGAGTTCGCATCCTGATTGCAGCACATTTGGACTCGGGACAACTTTAAACTTCAAACGATTGAATTTTTCGAAAATAAGTGAAGTACTTGTTTGTTGTTATGAATAATCAATGCATAGAAAAGATAGTGGGGTTTTCAAATATTAAAAATACATGAACACTCGAACTTTTGCTAGCGTCTTGAATACAGCAAATTTTCACAAAAAAGAACTCCAAATTTAAATAGGTCGTAGTTGACAAAAATTTACGAATAACCATTTTAATAAAATATTTGTGTGGTTTTGGATATTTCAGAAAATTGACGAATTTTAGCCCGAATCCTGATTGCATCACATTTCGACCCAAAACAACTTCAGCTTAAGACAGTCGAAATTTTCAAAAATATGTGCAGTTGCTCGTTGTTATGAATAATAATTGTACACAAAAATTGGTGTTGGTCAGAAACTTCAGAAAGTGGACAAACTTTAAGCCTACACCGAGTTTTCATTACAATTCGACAGGAAACAACTTCGAACTATGAACTAACAAAATTTACGAAAAATCAAAACTCGTTACACGATATTATGGGAATTCAATGTACACAAAATTTGGTGTGGTTTTGATACGTTCAAAAATTGACCAACGTTGAGTTCGCATCCTGATTGCAACTCATTTGGACTCGGAACAACTTTAAACATCAAAAGATTGAAAATTTCGAAAATAAGTGAAGTACTTGTTCGTTGTTATGAATAATCAATGCACAGAAAAGTTAGTGGGGTTTTCAAATTAAAAAAAAAGAACGGACGCTCGAATTTTTGCCAGCGTCCTAAATACAGCAAATTTTCAAAAAACGAACTCCGATATTAGAAAAGGCATACTTTACAAAAATTTACGAATAATTATTTTAACAAAATATATGTGTGGTTTCGGATATTTCTGAAAATGGACGAATTTTAGCCCGAATCCTGATTGCATCACATTTCGACCCAAAACAACTTTGGCTTTAGATAGTCGAAATTTTCCAAAATATGTGCTGTTGCTCGTTGTTATGAATAATCATTGTACACAAAAATTGGTGTTGGTCGGAAACTTCAGAAAGTAGACGAACTTTAAGCCTAAACCGTGTTTTCATTATAATTCGACAGGAAACAACTTCGAAATTTGAACTATCAAAATTTACCAAAAATCAAAATTCGTTACTTGATATTATGGACATTCAATGTACATAAAATTTGGTGTGGTTTTGATACGTCTAAAAATTGACCAACATTGAGTTCGCATCCTGTTTGCAGCACATTTGGACTGGGAACAGCTTCAAACTTCAAACGATTGAATTTTTCGAAAATAAGTGAAGCACATATTCGTTGTGATGAATAATCAATGCACAGAAAAGTTATTGAGGTTTTCCGATTTCAAAAAATGCATGAATGCACGAACTTTTGCCAGCGTCCTGAATGCAGCACATTTTTACAAAAGGAACTCCGAATTTAGAAAGGTCACAGTTTACAAAAATTAACGAATAATCATTTTACAAAAATATTTGTGTGGTTTTTGAAACTTTAGAAAATGGACGAATTTTAGCCCGAATCCTGATTGCATCACATTTCGACCCAAAACAACTTCGGATTTGGACTGTCGAAATTTTCAAAATATGTGCAGTTGCTATTTGTTATGAATAATCATTGTACACAAAAATGGGTGTTGATCGGAAACTTCAGAAAGTGGACAAGCTTTAACTTACACCGTGTTTTCATTACCATTCGACAGGAAACAACTTCGAACTTCGAACTAACAAAATTTAGGAAAAATCAAAATTCATTGACATTCAATGTATACAAAATTTGGTGTGGTTTTGATACGTCCAAAAATCGACCAACGTTGAGTTCGCATCCTGATTGCAGCACATTTAGACTTGGAACTGCTTTAAACTTTAGACGATTGAATTTTTCGAAAATAAGTGAAGTCCTTGTTCGTCGTTACAAATAATCAATGCATAGAAAAGTTGGAGGGATTTTCAAATTTCAAAAAATGCACAAACGCACGAATGCACGAACTTTTGCTGGCATCCTAAATACAGCACATTTTCACGAAAAAGAACACCGAATTTAGAAAGGTCATAGTTTACAAAAATTTACGAATAATCATTTTACAAAAATATTTGTGTGTTTTTGGAAATTTTAGAAAATGGACGAATTTTAGCCCGAATCCTGATTGCATCACATTTCGACCCAATACAACTTCGGCTTCGCACGGTCGAAATTTTCAAAAATATGTGCAGTTGCTCATTGTTATGAATAATCATTGTACACAAAAATTGGTGTTTATCGGTAACTTCAGAAAGTGGACAAACATTAAGTCTACACCGCGTTTTATTACAATTCGACTGGAAACAACTTCGAACTACGAACTATCAATATTTACGAATATTCAAAACTCGTTACACGATATTATGGACATTTAATGTAAAAAAAGTTTAGTGTGGTTTTGATACGTCCCAAAATCGACCAACGTTGATTTCACTTCCTGATTGCAGCACATTTGGACTCGGAACAACTTTAAACTTCAAACGATTGAAACTTTCGAAAATAAGTGAAGTACTTGTTCGTTGTTATGAATAATCAATGCACAGAATGGAGTTTTCCAATTTCAAAAAATGCACGAACGCATGAACTTTTGCCAGCATCCTGAATGCAGCAAATTTTCACAAAAAAGAACTCCGAATTTGGAAAGATCATAGTTTAGAAAAATTAACGAATAATCATTTTACAAAAATAGTTGTGATGTTTTGGAAATTTCAGAAAATAGACGAATTTTGGCCCAAATCCAGATTGAATCACATTTCGACCCAAAACAACTTCGTCGTTGGACGGTTTAAATTTTCAAAATTATGAGCAGTTGCTCGTTGTTATGAATAATCATTCTACACAAAAATTGGTGTTGATCGGAAACTTTAGAAAGTAGACAAACTTTAAGCCTACACCGTGTTTACATTACAATTTGACAGGAAACAACTTCGAACTACGAACTAACAAAATTTATGAAAAATCAAAACTCATTACACGATATGATGGACATTGAATGTACAAAAAGTTTGGTGTGGTTTTGATACGTCCAAAAATTGAGCAACGTTGAGTTCGCATCCTGATTGCAGCACATTTGGCCTTGGAACAGCTTTAAACTTCAAACGATTGAATTTTTCGAAAATAAGTGAAGTACTTGTTCGTCGTTACGAATAATCAATCACTGAAAAGTTAGTGGTATTTTCAAATTTCAAAAGGTGCACGAACACACAAACGCACAAACTTTTTCCAACGTCCAGAATACAACACATTTTCACAAAAAAGAACTCCGAATTAAGAAAGGTCATAATTTACAAAATTTACGAATAATCAATTTACAAAAATTAATGTGTGTTTTTGAAAATTTCAGAAAATGGACGAATTTTAGCCCGAATTCTGATTGCCATACGTTTTGACCCAAAACAACTTCTGCTTTGGACGGTCGAAATTTTTGAAAATATGTGTAGTTGCTCGTTGTTATGAATAATCATTGTACACAAAAATTGGTGTTGATCGGAAACTTCAGAAAGTGGACAAACTTTAAGCCTACACCATGTTTTCATTAGAAATCGACAGGAAACAACTTTGAACTACGAACTATCAAAATTTACGAAAATTCAAAACTCGTTACACGATATTATGGACTTTCAAGGTAAAAAAAGTTTGGTGCGGTTATGATACGTCCAAAAATCGACCAACGTTGATTTTGCTTCCTGATTGCAGCACATTTGGACTCGGAAAAACTTTAAACTTCAAACGATAGAATTTTTCGAAAATAAGTGAATTACTTTTTCGTTGTCATGAATAATCAATGCACAAAAAAGTTATTGGGGTTTTCTAATTTCAAAAAATGCACGAATGCACGAACTTTTGCCAGTGTTCTGAATGCTGCAAATTTTCACAAAAAAGAACTCTGAATTTGGAAAGGTCATAGTTTATAAAAATTAACGGATAATCATTTTTCAAAAATCTTTGTGATGTTTTGAAAATATCAGAAAATGGACGAATTTTAGCCCGAATCCTGATTGCATCACGTTTCGACCCAAAACAACTTCGTCTTTGGACGGTTGAAATTTTCAAAAATATGAGCAGTTGCTCGTTGTTCTGAATAATCATTGTACACAAAAATTGGTGTTGATCGGAAACTTCGGAAAGTACACAAACTTTAAGCCTACACCGTGTTTCCATTACAATTCGACAAGAAACAACTTCGAACTATGAACTAACAAAATTAAAGAAATATCAAAACTCGTTACACGATATTATGGACATTCAATGTACACAAAATTTGGTGTGGTTTTGATTCGTCCAAAAAATCGACCAACGTTGAGTTCACATCCTGATTGCAGCATATTTGGACTCAAAACAACTTTTAACTTCAAACGACTGAATTTTTCGAAAATAAGTGAAGTACTTGTTCGTTGTTATGAATAATCAATGCACAGGAAAGTTATTAGGGTTTTCCAATTTCAAAAAATGCACGAACGCACAAAATTTTGCCTTCGTCCTGAATGCAGCACATTGTCACAAAAAAGAACTCCGAATATAAAAAGGTCATAGTTTACAAAAATTTACGAATAATCATTTTACAAAAATATTTGTGTGGTTTTTAAAATTTCAGAAAATGGATGATTTTTAGCCCGAATCCTGATTGCATCACATTTCGACCCAAAACAACTTCGGTTTTGGACAGTCGAAATTTTCAAAAATATGTGCAGTTGCTCGTTGTTATGAATAATCATTGTACACAAAAATTGGTGTTGATCGGAAACTTCAGAAAGTAGACAAACTTTAAGCCTACACACTTTTTTCAATACAATTCGACAGGAAATAACTTCGAACTACGAACTATCAAAATTTATGAAAAATCAAAACTCGTTACAGGACATGACGGACATTTAATGTACAAAAAATTTTGTGTGGTTTTGATACGTCAAAAAATCGACCAACGTGGATTTCGCTTCATGATTGCAGCACATTTAGACTCGGAACAACTTTAAACTTCAAAGGATTGAATTTTTCGAAAAAGAGTGAAGTACTTGTTCGTTGTTATGAAAAATTAATGCACAGAAAAGTTATTGGGGCATTCCAATTTCAAAAAATGCACGAACGCACGAACTTTTGCCAGCGTCCTGAATTCAGCACACTTTCACAAAAAAAAACTCCGAATTTGGAAAGGTCATAGTTTACAGAAATTAACGAATAATCATTTTACAAAAATCATTGGGATGTTTTGGAAATTTCAGAAAATGGACGAATTTTAGCCCGAATCCTGATTGCATCACATTTCGACCCAGAAAAACTTCGTCTTAGGACGGTCGAAATTTTCAAGAATATGAGCAGTTGCTCGTAGTTCTAAATAATGATTGTACACAAAAATTGGTTTTGATCGAAAACTTCAGAAAGTTTAAGCCTACACCGTGTTTTCATTACAATTCGACAAGAAACAACTTCGAACTACGAACAAACAAAATTTACGAAAAATCAAAACTCGTTATACTATATTATGGACATTCAATGTACACAAAATTTGGTGTGGTTTTGATACGTCCAAAAATCCACCAACGTCGAGTTCGCATCCTGATTGCAGCACATTTGGACTCGGGACAACTTTAAACTTCAAACGATTGAATTTTTCGAAAATAAGTGAAGTACTTGTTTGTTGTTATGAATAATCAATGCATAGAAAAGATAGTGGGGTTTTCAAATATTAAAAATACATGAACACTCGAACTTTTGCTAGCGTCTTGAATACAGCAAATTTTCACAAAAAAGAACTCCAAATTTAAATAAGTCGTAGTTGACAAAAATTTACGAATAACCATTTTAATAAAATATTTGTGTGGTTTTGGATATTTCAGAAAATTGACGAATTTTAGCCCGAATCCTGATTGCATCACATTTCGACCCAAAACAACTTCAGCTTAAGACAGTCGAAATTTTCAAAAATATGTGCAGTTGCTCGTTGTTATGAATAATAATTGTACACAAAAATTGGTGTTGGTCAGAAACTTCAGAAAGTGGACAAACTTTAAGCCTACACCGAGTTTTCATTACAATTCGACAGGAAACAACTTCGAACTATGAACTAACAAAATTTACGAAAAATCAAAACTCGTTACACGATATTATGGGAATTCAATGTACACAAAATTTGGTGTGGTTTTGATACGTTCAAAAATTGACCAACGTTGAGTTCGCATCCTGATTGCAACTCATTTGGACTCGGAACAACTTTAAACATCAAAAGATTGAAAATTTCGAAAATAAGTGAAGTACTTGTTCGTTGTTATGAATAATCAATGCACAGAAAAGTTAGTGGGGTTTTCAAATTAAAAAAAAAGAACGGACGCTCGAATTTTTGCCAGCGTCCTAAATACAGCAAATTTTCAAAAAACGAACTCCGATATTAGAAAAGGCATACTTTACAAAAATTTACGAATAATTATTTTAACAAAATATATGTGTGGTTTCGGATATTTCTGAAAATGGACGAATTTTAGCCCGAATCCTGATTGCATCACATTTCGACCCAAAACAACTTTGGCTTTAGATAGTCGAAATTTTCCAAAATATGTGCTGTTGCTCGTTGTTATGAATAATCATTGTACACAAAAATTGGTGTTGGTCGGAAACTTCAGAAAGTAGACGAACTTTAAGCCTAAACCGTGTTTTCATTATAATTCGACAGGAAACAACTTCGAAATTTGAACTATCAAAATTTACCAAAAATCAAAATTCGTTACTTGATATTATGGACATTCAATGTACATAAAATTTGGTGTGGTTTTGATACGTCTAAAAATTGACCAACATTGAGTTCGCATCCTGTTTGCAGCACATTTGGACTGGGAACAGCTTCAAACTTCAAACGATTGAATTTTTCGAAAATAAGTGAAGCACATATTCGTTGTGATGAATAATCAATGCACAGAAAAGTTATTGAGGTTTTCCGATTTCAAAAAATGCATGAATGCACGAACTTTTGCCAGCGTCCTGAATGCAGCACATTTTTACAAAAGGAACTCCGAATTTAGAAAGGTCACAGTTTACAAAAATTAACGAATAATCATTTTACAAAAATATTTGTGTGGTTTTTGAAACTTTAGAAAATGGACGAATTTTAGCCCGAATCCTGATTGCATCACATTTCGACCCAAAACAACTTCGGATTTGGACTGTCGAAATTTTCAAAATATGTGCAGTTGCTATTTGTTATGAATAATCATTGTACACAAAAATGGGTGTTGATCGGAAACTTCAGAAAGTGGACAAGCTTTAACTTACACCGTGTTTTCATTACCATTCGACAGGAAACAACTTCGAACTTCGAACTAACAAAATTTAGGAAAAATCAAAATTCATTGACATTCAATGTATACAAAATTTGGTGTGGTTTTGATACGTCCAAAAATCGACCAACGTTGAGTTCGCATCCTGATTGCAGCACATTTAGACTTGGAACTGCTTTAAACTTTAGACGATTGAATTTTTCGAAAATAAGTGAAGTCCTTGTTCGTCGTTACAAATAATCAATGCATAGAAAAGTTGGAGGGATTTTCAAATTTCAAAAAATGCACAAACGCACGAATGCACGAACTTTTGCTGGCATCCTAAATACAGCACATTTTCACGAAAAAGAACACCGAATTTAGAAAGGTCATAGTTTACAAAAATTTACGAATAATCATTTTACAAAAATATTTGTGTGTTTTTGGAAATTTTAGAAAATGGACGAATTTTAGCCCGAATCCTGATTGCATCACATTTCGACCCAATACAACTTCGGCTTCGCACGGTCGAAATTTTCAAAAATATGTGCAGTTGCTCATTGTTATGAATAATCATTGTACACAAAAATTGGTGTTTATCGGTAACTTCAGAAAGTGGACAAACATTAAGTCTACACCGCGTTTTATTACAATTCGACTGGAAACAACTTCGAACTACGAACTATCAATATTTACGAATATTCAAAACTCGTTACACGATATTATGGACATTTAATGTAAAAAAAGTTTAGTGTGGTTTTGATACGTCCCAAAATCGACCAACGTTGATTTCACTTCCTGATTGCAGCACATTTGGACTCGGAACAACTTTAAACTTCAAACGATTGAAACTTTCGAAAATAAGTGAAGTACTTGTTCGTTGTTATGAATAATCAATGCACAGAATGGAGTTTTCCAATTTCAAAAAATGCACGAACGCATGAACTTTTGCCAGCATCCTGAATGCAGCAAATTTTCACAAAAAAGAACTCCGAATTTGGAAAGATCATAGTTTAGAAAAATTAACGAATAATCATTTTACAAAAATAGTTGTGATGTTTTGGAAATTTCAGAAAATAGACGAATTTTGGCCCAAATCCAGATTGAATCACATTTCGACCCAAAACAACTTCGTCGTTGGACGGTTTAAATTTTCAAAATTATGAGCAGTTGCTCGTTGTTATGAATAATCATTCTACACAAAAATTGGTGTTGATCGGAAACTTTAGAAAGTAGACAAACTTTAAGCCTACACCGTGTTTACATTACAATTTGACAGGAAACAACTTCGAACTACGAACTAACAAAATTTATGAAAAATCAAAACTCATTACACGATATGATGGACATTGAATGTACAAAAAGTTTGGTGTGGTTTTGATACGTCCAAAAATTGAGCAACGTTGAGTTCGCATCCTGATTGCAGCACATTTGGCCTTGGAACAGCTTTAAACTTCAAACGATTGAATTTTTCGAAAATAAGTGAAGTACTTGTTCGTCGTTACGAATAATCAATCACTGAAAAGTTAGTGGTATTTTCAAATTTCAAAAGGTGCACGAACACACAAACGCACAAACTTTTTCCAACGTCCAGAATACAACACATTTTCACAAAAAAGAACTCCGAATTAAGAAAGGTCATAATTTACAAAATTTACGAATAATCAATTTACAAAAATTAATGTGTGTTTTTGAAAATTTCAGAAAATGGACGAATTTTAGCCCGAATTCTGATTGCCATACGTTTTGACCCAAAACAACTTCTGCTTTGGACGGTCGAAATTTTTGAAAATATGTGTAGTTGCTCGTTGTTATGAATAATCATTGTACACAAAAATTGGTGTTGATCGGAAACTTCAGAAAGTGGACAAACTTTAAGCCTACACCATGTTTTCATTAGAAATCGACAGGAAACAACTTTGAACTACGAACTATCAAAATTTACGAAAATTCAAAACTCGTTACACGATATTATGGACTTTCAAGGTAAAAAAAGTTTGGTGCGGTTATGATACGTCCAAAAATCGACCAACGTTGATTTTGCTTCCTGATTGCAGCACATTTGGACTCGGAAAAACTTTAAACTTCAAACGATAGAATTTTTCGAAAATAAGTGAATTACTTTTTCGTTGTCATGAATAATCAATGCACAAAAAAGTTATTGGGGTTTTCTAATTTCAAAAAATGCACGAATGCACGAACTTTTGCCAGTGTTCTGAATGCTGCAAATTTTCACAAAAAAGAACTCTGAATTTGGAAAGGTCATAGTTTATAAAAATTAACGGATAATCATTTTTCAAAAATCTTTGTGATGTTTTGAAAATATCAGAAAATGGACGAATTTTAGCCCGAATCCTGATTGCATCACGTTTCGACCCAAAACAACTTCGTCTTTGGACGGTTGAAATTTTCAAAAATATGAGCAGTTGCTCGTTGTTCTGAATAATCATTGTACACAAAAATTGGTGTTGATCGGAAACTTCGGAAAGTACACAAACTTTAAGCCTACACCGTGTTTCCATTACAATTCGACAGGAAACAACTTCGAACTATGAACTAACAAAATTAAAGAAATATCAAAACTCGTTACACGATATTATGGACATTCAATGTACACAAAATTTGGTGTGGTTTTGATTCGTCCAAAAAATCGACCAACGTTGAGTTCACATCCTGATTGCAGCATATTTGGACTCAAAACAACTTTTAACTTCAAACGACTGAATTTTTCGAAAATAAGTGAAGTACTTGTTCGTTGTTATGAATAATCAATGCACAGGAAAGTTATTAGGGTTTTCCAATTTCAAAAAATGCACGAACGCACAAAATTTTGCCTTCGTCCTGAATGCAGCACATTGTCACAAAAAAGAACTCCGAATATAAAAAGGTCATAGTTTACAAAAATTTACGAATAATCATTTTACAAAAATATTTGTGTGGTTTTTAAAATTTCAGAAAATGGATGATTTTTAGCCCGAATCCTGATTGCATCACATTTCGACCCAAAACAACTTCGGTTTTGGACAGTCGAAATTTTCAAAAATATGTGCAGTTGCTCGTTGTTATGAATAATCATTGTACACAAAAATTGGTGTTGATCGGAAACTTCAGAAAGTAGACAAACTTTAAGCCTACACACTTTTTTCAATACAATTCGACAGGAAATAACTTCGAACTACGAACTATCAAAATTTATGAAAAATCAAAACTCGTTACAGGACATGACGGACATTTAATGTACAAAAAATTTTGTGTGGTTTTGATACGTCAAAAAATCGACCAACGTGGATTTCGCTTCATGATTGCAGCACATTTAGACTCGGAACAACTTTAAACTTCAAAGGATTGAATTTTTCGAAAAAGAGTGAAGTACTTGTTCGTTGTTATGAAAAATTAATGCACAGAAAAGTTATTGGGGCATTCCAATTTCAAAAAATGCACGAACGCACGAACTTTTGCCAGCGTCCTGAATTCAGCACACTTTCACAAAAAAAAACTCCGAATTTGGAAAGGTCATAGTTTACAGAAATTAACGAATAATCATTTTACAAAAATCATTGGGATGTTTTGGAAATTTCAGAAAATGGACGAATTTTAGCCCGAATCCTGATTGCATCACATTTCGACCCAGAAAAACTTCGTCTTAGGACGGTCGAAATTTTCAAGAATATGAGCAGTTGCTCGTAGTTCTAAATAATGATTGTACACAAAAATTGGTTTTGATCGAAAACTTCAGAAAGTTTAAGCCTACACCGTGTTTTCATTACAATTCGACAAGAAACAACTTCGAACTACGAACAAACAAGATTTACGAAAAATCAAAACTCGTTATACGATATTATGGACATTCAATGTACAAAAAAGTTGGTGTGGTTTTGATACGTCCAAAAATCCACCAACGTTGAGTTTGCATCCTGATTGTAGCACATTTGGACTCAGGAAAACTTTAAACTTCAAACGATTGAATTTTTCGAAAATAAGTGAAGTACTTGTTCGTTGTTATGAATAATCAATGCACAGAAAAGATAGTGGGGTTTTCAAATATTAAAAATACACGAACGCTCGAACTTTTACCAGCGTCCTGAATACAGCAAATTTTCACAAAAAAGAACTCCGAATTTAAAAAGGTCATAGTTGACAAAAATTTATTAATAACCATTTCAATAAAATATTTGTGTGGTTTTGGATATTTTCGAAAATGGACGAATTTTAGCCCGAATCCTGATTGCATCACATTTCGACCCAAAACAACTTCGGCTTAAGACAGTCGAAATTTTCAAAAATAAGTGCAGTTGCTCGTTGTTATGAATAATCATTGTACACAAAAATTGGTGTTCGTCGGAAACATCAGAAAGTGGACAAACTTTAAGCCTACACCGTGTTTTCATTACAATTCGACAGGAAACAACTTCGAACTACGAACTAACAAAATTTACAAAAAAATCAAAACTCGTAACACGATATTATGGACATTCAATGTACACAAAATTTGGTGTGGTTTTGATACGTTCCAAAATCGATCAATGTTTAGTTCGCGTCCTGATTGCAGCACATTTGGACTCGGAACAACTTTAAACTTCAAAAGATTGAATTTTTCGAAAATAAGTGAAGTACTTGTTTGTTGTTATGAATAATCAATGCACAAAAAAGTTAGTGGGGTTTTCAAATTAAAAAAAATGCACGAACGCTCGGACTTTTGCCAGCGTTCTGAATACAGCAAATTTTCACAAAAAAGAACTCCAATATATGAAAAGTCATAGTTTACAAAAATTTACGAATAATTTTTTTAACAAAATATTTGTGTGGTTTTGTATATTTCTGAAAAAGGACGAATTTTATCCCTAATCCTGATTGCATCACATTTCGACACAAAAAAACTTTGACTTTAGACAGTCGAAATTTTCCAAAATATGTGCTGTTGCTCGTTGTTATGAATAATCATTGTACACAAAAATTGGTGTTAGTCGGAAACTTCAGAAAGTGGACCAACTTTAAGCCTACACTGCATTTTCATTATAATTCGACAGGAAACAACTTCGAACTTCGAACTATCAAAATGTACCAAAAATCAAAATTCGTTACTCGATATTATGGACATTCAATGTACATAAAATTTGGTGTGGTTTAGATACGTCCAAAAATTGACCGACGTTGAGTTCGCATCCTGATTGCAGCACATTTGGACTGGGAACAGCTTCAAACTTCAAACGATTGAATTTTTCGAAAATAACTGAAGCACTTGTTCGTTGTGATGAATAATCAATGCACAGAAAAGTTATTGGGATTTTTCAATTTCAAAAAGTGCACGAACGCACGAAATTTTGCCAGCGTCCTGAATGCAGCACATTTTCACAAAAAGAACTCCGAATTTAGAAAGGTCACAGTTGACAAAAATTTACGAATAATCATTTTACAAAAATATTTGTGTGGTTTTTGAAATTTTAGAAAATGGAAGAATTTTAGCCCGAATCCTGATTGCATCACATTTCAACCCAACACAACTTCGGATTTGGACTGTCGAAATTTTCAAAAATATATGCTGTTGCTTGTTGTTATGAATAATCATTGTACACAAAAATTGGTGTTGATCGGAAACTTCAGAAAGTGGACAAACTTTAAACCTACACCGTGTTTTCATTACCATTCGACAGGAAACAACTTCGAACTACGAACTAACAAAATTTAGGAAAAATCAAAATTCATTGCACGATATTATGGACATTCAATGTGTACTAAATTTGGTGAGGTTTTCATACATCCAAAAATCGACCAACGTTGAGTTCGCATCCTGATTGCAGCACATTTGGACTTGGAACAGCTTTAAACTTCAGACGATTGAATTTTTCGAAAATAAGTGAAGTACTTGTTCGTTGTTACGAATAATCAATGCACAGAAAAGTTGGAGGGATTTTCAAATTTCAAAAAATGCATGAACGCATGAACGTACGAACTTTTGCCCGCATACTGAATACAGCACATTTTCACGAAAAAGAACACCGAATTTAGAAAGGTCATAGTTTACAAAAATTTACGAATATTCATTTTACAAAAATATTTGTGTGTTTTTGGAAATTTTCAAAAATGGACGAATTTTAGCCCGAATCCTGATTGCATCAAATTTCGACCCAAAACAACTTCGGCTTCGGACGGTCGAAATTTTCAAAAATATGCGGAGTTGCTCGTTGTTATTAATAATCATTGTAGACAAAAATTGGTGTTTATCGGAAACTTCAAAAAGTGGACAAACTTTATGCCTACACCGTGTTTTCATTACAATTCAACGGGAAACTACTTCGAAGTACGAACTAACAAAATTTACGAAAAATCAAAACTTGTTACATGATATTATGGACATTCAATGTACACAAAATTTGGTGTGGTTTTGATAGGTCCAAAAATTTACGAAAAATCAAAGATCGTTAAACGATATTATGGACATTCAATGTACACAAAATCTGGTGTGGTTTCAATATGTCCAAAAAATCGACCAACGTTGAGTTCGCATCCGGATTGCAGCACATTTGGACTCGGAACAACTTTAAAATTCAAACGATTGATTTTTTTGAAAATAAGTGAAGTACTTATTCGTCGTTACGAATAATCAACGCACAGAAAAGTTAGAGGGATTTTCAAATTTCGAAAAATGCACGAACGTACGAACTTTTGCCTTCTTCCTGAAGATAGCAAATTTTCACAAAAAAGACTCCGAATTTAGAAAGATCATAGTTTACAAAAATTTTCGAATAATCATTTTAACAAAATATTTGTTTGGTTTTTGAAATTTCAGAAAATGGATCAATTTTAGCCCGAATCCTGATTGCATCACATTTCGACCAAAAACAACTTCAGCTTTGGGCTGTCAAAATTTTCAAAAATATGTGCAGTTGCATGTTGTTGTGAATAATCATTGTACACAAAAATTGGTGTTTATTGGAAAGTTCAGAAAGTGGACAAATTTTAAGCCTACACCGTGTTTTCATTACAATATGACGGGAAACAACTTCGAACTACGAACTAACAAAATTTACGGAAAATCAAAACTCGTTACACGATATTATGGACATTCAATGTATACAAAATTTGGTGTCGTTTTGATACGTCCAAAAATTGACCAATGTTGAGTTCGCATCCTGATTGCAGCACATTTGGACTGGGAATAGCTTCACACTTCAAACGATTGAATTTTTCGAAAATTAGTGAAGTACTTGTTCGCTGATATGAATAATCAATACACAGAAAAGTTATTGGGGTTTTTCAATTTCAAAATGTGCACGAACGCACGAACTTTTGCCACCGTCCTGAATGCAGCACATTTTCACAGAAAAGAATTCCGAATTTAGAAAGGTCATAGTTTACAAAAATTTACGAATAATCATTTTACAAAAATATTTGTGTGGTTTTTGAAATTTCAGAAAATGGATGAATTTTAGTCCGAATCCTGATTGCATCACATTTCGACCCAAAACAACTTCGGCTTGGACAATCGAAGTTTTCAAAAGTATGTGCAGTTGCTTGTTGTTATGAATAATCATTGTACACAAAAATTAGTGTTGATCGAAAATTTCAGAAAGTGGACAAACTTTTAAGCCCACACCGTGTTTTCATTACAATTCGACAGGAAACAACTTCGAACTACGAAATAACAAAATTTACAAAAAATCAAAACTCGTTACACGATATTATGGACATTCAATGTACACATAATTCGGTGTTGTTTTGATACGTCCAAAAATTGACCAACGCTGAGTTTGCATTCTGATTGAAGCACATTGGAACTTGGAACAGCTTTAAACATCAAAGGACTGAATTTTTCGAAAATAAGTGAAGTATTTGTTCATCGTTATGAATAATCAACGCACAGAAAAGTTAGTGGGAGTTGAAATTTCAAAAATTGCATGAACGCACGAACTTTTGCCAGCATTCTAAATACAGCACATTTTCACCAAAAAGAACTCCGAATTTAGAAATGTCACAGTTTATAAAAATTTACGAATAATCTTTTCACAAAACATATTTGTGTGCTTTTGGAAATATCACAAAATGGACGAACTTTAGCCCGAATCCTGATTGCATCACATTTAGACCCAAAACAACTTCGGCTTTGGACGGTCGAAATTTTAAAAAATATGTGCAGTCGCTCGTTGTTATGAATAATCATTGTACAAAAAAATTGGTGTTGATCGAAAACTTCAGAAAGTGGACAAACTTTAAGCCTACACCGTGTTTTCATTACAATTCGACAGGAAACAACTTCGAACTAAAAAGTAACAAAATTTACGAAAAATCAAAACTCGTTACACGATATTATGGACATTCAATGTATACAAAATTTGGTGTGGTTTTGATACTTCCAAAAATTGACCGATGTTGAGTTCGCATCCTGATTGCAGCACATTTGGAATTGGAACAGCTTTAAACTTCAAACGATTGAATATTTCGAAAATTAGTGAAGTACGTGTTCGTTGTTATGAATAATCAGCGGAGAGAAAAGTTATTGGGATTTTCCAATTTCAAAAAATGCACGAACGAACGAACTTTTGCAAGCGTCCTGAATGCTGAACATTTTCACAAAAAAGAACTCTGAATTTAGAAAGGTCGTAGTTCACAAAAATTTACGAATAATCATTTTACAAAAATATTTGTGTGGTTTTGAAATTTCAGAAAATGGAAGAATTTTAGCTCGAATCCTGATTGCATCACATTTCGACCCAAAACAACTTCGGCTTTGGACTGTTAAAATTTTCAAAAATATGTGCAGTTGCTTGTTGTTATGAATAATCATTGTACATGAAAATTTGTGTTGATCGGTAACTTTAGAAAGTGGAAAAACTTTAAGCCTACACCGTGTTTTCATTACAATTCGACAGGAAACAATTTCGAACTACGAACTAACCAAATTTTACGAAAAATCAAAACTCGTTACACGATATTATGGACATTCAATGTAATTTGTTGTGGTTTTGATACGTCCAAAAATAAACCAACGTTGAGTTCGCATCCTGATTGCAGCACATTTGGACTTGGAATAGCTTTAAACTTCAACCGATTGAATTTTTCGAAAATAAGTGAAGTGCTTGTTCGTCGTGATGAATAATCAATGCACTGGAAAAGTTAGTAGGGTTTTCAAATTTCAAAAAATGCACGAACGCACGAACTTTTGACAGCATCCTGAATACAGCAAATTTTTGCAAAAAAGAACTCCGAATTCAGAAAGGTCATAGTTTACAAAAATTTACGAATAACCATTTTAATAAAATATTTGTCTGGTTTTGGAAATTTCAGAAAATGGACGAATTTTACCCCGTATCCTAATTGCATCACATTTTGAACCAAAACAACTTCTGCTTTGGACGGTCAAAATTTTCAAAAATATGTGCAGTTGCCCGTTGTTATGAATAATCATTGTACACAAAAATTGGTGTTGGTTGGAAACTTCAGAAAGGGGACAAACTTAAAGCCTACACCATGTTTTCATTACAATTCGACTGGAAACAACTTCGAACTTCGAACTATCAAAATTTACAAAAAATAGAAACTTGTTACCCAATATTACGGACATTCAATGTACACAAAATTTGGTGTGGTTTTGATACGTCCAAAAATCGACCAATGTTGAGTTCGCATCCTAATTGAAGCACATTTAGACTCGGAACAACTTTAAACTTCGAACGACTGAATTTTTCGAAAATAAGTGAAGTACTTGTTCGTTGTTATGAATAATCGATGCACAGAAAAGTTATTGGGGTTTTCCAATTTCAAAAAATGCACAAACGCACAAACTTTTGCTAGCGTCCTGAATGTCGCACATTTTCACAAAAAAGAACTCCGAATTTAGAAAGGTCATAGTTTACAAAAATTTATGAATAATCATTTTTCAAAAATATTTGTGTGGTTTTGGAAATTTCAGAAAATGGAGGAATTTTAGCCCGAATCCTGATTGCATCACATTTCGAACGAAAACCACTTCGGCATTGGACGGTCGAAATTTTCAAATATATGTGCAGTTGCCCGTTGTTTTGAATATTTATTGTACACAAAAATTGGTGTTGTCCGGAAACTTCAGAAAGTGCACAAACTTTAAGCCTACACCGTGTTTTCATTACGATTCGAAAGAAAACAACTTCGAATTTCAAACTATCAAAATTTACAAAAAATCGAAACTCGATACTCGATATTATGGACATTCAATGTACATAAAATTTGGTGTGGTTTTGATACGTCCAAAAATCAACCAACGTTGAGTTCGCTTCCTGACTGTAGCACATTTGGACTTGGAACAGCTTTAAACATCAAACGATTGAATTTTTCGAAATTAAGTGGAGTACTTGTTCGTCGTTAGGAATAATCTATGCACAGAAAAGTTATGGGATTTACAAATTTCAAAAAATGCACGAACGCAAGAACTTTTGCCAGCATCCTTAATACTCACGAAAAAAGAACTCCGAATTTAGAAATGTCATAGTTTACAAAAATTTACAAGTAATCATTTTACAAAAATATTTGTGTGTTTTTGGAAATTTCAGAAAATGGACAAATTTTAGACCGAATCCTGATTGCATCAAATTTTGACCCAAAACAACTTCGGCTTAGGGCGGTCGAAATTTTCAAAAATATGTGCAGTTGCTCGTTGTTATGAATAATCAATGTACACAAAAATTGGTGTTGATCGGAAAATTCAGAAAGTAGACAAACTTTAAGCCTACACCGTGCTTTCATTACAATTCGACAGGAAACAACTTCGAACTACAATATTAACGAAAAATCGATACTCATTACACGATATTATGGACATTCAATGTACAAAAGATTGGTGTAGTTTTGATACGTCCAAAAATCGACTGACGTTGAGTTCGCATCCTGATTGCAGCACATTTAGACTCAGAACAACTTTAAACTTCGAACGATTGAATTTTTCGAAAATAAGTGAAGTACTTATTCGTTGTTATGAATAATCAATGCACAGAAAAGTAATAAGGGTTTTCCAATTTCAAAAAATGCACGAATGAACGAACTTTTGCAAGCGTCCTGAATGCTGAACATTTTCACAAAAAAGAACTCTGAATTTAGAAAGGTCGTAGTTCACAAAAATTTACGAATAATCATTTTACAAAAATATTTGTGTGGAATTTGAAATTTCAAAAAATGGACGAATTTTAGCCCGAATCGTGATTGTCACATTTCGACCCAAAACATCTTCGGCTTTGGACTGTCGAAATTTTCAAAAATATGTGCAGTTTCTCGTTGTTATGAATAATCATTGTACACAAAAATTGGTGTTGATCAGAAACTTCAGAAAGTGGACATACTTTAAGCCTACACCGGGTTTTCATTACTATTCGACAGGAAACAATTTCGAACTACGAACTAACTAAATTTATGAAAATCAAAACTCGTTACACGATATTATGGGCATTTAATGTTCACCCAATTTGGTGTGGTTTTGATATGTCCCAAAATTGAGCAACGTTGAGTTCGCATCCTGATTGCAGCACATTTGGACTTGAAATGTCTTTAAACATCAAACGATTGAATTTTACGAAAATAAGTGAAGTACTTGTTCGTTGTTATGAATAATCAATGCACAGAAAAGTTATTTGGGTTTTTCACATACAAAAAATGCCTGAACGCACGAAATTTTGCCAGCGTCCTGAATGCAGCACATTTTCACAAAAAAGAACTCCGAATTTAGAAAGGTCATAGTTTACAAAAATTTACGAATAATCATTTTACAAAAATATTTTTGTGGTTTTTTAAATTTCAGAAAATGGACGAATTTTAGCCCGAATCCTGATAGCATCACATTTTGACCCAAAACAACTTCGGCTTTCAACTGTCGAAATTTTCAAAAATATGTGCAGTTGCTCCTTGTTATGAATAATCATTGTACACAAAACTTTGTGTTGATCGGAAACTTTAGAAAGTGGACAAACTTTAAGCCTACACTGTGTTTTCATTACAATTCGACATGAAACAACTTCGAACTACGAACTAACTAAATTTATGAAAATCAAAACTCGTTACACGATATTATGGATATTCAATGTAGAAAAAATTTGGTGTGGTTTTGATACCTCCTAAAATCGACCAACGTTGAGTTCGCATCCTGATTGCAGCACATTTGGACTTGGAACAGTTTTAAATTTCAAACGATTGAATTTTTCAAAAATAAGTGAAGTACTTGTTCGTCGTTATGAATAATCAATGCACAGAAAAGTTAGTGGGACTTTCAAATTTCAAAAAATGCACGAAAGCACGAACTTTTGCCGGCATCCTGAATACAGCAAATTTTCACAAAAAAGAACTCCGAATTTAGAAAGTCATTGTTTACAAAAATTTACGAATAATCATTTAACAAAAATATTTGTGTGTTTTTGGAAATTTCAGAAAATGGACGAATTTTAGCTCGGATCCTAATTGCATCACATTTCGGCCCAAAACAACTTCGACTTTGGACGGTCGAAATTTTCAAAAATATGTGCACTTGCATGTTGTTATGAATAATCATTGTACACAAAAAATGGTGCTGATCGGAAACTTCAGAAAGTGGACAAACTTTAAGCCTACACTGTGTTTTCATTACAGTTCGACAGAAAACAACTTGGAATCATGAACTAACAAAATTTACGAAAAATCAAAACTCGTTACACAATATTATGGACATTCAATGTATACAAAATTTGGTGTGGTTTTGATACGTCCTGTTACCGCTGGATTCTAGTGTGGGGGCAATAGATGAGATTTGTAGGTTCGTGAGGAACTCGAACAGGCGGACCCCTTCTTCTTCCTTGTTGACTAGCTGACTCCTTTGTGCTCCCTTGAACCTGCACAAACGTTTGAGACACCAGGATGGATCCCGGTGACGAACCCTCCGACGATCAACTCAATACCCAGAAAAAGTGAAGAAAAAGAGCTCAAGTACACAAAGAGTGATCACCTTTAACAGTAGGAGGTAGGCAGTTTTTATTGTTGCCAAGGGGATTTCTTTCAGGATAAGAGTGAATCCCTACTTCCCGGTGTGATAGGATAAGGGTGGTTATAACCACCTCTTGTAGATCAGGGGGAGCTAGGATTTCTTCCAATCCTGTTGACCTGGCCCCTAACGGGTTGAGACCCGTTCTCGACTGGCCTGATCCATTCATGGGTTACCGGGTCCTAGAGGAGGGACCCAGTTCCCAATTCGGACCCGTCTATAGGCAAAATTACCGTCTTGCCCCTGGGACTTTAAGATTCGTGCCTACTTTGAATGGTCCCGATTTAACCCTATTTTTAGCCATATCATGAGCCCCCACTCCCAAAGACTGTGTGTTCCTTTGGGGAGTAGTTTTGTTGTTTTAATGGCGTATAGGGCTTTATCGGAGTTCTCAACGGGTGTTCGAATCTCGTCTGAAGAGTGGTGGTGCTTTTCTAAGCTGGTAACGTGACCCAGTTTGCTCTTAGGTCTCTTTGGGTTTTTGGTGATTTTTTTCAATTTTTATATTATTTTTTCGAACCATTTATTCAATTTTGCAAAGCGATGATTTGCTCTCCGGGAGCACTAATTAATCATTCTAACCAATAATTATTTACTCGGGGGCTCAAAAATATTCCCCCGAATTTATAATTATTCTTCAGAATTTTTAATTAATTTTCCTGAATTTTTAATCATTTTTTGCAATTTTTAAATAAATAATCCGAATTAATAAAATAATAAAAAGAATTTATCGCCTTATTTATGACGTGGCAAAATCTAGGCCATCCATTAGCGGCAGGCGTGATTATCTGAGCGATTTGACGGCTCGAGTAGCTCGAAGGCATTTTTTCCCCAATACGGAGGTCGGTGCCCCGGTAGCTCGGCGCTGTAGCTCGGTAACTCGACACCGTAGCTCGGGGGTGCCTTTCTCTGAATGGGCACCTCGGTAGCTCGGTAGTGATTTTGTCGTTTTGTGGGCTCAGATCACGAGAAAACGTGATTTTGTCATTTTGTGGACGTGGCGAAATCTGAGCCATCCATCAGCCGCTACACGAAATTCTGGACGATCTAACTGTCCAAGGAGCTCGATAGCATTTTTTCCCCAAATACGGAGGTCGGTGCCCCGGTAGCTCAGGAGCGTCTCTCTCCAAATGGGCACCTCAGTAGCTCGGTAGCTCGGTAGTGATTTTGTCATTTTGTGGGCTCATATCACGAGAAAATGTGATTTTGTCGTGGACGTGGCAAAATCTGAGCCATCCATTAGCTGCTGCACGAAATTCTGGACGATCTAATGGTCCAAGGAGCTTGGCGGTGTTTTTTCCCCAAATACAGAGGTCGGTGCCCCGGTAGCTCGGGGGCATCTCTCTGCAAATGGGCACCTCAATAGCTCAGAGCCTCGGCAGCTCGGTAGCTCGATAGTGATTTTGTTGTTTTGTGGGCACAAATCACGAGAAAACGTGATTTTGTCATTTTGTGGGGTCAGATCTTGAGAAAATGTGATTTTGTCGTTTTGTGGATGTGGCAACATCTGAGCCATCTATCAGAGGTGGGCGCGAACGTTTGGGCGATCAGACGGTCCAAGGATCTTGGAGGCATTTTTTCTCCAAATACGGAGGTCGGTGCCTCGGTAGCTCGGGGGCATCCTTCTCCAGATGGGCACCTCGGCAGCTCGGCGACCCAGTTGTTCGGCGCTATGATGGCTGGATCTGGGATGTTCATGAGGCTTGAATCTCGATGCGAGAGGCTCAGATCACGAGAAAACGTGATTTTATCATTTTGTGGGCTCAGATAACGAGAAAACGTGATTTTGTCGTTTTGTGCACGTGGCAAAATCTGAACCATCCATTAGAGGTGGGCACGAAAGTCTTGACGATCAGACAGTCCAAGGAGCTCGTAGGCTTTTTTTCCCCAAATGTAGAGATTGGTGCCCCGGTAGCTCGGGGGCATCCTTCTCCGAATGGGCACCTTGGCATGTCAGTGCCTCGGCAGTTCAACACTTCGAGACAACACGGCCATATGTGGTTCCTGCCTTTAAGAATTATGTCATTTAACATTCTTTAATGGGCCTGAGTGGGGCCCAATCTGTTAGAAGCCCAAGAGTTGCTCTTTTTACTATAAGTTCTCACCCCCTCAACACTTATCTCATTCTTTCACTTTTTACTTCAAGAAAAATTTTCGCTCTCGAGTTGCTCTGCTAGCGGTGATTTTCGCTCCTAGGTGGTTGTGCTAGCTGTCGTGGCGTGGCAAAGCAATTTCCGGTGAACTTTTCCGATTAAGAACGTCCCATCAAGGTAAATATATATATATACTTTCACTTAGATATATATTTTTCCCAAGATGTCTAGAGTGTCCTCGGGTAGTGAGGCCTCTTCCTCGGGGAACGAGAGTGAGCGGATGTTAGAGGCTCTGCTCGTCCAAGAGAAGGGGGCCGAGGTAGGAGGGTCGGCAGTGAGTGTGCTAGCTGCTCTGTCAGCCCAAGAGAAAGGGAAAGAGGTGGTTCAGTTGGTAATAATCGAGACGGTGGTAGAGCCCATTCGGAGGGGCAGAGAAATGGGTCAACTGCCATCGAAGATATCAGGCCATGGGGGAATCAGGTAGTATACTGACGAAGGCCATCTATAGGAGGTCAGAGTCGTATGCAGAGAACGAGCCGAAGGAGGTTACCGAGGTCGATGACATCGCCTCGGTTCTGACAGAGATGGACCTACTCCAGATTCGGAGGAGCTTCATGATATTCCGGGAGTACACCCTAATCCCCCCCGGACCAGGAGTGTGAGCATGTACGGCGATCTCACCCGATACGTGCGTCTTCGCCTACAACGCACTGAATGCAGGTCTGCGCTTGTCCCTTCACCCCTTCATTACCGAAGTGCTGCGATGGTATGGGCTGAGTCCGATTCAGTTCATGCCGAACATGTGGTGCCACAAGCTCAGCTTTTTGCTCCAGTGTCGGGCGGCAAAGGTGGAGCCTCAGCTCGTCCTTCTTCGGAGCATGTATCGGATTAACCGGATGAACAAGATGGAGCACTGGTACTACTTGTCGCTGCGGAAAGACGTTAAGTTGATAGAGAATCCGGACTCTATCAAGTCATGGAAGGGGAAGTACTTTTTTATCCGAAGCCCCACAGGGTGGGACTTCCCGACCAGGTGGAAAGAGGATGTGCCGAAGTGGGCTAAGGTCGAGGCGGAATTGACTCCGGCCGAGGCAGAAGATGTGTGGAAGCTGATTAATCTTTCGACCCTGAGTTGGAAAGACATGACCGAGGAGGTCCTTTACGTGTCGGCTCTCAGTCCGATCGACCAGAGTATGCTCCGGACATCTTGTTTTTTTTAACTTCTTTTTATACTCCATCTTCTTCGTCTTAGCTTAGTTTTTTCACTTTGGCAGAGGCTTCGAACATGGACTTCAAGGCAATGATGGCAGAGCGGGACGTGAGCGATGCCAAGGGCACCGGTTCTAAGAAGAGGAAGAGGACGACTGCGGGATCAACGTCTGGCTGACCTGCTAAAATGCCTTCAGCACGGTCGAGACTGTGTATCTGGCATCTCCTCTGCGGCCTGCCCCAGTTGCTGCTCTCCTTCAGCTGACCCCGTCTGAGCCTTCAGCCAAAGACTTCTCTATCTCCGCGGCATTGGCACTCAAGGTTCCTCCCCTAACCAAGAAGGCCGAGGCAATCCCGACCGAGGGGCACAAGAAGCTCTTCGTCCCCGACTAGCGGGTGATGAATCATGATGGTTTCTTGGGAGATTCGGCCATGTGCATGCAGGCCTTGAAACATTTGCTGACCCAGAAGGACCGAGCAGCCCTGAAGGCGGAGACCACGGCGACGACGCTCTTGAGATAGCTCGGGCGACGATATCGGTGAGTCTCCTAATCGATTCGTTGATAATCCAAAAAATTTCTATGTCATTTGCTTAGCTTTTCATTGTTTCTCTTTTGTTTAGATCACGTGCCACTTCAGCCAGCTCCTCGAGCAATACTCCGAGCAAGAGAAGGAGCTGAAGCTGTCGTGGGACAGGGATCGAGCCGAAAGGGCAAGGGACGCAAAGCTGTACAAGGCAGAGCAGCACCGCTCGGAGTCCCTGGCAGCTGCCTCAGGTCACCTATTTTGAGACGGCCCTGACACTGGCAAACGAGAAGGCGGCTTCGGAGGCGGCTCTGGCGGACGAGGAGAGGGAAAAGGCGAAGAAGGCCTTAGAAGACATGGCGAGGGAGAAGGATGAGGTGGTGGTAGCGGCGAGGGCGGCGATAGAGGCCGAGGCGAAGAAACACATGGCGGCGAAGATGGAGCAGTCTTACACCACAGCCGTCGAGCACGTCGATGCTCGCGTCCCCGGCTTCGACAGGTCAGGATACAGTCTGTAGGGCCTGGCCGATGGCGAGGCTGTTGAAGCCGACCTAGAGGGAGGCGAGGAGGGCAAGGAGGAGGAAGAGGAGGAGGAAGGGGGTGACGAGATCATGGCCGACCCTCAGACAGCGATAGTGGAGGTCGGGGAGGCGTCCACCGAGGAGCCCATCACTGAGCTACCACTCAAGGTGGTCCTCTGACTTCAGCTATCTTATTTTGTTGCCTTTGCCTCTTATATCGCCTCATAGCGGACTGGCCACCTCTGTTTTGTAGTAATCAACTTTTAAATGAATGAAATTTTCTATTTTGAACAAGTGTTAGAGATTTCCTTTGTTGAATTCTTTGACTGTCTTTTGGCAAAAAACGGCTAAGTGTTGGGGATTTCTTTTGTTGAATTCTTTGGCTGTCTCTTGGCGAAAATCGGCTAAGTGTTGGGGCCGGAGTTGTTTCATATGCGAGTGAGTGTTTCTCAAGCTTAGTGTTGTCGTGTCCTTGCCTTTTCAGGTTGTCGAGCCGTATCAAATAGTCGAAGCAACGTCGACAGAAGAAGTGGCGGAGGTGTCTCATCCTCGGTCTGACCTAGGAACGTCTAGGCTAGCTCTCTCTCGAAGTCGAGAGAGGCTTCTCAAGAGCGAGGCAGAACTAGGTCATCACAAGCTGACGTTGACGCGTCGCACCTCCGAACTGAAGCGACTGAAGGAGCAAGCTCGGAAAGTGGAGGAGGGAAGTCCCTCGAAGTCTAGCAAGCTAGGCAAGAAGCTAGAGTCCCTTCGACAGTCTTTGAACACCAATTTTTGTGTACAATGATTATTCATAACAACGAGCAACCGCACATATTTTTCAAAAAATTCGACCGTCCAATGCCGAAGTTGTTTTGAGTGAAAATGTGCTGCAATCAGTATTCGGGCTAAAATTCGTCCGTTTTCTGAAATTTCCAAACCTCACAAAAAAAATTCTAAAATCATTATTCACAATTTTTCGTAAACTATGACCTTTCTAAATTCGAAGTTCTATTTTGAGAAAATGTGCCATTCTGGATGCAGGCAAAAGTTCGTGTGTTCGTGCATTTTTTGAAATTTGAAAACCCAACTAACTTTTCTGTGCACTGATAATTCATAACAACGAAAAAGAACTTCACATATTTTCAAAAAAATCATTTCGAAGTTTAAAGTTGTTCCGAGTCAAAATGTGTAGTAATCAGGATGCAGAATCAATGTTCGTCGATTTTTGGATGTATCAAAACAACACCAAATTTTAAGTTTGTTGAATGTCCATAATAACGAGTAATTAGTTTCGATTTTTCGTAAATTTTGATAGTTCAAAGTTCGAAGCTGTTTCCTGTAGAATGTAACTAAAACACAGTGTAAGCTTAATGTTTGTCCACTTTCTGAAGTTTCCGACCAACACCAATTTTTTAGTACAATGATTATTCATAACAACGAGCAACTGCACATATATTTTAAAAATTTCGACCGTCCAACGCCGAAGTTGTTTTCAGTCAAAATCTGCTGCAATCAGGTTTGGGTTAAATTCTTCCATTTTCTAAAATTTCCAAACCTCACAAAATTTATATAAAATGATTATTCATAAATTTTAGTAAACTGTGATCTTCATTAATTCAAAGTTCATTTTTGTGAAATTGTGCAGCGTTAAGGGCGCGGGCAAAATTTCGTGCGTTCGTGCATTTTTTGAAATTTGAAAACCCCACTAACTTTTCTGTGCATTGATTTTTCATAACAACGTTTAACATGTACTTCACTTATTTTCGAAAATTTCAATCGTTCGAAGTTTAAAGTTGTTCCAAGTTTAAATGTGCTGCAATCAGGATGCGAACTCAACGTTGGTCGATTTTTGGACGTATCAAAACCATATCAAATTTTGTATACATTGAATGTCCATAATATCGAGAAACGAGTTTCGATTTTTCGTAAATTTTGATAGTTCGAGGTTGTTTCCTGTCGAATTGTAATGAAAACACGGTGTAGGCTTAAAAGTTTGTCCACTTTCTGAAGTATCCGATGAACACCAATCTTTGTGTATAATGATTATTCATAACAACGACAAACTGCACATATTTTTGAAAATTTCGTCTGCCCAATGCCGAAGTTGTTCTGAGTCAAAATGTACTGCAATCAGGATTTGGGCTAAAATTCGCCCATTTTCTAAAATTTCCAAACCACACAAATATGTTTGTGAAATGATTATTCATAAATGTTTGTGAACTATGACCTTTCTAAATTCGGAGTTTTTTTATGTGAAAATGTGCAGCACTCAAGACGCGGGTAAATGTTCGTGCGTTCGTGCATTTTTTGAAATTTGGAAACCCCACTAGCTTTTCTTTGCATTGATTATTCATAACAACGTTTGACATGTACTTCACTTATTTTCGAAAAATTCCATCATTCGAAGTTTAAAGTTGTTCGAGTCTAAATGTGCTACAATCAGGATGCGAACTCAACGTTGGTCGATTTTTGGACGTATCAAAACCACACCAATTTTTGTGTACATTGAATGTCCATAATATCGAGTAACGAGTTTCGATTTTTCGTAAATTTTGATAGTTCGAAGTTCGAAGTTGTTCCTGCCGAATTGTAATGAAAACACAGTGTAGGCTTAAAAGTTTGTCCACTTACGGAAGTTTCCGACCAACACCAATTTTTGTGTACAATGATTATTCATAACAAAGTGCAACTGCACATATTTTTGAAATTTCGACCATCTAAAGCCGAACTTGTTGAGTCAAAATATACTACAATCAGGTTTGGGCTAAAATTCGTCCATTTTCTGAAATTTCCAAACCTCACAATTTTTTTGTAAAATGATTATTCATAATTTTTCGTAAACTATGACCTTTATAAATTCAAAGTTCTTTTTTTTTGAAAATGTGTTGCATTAAGGACGCGGGCAAAATTTCGTGCGTTCGTGCATTTTTGAAATTTGAAAACCCCACTAACTTTTCTATGCATTGATTATTCATAACAACGAACAAGTACTTCACTTATTTTCGAAAAATTCAATTGTTCGATGTTTAAAGTTGTTTCGAGTATAAATGTTCTGCAATCAGGATGCGAACTCAACGTCGGTCAATTTTCAGACATATCAAACCACACCAAATTTTGTGTACATTGAATGTCCATAATATCGAGTAACGAGTTTTGATTTTTCGTAAATTTTGATAGTTTGAAGTTCAAAGTTGTTTCCTGTCAAATTGTAATGAAAACACGGTATAGGCTTAAAAGTTTGTCCACTTTCAGAAGTTTCCGACCAACACCAATTTTTGTGTACAATTGATAACAACGAGCACCTGCACATATTTTTGAAAATTTCCACCGTCCCAAGCCGAATTTGTTTCGGGTCGAAATATGATGCAATTAGGATTCGGGCTAAAATTCGTCCATTTTCGGAAATTTCCAAAACCTCACAAATATTTTTCTAAAATGAGTATTCGTAAATTTTCGTAAACTAAGACCTTTCTAAATTTGGATTTCCTTTTTGTGAAAAAGTGCTGCATTCAGGACGCGGGCAAAAGTTTGTGCGTTCGTTCATTTTTTTGAAATTTGGAAATGCCGCTAACTTTTCTGTGCATTGATTATTCATAACAACGAACAAGTAGTTCACTTATTTTCGAAAAATTCAATCGTTTGAAGTTTAAAATTGTTCCGAGTCCAAATGTGCTACAATCAGGATGCGAACTCAACGTCGGTCGATTTTTTGACGTAACAAAACCACACCAAATTTGGTGTACATTGAATGTCGATAATATCGAGTAACGAGTTTTGATTTTTCACAAATTTTGATAATTCGAAGTTCGAAGTTGTTTCCTGTCGAATTGTAATAAAAACACAGTTTAAGTTTGTCCACTTTCTCAAGTTTTCGACCAACACCAATTTTTGTGTGCAATGATTATTCATATCAACGAGCAACTGCACATTTTTTTTAAAAATTTCGACCGTCCAATTCCGAAGTTGTTTTGAGTCAAAATGTGCTGCAATCAGTATTCGGGCTAAAATTCGTCCATTTTCTTAAATTTCTGAACCTCACAAAAAAAAATCTAAAATCATTATTCACAATTTTTCGTAAACTAAGACCTTTCTAAATTCGAAGTTCTTTTTTGAGAAAATGTGCTCCATTCAGGTGTTAAGGAGCGACAGGATCTGTTGGGGGAGAAGAGATGAGCTGAAGGTGTAGTCGAGAGGGGTTTGGGGTTGTATCAGTTGTAATATCTGTATAGTATCAGTTGTATCAGTTGTTCTTTGTTTTCCCCTATTTTTTAGCATTTGTACGTGCGAAACGCACCTTTTCTGTTTCATACTGTCTTTTGGCGGGAAGTTTGTTAGGCAGTTGTGTGAGGTTGTTAGCTCACGTGCCACGCATGTGACCTTCTGTATATGCCTATAAATGTACCTACATATTGAGTAATGAATTTAGACATAAAAGCTTCAAGAATCTTCCTCAAATCTCTTCCTTCCTTCCTCTTCAATCTTTCGTTTGCTCTCAAATGGCGCGGTCCAAGCAAAGGTTCGGAGGAGCTCCTAACACGGTGGTATCAGAGCCGGCGAGTGACGATTCCGACTCGAGGGTTGTCGGTAGTACCAAGTCGATCAAAGTGGAAGTTCAGGAGCTGAAATCGGCGGTGGCCAAGATCGCTGAAGCCAGGGAAGTCATGGCGTCGTTACTTGGAGTGGTGCATACCTTGGGAGAGCAAGTTAAGCAGCTAATGGTGATGAGTCGCGGTGCAAATTTTGTGAGAGGTAATACAGGAATTTCTCAACCCCAATCGCATAGAGAGGTAGAAATCCCTAACTCAAATCATATCTTGCCAAATCCATTTCAACCTGCAAATACCTTCCATTCCAATCACTTTGTTACTATGGGTGGTAGAGCGAGATCAGAGTCGATGAATTTTCCAAGAACTCCTTTCAAAATGGAGTTCCCTATCTTTCAAGAAGGGGATCCCACGGAGTGGGTGTGTGGAGCTGAGCAATTCATATAGTTCTTTGAGATTGAAGAGAACCAGAAGCTTAAGTTTGCAACACTAAATTTGAGGGGTAAAGCTTCACAGTGGTATAGAAGGCATATTAGGCAGAGGAGAGAGGAAATTTCTTGGCAAGAGTTTGTTAGTGAGATCATGACTAGATTTGGTCCTTCGGAATTTCAAGATTATGAAGGAATTTTAACTAAGCTGAGCCAAAAAGGTGATTTAGAAGTTTATATACAAGAATTTGATCGGTTGTCCAATTTTGTGGGGGATTGGTCGGAGAAACATTTCTTGAGCACTTTTGTGAGTAGGTTGCGCGATGAAATCTGTTGGGATGTTAAAGCTCAGAAGCCAAAGAAGGTTAATGAAGCCATGGGTTTAGCTAGAGGGTATGAGGAGAAGTTGCAGCTCACTAAGAAATGAAATAAGTCTGTGTTTGTGCCCAAAAACACTGTCACTTACCCAACAAATTCTGCTCCTAAAGGTAATGAAATCCCAGCTACTCACACTTTTATTCCTAAGAGATTATCTTCGTTAGAATTAAAGGAGAGAAAAGCAAAGGGATTATGTTTTAATTGCGATGAACAGTATGTCCAGGGGCATCGTTGCAAAACTCAGAAGTTTTACTTTTTAGAGAGGTTTGATGATGATGAAAAAGAAGATGATAGTGAGGAAGAGGATCAGGTGGTAGAAAAGAGTATGGAAGGTAATGCTATGCAAATCTCTTGTCATGCATTGTCAGGGTCTTCATGCTACCCTCACACTTTGAGAGTGAAGGGATCTATAGGTGGAAGGGAGGTAAATATTCTGATTGACACAGGATCTACCCATAACTATATAGACCCTCATACTGCTAGTAAGGCTGGATTGAAAATTTTGAATGAACCCAGGTATAATGTGAAAGTTGCTAATGGGGAAATCATGCACAGTCAAGGTAAAATTGAGAAGGCACACTTCACTGTACAAGGGGTTCCTTTGTCAGCAGAGCTTTTGATCTTATCATTAGGACCTTCTCAGATGGTATTAGGTGCACATTGGTTGAAATCAATGGGAAGAGTCAAAATGGATTTCACTCTCTTGACTATGGAGTTTGATGTGTAGGGTGTGAAGAAGGTGTTACAAGGATTTGTAGAGGGTCGGTTACAAGTCATAGAAGCGGATGAGTTGCCCAAGATGTTGGAGCTCTATAATCAAATGTTTTTGTTATAGCTGCAATGCAACCATGAAGATAAGGGGTCATCAAAGATTGATCTTCCTCACACAGTGCTCAAACAGGTTCAATGGTTTTGCAAAATTATCCTGAGGTGTTCTCCTCTGAAATTGGGATGCCACCACAAAGGGGAGTTGATCATCAAATTCCACTTGTTGAAGGGGCCTAACCCATCTGCATTAGACCCTATAAACATCCCTACTATCATAAGAATGTAATAGAGAAACAAGTAAAAGAAATGTTGGAGTCAGGAATTATCAGACATAGCAGCAGTTCCTATGCATCACCAGTAATCCTTGTGAAGAAATCAGATGGAAGTTGGAGGTTATGTGTCGATTACAGGGCTCTTAATTCTCAAACTATAAAAGCCAAATTCCCTATTCTTGTCATTGATGAGCTTCTACATGAGCTTTACGGAGCAAAGTTCTTCTCCAAAATTGATCTGAGATCTGGATATCACCAGATCAGGGTTAGAGACTCTGACATACACAAGACTGCTTTCAGGACACACCAGGGCCATTACGAGTTTGTTGTCATGCCCTTTGGCCTCACTAATGCCCCCGCAACTTTCCAGAGCCTGATGAATGACATTTTTAAAGATTATTTGAGGAAATTTGTTCTAGTCTTCTTTGATGATATCCTTATATACAGCTCAAATTTGAATAGCCATGTTAAGCATTTGAGTTTAACTTTGGAAGTCTTGAAGAAGCATCAGTTGGTGGCAAAGGCTAGCAAGTGTAGTTTTGGGCAAGATCGTGGGTTACCTTGGTCATATAGTGAGCTCAAAGGGAATTTCAGTTCATCCAAATAAAATTTCCGCAGTCACTTAATGGCCTGAGCCAGAGACCATCAAACAACTCAGAGGATTCCTTGGGTTAACAGGGTATTATCGAAAGTTTGTGAAGGGATATGGTAGTATAGCTGCCCCTCTTACGCAACTTTTGAAGAAGAATGGTTCTAAGTGGTCGAGAGCTACTACTGAAGCTTTTGAAAATCTTAAAATGGCTATGACTACCACTCCTGTGTTGAGCTTACCCAATTTTTCAAAGTAATTTTTGGTAGAAACTGATGCCTCGATGGTGGGAATTGGAGCTGTATTGACACAGGAAGATCATCCAATTGCTTATATGAATCAAGGTTTGAAGGGTAAAGCACTCTATCTGTCGACATATGAAAAGGAAGTCCTAGCTATTCTTACCGCAGTGAAGCATTGGTGACAATATCTCTTGGGAAAGTTGTTCGTCATTAAAACAGATCATCATAGTATTAAACACATCCTTGACCAAAAAATCAATACTGACATGCAGGAGAATTGGCTGTGGAAACTCTTGGGGTTCAATTATAGGGTTGAGTACAAAAAAGGTAAAGAGAATGTTGTTGCTGATGGTCTTTCTAGAAAAGAAGAGGAGCAAGCTACTCCGTTTACTATCACAATGGTAGTACCTCAGTGGTTACAGGAAATAAAAACTATGGTGTTAAGGGATTCATTTTTTAGTGAACTAGCAGAGAAAGTAACAAGGGGTGAAGTTCCTGCTAATGGGTACAAATTTCAAGATGGAATTTGGTTTTGGAAAGGGAAGATCCTATTAGTCCTAAAGCTGAGTTTAGAAGAGAAATTTTTTCTGATTGTCATTCGACAAATACTGAAGGTCATGCTGGTTATCATAAGACTCTCCATCGAGTAAAGAGGTCATTTAAGTGGTTGGGAATGAGTAAGGACATTAAAACTTTCGTAAGGGAATGTATGGTTTGTCAAAGGCACAAAGGGGAAACTGTGAGTCCTGCGGGATTATTATCTCCCTTACCCATTCCTTATCTGGTTTGGAATGACATTTCCATGGACTTTATATAAGCTCTACCCAAAAGTATGGGTAAATCAGTGATCTTTGTAGTGGTAGATCGACTCACAAAATATGCTCACTTCATGAGCCTTAGCCACCCTTATACTGCTCTCACAGTTGCACAACTTTTTGTTGAGAATGTCTTCAAGCTGCATGGTATGCCTTCAAGCAATGTGAGTGATCGCGACACTATTTTTCTCAGTGCTTTTTGGAGAGAATTTTTCCAATTGCAAGGAAGTAAATTGAAATATACAACTGCATATCATCCACAGTCGGATGGGCAAACGGAAATTGTGAATAAGTCGCTTGAGTTGTACTTAAGGTGCATGTGCAGCCAACGGCAGAAGGATTGGGTCAAGTGGTTGTGTTAGGCAGAGTTTTGGTACAATACGAATTGGCATGCAACCACGGGTGTTACTCCATTTGAAGCTATGTGTAATCCTCCATGCCCAACTTTGTATGTTACTGGTACGGCTGCAGCTCAAGCTGTGGAGGAAGCTCTATGTGATAGGGATGCAGTCCTTCAGTTACTCAAAGATAACATCAAGCTGGCCCAAGACAGGATGAAATAAGTTTATGATAAACATATAGTGGATAGATAGTTTGAGATTGGGGATATGATTTTTCTCAAAATCCAGCCTTATAGGCAAGCATCTGTGCGGGGGTTACTGCCACGCAAATTAGCTCCGAAGTTTTTTAGGCCATATCAGGTGCTCGAGAAGATTGGAAAGGTTGCATATAAGTTGGAGTTTCCTGAAGAAGCACGCTTACATCCCGTCTTCCATGTCTCTAAATTGAAGAAGTATCATGGTGATTTTGCACCTGCGGTTTCGAAGGAGATTCCCCATTATTAGGTGGAGTCAGAAGTACCAGAACTTGAGCTTGTTTTGGACAGAAGAGTATTCGAAAAAGGGAATCAAATGGGTATACAGTTGTTGGTGAAGTGGGCTAATGCAGGAGTTGAGAATGCGACATGGGTCGATGTCGATGAGCTGGGGATGAAATATCCCTCTTTTGAACTTGAGGCAAGTTCAGGGTAAGAAGGGGGGAGTTGTTAAGGAGCGACATGATCTGTTGGGGGAGAAGTGATGAGATGAAGGTGTAGTCGAGAGGGGTTTGGGGTTATATTAGTTGTAATATCTGTATAGTATCAGTTTATCAGTTGTTCTTTGTTTTTCCTGTTTTTTAGCATTTGTACGTGCGAAACAAACCTTTTCTGTTTCATACTGTCTTTTGGCGGGAAGTTTGTTAGGCAGTTGTGTGAGGTTGTTAGCTCACGTGTACGTGACCTTCTGTATATGCCTATAAATGTACCTACAGATTGAGTAAAGAATTTAGACATAAAAGCTTCAAGAATCTTCCTCAAATCTCTTCCTTCCTTCCTCTTCAATCTCTCATTTGCTTTCTAATGGCTCAGTCCAAGCAAAGGTTCAGAGGAGCTCCTAACACGGATGTTATGATCCAAATTTAGTCCCACACCGGTTATATGGGAAACCAATGTTGGGTGGTTATAAACTTGGGTTCCCACCTTTTAACAGCTAGCTTTTAAGGGTGAGTTCTCCTAGCTTCCTAACAATTGGTATCAGA
Source organism: Hemerocallis citrina (assembly GCA_017893485.1). Lineage (NCBI taxonomy): Eukaryota > Viridiplantae > Streptophyta > Magnoliopsida > Asparagales > Asphodelaceae > Hemerocallis > Hemerocallis citrina. The sequence continues at coordinate 59,704,983 of CM030367.1, read as the reverse complement.
GCCAACCCCATACTTCTTAATTCGCTCTAAAGGCTGGATTAAAATTACTGGTTAACCCAGGTTAGGCCAGTGTCGCTAGAGTGAAAGCCGCTGAGAGTCGGAAAGGGCTACCTAGAGGCTGGATTAAAATTACTGGTAGGTCCGGGCCGGACCAGTGTTGCTAGAGTGAATACCGTCGAGGGCGGTGGGTTACGAAAGCGTGGTGGAATGTTATGATCCAAATTTAGTCCCACATCGGTTATATGGGGAACTAGTTATAAACTTGGGTTCCCTCCCTTTAACAGCTAGCTTTTAAGGGTGAGTTCTCCTGAGTTCCTAACAATTTGGAATGTTATGATCTAAATTTAGACCCACATAGGTTATATAGGGAACCAATATTGGGTAGTTATAAACTTGGGCTCCCTCCCTTTAACAGCTAGCTTTTAAGGGTGAGTTCTCCTAGGTTCCTAACAATTGGTATCAGAGCCAACCCCAAGCTTCTTAATTCGCTCTAGAGGCTGGATTAAAATTACTGGTAGACCCGGGTCGGGCCAGTGTCACTGGAGTGAAAGCCGCCGAGAGTCGGAAAGGGCTACCTAGAGGCTAGATTAAAATTACTGGTAGGGCCGGGCCAGACCAGTGTCGCTAGAGTGAATACCGTCGAGGACAGTGGGTTACGGAAGCGTGGTGGAATGTTATGATCCAAATTTAGTCCCACATCGGTTATATGGGGAACCAATGTTGGGTGGTTATAAACTTGGGCTCCCTCCCTTTAACAGGTAGGTTTTAAGGGTGAGTTCTCCTAGGTTCCTAACAATTGGTATCAGAGCCAACCCCATGCTTCTTACTTGAAACAGTTCTTGTAATTTGTTAGAACTCTGCCACTCGTAGAAAAAATACTTTCTGAAGCAACTATGGAGACATGAGGAGTTAGTAGATCTCTAGACATATGTGAAAGAATAGGAAACAAATTTTCATCTTCTTTCCACCATTGTAGCACTTCAGTCTTAGTACTAGAACTCTCACTATCTTATTGATTATACCAATTTAAATCATTAGGTGCATTAGTCCTACATTTTTTTGATTGAATAGGAGCAAGTAAATTAGCAGTGACATCTTCTAATGTAGTCTTACCTTTACCTCTAGAATTAGAAGAAAAAGAAGTAACTATACTAGTTGTATTGCTGAATGCAAAAGTTCAATCATAATAATCATACATGTTATTCAATGTCGATTCAAAGCTAGCTAAAAATTCATTACAATCATATTAGGAATCATATCCAAGTAAAGTAAAAAATATTTCAATCAAACTTTCACACCCACTAATTTGATACGAGGATCCGTAATAGTATCAATAAATACAACATAGGAGGAGAATTAAAATACTTCAATTTTTTTATAAGCGGGATCAACAATTTGGTAATGTATTTGTCCGAAATTATTTCTTGAAAAGTTTGCATCATAGTAATGATAGAAATAAAAATACTACTAGAAGTAGAATCATAAGATGTAGAAAACTTCACAAGTGTGGTTTAAAAATGTTCCAAAAATCGTAATAAAGATTCGGCAAAATACCATGATCGGGGAGTCATTTAAAATTTTTCCATATTTTTTTGCAAGAAAAAATCGTTCATAATATCTTTGTATTGAGTAACAACATTTAGTAAATCGAAATTTGAGTTCCATCGGTGTTTAATAACTTTAGAAAATTTTCTAAAATGTATTCTCCTAGCTTTACACCATCTTTTAAATTCTTGAAGCATATGACCACTCAAAGTGATAAAATGTACACAATTTCTAATTGCAATTATATATGAATCGGCTACTTTCAATGCTTCTTGTATACATATATTTAAAATATGACATGTACATCTAACATGAAAAGTTTCATTACATGGAGGAGCTAATTGTGTTTCTAATGTACTAGTCGAAGCATTGTTGTTAGATGCATTATCGAAACTAATAGTAAAATTTTTGTCACAAATATGATATAAATAACAAATTTCTAAAATACGTGTTGCAATAACTAGTCCACTATGGAGATACGGCAAAGCCGCAAGTGAGATGATTTTCTTTTGAATCATCCAATCACCATCTATCCAATGACAAGTTAAGTCCATCATCGAAATATCGTTACAATATTTCTAACAATCAGAAGTTAACGATACTCTACAAGTTAAAGAATACACAAGTGCAATTAAAGCATCTCTTATTTCGTTGTAAAGTTTAAAACTATCAAAATTAGTGTGTTTCTAAGAATTCTTCTAAAATGTGGATTTAGTGCTTTCGGTTGAAAGACTCTATATTCCTACCATCGGAATAGGGAAAAGGTAGCTCATCCTTAATAATTAGTCGGGCCATTTTTCGGACGAATAAGTTCGGGATCATAGGGTTGGCTATCTATTTGTTCGGACCTAGGGTTGATTTTTTGTTGACCTTGTTGGTCATGTACTAATTCTTTGTGTACATTTAAAATGTGTCATTTAATTATACATGTTTCCTCACCCTTCTTCCATTCGTAACTCTTGTCACATTGTTTACAAATCTTATGTCCACACCCGGATTATTCTCATCGGAGATATAGTCGTAAAATATGTGCCAATCACTTGTTTCTCCCTAGTTTTTCTATTACTAGTGGATTCGGTTTGTTGTATTTGTGTGTCAACATTAGGCATTTTCTTCTTCTATGTCGTACGGAGGAACATCGTAAGATCCTACCATAGGATTTACTATAAATTTGGGCTCTACATGTGGAACTATTGGAGGCCGACATGAAGTACTGGTGGAATCTTGTCTACTTTGGCTATGGCCGCTACCTCGTGATCTAGACATGGTGATATTGTATGTGAAAAAAAACAATTTCTAGTATTTTACTAGTGTATGTGAAATTATACAAAACAATCTAGGAGGTATATGTTAAAAAATAAAATCTACAAAGTAATAGGTGGGTTGAGAGAGAGAAAAGCGAAAAACCAACAAACAAATATGATACAAAAAATTAGAACTACACAAAAATCAAGACAAAATGGGGGTTGTGAAATTTTGATATCGTACTTTGCGGATAATCGAATATAGAAATGAGAAAGAAAATAAAAGTAGAGAAATGTAGTAGACACAGTCACGACATCACGTAGTCCGGTAGTCGTTGAAAGGGAGAAAGAGAGCTTCTTTGTTGGAGGTGTTGAGAGTTGAATCAACACAATTCAATACGATAAAAAAATTTCACTTCTTTGCCACCTTGCTTCTTTGTTAAAAAAATTTGATTGAATTGAGATTGAATTGATTAGTAGTAGTAGAGAGAGTAAGAGAGTAAGGTGTGAAATTTTTTATTAGATTGGATTAATGGTGTATTTATAGGGGAAGAATAATAATAAAAAAAAAATACAAAAACCTAGCCCAACAGCCAAAACAGAGTCGTTGGCTCTGTTTTATGCGTTTTTGGCCCGTTCGACTTGCGGGTCGAACGGGTCCAAACTTGCGGGTCGAGTTGCGGGTTGCGTGCAGGTTTGACTTGGTCAACAGGTCACAGTCTGGTTGAGCGGGTTGGATTTCCTAATTTTTCGACCCGGATCGACCCGCGGGTTCGGCCCGAAACGCCTATTTGTGGGCCGGGTTCGAGTGGACAGGTCGCGGGTCAACCCGGTCCAGTTGGCATCCCTACCCTTGGTATAGGAAAAAAATTCTAGTAACCCCCTAAGTACATTTCTAATCACCATTAGTAAATACGAGGATACATTTTAAGAAAAACTCTATTGTTCTTTCTTATTTAGAAGAAAAAATATCCCCTATTACATATAGACGTCACAGTCATTGTTCAAAACAAAAGAAACAAAAGTAGTTTATCTTCTGAAAAAGTAACTTATCTTTAATAACAATAGTTCAATTCTACACAGAATGATAATTTTCATAAATAAATAGAATAAATATCAAAAAAATATTCTTATTCACGATGACACAGCATAATTTCAATAGAAATAGTTCACTTCTGTTGCCGCTGAATTTGGTGTGGGGGCAATAGATAGAAATTCTAGATTCGTAGAAACTCGAACAGGCTGAATCTAACTTCTTCCCTCGTTAACAAGTTGACTCCTTGGTGCTCCCGCGGATCTGCACAAACGTTCCAAACACCGGGATGGATCCCGACGACGATCCCTCCGACGCTCTTGTCAGTCCTTAGTAAAGAAATGGGAAAGAGCTTAGGTAGACAAAGAGTGATCACCTTGTAACAGCAGGAGGTAGGGGGGTATTTATAGTCGCCGTGGGGATCTGCTTCGGGATAAGAACGAATCCCTACTTCCCAGTGTGACAGGATAAGAGTGGTTAAAACCACCTCCAGGGGATAAGGACAAGTCAGGATTTCCTCCTATTCTGTTGACTTGGTCCTTAACGGGTTGTGACCCGCTCTCAGTTGATCAGACCCGTTCATGGGTTTGCGGGTCCAAGAGGGGAGACCCGGTTCCCAATTCGGACCCGTCTGTAGGTGAAATTACCATCTTGCCCCTGTAACTTTAGGATTCGTGCCTAATTTGAACGGTTCCGATTTAACTCTATTTTTAGCCATATCATGAGCCCCCCATTCCCGAAGACTGTGTTACAGCTTTTGGGGAATAGTTTTTTTGTTTTAATGACGTATAGGGCTTTATCGGAGTTCTCAAAGGGTGTTCGAATCTCGTTTGAGGGTTGATGGAGCTTTTCTGAGTTGGTAATGTGCTCAAGATTGTTGATAAGCACTTTTGGATTTTTTGGAGATTTTTCCCAATTTCTTAACTATTTTTCGGATCAGTTATTTAGTCTCGCGAAGCAACAATTTGTCTCCAAGAAATATCAATTAATTAATCTAATAAATAATTATTTATTCAGGAGCTCCAAAATATTTTTCCCGAATTTATAATTATTTTTAGAATTTTTAATTATTTTTTCTATATTTTATATTATTTTTTGCAATTTTTAAACAATTAATCCGAATTTATAATTAAAATATAAGGATTTATCAAATAAAATCGACGTGACACGATCTGAGACGTTGATCATATCGTGACACGCTTTTCGGCGTGATCTGACGACTAAGAGGGGGCGAAGTTTGCCCTTTTGAAGGTCGGTGGCAATCGACCTCGGGACGCTCCGCCGAAATCTAGGGAAGCGATATACGTGGTATGTGGGCTCCGGCTTCTTCGCGTTTTGGACGTAGGCGGCAGACGACTTCGGAAAGCTTGCCGAAGTCTAGGGGGTCGACACGTGGCGTGTGGGCCCCTGTCTCTACATGCTTCAGACGTCGGTGGCGAGCGACCTCGGGGACGAATAGGAGGGAGACACGCAGCCGGTGGGTCCCAGTCACGGTTGACTAGTCAACGCAATAGCATGTGTTTGGACGTCGGTCGCAAACGACCTCGGGAACTAATGGGAGAGCGCCACGTGGCTAGTGGGTCCCAGCCATCGTTGACCAGTCAACGCAATAGTTTGCGTTTGGACATCGGTGGCAAACGACCTCGGGGACCATGGGGAGAGCGCCATGTGGCCAGTGGGTCCCAGCCACTGTTGACCAGTCAACACAATAGTTTGCGTTTGGACGTCGGTGGCAAATGACCTTAGGGACCAATGGGAGAACGCCATGTGGCCAGTGGGTCCCAGCCATCGTTGACCAGTCAACGCAATAGTTTGTGTTTGGACGTCAGTGGCAAACGACCTCGAGGACCAATGGGAAAGCGCCACGTGGCCAGTGGTTCCCAACCACTGTTGACCAGTCAACGCAATAGTTTGCTTTTGGACGTCGGTGGCAAACGACCTCAGGGACCAATGGGAGAGCGCCACGTGGCCAGTAGGTCCCAGCCATCGTTGACCAGTCAACGCAATAGTTTGCATTTGGACATCGGTGGCAAACGACCTCGGGGACAAATGGGAAAGCGCCACATGGCCAGTGTTTCCCTACCACTGTTGACCAGTCAACGCAATAGTTTGCGTTTGGACGTCGGTGGCAAACGACCTCGGGGACCAATGGGAGAGCGCCACGTAGCCAGTGGATCCCAGCTATAGTTGACCAGTCAATGCAATTGTTTGTGTTTCAACGTCGGTGGCAAACGACATCGGGGACCAATGGGAGAGCGCCACGTGGCCAGTGGGTCCCAGTCACCGTTGACCAGTCAATGCAACAGTTTGCGTTTGGACGTCGGTGGCAAACGACCTCGGGGACCAATGGAAGAGCGCCACGTGGCCAGTGGGTCCCAGCCACCGTTGACCAGTCAACGCAATTGTTTGCGTTTGGACGTCGGTAGTAAGAGACTTTGGGAACAAATGGAAGAGCGCCCGTTGTCAGTGG